>JANXHW010000001.1:272522849-273122849 GCA_026170595.1 Plestiodon gilberti rubricaudatus
CCCGTATATTATAATTATTATTAAATTCTGAAGTGGAAGCAATTTTTTACCTGTCATGAGTGCTATTCAATTATTTTCCATTAGAGGGAGCAGGATGAAAACCCTTCAATTAAAAAAAATGTAAGAGAAAAATATTAAGTTTGCAGACAGGAAGTCACAAAATCACTTAAGACTGCTTCACATGTTACAATTTCAAAATAAACCACTTCTAATGACAATTCTCACATTACAAAGTTTGATTATTATTATTATTATTATTATTATTTATTAACAACAGTATTTATATACTGCTTTCAACAAAAAGTTCACAAAGCGGTTTACAGACAAAATCAAATGATTAAATGGCTCCCTTTCCCAAAAGGGCTCACAATCTCAAAAATATGCAGAAGAACACCAGCAAACAGCCACCAGAAAAGAAACTGTGCTGGGGTGAAAGGTGGTACAAAGGTTCTTTGGTACTGGAGGATTTTGGAATTGCATACCTGTTTCTTCACCCCTTCCTCCATAACCTTAAGAAAGTAGAGAAATGCTAACAGTTGCGCTATGAATATTGACAGTAGCTGTTTTATTTCAAATCATTCTATCACTTTTTAGGGAACTATGATGCACCCTTGCATCTTCTTTTTCTCTGTTTCCTCTGTGGTACTCTTCCTACATGAGAGAAGCTTCAAGGGAAGCTGAGAGATTTTAGTAAAGATAAACACCTGCCTTGAGGTTGGACAGAAATAGTGGAAAGGTCAATTGGTGTCTCCTATTCTTTTCAAACTTGCCACCCAAAGGCCTGATGCTAGGGTGGCCAACCTTTCAACATGAATGCTCCTGGACCTTTAATTAGGCTTACCATAGTCCCGGAATCGAGGTGTGCTTTGGCCTAGAGAGGACCCGAGCTGCTCCCAAGAGTGCACCCCGGCTGCCCAATGTGGGCCACAGCTTCTGCAGCTTCCGGTCAACGAGGCGACTGTGTTGGGCAGCCGCGGGACACTCTTGGGAGCGGCTCGGGTCTTCTCTAGACCGAAGCACGCCTTGATTCTGGGACTATAGTAAGCCTACTTTCAATGGTTGTATAAAAAGGTAAAGGTGACCCCTGACAATTAAGTCCAGTCATGTCCGACTCTAGGGTGTGGTGCTCATCCCCATTTCAAAGCCGAAGAGCCAGCGTTGTCCGAAGACGCCTCCGTGGTCATGTGTCCGGCAAGACTCTCCTTGCCACAGCGCGTAGCATGCAGCTGGAACACGGAGCATTGTTTACCTTCCCGCAAGCGGTACCAATTTATCTACTCACATTAACGTGCTTTGGAACTGCTAGGTTGGCAGGAGCTGGCCAAGCAACGAGAGCTCACCTCATCGCAGATTCGAACTGCCGACCTTTCGATTGACAGCTCATGGTTCAGCGGTTTAACCCACTGCGCCATCCACTGCATCAACAGGTGCAGCTGCTTTAGCAGCACCATCACTAATTGCAGCTGCCAAGATTCTATCTTCTACACAACTCTTAAGAACGCAGAGGCCCTAATGGTGGAAGGTTGGCCACCCCTGAACATGATTAAAAGGCTATTGTGATTCTCCTGGCACTTGAAGATGCTGCAGACATGTAGCTGTGGCAATCAATGGGGGAGGTGAAGGGGCGCTGGCAGCCTTTAAGTCTAGAATTGATGCCTGCAACAGCCATGTGCCAGCAGGGATCAACCCAGTAAACAATTCACACCAATTCTTCACAAAAAAGAATTTTATGTGATCCTCGGATTCTTTTGATATTTTTATCACGCAAGCGACTGCCTGGTGGAAACCGCGGCGTGTTTGGAAATTATTAAATACTCTCGAGCTAACTACATGGCGTCAAACCCCGTATTTGTGAAGAATTGGTGTGTATTAGCGGGCCATGAAAATCACCACCAGTAAACAATTATGTGTACATAAATGAATGCATGTGTACATAAGATTCATTATAATGCTCATGCATGCATTGTTTTTCACATCAATGCTTCACATGACACATCTATATATCTACAAATTCACACAAACAGATGCACCACGAGACAATGACTGAACAACTGTGACATGAAACAATGGGAATGAAACATGGGGCAGTGTTCTCTGGAACAGGTATTAAAAGACGTTGCAAATCTGGGAAGTCCTGCAAACCAAGGACAACTGTGGGAGACTGCACTGTGTACAGTTAGACTGACCACCACAAACCTCTTTGGGAAGGGGGCAGCATCCCTTCAGGGTTACAATAGACAGATATCTCTAGGTCCATGATAGCGAACCTATGACACACGTGTCACGCGAGGTCATTTTGGGTGACACGTCGGCGTTTCCCCCAGAGCCCCGACACACCTTATATTTTCGCAAAAGTTTTACAGGCCTGTCTTGAACATTTAGGGTAGGGATTTAGGCAGACCTCTTTCAAATTATTATCTAGTAAAACTCAGCAACAAAAAAGTTACTAATTGATGTTAAATAAAATGCAATGTGTTCTATAGTTGTTTTCAGTTCAGTTCAATTCAAAATTACTATTAAAAGTAGCAATAGTCAAAGTACTATTAAAGGTTGGGGGGGGGGGGACACACACACCAGCAGAGTCAAGTTAGGCATTTTCAAAAATGTTGACACACCAAGCCCAAATGGTTTGCCATCACTGCTCTAGGTCATGAGAGCAAACAAATGTTAAACTGTTCAGGAAAAATCCAGGATGGGGGCATAGTGTTACAATCTCAAAGCAAATTCACATAAGGAAAAATCAGAAGCTTTCACGGCCCGCAATAATGTACATTAAGGTAGGGTTTACAGGATTAAAAACCATGTTAAAAATCTCTTTATAGTTAAAAACATTTTTTACTTGTTTTTAACTATAAAGAGATTTTTAACATTGCTTTTAATCCTGTAAACCCTACCTTAATGTACAAATTCACATACTGAATTACGTTTCTCCTACATGGAAATCATCTCAATACAGGAAAACACAGACTGGGCAGATTTTGATTGTGTTCCAATTTTTCTCTCTACAGAGAAAAACGTAATATGTGAAGCAGCCTACAGTGAGCTTGACATCTGGTCAGGGATGTTGTGGAGAGAAAGTGGAGCCCTGGGACTTCTCCTACAACAGGGGCAGTGTGTGATGATGTCATCAACAGGGCCACTCAGGTGCTGCCTTTGAAATCTTTCCATAGCAGAGAAGCATCAGGCACTGCTTTGAAATCAAAGCAGTGAAGAAGGCAGCAGAGATGGGGGTGGCAACTGCATAGAGGGGTTAATGTTATGTCCACAATGTTTCAGGGGCCATTTCCCACCAGGCCTGGCAGGGCAGGTACCACTCACAGCCTAATCCTATGGGGCTGCTCCACTGGTGAAATGCATGTTCCCAAAGCGTGCTCCGGAAGTGCCAACGGGAATAGCGGAGCCTTTAGGGCTACACCGCATGCGTCTCGGCACATCTCGTCCAGCGGCGCCCGCGTGCATCCGGTGTATTGTCTCTTGTGCCTGACAGCGTTGGCCCACCAGAGAATCGCGTTCTGTTGTCTTGTGTGCTCCCTGAGGCATCTGGTGGGGCCACTGTGTGATACAAGAAGCTGGACTAGATGGGCCTTTGGCCTGATCCAGCAGGGATCTTCTTATTCTCTTATGTCCCATGCCAAGTGGAGATAGGCTCCACTTTGTCCGTTCCGGCACATCGGCTGCTCTTGGAATGTGCTGGAACACAAACGCGTGCGGTGTAGCTCGGCCTTTATGCAGTGCCAGAGCTTCTGCAAATGCCGGCCAGAACAGGTAAGCCCACACAGGGGGTGGAAGGGGGGCGAGAGAGGGTGAAATGGGGAGATGGGCAGAACAGGGGGGCAGGTTCGGAAGCAGCAGCACCGGCTGAATCCTGGGTCAACTTGGACCTACGCCAGCAAAATCACTGATGCAAGTCCGCTTTGATCTGTGAAGACGGATCAGGCCCAGGGATGGGTTAACCCTAACCCTAAACCCATCCCTGGGCCTGATCTGTCTTCACAGATCAAAGCGGACTTGCATCAGCAATTTTGCTGGCATATAGCCTATGTATATAGCCTGAGAGTCCCTTGGACTGCTAGGAGATCAAATCAGTCAATCCTAATTGAAATCAACCCTGACTGCTCCCTGGAAGGACAGGTACTAAGGCTGAAACTCAAATATTTTGGCCACCTAATGCGAAGAGAGGACTCTCTGGAGAAGACTCTGATGCTGGGAAAGATTGAAGGCAAAAGGAGAAGGGGAAGGCAAAGGATGAGATGGTTAGACAGCATCACCGATGCAACGAACATGAAAATGAGCGAACTCAGGAAGATAGTGGAGGATAGGAAGACCTGGCGGGATATGGTTCATGGGATCACGAAGGGTCGGACACGACTGAAGGGTACACCAGCTCCTGAGCATATTAAGAGTGCTTTCCTTATTGTAGTGTGCTGCATGACGTATCTATTTAGAATCTGCTTCTAAGCAGAGATAGAGAGACATATTAAGGTTGACCCATAGCAGCTGCTAGGCTTACCCCAGGGCAAGGGGACAAATGTCCTCTTAGACCTCCAGCTGCCAAACTCTCCCTTGGGATACAGCGGAGGCCACACCACTGCCACTGCATCACCACGCGGGGAATTAGGTTTGGGAGGAGACAGCACATGCCTGCTGCTCATGGTTGAGAAGGTAGCAGCAGTTGCAACCTTCCTTGTGCCATCTTTCTTAGGCCTGATTCACAGTACAGTTTTCCCGGCGCGGATGCCCCTACCCCTGCCCCTGCGTAGTGGGAAGGAGAGGAGGAGCTATAGTACTGTTGTGCATGGCTTAAAGCAGGAGACTCCAGCCTTCTAGAGTTGCTCTATATATGTTGCAGTCGCCAGGCGGTGCCTCTCACGCTGTCCTTGCACACTTGCTGATATACACAATTAATTTTTACATCAATCAATCCAAAGAAACGCTGGCTGGCGCTCTTTTCAGCAGATCACACCCTTCTCTGACATCACTTGCGAACAAGCTCGCTTCCCTTCCCCGTGGAACCTAGCGGCTTTCCTTGGAGAAAAGGGAAGCTGAGGCCAGGCTGAGAGGCGTGCCTTGCGGCGCCATCTGCACTCACAAAAGCGTTTGGAGCAGGACGGTGATGGTGGCGCAAGCCTATAATATAGGGATCCTACAAGCCACCGTCTTCCCGTGGAGTGGTGCAGGGCGGGCGGCTGCACTGCAATGGCTCCAGCAGCGCTGGGGAGGAGCCGCGAGCTCGTTTTTCTCCGGGCGCTTTCGGGTAAGTGACGCGCGAAGAGCCATATTTAATTTGGGAGACTGGGAGCGGACGGGGCTCGAAGAGGCTATCGAGGGTGGATCTGCCTTTGGATATATCTGTGACAGCAGCAGAATACTGTACTTTCATCCCCCCCCCTTTTGTTTATTGAAAATCTGTTTACAACTAATGATTCCACATGAGATAAGAATACAAGTCACTCAAAAGGTTTGTATGAAAAAGTTTAACACACACACACACCCCGCGCGCGAGCCCTATAGCTTTAGCGAAAGTAACAGACTTCTCCGTTCCTACTATTCATTATCCTTCACATCAGTTTGTTTACGTGTGTCTTGTTGGTAACATTCGGGACTTGGGGTGACATTTCTGTGCCTTCGTAATAAAAGGTTCTCTTTTTTTATTCTTGCTACTTAGGTTTCCTCATATAACTGCCACCATCTATCAACTGCTTTCGTTTTCCCAAACTTTGATTTTAACGTTCTCCGATTTTTTTTGCACAGCCATTCAATCAATGTGTTTGCATATAAACACTCCACGCATGCACAGAAATTTTCTCACCAATATATTAGCACATTTTTCCTCGCTCTTCCTATGAAAATGTCCAATATTATCTATTGCACACATTCACAATTCTCCTCGACCCTTAAGGGTTCAGTCCTATACAGTACATACTTACCTGACAGGAAGCCGAAGCCCCATTGAATACAATGGGACTTCTGAGAAAACATGTATAGGATTGCACCGTAGGCTTTCTGCACTTCTCAACATGCGTGCCTTTTTCCAGCTTCCGACAAGCTGTCTTCTTTCCTAATTTTTTGTGTGCATTAGCGCGTAATTCTGTCCATGATCTCATGGCTCTTGTATTATGCGCATTACGGGAATAAGAATGTTGAGGCTTTTAAGAATGTCGGGGGGGAACACCCCTTCCACAATCCCTGTTCGGAACAAGGATTGTGGAAGGGGTTCTAGGAGGTTGGATCTATAGGAGTTAGTAGTGTGCACGCCGTCAGCCTTCATTCCTTGTGTTGGCTAGAAGAGGAGTCAGCTCATCACCCGCCCGTGTGGAGTCTTATAAACATAACAATAGGCCCCGGTCTCTTTAAGAAGTATAGTTATGCGTTTCTGTCTGTCTACGAAGCATCGGCCGTTGTTACTCCAGCATTGGCGGCTGAGTCTCGGCACTTCCGGCGTGGCCATATCCATTTCCGGTTAAACGGCTTTGCCTCTCGCTTCGTGCAGCTATAATGTTGTCAACATGACTTGTGCCTTTTGATTGATAGTGTTATCTAGATCGTCCAATCTTGAAAGACGTCCTTCACTTCAGAGGGGTTACTCGGGAGCAATGTGTCTTTAACATTGAAATTATAGGGTTTAAAACGTTATTCATGGCTGGCCATAAATTTCACCCAAGGCTATTAAATTTAGTAGCGGTAAACTTGAAAAGACAGGTAAGTTTTTCTAGTGAACACCCAGGTGCTACTTCATATATTTTGTTAGTGCCATGGTAGCACACGTTGAGAACGTTACTAACATGCAGCAGTTCTGCTGAATTCTAACCAAGTCTGAGACTTTAGTAATGGCTCAGATATCTTAACTTGCTAGGCTCTTTGACTAATGTTTAAATATGCTACAGAACTTGGTGTACAAATAACAGCTTAGCATTTTTATATTTTTATTCTTTTGAAAGTCATCAAATGTGAATGATTCATTCTTAAAAGAGAAGCGTACCAAAATCATGGCCAGAGGACTTCCAAAGCAAAAGCCGATTGAAAGAGTTAAGCAAGTACTGGTTATAGCTTCTGGAAAAGGAGGAGTTGGAAAGTCAACAACTGCTGGTAAGCATTTTGTGTCTTAATATATTCTGCAGTTTGCTTGTAGATTTTTATATGTCAGTGCAAATATGGTTAACAAATGTCATGTTTTAATAGAGAACATAAGCTATACTTTTTATATTTACAAATTTATCAATGTTTAACATTTCTGTTAAATTTGAAAAGGTTGTTCCCCCTCTAATTTGTTTGTTAATTAATGTGCTGTCTTTACAGTTTTACCTAAATAAGTACAACAGTGTTTTCCCCCACTTTGAGCTTGTTACAGTTTGGGGTGATCTCTGGCTCATACAGCCAAAAATCAAGGTGAAACCAGTTTTGGAAAAAAAGAATCCTTTATCCTTGTTGGCTTGAGTGGGTCTACACATTTTCAGAACGTTTTGAATATTAATAGTCACATTTTTATATGAACAGTTTCCATTATAAGGTATCATTTTTTGTCTGTGTTACCATACAAAGTTAAGATAGGGTCATCATAGTAAAAATTAGGAACCTAGGAAAAATTACCAGTAGTTCTGTGTTGTGATGATCTCCTCTCTCTCTCTCTCTTTCCCCCCCCCCCCCATTATTTACCTATCTTTCTGTGCTTTTGGACACTTTTAACACTCCAGTAGCTCCTATGGAGGTTCAGCAGCCTAAAAAGCTGCTGGGGCATACTTTGCAAGCAGCCTTTGTCCTCTGAAACGTCATCGGTATCCACAGGGGTTCTGATCCTGGAACCCCCGCAGATACCCAAATCCAAATAAAATTAAATCTGCTGTGGGGTGGTGGTGCAGTAAATACCTTACTTTTCAACTGCACTGGGCCTGCTGCCTGCTTCTCAACTCCCCTCCATATTGTTTAATTTCCTTTTTGTTTAATCAACTAGTTACATTTTGATTCATGGTCTAACACAGGTCCATGTTCCCAGGTACTTCAGTGATTGTCGCATTGCTAGACTCTGCAGACAATACTGTGGGCTTGATTTGTAATGAGAACCTTTGGGGTTTAGTGCTCTCCTGGGAGGGGATTTTTTTTCCTAGCTGTCCCTCCTCTACCTGGTCTCTGTAGCTTGTGGTGGTGGCAGCGGATACAAACTACCAAAGGGTTTTCACTGTTCAGCTGCTGGTCCAGTAAAGGGAAAGCAGAGAGCAGGAAAGGATGTGTGTGCACAAACCACTATGTGATACTTCCCTTAGTCAACCTGCTTTTCCCTGGAGTCTCTTTCCCTGACACATGTTCTGATATCTTAATTTTCTTGGTCTTTTTATTGTTCATTGACGTACTGTGGCCGAAGTGGTTTGTGAATCGTGTGTGTGTGTGTGTGTGTGTGTGTGTTGGATGAACGTAATTTCAGATTATAATCATACACCTGAGAATAGTCCTGTCTAACACAGTGAAGCTTACTACTGAGTAAGCATGGCATAGGATTGTGCTGCACAACTACTTTTATGCTTGGTCTAAAGTGAAAGAAATATTGTACTTGACTTAAAATTCCTATTTTATTTATTTATTTATTTATTTATTTACAGTATTTTTACCCCGCCTTTCTCCCCGAAGGGACCCAAGGCGGCTTACAACATAAAAATACAATACAATACAGAAAGTAATCACTTTTTCAAACAGTAAAAAATTAACAAAACTAATAAAAACATCTAAAAATTGATTTAAAAACATTTAAAACAAGATCATAAAAACAGCAGCACCCCATCCGTACCAGCAAGATGTTAAAAAGGCAAAGGCTCAGAAGGCTTCTTTGAACAAGAAGGTTTTTAGGCCTCGCTGGAGAGTGTCCAAGGAGGGAGCAGTTCGTAAATCAAAGGGGAGGGAATTCCATAAGATTGGTGCCACTACTGAGAAGGCCCTATTTCTGGCCGCTGCCCCTCGCCCCTTCCTGGGTAACGGCACCTGCAAAAGGGCCTTCTCTGATGATCTAAGGAGACGAGACAGACTATATAGAAGTAGGCAGTCTCTCAAATATCCTGGCCCCAAGCCGTATAGGGCTTTAAAGGTCAAAACCAGCACTTTGAATTGGGCCCGGAAACTAATCAGCAGCCAGTGCAGCCGTCGGAAGAGCGGCCCGACAGAGTCGAACCGCCTACCTCCAGTGACCACACGGGTCGCCGCATTCTGCACTAATTGCAGTTTCCGAACCGTCTTCAAGGGCAGCCCTACGTAGTGCGTGTTACAATAATCTAGTCGCGACGTCACCGTGGCATGGATCACCGTGGTCAGGTCTGCACGATCCAAGTACGGTCGCAGCAGGCACACCAGCCGAAGCTGGGCAAAGGCCCCCCTGGCCAAAGCCGCTACCTGGGCATCCAGGAGCAGCTGCGGATCCAGGCGGACCCCCAAGCTGCGGACCTGCACCCTCAGAGGGAGTGCAACCCCATTCAGAGCAGGACGATACTCTAGCACCTGCATCGTGGATTTCTGGACCAGGAGAACCTCTGTCTTGTCCGGGTTTAGTTTCAGCTTATTAGCCCTTATCCAGGTCCCAACTGCCTCCAGGCAGCGCTCCAGAACCTCAACAGCCACCCTGGAATTAGGTGGAAAGGAGAGATAGAGCTGGGTGTCATCAGCATATTGATAGCACCCAACTCCAAATCCCCGGATGACCTCTCCCAGCGGTTTCATGTAGATGTTAAATAGCATGGGGGACAAGATGGAACCCTGTGGCACCCCACACCTCAAGGGCCAGGATGCCGAATAGGCATCCCCCAGCACCACCATCTGGGACCTATCTGCCAAGTAGGTGCGGAAACACCGCAGAACGGTGCCCCCGACCCCCCGCTTGGCCAGTCGGCCCAGAAGGACACCATGGTCGATGGTGTCGAAAGCCGCTGAGAGGTCCAGCAGAACCAACAGGGACGCGCTCCCCCTGTCCAGTCCTCGGTGTAGATCATCCACCAAGGCGACCAAGGCTGTTTCCGTCCCAAAGCCCGGCCTGAAGCCAGATTGAAAGGGATCTAGATAATCCGCTTCATTCAGGACTCTCTGGTGTTGAGATGCCACCACCCGCTCAATTACCTTGCCCAAAAAAGGGAGGTTTGAAACTGGCCGGTAGTTGTCCATTACTGTGGAGTCAAGGGAGGGCTTCTTCAGAAGGGGTCGAACCACCGCCCGCCTCAAAGCGAGCGGCAGCACCCCCTCCACCAATGAAGAGTTGACCACCCTCCCTGTCCACTTGGCCAGCCCCTCCTGGGCAGATCTAATTAGCCAAGCCGGGCAAGGGTCAAGCATGCAGGCAGTCAGCCTCACACTCCAAAGGAGCCTGTCCACATCCTCAGGCTGTACAAGCTGAAAAGAGTCCCACAACACTGAACAAGCAGATGCCAAGGGGACATCCTCAGATATTGTCAATGAGGCATCTAAGTCATGGCGAATCCAATCGATTTTATCTGCAAAATGTTTTGCAAACATGTCACAGCGGGCCACCGAGTGTTCCTCCTGATCTGTTGGAGGGGCCTGGTGGAGTAGGCCTCGCACCACACGGTACAGCTCCGCTGGATGATTGCCTGCAGATTTTATTATTTACCGACCTGGCATTCAAAAGCAGTAGCTTCAGATTCAGGGACTCACTGCCAAGAGTACCAGTCATCCAAGAGTTGAGGGAAGGACCAGAAGGAGAGACAATCTGTCTATGATGGACCCTCCTTCTCCTGGAACGGCTTGTCTAACCCCCACCACCATATCTTCCATGGCCCGTCACTGCCTTGATAGTGGCACCATTCCCCTCCCCCAAGCTCCTGTAACTGCTGTGGTACTCTTCTCTCCCCACAGGTGAATAAAAATAGGGGGGTAGGTGGTCTGATGTCCGAATGCCCAGATCATTGACTCTGCTGAGAAGAGCTTTCTGGTCTTCTAGGCATGATCCACTGGGCAAAGAGCCCTTAGGCTCTTGCCCTTCGGCTCGCGCCAAAGGCTCGTGCCTCTGGCAAGCCAGAGGCCTTCTGCCGGCTCATCTGGGGAAGAGATCCAATAGAGCCTTGAGTGCTGAGATCCAGCCCCCACAGGCTCAGGTGTTTCCACTTAAAGGGTCCTCTCCCCAGCCCCACAGAGTTGTAGCCACCAATTATGATGTTTAAATATTGTTGAACACTTGGCATTGTTTTTTTAGCCTGTTACTCAGCTGTATTTAACGCTAGATCTATATGTTTAGTTCATTTTCTGTACTGCCTGAAATGAAAGGTCTGCATGGTAAATTATAATGAACAGAAGATATTTGGTTTGAGGTTGTCAGTGATTGATTTTATTGTTCAAAGATTCTATTACAAATGATGTCAGCAATACACAATCACTAGGCATAAAACTTTGCACACACAAAATCACATACGCACACTTTCGTTTTTAGTGACCTCAGGAAGGTGAATATTATAAGGAAATAAAATTGATCGATTTCTTCCATTTGCAATGAATAAACAAGTTACAGTAATGAACATTTATCAATGTGGGGGGGGCACCTGGGGGAATTGCATGATCTATATTCATGTCAAGATACTAGAAAATTTTGTTTTTTTTAATCGGTGAACAAAAGAATTATATGCATATGTTAACAGACTGAAGAACTACTTTAATCCAAGTGCACTTATTCATGAACTGGTATAGAGTCGGACACGACTGGACTTGATTGTCAGGGGATACCTTTACCTTTATACTTGGATGGCAGACTTTAAAAAAATGCTGGTATTTATTATTTAAAGAATTTATACCCCGCCTTTCTCCCGAGGGCACTCAAGGCGGCTTACAACACATTAAAATACATATATACATATTAAAATAATTAATTAAAACAATTTAAAATAAACAACCCCAGTGTTTATTTTAAATTGTTAAAGAACAGTAACAGAGTTCCACCCATCAAATAGAAGATTTATCTGAAACCTGTTTGTGTGCATGTGCTAGTGCCAATTAAAGTAGATAAAAATGTATACATAGACTGATATAGAGCGAAAAGTGTTATGACTGGCAATAATATACCAAGAATAAATTATCTTCCCCAGAATTAAGGTCATAAAAAAGTGAAATTTAAAATGTAACTAAAACTTTAAAAATGACAGTCTCTTTCAAAATGCAATAAAAACTATTTTAAAATGCACAGCATAACATTTCATTCGTAAGCTATGAGTATCATCAGATGCAACAAAAGCCTGTGACCGACACGAAGATGGTAATTAACACAACTGTCTTGCTGGCATTTAAAGGCTATCCTGCACGTCCAATGGTTGACATCAAAGTATCTCTTCTGTGACCTTCTATATTTTTGTTTAGTTTTCTGTCTAGTTTTTTCCCCTGTATTTCATTTTGACTTCGTGCAAAATGCTTAAGGCATCTCACGAAATTAAAACACAGAAACATTAAGCTTCTGGTTGAAGTGTTTTATTTAAACCTGGTGACTATTGTGAATTTCTGAATCAGGGACTTTCCAGTAGCAGAACTGATCAGATTTGTACTACAGTCTATCAGAACATCTACTACGATAAATCACACTAAGGTGACTGTTTACATGCTGACATTGTAGTATTCAGTCGACTGAATATTGCACATTCCTGAAATACTGTAAACTCTTATCAGTTGATTGCACTAGTAATATGGTCAGGCTTGTAGAACACTGCTTCAGTAGGATGGTATTTAATATCTCTGTGTGGAATATTAATGGTGATGTATGACCACTAGCTTAATAGATTACTGATAAGTCAATGCAGATGCTCTGGTGATTGTACATTTTTTTTTTTTACTGTTTTGGGACATGGGCTTCTCACTCGCAATAGCTAATCTACTGCAAATCACCCAGAAATCTACCAGTGTATCCCAGTCTGTCTTCTGCCTGCCCCTGATTTACAAAGTAATATTATTTCCAATATTTGTTTACGTTCAGAAACTTAAATAATGCCTCTGCTTCAGCTCAGCAATTATTAAGAATTTTTTCTTCTTGGAGATTACCTTGCTTTAAGATTTTGATAGTGATGGTGTTCTGCTAAATCCTGTCTTCTCCCTCTTTTCAGTAAATGTTGCCCTTGCACTGGCAGCAAATGATTTGGTAAGTGACCATCTAATTGTTTCAATACTACTACTCCTACTACTCCTAATTTATTATTAATTATTATTATTATTATTATTTATTATTATTATTATATACAAATATTTGTAGGTACAGGTACACCCAGTACAGAGGGTGCAGGGATAGGTTAAGTGAAACCACGGGTAAGAGCGAAGCTATCTTCCTGCTATCTCTGTGCCCCCCCCACACACACGGCCATTACCTTTTTTGTGTGTGTCTTGCTTTAACCAAACACTAAGTTCTAGTTCCTGCTTCCTGTTAACCTTCAGCTGAGCCTCTCTAGCACTCAGTCCGCTTGTCTGCTTCAGCGCTGTAAGGAGTATGCTGCTGCTTATAGTGTTTGGTTAAAGCAAGAGTGGGGGTCCGCCTTCTAGACTGGTAATGCAGCCCCCAGATTCCCCCTAGACACGGGCTGCCCCGTCATGGCTCTGGCCTCAGTTTAGGCAGGGAAGGAGGTTGAGTCACCCTTAGCCCTTCTCTTGCCTTTTCACTCCTTTTGCAGGGATCATGGGCAGCTGGGAGACCAGGACTCATTGGCTGCCTACCCTCTACTGAGCTCCTCATCGGCCTTGGCAGGTTCTTTTATACAATCTCTGAGCCCCTTGGCCCCACCCCTTCCTTCCTAGTTGCTCCACCCCTCCTCCTATGTAGACCTCCAACCCTCCTCCCGAGTAGACCCGATTGACCCAGTTAAAGGGGCCACTCACCCCTTTGGTTAGGCTCGGCCAGCCATGCTTGGAAGGCTCTGGCTTGGGAGGTGTAGCCCAGGTGCGGTTCCTGCAAAACCACATCGGGGGCAGTTGCACCAGGGCGGTTCCCATCGGGACCGGAGTTGGCAGCCACATCTGGGTAGCCATTGGCATGCCCACCAGGGCCGTGGGAAGCCATGGTATGGTGGGTTCCGGTGAAGCCGCAGTGGGGCTGGCCTTGCCAGAATTGTCTGTGCTAGAGCCCGGACTGGCGGGCTTGGCCATTGCAGCTGCATCAGGGGGGCAGCTCCCCTTGGAGTCTGGAGCTTCGCAGCCTCTGGTGGCAGCTGGAGCGGTGGGACTGCCTAGGCAGCCGCTGTAAGGTACGTCCGGGGGGCGAGGACCGGGACAGCAAGACACACACAAACAGAGGTAATGGCCGGGGTGGTGAGGGGGCACAGAGATAGCAAGGAGATAGCTTCGCTCCTATCTGTGGTTTCACTTAACTGGTGAGAGCAGGAACCTATCCCCTGCACCCCCTTTTTTACAGGGGTACACCTGTACCTACAAATATTTGGTAATGGTAACACAACAAAGGTAATGGCCGTGGAGAACCACGGATATGTGAAACCGTGGTTACTGAATCTGTGGGTACGAGTGTACACCTGTACAGATATTTTAAAAGGTTGCTTCTGGACAGGAGGAATTATGTAGTGCTTTCATTTTGATTAGATGAGTTAGATGAGTTTAGATGATACAGATGATGATAGCTACTTGTTTTTCTAGAATTCTTGACAGGTGGAAGTTCTTATATTGGGGTGGTGGTGCAATGGTTCATTGACTGCGCTCAGTGGAGGCACCTTGAATGCTTCAGCTCAGCATGACCAAACAACAGAGAGTAGCAAAGCGAGATTAGCAAACAACTCCAGAGCAGCAAAGGGAGGTGTGGGCGGAGGTGTCATTGAGCATGACCATCAACACCAGCCCCTGTCCTTCCTTCTGCTTTGGGAGAGTAAAGTGCAGGGCTAGACTTTTCTCAGCAGAGGTGTCTAGGGTGCCTCCACTGAGTGCAGCCAAAGTTTGCTTACCACCTTTTGCCAAAGGTCATCAGCCTACTTGCCATGGTAAGGGTGGAGATTGAACTTGTGGACTCCTGGAGTTGAGGCTGAGAGATATTAGCTTGCCTAAGGCCACTTTATGAGTTTATGACACAAGCATGTATGGGAGGAGAGGGATTTGGGCTGCTAGCCCCACCCCGTACACACATTTGGGGAAAGGTGGGAAAGAGCCTATCTATAAGCACATAGTCTTTGTCCACACCATCATGGATCCCTGAATGGGCAGAATCTGCAATAATGCAGACAAATCTATGCACCAACGCCATTCACCAATGTCTGCAATGTTGACATCAGTACATCTATGACATTATGATTTCCAAATGTGACCAATACTGGTGTTCCCTCTCATTGGTCCGGGGAGCATCTGAAGATGTTTGTAGATGCTTGAGATTCCATCACAGCAGGCCAGTGAGTGATCACTGTAGTCAGAATTGGCTGTGCCATAGAATTCACACACCTTCCACCACTGGCTGTGTTCTTTGTCACCTATCCTTGTCACCTATCCATCTCAACCTCTACTGGATGAAATAGACACTCTCCTCCTAGAAAGGTGCCATTGAGTCAGTGCCCCTCAGCCAAAATCATTGAGGCATTTACTCAAGGCACTTCATAATACCGAAGTAAGACAGTGGCCTGTGTCAAATATTGGACCTGAGAGATAAAAATGCTTCTTTATAAACTCCATACTGAACATCCTGATGCTTCTCTGCAGAGATTCCTATTTGTACAATGCGATATATCCACAGCATCATAAGTACAGTATTGATGTTTTACAATCTGTACCAAGTGCTTCCAATATTGAGTGTTTCCCTTCAGCATCTCTACAGCACTGAGGGTTTTCACAAAGTTTATGGCTGAGGTCACTGTGTTCTTCTGGTACTGAGGGATAATGATTTTCTTTACCTGGATAATTGGCTTGTAGTGGCAGAATCCAAGCAGCATCTTCTAAAATATCTAGACTTCACTGACTCTGTTAACATCCTTGGACCACAAGAAGTTTCAGTTGAAACCAACTCAGCGGATCCAGTTTATAGGAGTTCTGCTAGATTTTACTCACTGTTATGCCTATTTCCTAGAATCAAGGGGTCAGACATCATTTCTCATCACAGAGTTTTGGAAATCACCATCTCAACTGGCATATCAAATCCAGTGACTCTTTGGTCACATGTCATTGACCACGGCAGATGTCCTGTTTGCACAACTGCTATACACTATGTACACAAATGAGAGGGCACAGCATCAAAGGCTCTTTGCTCCTTGGTGTGCACCACTTGAAACCATTTTCAACAGCACATCACCCTAATGGCCATTCATCTGGCCAGGATATCCAACAGTATGGCAGAGATGTCTGTCCACAAATGGAACCTCAACACTAATGTCTTTCGGTCTACAGTGCATTGCTGGAGTTGCCCTACTGTGCATCTATTTACAGCAATCAGTCTCAACACCAAGTGCCAGAACTTATGCAGCCAAACCAGACATAAAAACCCCACTTCACAGGGGAAGCATTTCTAATCCTGCGAGAAGGGGCCTGTGCTGTTGTTCTCCCCCTTCTCCCTAATCACCAAGGTCATCAGCAGGATATGCAAGTTTAACCCTAACTGCATTCTGGTACTATTATGGTGGTCAAGGCAGGTATGGTATGTACCTTTGCTCAGGATGGTAAAGCACAAGTATCTTCAACTTCCATCTGAACCTTCAGCTTCCATTCTGGAATAGAATATTCTACCATTACTTCAAAACACTGAACCTGATGGCATGGAGGATGCAATCTTAGTTGGCATTGAGTGGGAGTTAAAGAACTTTCTGGTCCACTAGAGGAAACCATTGATGTGCAAAACCTACTTAATGAAGTGAAAATATTTTGTGTAGTGTACATATGTGGCAGGCATTAGAAAAGATGCTATGCTGAAGCGAATGAGTTGCTATTTCCCTGCTGCAATTAAGATAATTGTCACTTAAAAGTGCTTTTTAACCCAGTTAGCATGAACTGACATATTAAACATGGCATGATTTCTCTTTTAAAATAGGCATTTGGGGGCAGGGATCCAGATTGAGATTAAGTACTGGATGGGGGGGGGGTGGACACGCAGTTTTAGCACAAACCGAAATAGTTTTTTTCTTGCTGAAAATACCACCCACTCCTGGAACAGTTATTTGCCCCAGAAGATGTCATTTGTTGTAATGGCACCTTTTTGGGGGACAAATAGCTGCTTTGGTGAGGGACTTTGGGGCAAAGGTTAACCCACCACTATCTGTGCTGTGGTCCAGGTCTGCATCTCTTCTTCCCCCCATAGCTGCTATTTTGGAAAAAAACCAGAGAGAGGAAGTTAATGTTTAATATCACATCTAGTTTGTGTTGGTCCCATGCCTGCAGTACAGGTTCAAATCCCCGCTCAGCCACGAAGCTTCCTCGGTGACCTTGGGCCAGTCACTATCTCTCAGCCCCACTTACCTCACAGGGTTGTTGTGAGGACAAAAAGGAGGGGAGGAAATATGTACACCACTCTGAGCTCCTTGAAGGAAGGGTGGTATAAAAATGTGAAAAATAAATAAAATAATGCTGGCCTACCTTACACTGCTGTTATAAGGATTACTGAGATAATGTATGTAAGGTGCTTTTAAACCCAAATTTTGCTTTCTAAGTGTTAACTATTTTATTTTTATAATGTTTTGGGTATTTGTTGATTTTGATTGTGATGTAATAATGAAGAATGTCATAATATTGAAAAGTAAAATATCTTTAAAGGTAAAGGTATCCCCTGACAATTAAGTCCAGTCGTGTCCAACTCTAGGGTGTGGTGCTCATCTCCATTTCAAAGCCGAAGAGCCAGCGTTGTCTGAAGACGCCTCCGTGGTCATGTGGCCGGCATGACTCTCCTTGCTGCAGCGTGTAGCATGCAGCTGGAACACGGAGCGCTGTTTACCTTCCCGCAAGCGGTACCTATTTATCTACTCTCATTGACATGCTTTGGAACTGCTAGGTTGGCAGGAGCTGACCAAGCAACGAGCGCTCACCCCGTCGCGGAAATCGAACTGCCGACCTTTCGATCGACAGCTTATGGTTCAGCGGTTTAATATCTTTACTGCAATTAAATTTCTGCAATTAAATTTCAGCTAGTACAGGGATGATATGCAAGGTAAATTGAGATCATGAAGTTTTTGTTTCAGTGTTGAAAAAGTGGTGGCATCTTATCTAGAGATGTTAGAAATGCTTGATTTGATCAAAGTTTGTGATGGCATTTTTGTATGTACAAGAGCATGAAAGGTCTGTTTCAGAATGTCAGTGAACATGCTTTGAGTGTGGGTTGGTCACAAAGAAATTGTAGGTATCAATGCTAATGAGAAAAAAAGAGTAATCAAAAATGTGAGTGATCAAAAAGCTGATGTGAGTGATCAAGAATGAGTGATCAAAAAGATTAGCACATGCTTTGCAGGCAGATAGTTCACGAAGGGTCAGACACGACTTAACGACTGAACAACAACAAGTCCAAGGTTCAGTAGCTGGCATCTGCAGGTTCATCTGGGAAAGTCCTTTGTCCAAAGCCATGGAGAGCCACTGCCAGTCAGTGTAGACAATATTGAGCTAGGTGGACCAATGGTCTTAAAGTGGGCCCTCATTATCCATGGGGAGATCTGTTCCGGACCCCTCCCCCACGAATGAGAATTCACAGATGCTGGAGTCCAGCAACCAGTGTTTCAATTACTGTACTCACGTTTGTGTGTGTGTGTGCGCGCGCGCGCATGGTGGCGGCCTGTCGGGCCTGCAGCAAACCTCTCCAAAAGTCATTTCCGGTATCTTCTGAAGCCTGCGGAGGCCTATGGAGGGGTTTGTAGGCTGGTGTGACGTGGAACGGGCCTCCGGAGGGCCGCCCATGAGTAATTGAGACATTGGGTTATTCCCCATTATTCACGAGCTGCTTCCATGGATATTGAGATCTGTGGATGCCAAACCTGCGAATGAGGGCCCACTGTACAAGGCAGTACTGTATGTTCAAGGAGTGCTTCTGAAGCTTGCTATGGGTCTGTTCTCCCCCCCCCCCCCCCTTCAGATGTAAATAGCAGTCATTACAGGTGGAGATGAGCAGGACTATGACACACATGGAGGGATATTTAACCCTTTCTCCTTGCTCCATGACCTCCCTCCCTGAAGCTGCTAGTAGCCCTGGCAGGGAAGCTTCCATTGTTGCTCTTCACCAATTTTCTGTGCTTGTCAGAAGCTTGCCAAAGGAGTACACTTGTGATTCTCCTCCCCATGAATTCCATAATAGTGCAGTTTTGGTCATGTGGACTGCCCAGTTCATGTTTTTGTTTTTTATTTAAAAAAATTATATCCCGCCTTTTCCTATGCCGAAGGCAGATGCCCAAGGCGACTTACAACAGATTAAAATGCATAATTTAAAATACATAAAATAAGTTTAAACAATACATAACAATACATAAACAAATTTAAAAAACAATAAAATCCACTGGGGGGGGCGACAGTATGGAGCAGAGAAGCAGCATGGCAGATCATCTTGAGCTATAGGAGGCAGACCACAACCCATCACCAAAACGCTAGACGAAACAAAAACGTTTTGAGCCCTCACCAAAAAGTCATGAGGGAGGGGGTGGTTCTCAGATCCCCTTGCAGGGAGTTCCACAGTTGTGGCACCACAGTAGAGAAGGCTCACCCACGTGTTGCCACTCCCCTAACTTGCGATAGAGGTGGCACTCGCAGGAGAGCCCCCTCAGATGACCTAAGAGAGCAGGCCGGAATGTATGGAAGAAGGCGGTCCGTCAGATATCCTGGGCCCGAACCGTGAAGGGCTTTAAAGGTCATTACCAGCACCTTGAATTGAGCCCAGAAACGAATGGGCAGCCCGTGCAGCCGCTGAAGCAGCAGTTCAACAGAGTCAAACCGCCTAGCTCCAGACTTTTTCCTAGATCTTTTGCAGCAATCACAGATGCGTATATGCTGGATTTATATCTGTTGCTGTTTAAACCTGCCACACACCTGCCTGATTTTAGTGGGAATTTGTGTAGTACAGCACATCTCTAATGAATGACTAAGTCTATGCAGGTATCTTCTGTAGAGCAGCTTTTAATACTCAGATTCCAAAGCTGTTCCAAATAAGATAATAATGCATATGGATAACTCTCATTGTGAACAGAACAATTAAGTTGAATTTTGCTCAAGTCACTGATCTGCCATGTCAAGTACTACTTTAAGCAAATGGAGCATTTGGGCAGTCCTGGGTCACTAGATCTATATCAACCTTGAATTACAACCTTGAATTGTTGTAGCTGACTTTGTTGATTAGTGGCAAGAATGTGCAAATCTTTAGGGCTGTACTGAGATTTCTAAATCTCTGCTGCTTTTCACCTCAGGATAACAGGCTTTACCCTAGTCTCCTACTCCTTAATTGCCTGTTTAGTTTTGACAGCAGATTCTTTTTTAATTCCTTTGAAACAGCAGTAGCCAGTTCCACTCCCCCAGGAGCCCTCTAAGGAACTCTTGGTTCTTCTGCCAGGCTGACTCACGTACATACTAGGGCAGCTATTTACGAAAGCTATGTCGCTACAGACAATTTATTATAGCAGAAACAACTCAAATTAATAGAAGCCAGCCATAATAGGATTGAGATTGCTTGTTTATGAACAGAGTATTTTAGTGAGCAAACACCAGCTGTGCGTGACTAAGGGTGGCACACATCCAGTTGGGAGATTATGCTTATGTTTCACTGTGTGGGAAAACTCTCTAGTCAACCTGCCTTAAAAATTCCTCTATCAAGAGAGACTGTGATGCTCTCCTATTGTTAGTTGTGGCAAAGAAGGTCTCTGCTTAACACTGCAGGTCATATCCTGTGGAGGAAAGAACTGCAGCTATTTTGTATGTGAGTAGTTAGCATCATTTACTGTTTATTCACAGGCAAGAATGTGGCAGATGTGTGGTGGGTGGGTGTAGTGCATTTGTTTTGAAATATGGCATGCACAGATCCAGATTTGGATTTTGGAAAGCCCATGGGAGAGAGGTCATAGAAGGCGAGAGTGAGTGAATTTTGTATGCTTCAAAATCTCCCAGATGAAAATGGGGATACTCTTGTGTGTTCATAACACCCTGTGACTCAAATCTAAGAGTCACTGCCCACCCCACACTCCGTGCTCCCTCTAAGGTACATGGTGGTGCAGCGGCACACCTTCCAGCTGATCTCTGTGTAGCATGGAGCTTGGCAACCCAGAAGTTCTGCAATGGATTGATGATGTCATCACTGAACATCCAGAGGTGGCATGGCAATGCTGAGCAGCTGCCAAAGGGGTCCACGCACTAGCACAGACCAGAGGGAACAGTGCCCACACCCTGTACACACAGCTGAAAACTGTTCTGCTTGGTATTTTGTATTCATTTATAATGTAAACATTTATTATAGTAAACTGACTCCTCCTCAGTAAGTTAAATCTCTGAGTGGAGACCAGGCAGAAGATGCTGAAACCTGAAGAATGGCAACTCCCGTGCACACGGGTGTGCGCATTAATATAGTTTTTAAAAGGCAGCTCCACAAGGCAAAATAGGGACAAAGTAACGATAACACATGATGCAGCAACCTTGCTGAAGCTAAGTGGGTGTGAGCTTCATCAGTGCATGAATGAGAGGCCACTCAGAAGCCTTGTGTAAACTATCTTAAGGGGTCTCATGGAAGAAATGTGGGATATAAAATGTTGGGGAGGGGCCATAGCTTAGTGGTCGATCACATGCTGTGCATGCAGACAGTCCCGGGTTCAGTGTTTGCATCTCCAGGTAGAGATGGGAAAGGCCCTTGCCTGAAACCTTGGATGGCTACAGCCAGTCAGTGTAGACAATACTGAGTTAGATGGGCCAGTGTTCTTGGTTTGAGACAGCTTCATGTGTTCACTACTGGAGACAGTTACCAGAAAATCATGCTAAGCAAGGATCATTGAACTTTTTTCTGTTTTGTCTCCTTGCTTCTGACATTTCAGCATTTATTCCTTTACCACTGACTATTTCACCCTTCTTAACCATGAGGTTGAGGCTACTGCGAGACATTGGCATTTGTTTTCTTCAGTGAAGAATAGCTTCTGATTCCTAAACTATTCTCTATAGTTTTTGAGAACTCTAACCAAATCAAGCATCTTTAGTGAGGGATTTTGCTGTAAAGGATAGAGAGGCAGCCAGCAGAGGGAGCTCAACAAACCAAATTCTGTGTGTTTCCATTTCCCCCCACTTTAGTACTGGTTATGACATCATAACATGATTTAAAAAAATACAAAGCAAAATCCTCTTAACAGAGTCTATTTTAAGAACAGGAAATGGAGGAGCCAAGTAAAATAATGATATATCATTCCATATGTAAGAGTTATTATTGGATATAGCCTTACAAATGGACAAAGAGTTGACACAGATGGAAAAAATCAACACTTTGGAGGGTGTTGATCAGATTACAAGACAAACCCAGTGGATCCCATAAAATTAAACAATTAAAATTACATTCAATTAAAATTAAAATGCCAGTCCATTGTGTCAGCCATCAAAAGCCATCCTGAGCAAAAAGGTCTTAAAGCCCCACCGAAAGGTCTCCAAAGAGGGAGAAGTTCTTAATTCCAAGGGGAGGGAATTACACAATCGGGGTGCCACCACTGCAGTCATGATCTACAGCTTTCTGATGTGTCCTCTTGATCTTCTTTGACGTAATTATGTTAGCCTCTAATTATATACAGTGGACCCTTTTCATTCACAGGTTCTGGACCTGCAGATTTGTTACACCGCGTGTCCTGGACCCGCGAATGTCTGCACGAAAAATTCTTTTAAAAGAAAAAAGCCCCCAAAGCGTCATTTTACCTTTTAAAAGCCAAACCGCTGTGTTTTCAAGCCTCCACGAGGCTTCTTGAAGCTTCATGACCCACTCATGCTTAGGCTCTTCTCCCCCCCCCCCCCAGCCTTGTCTTAGGGTGAATTCTGTATGCATATATTGTCCATTCAGCATATCCCTAGCTGACTCTGTCATCTGTTATTATGTGTGAATAGAGCTGAATTTGAGCATTTACAGTATGTATAGGAGAACAATCTCTTCTTTTCCGTACATGAAAATAAATAAATACCATGCTTGGGGAAATCGTATGAGATTGTACCAAAGTTGTTCTCTGCCTTGATTCCTTGAGAGGGAGTAGTCTGCTATCATTTGTTGCTTTTGACATCAGAATTGTAAAGACAGTGGATTACAGTAGTCATGGTCGGAGAATCTCCTCCAAACTGGCATTATTAGCTTAGGCGACAGTCCTATGTAATTTGGTAATAAGCTCCATTTGAACGCATGGGGTTCCTGCTATGTAAACATGTATAGGACTGGGCTGTTATTGTATTAACCTGTTTTGTGTTGGAGTACATATGTAGTTTTGTAAGTGATTTGGAGGACGTTTGATGAGTTTAATCTTAAACACAGCTCTAAAAAATCTATAAGCCTTATTGGAGTCTTCCAGTAAAGCACACACTTCTGATGCCATTTTAAAGTCTGATGTGTGCAGTATCCAAAGAAGGCACTATCAGTCTTATTCCAAGGCTTTTTTTTCAGTCTTCATTTTCAGGCAGTTGTAAGAAAGATCATCCAGAGTCCATTCCAGGATGTTTTTGGTGGTTAAAAATGAACTTATAAATTGAACAAGAGTGCTACTTAGATGTAAGCATGAGGCAGGCAGTTCTCTAAATATTTAATCTTTCAAACAGTAATTAGGGAATAAAGCATTAGGATGCCTATTTGAAGGGATTTGATTAGCTGTGGATGAAGATAAAAGAAATGAGTCATGAATCTTCATAATCAGGTAAATTATGTGTTTTGTCTGAGAACAAAGGAGTTAGAAAATGGTGTTGTAGTCTTTTGAAATCTAGCATGAAAATGTGGCTTTCCGATCTTTAAAATTGCAGCTTTCTTTCTGTAGACATGAAACAGCATAATCTGTCAGAGTAACTCCAGTGGGTTTTTAAATAGCTTTGTGCATTATAAAGAAATGAGATATTTGCTTTGATCTGCATGATTACCTAAATGATACTGTCTCCCAGTTGACATGTGCATCGAGAGGTTCAGGAAAAAGTATTGGTGGATTGTGTAATGATGATTAAGTACGGTAGTGTATAGTCTATAGTTGGAGATGGTATAATAAAGGTATTGTTGCCCAAGCACACACATTCTTTTTCCATTCTGCTGTAGACTTTTGTCAGATAGGATGTGCACGTTTTGTAGTGCTTTAGAAATCTGTTTAACGCAGACAGAGCTGGATGGGAAAAAAAACCCTCCATGCATACATGAACAACAGCAACTCTGTTGTTCCTTCAGCCTCGGGATGGATTCAGACTTGCACAAGCAGAATGGAGCTCATGCAAGAGATCTTTTCTGCACCCTCTTCCCTGCTGCAGCTTCTGATGGTCAGAGAACCCTTGGGAACAGCATGGGATGTGAGGCAGCGGTAGCTCGGAGGAAGGGGGAAATCCTTGGAAACTAGGTAGCAGTGGGGAGAAGGGGTCAGGAAAATCACTTTGCATGCGCTTTGTTCCATGCACACAAGTTTGGGTTCTTCCCCTAGTGTCTGTCTGTATTCTCTATTTGTCATTGTAGTTGGTGGAGTTACTTTTATGTAAACATCAATGCCATTATCAATATTTTTACCTTATGTAATCATTTAGTACTTCGTGGAAAATCTGATCAAGGAACTGTTGGGCCAGCCCAGAACGTTCTGGTACCTGAGCTCTGAAATCCAGATGCTATCCCCTTTTCCTGCTAATTAACATGTGACCCAATTCATATGTGTAAGACAAATGGGGATGAACTGGGGCTGTTGAAGATTTTGGCGAGTGTCCAACCTGTCTGCCACACTTGGCACTCAGTGGTGCCCAAAATCCTACTGTACAAGATGCCTCCCTTGCCTAATCTCATAGTAAGACTGCCTGCGTTGGGACTTTCTGGGAATCTGTGCTGGTATGTATGTAGTACTGACTTGGAGCTTGTTTCTTGAAGGCATTTGTTGCTGATCCACAGGGGTAGGCAAATTATTCTTTAATTTAAAATGTTTATATACTGCTTTTCAATTAAACTTTATCGAGCACTTACAGAGCAAAAGAAATAAAAGGTAGATCCTTAAATTTAAAAAAAAGATGCAAAAGGGTCATCAGCAAACAGGCCCTGGAAAAAGATACCGTTCTGGGGTGAAAAAGGACAGTTGCCAAGAGAACCACCACTTAAAAGATGCCTCTTGTCTTAGCCCAGTTAGCAGAAGTGTAGTACTAGTGCTAGTTTTAGATACAATCTGCCAGCAGCCAGGAACTGAAGTGACTGAGTGAGTCATGATTTGCTAAGCAGTAACATTTTTTACATTTATCTGTAGTCGTAAAGGCTACAGTCGTGCGATAGAGAAGAGTGGATGGCTAAGCTTTCAGCAATATGGTTTTTGTAGTTGCATAGAGGAGAGAATTGCAACAGATACAGCTTGGGTCACGGTGTGAAAAGTTGCACCTGCCAAAATTTTCTCCTACGCAACTATTGAAGATATAGGAGCCATATAGGCAAAAACTGTCTATAAATAATCTTCTAAGTAGGGGTTCCTAAATATGGTTTCCAGTGGCAACCCTGCATTTAATTCTTGAGTCAGCAGGGAGAGTCTTTAATCTGCTCCATCATTAGACGAAACAAGTTCTTGAAAAGATGCTGGCAGAACAGGAAGCCAGAGTATGCCTCTTTCAAAATGGTGCCAGTCTGCATCATGGATTGATTGGACAGAAGAGGTTGCTACAAAGCACACCCACTGCTTTTTTCTTGTTAAATCTTCTTGATGGGCAGTGGGTGCAGAAGAAACGAACTTACTTTGCCTCTGTGTAGCAGAAAGTGAGAAATCCAAGCCGCATGGTCTACTTAGAAACAATGGTAGTGACTGAGGCCATCTAAACATTGTGTGCCCCTGGCTGTAAGAGTAAATAAGATGCAGTTTACAACATCAAGCAAAGGTGTCAATGGTGAAATGTAACCATCAATCCTTGCAACCGAACCTGTAGAATTGTCTGCAAATTTGGTCCTCTTGATTGTGTTGGCCTGATCAAATCTCAGAAGGTGGGGAACAAATGGGAAAGGGAGACTGAATCAGAGCTCCAGTTGGCGTGATGCACTCGCTGTCCCCACTGCAGCTTTGTTACACTTAGAGCTTCATTACAGTGCAAATAGTTCTTGTCCTCCCCATGGTTATCAGAAACCAGACATTGTACAGAATAAACAACTATAGATGTATAGGTGCATGATGTAGATATACCGTATTGTCCCAAGTATAGGACACTCCTGATTATAAGCCGCACCCTTAAAGTTTGGTGCTATTTTTTAAAAAATACATTTTTAACTTTTTAAACTTAAATATACACATTAGTAGAACAGTACAGCTTTAGTACAGTTAAAGGCATAGGTACCCTATCCCTTATTGAATCTGGGCACTCTAGTATTAGTAGCCTTCCCAGATCCAAAGGGGGACAGAGTGCCTACCTTTAACCTTTGGAATTTGGGCAGGTGCAGCTTGTTGCGCTCTTTCATGATGATGAGCTGCACCTACCCAAATTTCAATGAACAGCAAATCCTATGCATGTCTACTCAGAAGTAAGTCCCATTGCATTCAATGGGGCTTACTCTCAGGAAAGTATGCATAGAATTGCAGCCTAAAGGTAGGCACTTTGGCACTTACCCCTTTGGATATAGTAAGTCTATGCAGGAGCTCTTGCTCTCAACTTTCAAACTGCACTCTCAACTTTTAAACTGCAAGATCAATAAATATCTTAGTTTCCACAGAGTCCTGGGGTTGGAACTTAAGGGTTATTTTTTTTCAAATGCTTCCAGAGGCTAGAGGCTGCAGAGAGATCATTGTATTCGGCCACTTAGCAAGTGATTAAGAGCTGCTTGAAAACACAGTGCTTTGCAGTTTAAAAAGAGAGAGAGAGAAAAAAGCCCGGTTTCACCTTTGAAAAGAGACTTGGAGAGGTTTGTGAAAATGCCTTTGAAAGAGATTCAGAGAGGCTTGGCTTGAAAGCGCTTTGCAGAAAACACTAGGCAGAAAACGCTAGGCTTTGATTGTAGGCCGCACCCCTACTTTAAAGACTTGCCTTCGGGGAAAAAGTGAGTCTTATACTCGGACCAATATGGTATTATGAAATCTAGCTTTTTTTGGCTCAGACTTTGGAGTCCTTTGGCTGAGGGTTTTTATTCCCTCTATTTATTTATACCTCACCTTTTCCTCAGATTAGCAGGCCACCCAAGGTGGCTTACAGAATTCATAACATCACAGTAGAAGTACTACAAAAGATAAGACCAGAAATAAGAACAAATAGCATTAATAAAAACATTTAACACCCCCAAATAACTAAGAAGGAAGGGCTGAAGGAAAGAGGAAAGTATTAAGCCTCTCCGGAAGGCTAACAATAATGGTGTACCATGAAGAAGGCCCTACGCCTTGTGGCCACCAATCTGGCGTCAGCCAAAGGCAGCACTTGCAGCAGGGCCCCCTCAGGTGACCTCGGGGGATGAGCCCGTTCATATGGAAGATGGTGGTTCCTCGGGTGCCCCAGCTCCAAGCCGTAAAGGACTTAAAGGTCAAACCAACACCTTGAATTGTGCTGGGAAATGAACTGGCAACCATGATCCTACAGGAGTAACCATTGGACAGAGTCCAACTACTGAGCCCCTGAGGTCCCACGGGCCACCACATTCTGCACTAATTGCAGTTTCCAGTCAGTCTTCAAGAGCAGCCCCATGTAGAGTACATTACAGGTAATCATGTCTTCTTGTCAGCAAGGCATGAATCAATGTGGCTAGGTCTGGTTGACTCAAGTATGACTGCATCTGGTACTTCAGCCTAAGTATATACTGTACAGTCTTGGTTAAAACAAATTAGTAGTGCTACAGGTATGATTAACAATAGCAACTTTAAGGTTCATCTCGGAGTTGCTGTGCTTTAAAACCATAAACCTTATCTAGCCTCATTTTAACCATCAAAGGAAAATGATGTATAGATTTCCTAAGTTGCTTGCTTCGTTGTTCAAGCGCTCCTGTAGTTAGAAACCATTCCTAATGTTTTATCTGAAGCTCCTTCCGTGCAATTTATTGCCTATTGTCCAACAGTTTCTGGTAGTTGAGTCATTACACTCCATCATGCTGGTAGCTATCTCTTTTAAAAACTTTTATAGAAGTGTAAAGCTGGAAGGAACCTGAAGGTAATCATACCACACCTTTATAGAATAGCCTGTATTCTCTCTGGCTAATAGAGTAAAGCAAATAAAGATCAGGAACTGCTAATGTGCACCCTGCCTGACGTGCCTGCAGGGTAAAGAAATAACTTGCTAAAGCAAGTAAATGGTACTTGGCTACAGGAGAGATAGCATACCTTGGTCTGCCAGTCATGATCCTAGTTGCAGAATCGGCAGTTAGAGCTCAGTGTGAATTTAGCACTTTGCAGCTGGACTAGAATCCCTCTAAACGTTTTTGAAGGATGATCATAATCATGTCAACAAAAAGACTTGCATGAAGAAAAAAAAAAAAAAAAGGAAGGAGGGGGGACCCGGGGAACTACAGGCCGGTCAGCCTAACATCTGTTCCAGGGAAGATGGTGGAAAGTCTCATTAAGGATAAAATCTTAAAATACATAGAAGAACAAGCTCTGCTGAGGGAGAGTCAGCATGGCTTCTGCAAGGGGAAGTCTTGCCTCACAAACCTGTTAGAATTTTTTGAAAAGGTCAACAGGCATGTGGATGCGAGCGAACCCGTGGATATTATATATCTGGATTTTCAGAAGGCGTTTGACACGGTCCCTCATGAAAGGCTCCTGAGAAAACTCCACAGTCAGGGAATAAGAGGGCAGGTCCTCTTGTGGATTAGGAACTGGTTGAAGACCAGGAAACAGCGAGTGGGAGTCAATGGGCAATTTTCACAATGGCGAGAGGTGAAAAGCGGTGTGCCCCAAGGATCGGTCTTGGGACCGGTGCTTTTCAACTTATTCATAAATGACCTGGACTTGGGGATAGGCAGTGAGGTGGCCAAGTTTGCGGATGACACTAAACTTTTCCGGGTGGTAAAGACCAGCAGGGATTGTGAAGAGCTCCAGAAGGATCTCTCCAAACTGGGAGAATGGGCAGCAAAATGGCAGATGCGCTTCAATGTAAGTAAGTGCAAAGTGATGCACATTGGGGCAAGAAACCAAAATTTCACATATACGCTAATGGGTTCTGAGTTGTCTGTGACGGATCAAGAGAGAGATCTTGGGGTCCTGGTGGACAGGTCGATGAAAGTGTCGACCCAGTGTGCGGCGGCTGTGAAGAAGGCCAATTCCATGCTCGGGATCATTAAAAAGGGGATTGAGAATAAAACGGCCAATATCATTATGCCTTTGTACAAATCGATGGTAAGGCCACATCTGGAGTATTGTGTCCAGTTCTGGTCACCATACCTCAAAAAGGATATAGCTGAATTGGAAAAGGTGCAGAAAAGAGCGACCAGAATGATTAGTGGGCTGGAGCACCTCCCTTACGAGGAAAGGCTACAGCGTCTGGGGCTTTTCAGCCTAGAAAAAAGGCGCCTGAGGGGGGACATGATTGAGACTTATAAAATTATGCATGGGATGGAGAGAGTGGATAGAGGGAAATTCTTCTCCCTCTCGCACAACACCAGAACCAGGGGACACGCACTAAAATTGAGTGGAGGGAGAGTTAGAACAGACAAAAGAAAATATTTCTTTACCCAGCGTGTGATTCATCTGTGGAACTCCTTGCCACAGGATGTGGTGATGGCACCTGGCCTAGATGCCTTTAAAAGGGGTTTGGACAAATTCATGGAGGAAAAGACCATCACAGGTTACAAGCCATAAGCAACCTCCTGGTTTTAGAAGTGGGTTTTCTCTGTGCCAGGTGCAAGGGAGTGGCGACTGGACACAGGTATCTTGTTGTCTCGTGTGCTCCCTGAGGCATCTGGTGGGGCCACTGTGTGACACAGGAGGCTGGACTAGATGGGCTTTTGGCCTGATCCAGCAGGGCTCTTCTTATGTTCTTATGTTCTTATGTTAAGTTGACGCTCTAGCATTCATTAGCACATTTTGATAGTTAGCTCTATTTTTATTACGTTTATCTCGCCTTTAAAAATGAAATTATTTTCAAGGCAACTTAAAAATTAACGCACGCCACAAGTTGCAAGTGACGTTTATAACTCCAAACCTATGAACATAAAATCATAACATTTCTTGAAGCAAGTAGAGTATGCAGTTGTAGACACACAAAAACATGAAAAGAGCCTGCAGTTAAAAACATAAGGATTTTTTTTTTAAAAAAACTTCTGGGTGAAAAAAAACCCTGTTTTCACTTGCTGTCTAAAACCTAAGGCACAGAGATCTGAGGAGGACATTCCAGAGCCGGGGTGCCACTACTGAGAAGGCTTAGTCCTTGGTAGTCATCATCTAACTTTAGTAGATGAGCACCCAAAGAACAGCCTTTCTAGATGACATTAGTGAAAGGGCAAATTTCTACCAAAGCAGGCCGCCCTTGAGATTTGGCTTTGGAACAGGCTATGTGGTTAAACCACTGAACCATGAGCTGTCGATCGAAAGGTCGCCAGTTCAAATCCGCATGACGGGGTGAGCTCTCGCTGCTCTGCCCAGCTCCTGCCAACCTAGCAGTTTGAAAACATGTTAATGTGAGTAGATAAATAGGTACCGCTTGTGGGAAGGTAACAGCGTTCCATGTTCCAGCCACGCTATGCGCTGCGGCAAGGAGAGTCATGCCGGCCTCATGACCATGGAAGCGTCTTTGGACAGCACTGGCGCTTCAGCTTGTAACGGCGATGAGCACCGCACCCTAGAGTCGGAGATGACTGGACTTAAATGTCAAGGGATACTTTTACCTTATACGGTTTCGTAGACTGAAAACAGCACATTGAATTGAACTTAGAAACCCACAGGGAGCCAGTGAAGCTGTTTTTAAACTGGCAATTGCCCATGCATTTTGAATCGGTTGAAATTTCCAAGTGGTCTTCAAAGGCAGTCTCACATGCAACACATTGCAGAAGTATGAAATTTACCAGGACATGGTTACTGGTGGTCAGCTAGTACTCCATAGTGATTGCTGTTGGTGAATCAGTTTTGGCTGACAAAGAGTGTTTTGTGGGATAATTGCTAAATCTAATGGCACTCCTGAGCTGTGAATCTGATTCTCAATGGAGAGTGCAACCCCATCTAGAACAGATTGAAATTGCACTTCCTTGGTCATCTGCCAGAAGTGCCTCAGTCTTGTCTAGCCTGAGTTTCAGTTTAGACTTGATCATTGTTAGCTGTGGTTTTTACACTAGAGAAAGTAATTGTCCCTCTTTTGGTGTTATGTTAGCACAGCAAGAAAGGTAGCATTATTGCTAAAAGATGCTTTCAGGAGTGGGTCATTCTGGTTTTTTCCTTATATAAATATGTATTCTACATAGAAATGTGAAAAACCTACTGCAGTTCACAGCCTTTTGGTCCCAGTATTACCAAATTTGCTTCCTTCTCCATAACCTCATCTCTCCCAACCTGGGTTAGGATACTTTCATATACTCGGCAAAATAGACTGAGCCTTCATGTTTCTGTAATCTATTTTGTATTTTACTAGAGCCCCCAAAGTCTTCTAACTAGTCATAGCTGCAAAATACTTATTTATTTTTTTCATACAATGAAGTTTCAAAATAAGCCTATATTTTTCTTATTGGCCCTGATCCAGCTTGCAGTGATGCTTTGTTGCATGTAATAGTGGATCTGTGTTGGAATGTGCTTCCACATCCCATGCTCCCATCAGTAAGGGCTGGATTAGCCTTGGACTGGGAGTTAGCTGCACGTGGATCTCTCTTTATGTACTGCATGATTATCTGTCTGGAAAGTTTACTAGGTTAAAAACTTGAAACTGAAACTAATTTTGCTTACAGTTAGCTTGCACGGTTATCCTTTTTCTTGAAGAATGTTTTATCTGTTTTGTCTTCCACAGACAAAATCAGTTGGATTGCTTGATGCTGATGTGTATGGGCCTTCCATTCCAAAAATGATGAATTTGAAAGGAAGTCCAGAAGTAACGTCAAGTAAGTTTGGCCATATATCACTCTCTTCATCAAAAGCTATTGGGTGGACAGTTGGCTACAATTGGGTTACAATTTTATGATCGGACCTTAAGAGGCTATGATGATTTGTTGCAGCAAGTCTAGAGTAAAGTGGCCCTTCCTGTTCCCTACAAGTGTTATGATCCAGACAACCAGAAGTGACCTGGATGCTGGGCCAGAAGTGCTGATACTGAGTTTAAGCCCATTGTTCAACGGCCCCCTGAGACAGAGAATCAGAGACACTTGAGCTGGGAGACCCCCCCCCCCCCAAGAGTGCAGTCCCTAAGTCAAATACTACTAAGAAGGTAATAATCTCATTACCAGGGCCTTTGCTCCACCAAACCCACGTACCACCACTGGAAATGTGTCCAGTGAGAAAGAGAGTGAAGAAATGACTATCTTCTGGGCCAGAGGGCTGTCCTTTTTAATTTTGTATTACAAAACAAATAAAAAGTTTGTTAACCCTGAAAGCCACCTGAGTGCGTACTTAAATCAGAAAAAAGGCGGGAAACCTCAGAGCCCAGCTGTAGAATTAACAAAGGCCGCATGCAGCCTGCAGAAGCTCTTTATTTGGCCGACGTGATAATTGGGCTCTCCCAGCACCACCCTTTCAGCAGTGCTGCTTCTGTTGAGGCTCTGTGAGGGAGAGACAGAAGGCCTCAGAAGGCAAGAAATGCTATGTGGGAAGGGGCAGATCAAAAAGGCAGAGAGAGGGAGACACTGCCTAGGCGCTGGGAGAGCCCAATTATCATGCGGGCCACCCTTTCATCCGCACCGCTTTTGCCAGGGCGTTGCTTTGCAGAACAGAAAGTGGGCTGACAGAGGGGAGTAGGGCCTAGTGGTTAGCACGCACACATCCTTTCCTGCTCCCTGTTTTCCTTTTATTGGACCAGAAGCTGAACGGAGAAAACCTTGGTAGTTATCTGCTGCCCGCCATCCCAAGCTACAGAGACCTGACGGAGGAGGACCATCTGGGAAAAACTCCCCTCTCAGGAGAACACTGAGACCCAAGCGTTCTTATTAAAAATAAGTTCCGGTGAAGTTTACAAGCTGGCTTAGAGTATTGCATATTGTATATTTTATTATGGAACTTTGTAAACCGCCTTGGGCATTTGCTTCGGCTTGGAAAAGGGGGATGTAAATTCATTAAATAAACAAATGAAAAGAAACATTAATTCCCTGATTGCCTCAAACTGGTATCAGTTCTAGCACTAGCAGTTTACATTTGTCCAAGGAATCCTGGTCCTCTGCACTTGCTTTCATGTACCAGCCCTAGGTCTCTATGGCAGAATCAGGCAGAACACAACCAGTTCCCTGTGTGCTTGGGATTGAAAAGTCTTGGATTGATGATACCATCAAGTTACCTTTGATGGAGTGGGACCCGCATGGCTTCTCCATCCCATTCCTTTTACCTAGGATACGATAGTCACTTAGATGCCCAATGACAGATGCAGTGTAGGTAGAATAGCTTCTGCAGACAGGGCAAATCTACATCTACGCATGGCTGGGGATAATGGTGTTTCAAACGAGACAGAGGCAGTTTGCCAGCAGCACAGGAGCCTCTGAGGAGTTAGTAGTGTCCAAAATGTGGAGTTTTATGAGATAGGAAGATGTTAATCTGGAATATCAAGCACGTCCAGAATAAGAAAGCATCAACAGTATAAAGGTATATGAATAATTTTTGGCAAGGATCTGACCTGGTAAAGAAATTCAGAGCACTGTTATAATTATCTTGGAACATACTACAGTACTGTATACGGTTGCTAGCACAGAAAAATGGGTGGAACATATTAGTTTTCTGCTCAGTCTTTTAATAATTGGCCAGGGCAAAGCAACTAGGCTGATGCACTCTGTATTTTAACAAATGTAAGGGCTGGCACATGTGATAAGTTCATTGAATTGTGACTGGGGTTGCGCGAAGCACTTATACAGGAAAGAGTTTTGACCTACATCACAAACTGGGCTCAATTTTGTTGAGAGTAAGAGAAAAAAATCTAAATTAAATCAGAAATATATATTTAGGGCACTTGCTTTAAAGCTGTTATACCGTATTGGTCTGAGTATAAGACTCACTTTTTTCTCCTAATTTAAGTTTTTTAACTAGGGGTGCGTCTTATAATCAGGCATAAATTTAATGCCAGTGATTTAATTAATTTTTTTTTAATAGCACCAAACTTTAAGGGTGCGTCTTATAATCAGGTGCATCTTATACTCGGGACAATACGGTAATTGGATTTCTGTGTCCAGCAATTTAAAAAATAAGGAAGAAATATCCATTTCAATTGCTTATTATACTATAGTTGCTTGTAGGTGACTACTATCTCCTCCATCTGTCAATGTTTGATATGGCTCATCTTATCACTTTCACCCCTACAGGTGATTCTGGGGACTTTGATTTTACTGAACTAATAAGACATTTGCAATCAAACTTTGTAAGAGCTCAGCTTGCTAAACTAATTTTCTTTAAGGTTTGCAGAACAGTTTGTTTGTGAATTAAACTGAGAACTCTTCAAACGCTGCTGAATAGTTAAATCTGAGGTGTTGGAAACTTCATTCAGTACTTTCTCCTACTCTACGCTAAATAAGTCTCCATGCCCAAGATCTTGGGGATCTTGGCATGAGTTTCATTCAGTGTAAGTGGAAAGATTATTTTGGGGATTGCAAGGAGGAGAGGAATCAACTGGCTACATGCAGCATATAGGTAGTTTTCCTATTGCTCAAAAATGCTGCTATAAATTATATTTGTGGTTATGTGGACAAGGCATCATTGTATATGGAAGCTTGGCACTGCATCTTAGTCATCTGTAGGGTTGTGAAAATAAAGATCACTTCAGAACTCCATTCATTTTTGCTACTTACAGTTTCATTCATGTTAGGACATTTCGGTCCTATGCCATTTGGAAGAGCCTGATTTCTTTCAAATTGATTTTCTTTTTTTGTCACTGCCTGTGTTGGTGATGGCAGGATCTGCAATGCACAGCCACCCCCTAATGGCCACATCCTGAATACCCACATGGCCCAAGGATGATGCTATGTTCCATGGCAGTATGGGTATTTAGGATAACTTCTGCCAGGAGACAGCTGTGCAGTTTCTGCTGCCACTGGTACATCCAGCTGCAAAAATCAAAGTAAAAAGTAGGCATGTGTGTGTGTGTGTGTGTGTGTGTGTGTGTGTGTGTGTGTGTGTGTGTGTGTGTGAGAGAGAGAGAGAGAGAGAGAGAGAGAGAGAGAATATTACATTTAAATTAAAGAAAAAATGGGGTTCCAAAAGGAACCCCATTCATACACTGTCTGTTAGGGTCCCTATTCATTTCATAAAAATGGGGAAGTCATAACAAAATGGGCTTCCTAGCAGCCCCTCTCCAACAGTTGCCTCGCTAGTCTTGGGGTAGTACCCACCATACCTCAGCCAGGCACCCTGCCAGGGGAGAGCAAGGAGCTGCTTCTGCCAGCGCTCCCATGGTCACCAAGGGGAGGATGTGGGGAAGGTTTTGTGGAGTGTGTGCACAAAGGAGGGAAGGATGTACGCCAGGGAATAAACAAGGATGGGGAGGGAGGGGATCCAGGGAACCTGGGCAAGAACTGTAGGGCTCTTTTTTAGGTGGGCTTTTTTTTCCTGAAATGAGAGGGAAGCTGAATTGGGAGGGAGGATCTTGAGCCAAGAAGGAAAACCCTGCGGCTGGGGAGATGGCAGATGGGGAGATGACGGGTGCAACAGCTGTGGGAGTCTTGGAGTTCTTTGGCCCTCTGTTCCCAGTGGCCTCCCGGTCCCTGCTTTTGTGTGTTTGTGTGCGTGCTTAGCAGGGATGTGTGAATAGAGGCTGCTCAGTACTCTCGCCTCTCCATAAGGCTCGTGTGCTGCCAGAGCGAGTTCTTCCTTCCACACCTAGAGGAACTGGGAATCAATGTGCATTTCGGAATGGGCTGCCCTACCTTTGTGGTGGGGCTGACACGGAGAGGATGTCAGTGATGTCTGGAAGTAGTGGTGGCGGCGGCAAGAGCACATAGGGCTGCCTGCACTGAGCTAGTCACTGATGTGAGGAGGGGTGATCAGAAGGGTGACCTTCCCCAAACTTTCTCCTGTAGCACCCTCGCTGAGGTGGGGAGGCAAGCTTTCAGGCCCACTGATCCCTAGTGCGGTCAGTCTCTGTCTGTCTGTCTCTCTCACACACACACACACACACACGCACGCGTACACACACCAATTCTCGGGGTGGGGATCTACAGCTGGATCCCTGCCTCACTCACACGTGGGGGAAGAATGCATAGCAGTTGGGAGATCCGGCAGACATGTGTTTATATAGTTATAAAAAACTGGAAGTGGAAGAGCCTATTCAGACACCCCCACCATCAATAAATCAACCTGAAGGGCTGATGCAAAACTAATAATTTTTACAATCCCCACCCCCTGTTAACGCTTCTGAAGAGCACCAACATCAAAACCATTTGACTCCTAACTCACAGAGGGCTTTATCACACATGATACAGGGAGAAGGCAAACCTGAGTTTGTCATTGTGTGTACACTCCACAGAGAGCTTCAGCCAATCACTACCGAGTGTGTACTGTCCTTCAAAATAATTTAAAAAAGGAACGTAATGGGGAGCCATGGCTAGTAGGTCAAGGGAGCCCCAGGTCAAAAAAGTTTGGGAAGCACTGGAAACCTCGAGCAACTAGAAATCCACCCCAGGATACAGCAGAAGTCGGGCTGGTGCTGCTGCATCACTGCGCAGGGGATTTAGATGGGATTAGGCTGTGAATTTCTACAAACTCAACATATCCCTAAAAGACAAAATAGTGGTGATATTTACCTGGGGCAGGTACTAGAAAATAAGGACTGTTCCTTTGCAAATAAGCGAAGTTGGAGCATAAGAAATACCGTGTATTATGTTTTTTTTTAATAAATGGAAATTCTAATTGTTGTGGAGGGAGTGGGAATCTTCTGTCCTTCAGTAGAAATCATATCACAATTGTGTAAAAAAGTAAGATAATGGCACAGTTTCAGATCTCCTCTTAATCTCCTTCTGCCTGCAATATATTACCTAAATTCACATCCCGTACAGTCTGAGTGGCTGTCATGTAATAGGAGTACAGAGTACATGATACACTATTCCCTGAATGGTATTGTGGCAAGTGATATTGTTTGTCATAGCAGTCTTTTGTGCTATTCCTGGAAACATCATGACAAAGTGAGGAGGTGGATAATAACGATTTGAAGGGTGGAAAAAAATCTAAACTTCAGCGCTATAAAATGCTGGTGTTCACCATGCAATGGATTCCTAAGCTTCTGTGTAATCTTGGAACAAACACTTCTCTGCTGCAGTCTCATTTTTAAGTGCCTGTGGAGGAGTAACTGCTCTGTAACTATGCATTGATATATAATTTTGGAGTAGAGAAATTTAATAGTTGTGATCATGAGCTATTGAGAATGGCATCAGCTGTTTAAAATGTACCTTTTAAACCTGTGGTTGTTGCAGTATCTTATGTTTGACTGGTTTTAAGTACTGAGGCCACAATCCAAGACAGAACTTGTATTCATGGGAAATAACTGGCTGTGAGTGCAGAAAGCTTATACGATTGCCCCTCCTCTTACACGAGGGTTGCATTCCAGAATCGGTGTGTAAAGCTAAAATTGTGTGTACTCAAAATTACCTTGAAAATCTCTTACATTGGAAAAATAGGTGGTTGTTGTTCAGCCGTTAAGTCGTGTCCGACTCTTCGTGATCCCATGAACCACATCCCGCCAGGCCTTCCTGTCCTCCACTATCTTCCTGAGTTCGCTCATTTTCATGTTCGTTGCATCGGTGATGCTGTCTAACCATCTCATCCTTTGCCTTCCCCTTCTCCTTTTGCCTTCAATCTTTCCCAGCAGGTAAAATAGGTACTGTCTCTTTAAACATTTCAAGAGGCAAGTGGGAACTGAGACCAGCTGAGGGAACAGCAGCATTTACCGTATTTTTCGCTCCATAAGACGCACCCCCCCAAATAGGGGGAAATATCTGTGCGTCTTATGGAGCGAAGTGTAAAAAATGTCTTCCTTAAACAAGTTTTCCGGCCGCTTGGCCGCTTACCTGCTTGTTGTTCTGCAGCTCTGTCCCGCGTTGCCGGCTGTCCCCAGTCAGAAGCTCGAAGACGTGAGCCTCCCAGGCGTTGGACGCGACCAGGAAGCTCTCTGCAAATATCGCAGCAACTGCGATGTTTGCACAAAGTTCCCAGGCGCTGGACGCGACCAGGAGGCTCTGCGCAAACATTGCATAACCGTACATAAACAATTTTAAAAAACAATTAAATCCACTGGGGGGGGCGACAGTATGGAGCAGAGAAGCAGTATGGCAGAGCATCTTGAGATACAGGAGGCAGACCACAACCCATCACCAAAACGCTAGACAAAACAAAAACGTTTTGAGCCCTCGCCGAAAAGTCATGAGGGAGGGGGTGGTTCTCAGATCCCCTGGCAGGGAGTTCCACAGTTGTGGCGCCACAGCAGAGAAGGCTCGCCCACGTGTTGCCACTCCCCTAACTTGCGATAGAGGTGGCACTCGCAGGAGAGCCCCCTCAGGACCTAAGAGAACGGGCCGGAATGTATGGGAGAAGGCGGTCCCTCAGATATCCTGGGCCCGAACCGTGAAGGGCTTTAAAGGTCATTACCAGCACCATTACCTTGAATTGAGCCCAGAAACGAATGGGCAGCCAGTGCAGCCGCTGAAGCAGCGGTTCAACAGAGTCAAACCGCCTAGCTCCAGTGACTACCCGGGCGCCGCATTCTGCACTAATTGCAGGTTCCGAACCGTCTTCAAGGGCAGCCCCACGTAGAGCGCGTTACAATAATCCAGTCTTGAAGTCACTAAGGCGTGGACTACCGTGGTCAGGTCCGATCAACTCAAGTGCTGGCGCACCAGCCGAAGCTGGGCAAACGCACCCCTGGCCACAGCCGCCACCTGGCTTTCCAGGGAGAGCTATGAATCCAGAAGTACTCCCAAGTTGAGCACCCGTTCCTGCAAATTATAGTTGACTTCGTTTCTAAGCATTTCCACAAGCAGACACAGATGATGAAACATGAATTAACTGTTCTTCCTAATATTTAAACAATTTTCATTCTAGAAAACTTAATGAGACCCCTTGTGAACTATGGAATTGCATGGTAAGCAATGTGTAAGTTTGAACGAATCTATTTTACATATTTATTTGGTATATTTTGCTCCTTTTATTGTGTTTAAAAGCTGAACAAGTTTTGTGTTTGCGTATCTCTTCTAGCATGTCTATGGGTTTTTTGGTAGAAGAGACCGCACCAGTTGTTTGGAGAGGACTCATGGTGATGTCAGCCATAGAGAAGTTGTTGAGACAGGTAAGGAATAATGTAAGACAGCAACAATACTGAAAATATAACAAGGAGGAAGCTCTTCATTTTGATTATTTCCACATTATATCTTAATACAATTAATTTGCCCTAAGAAACTGAATCTTCTACAAATGTAGCTACTTTCTTGGTGACAAATTTCTCATTGCCTTCCCAGAGAAGACTTATAACTTTCTGAGCTGTAGGTCTGAAGTTTAGCCTAGTAAATAGTAGATTGGTCATTTCATCGTCCATAGAGACTATTTCTGATAAGTAGCAATGAAATTTATTTATTTTTATGTGGTGCCCCTGGGTGATGAGGAGAGGAAAAGGGGGGGGGAAGCCCTTTTGTCTTAAGGGCTCCAAGGAATTTCAGTTCTGCCAGGGCCATGCAGTGCAATCTTGTTGCCGCCTCCCCCCCCCCCCCAGCATTTGGGCCTCAGAGAGCTCATGGGGAGGGGGCACCCAGGTCCCCCGTAGGCTGGGTGGGCGTCACCAGATTCCCCAGTCTGCTTCTCTAGCCTCGGGAGTAGGTACTCAGTGCTCACCCTTCACTCTTGCTGCCAGCTGCTTGCCAGCTCATACCAGGCCAGCAGCGAGACTCTTTTGTGTGTCTCGCCAGTGTGTGTGGTCTTTTCTGCCTGTCTCGCCCCTTTTCTCCCCCTTGGTGCCTGGATGTAGCAGCCCCTTTGCCATTGTGACAGAGATGTTGGGTGTGCTCTGGATGCGTCACCAGATTGGCTGCAATGCAACTCCCTCCTGGGCTGTCAGGGGTATAGTTGGAGGGCCCCACTCAGTGGTGCGACTCATTGATGGAGCCAGGGCAGCTTTTCGTGGTTGGGGCTGCCTGTTCTCCAACATGTGAACAATATTTGCATATGTTCATGTTGTACATTTAGGCTTGAGCTAAAAGGTACAACAAACCTGGGGCTACTTTTGAAAACAACATCCCCTCATCTTATTCTTGATCCTTTCGTCTGGTTTTGGACCAGATTATGGGACAGAAACAGCCTTGGTTACCCTGATTGATGACCTACACCAGGAACTGCTTAGGGGAAATGCATCCCTTTTAGTTTTTAGAGAAACAGGAAATACGGGTAAAAGAGCCATGTAAAAAACAAAGTCCAGCCAGAATAAAAAAGAAAATCGACCCTGCTTGCGCTCTTCAAATTCCTCCGACAATGCAAGCAGGCAAGAGTTCATTAAAATCCACAGCAGAAACTATTAAAATCCGACGTTTCGTTTCCTAAAATCTGGAAACATTTACCGGTACTAGGAACAGTCAAAGGACTGGTCGATTTTTGTTTTTATTCTGGCTGGACTTTGTTTTTTACATGGCTCTTTTACCCATATTTCCTGTTTCTCTAAAAATTGTAGCTGGCCATGAAAGTTTTCGTCCTTTTAGTTTTGCTGGACCTTTCAGTGGCTTTTGATACCATTGATCATGGTATCATTTTGGACCACCCATCCCAGTTACGGATTTAGTTTTTTACAATGACTTCGATCCTATCTATTGAATAGGTTCCAGAAGATAGTGCTAGAGACTGCTGCTTGACCCATTGGTTGTTGGCCTGTGAGGTCCTACAAGGTTTAATTGTGTCCCCTGTTTCCAAGCACAATTCAAGGTACTGGTTGTTATTAAGCTATAAAACCCTACATACAGTAGCTTGAGACCCAAGTACCTGCAGAACCGCCACATTCTTCCAAATGAACCGAACCACATATTATGTTCATTGAATTCATTCCCACTGAATTCAGTGAGACTTACTTCTGAGTACTGTATACATACATAGGATTTCACTCTTTCAATTCTGTATGTCAGCGGTTCTCAAACTGGTGGGTTGCGACCCACCAGGAGAACTGGATGGTGTCCCCTGCCACCTAAGGTGCGGGGACAGCACGGCGCGGCAGTGGTGATTCCGGGGAAAAGGGTTTTTAAAAGGTGGGTTTTGCACTTACTGGGGGACCTTGAGCCCTACAGAGGGTTCAGGGAGGCCCGTGTTCTCCTCTGTGGGCCTCCCCGAGCTGTAGATTGCCACAGATAAGAACATAAGAAGAGCCCTGCTGGATCAGGCCAAAAGCCCATCTAGTCCAGCTTCCTGTGTCACACAGTGGCCCCACCAGATGCCTCAGGGAGCACACAAGACAACAAGATACCTGTGTCCAGTCGCCACTCCCTTGCACCTGGCACAGAGAAAACCCACTTCTAAAAAACCAGGAGGTTGCTTATGGCTTGTAACCTGTGATGGTCTTTTCCTCCATGAATTTGTCCAAACCCCTTTTAAAGGCATCTAGGCCAGGTGCCATCACCACATCCTGTGGCAAGGAGTTCCACAGATGAATCACACGCTGGGTAAAGAAATATTTTCTTTTGTCTGTTCTAACTCTCCCTCCACTCAATTTTAGTGCGTGTCCCCTGGTTCTGGTGTTGTGCGAGAGGGAGAAGAATTTCCCTCTATGCACTCTCTCCATCCCATGCATAATTTTATAAGTCTCAATCATGTCCCCCCTCAGGCGCCTTTTTTCTAGGCTGAAAAGCCCCAGACGCTGTAGCCTTTCCTCATAAGGGAGGTGCTCCAGCCCACAAATCATTCTGGTCGCTCTTTTCTGCACCTTTTCCAATTCAACTATATCCTTTTTGAGGTATGGTGACCAGAACTGGACACAATACTCCAGATGTGGCCTTACCATCGATTTGTACAAAGGCATAATGATATTGGCCGTTTTATTCTCAATCCCCTTTTTAATGATCCCGAGCATGGAATTGGCCTTCTTCACAGCCGCCGCACACTGGGTCGACACTTTCATCGACCTGTCCACCAGCACCCCAAGATCTCTCTCTTCATCCGTCACAGACAACTCAGAACCCATTAGCATATATGTGAAATTTTGGTTTCTTGCCCCAATGTGCATCACTTTGCACTTACTTACATTGAAGCGCATCTGCCATTTTGCTGCCCATTCTCCCAGTTTGGAGAGATCCTTCTGGAGCTCTTCACAATCCCTGCTGGTCTTCACCACCCGGAAAAGTTTAGTGTCATCCGCAAACTTGGCCACCTCACTGCCTATCCCCAACTCCAGGTCATTTATGAATAAGTTGAAAAGCACCGGTCCCAAGACCGATCCTTGGGGCACACCGCTTTTCACCTCTCGCCATTGTGAAAATTGCCCATTGACTCCCACTCGCTGTTTCCTGGTCTTCAACCAGTTCCTAATCCACAAGAGGACCTGCCCTCTTATTCCCTGACTGTGGAGTTTTCGCAGGAGCCTTTCATGAGGGACCGTGTCAAACGCCTTCTGAAAATCCAGATATATAATATCCACGGGTTCGCTCGCATCCACATGCCTGTTGACCTTTTCAAAAAATTCTAACAGGTTTGTGAGGCAAGACTTCCCCTTGCAGAAGCCATGCTGACTCTCCCTCAGCAGAGCTTGTTCTTCTGTGTATTTTAAGATTTTATCCTTAATGAGACTTTCCACCATCTTCCCTGGAACAGATGTTAGGCTGACCGGCCTGTAGTTTCCCGGGTCCCCCCTCCTTCCTTTTTTAAAGATTGGCGTGACATTAGCTATCCTCCAATCCTCTGGCACAGTAGCTGTTTTAAGGGACAAGTTGCATATTTGGGTCAAGAGGTCAGCAACTTCATTCTTGAGTTCCTTCAGAACTCTTGGGTGGATGCCATCCGGGCCTGGTGATTTATTGATCTTTATTTTGTCAATTAAGTCTGAGACATCTTCTCTTTTAACCTCTATTTGACTTAATTCTTTAGTCAGGGGAGACCGTTCCGGCAGCGGTATTTGCCCGAGGTCTTCTGCCGTGAAGACAGATGCAAAGAACTCATTTAATTTCTCTGCAGTCTCCAAGTCCCCTTTTATCACCCCTTTCTCTCCCTCACCATCCAGCGGACCCACCGTTTCCCTGGCAGGTTTCCTGCTTCTAACATATTTGAAGAAACTTTTATTATTCCCTTTTATGTTGCCTGCCATACGTTCCTCAAAGTCTTTCTTGGCCTCCCGTATCATCTTTTTACATTTCTTTTGCCACAGTTTGTGCTCCTGTTTATTTTCCTCATTAGGGCAAGACTTCCATTTACGGAAGGAAGCTTCCTTGCCTTTTATAGCCTCCTTAACTGTGCTTGTTAGCCATGCCGGCATCCTCCTGGACTTGGTCGAGCCCTTCCTCCTTTGTGGGATACACTCCCGCTGGGCCTCTATGACTGTTGTTTTAAACAGCCTCCATGCACTCTGGAGCGATTGGACTCTTTTTACCTTCCCTTTCAGCTTTTTCTTAACTAGTCTCCTCATTTTGGGGAAGTCTGCCCTTCGGAAGTCAAGGGTTTTCGTGTCAGATTTGCTCGGCACTCTCCCTCTGACATGCATGGCGAAACAGATCGCAGCATGGTCACTGTTCCCCAACGGTTCGGTAACATTTACCTCCCTGACCAGATCTTGAGTGCCACACAATATCAAGTCCAGAGTCACCTGTCCTCTGGTTGGTTCCGTGACAAGCTGCTCTAAGGCACAGTCATTTAACATATCCAGAAATCCAGTCTCTCTTTCATGACCTGAGCATGAATTGACCCAGTCGATGTGAGGATAATTGAAGTCCCCCATGACTACAACCCTGTCTCTCGTTGACACCTCCCTGATTTGCTTCCTTATTTCAAGATCCCCTTCAGGTTTTTGATCTGGAGGACGGTAGCATGCCCCTACTATTACATCACTCTTTGAGCCTGGTAATCTAACCCACAGTGATTCTACGGAGGAGTCAGAGCCCCCCTCCAGCTCTACTCTGGTGGATTCTACCCCCTCTTTGACATAGATGGCCACCCCACCTCCAACACGCCCCTCTCTGTCCCTCCTATAGAGTTTATATCCTGGAATTGCAGTATCCCACTGGTTCTCCGCATTCCACCAGGTTTCTGTTATACCTACTATGTCAATGTTTTCCCTAGCCACCAAACATTCCAGTTCTCCCATCTTTGCCCGAAGACTTCGGGCATTTGCATAAAAGCACTTATATACCTGGTCCCCCAAGAAGGGCTGCATGTTTGCCCCTTTATTCCTGCAGCCTTCTGTCTTGCTAGACTGGCTGTCATGTCCCATCACGCTACCACTCCCAATTCTTACTCTGTTATTACTTGACTGTTCCCCATCCTCTGCACCCTCATTCCCGAGGGATGAGGAGTCCCGAACTGGATGCCCCTCGGCTCCTGTCAGCTTTCCCCCAGGAGTCAGTTTAAAAGCTGCTCTGCCACCTTCTTAATGTTACGCGCCAGCAGTCTGGTTCCATTTTGGTTCAAGTGAAGCCCATCCCTCTTGTACAGGCCTGGCTTGTCCCAAAACGTTCCCCAGTGCCTAACAAACTTAAACCCCTCCTCCTGACACCAGTGTCTCATCCACGCATTGAGACCCCTGAGCTCCGCCTGCCTAGCTGGCCCTGCGCGTGGAACAGGTAGCACTTCTGAGAACGCTACCTTTGGGGTCCTGGATTTGAGCTTCCTACCTAGCAACCTAAATTTGGCCTCCAGGACTGCCCGGCTACATTTCCCCACGTCGTTGGTGCCAACGTGCACCACAACCGCTACCTCCTCCCCAGCACTCTCTACCAGCCTATCTAGACGAGAGGTGATGTCCGCAACCTTCGCACCAGGTAGGCAAGTCACCGTGCGGTCCTCACATCCGTCACAGACCCCCCTTTCTATGTTCCTGACTATAGAGTCACCCACAACAAGAAGCCCCCTCCCCAGAGGACTATCCATAGTGCGACTGGATACGGGCCCATCACCTGAAGAAGGGGTCCCCACTGTGGGATTGTTTCCCTCTTTTCCAGAGCAATGTCCTCCAGCCCTGAGACTCCCTTTCCTGGCAGCTGAGGCGCTGGCCAACTGAGGGTAGGACGATGCCTCCACGTCCCTAGAAGTCTCACCCTGGTTCCTCTCTACCTGTCTCTGCTTCTCCAGGTCAGCAACCGTGGCTTCAAGGGAGCGAACCCGTTCCCTGAGAGCCTGGAGCTCTTTGCACCGAGCACACACCCATGACTTGTGCCCAAGAGGCAGATAGTCATACATGAGACACTCAGTGCAAAACACTGGATAGCCCCCACCCTTCTGCTGGCTGTCTGACTGCATAGCTTTTGAGTGTAAGTTATGGATATATCAAAGTTTGGGTACCTTAATGTTGCTGGAGCTCTCCTCTCTTCAAGGGACGTGCCGGGCAGCGTGTGGGGCCTGGCTTCCTCGCCCCGCTGCTGAACTCGCCCAGCTGCTTAACTCGCTGTGTCTTTTTTATCTTGCCACTTTGTCCCCGTGAGGCCACTCGCTGCTCCTGAAAGGGCTCACTCGCAAACCAGCCCCAGATTTAAACAGATGGCAATTATGAAAAATGGAAGTGGTCGTAATAGCTGTTCCGCGGCGATCTATAGCGCGGGGAGGCCTGCAGAGGGGAGCACGGGCCTCCTCGAGCCATCCAGAGGGGTCCAGGACCCCGGTAAGTGCGAAAATAATCTTTGTTTCCTGGTGGTGGTGGCGATCCCAGGGATCTCCGCTGTTCCTGCCCCCACAACTATTCAAACGTCTCAAACACCTCACGGGGATAACTTTGAGAACCACTGCTATATGTACTTCCCTGAGAGTATGTCCCTTTGAATTTAATGGGGTTTACTTCTGAGTAGACTTGACTACGATTGTGCTTGTAAAACTTTACGTCGTATCTTATTCTTAACACCTAGTGAGGTATGTAGCTGATGGGAACACGAGACACATCCTTTTCATCCTCCCCAGTTATGGAATTCTCGTTGGCACACCTATGTAGTTCACTTTTAACAGTAAAGACATTTTTATTTTATTTTGATTACTCTTCTGTGGTCTGGTTTTGTTCATGCTGCTTGCTGATTTATGTTTATCATGATTTTTTACTTGACTGTTAAAATGTTTTTACTGAATTTGTAAGTCTCCTTAACTCTCATTGGAGTAAAAAGGTGTTCTATAAACTTTAAAAAATGAATATTCTCCTGTATTTTCTTCTCTGGTAACATCTAGCCACTGGTGTTGCTAGAGGTGGGGCGGAACGGTAAGTCTTGCACAGTGGTAACCGCTCCGTTCCATTGTGGTCCCACCCACTCGCCATCTGAACCAGTCAAGCGGCAAAGGCAACGCGCAGGTGCGTTGCCTTCGCCGCTCGGACTGGTTCTGACGGCGAGTGGGCAGGGCCACCATGGAATGGAGCGGTTACCGCTGTGCAAGACTTACCGTTCCGCCCCACCTCTTGCAACACCAGTGCATCTAGCCATGCAAATTGTGTGATGTGCCGTCATTGCATGCTACATGTTTCCCCACCCCACAAGTGGCTGCCTGTGAAGAGTGATGTGTGCGGATATTGCTGCTTGTTTTGTGCCACCAAATTTGGGAGGGAGGGGCAGAAAATGCTAGGCTCTTGTTATCAGAAGTGGTCTTGTGTTTCCTGTGACAGCGAGTTCAAGCTTAATTTCTTTCAGATGCCTATAAGTAAGATTTCCCTGCAGTTGTTGCTCGTTCTAGTGCAGTGTCGGTATTGCTTGTTAAGATAATGATGAACAGAATCATTTGTTGGAAATACTTTGTACAATTGGAGAAGACATCTCCCAAGACCGAGGGTAGATGTGTGTGCTACAACTCTTTTTCAATGGTGTGGTTCTTGTGCCAGCAGTTGTGATTACCTGTGATGTTCTTCACATGCCTTATTTTTATGAGGTCACTACAGTGTGAAAGCATAATGTCATGGGTACTGATGTTTATACCTGCTTTACGAACAGACCAGACCCTGAAAGACCAATAATGATTTTTTCCCCGTATTGCTTTAGTCAATGAAATTCCCACATGCGAGGCAGATGGCAGTTTCTTTCTCCTGTGTGTTGATAATGGCATATACTGAGTTGGTTGTTACCTAGCAACTAAAGATGCAGTTGTACTCTAGCAGATTCAGAAGCAGAAAAGAAATTGAGTCCCTTAACATAGGGGCCATTAATGATTTTCCCTGACAATGAAATTTCACTTGTGCCTGCAGAAAGCTTTAGCAGGAATTTACTCCTATCAAGCATAATACTTCTGTGAATAAACCATGTATCCCTTAATCCTGCTTCCAGACAAATTTAGTTTCTTTTCTAGGAAAATAAGTTTGCAGATCCAAACAAAAATGAGAAGGATCTATTGTAGAGGGAGCATCTATTTTTCTATTAAAAATGTTTCTCTGTCGCCTTTCTCCCTGGTCAAGGGGACTCAAGGTGGCTTACAAAAATAAAACAATCAAGCAATCAAATCAAAACATCAAAAACATATGCAGAAACTCAGAACCACCCAAAACAAATAATAACAGGGTCATTCCATGTCAAATCAACCAATGAAAAATCCATTTTGGAACTTGATGTCATGGATTTTGTTCATTTTTGGTACATTTTTACCTTACCATGAGATGTTTAAAAATTATTTTTTTCAGATTTTTTTTGTCCATCCATTTTTGAGATATTGATTTTTCAAAATGGCCTAAAAACGCCAAAATTCACTTGTCACCATACCTTCAAACGCCAGTTGCATGATATCTATGACAGCTACAGACATGGGACATGTGTCATTTTAAAGCTAATGAATAGGGCTTTCATTCGATATACAACATGACACAATTGTACATTTTCAAGAAATTCAAAAATATTCAAATATTTATTTTGAATTTTTGGAAAATCGTTTTTTTTAATTTTCAAAAAAATCACACTTAAAGGAATATGTCTTGTAGTCAATCATTCAAAATTTCAAGATGGCATCTCAATGGTATCTATAAAAATCCTGTTATAAATGTTTGGATTCATCTTAGTTTACCACATAATTTTATCAATGTAAATTGTAGAAAAATGGACTTACTTGAGGGGTTTAATTCCTGGTCACTGCCAACAAGAAAATTTAATTTTTGTATGATACAATTGAGATACCATCTTGAAATTTTGAATGATTGACTACAAAACATATACCTTTAAGTGTTTTTTTTTGAAAATTAAAAAAAAACGATTTTCCAAAAATTCAAAATAAATATTATTTGAATATTTTTGAATTTCTTGAAAATTTACAATTGTCATGTTGTATATCAAATGAAAGCCCTATTCATAAGCTTTAAAATGACACATGTCCCATGTCTTCAAACTGGCGTTTGAAGGTATGGTGACAAGTGAATTTTGGCGTTTTTAGGCAATTTTGAAAATTCAATATCTCAAAAACGGATGGACAAAAAAAATCTGAAAAAAATAATTTTTAAACATCTCATGGTAAGGTAAAAATGTACCAAAATAAACAAAATCCATGACATCAAGATTTCATGCATTGGTTGATTTCACATGGAATGACACAACAAAGCTGCTTCACTGCAAAATGTTGTGTGTGTGATTGTAACTTGTTTTAAATTTTGTAATTTGTAAGGAGTTTTAAATTGTATTCTTGTAGTTAGCTGTTGTTGATGAACTATAGGGGTATTCACCAAGGCATTTAAGTTGGAGAGATTCAGAAATCCTTCTACCGTGATTAAATAAATATTGAATTGTATCACTGATGGAGATTTCATTGTAACATTCTAGCTTCACATTTTGTCATTGGTTAGTGTGGGTTAAATTACAGTTCAGCAGTTTCTTTTAGTAGTTAGAGGCTTTATATTTTTATATATATTTATGCGTTAGCATCGTAGTTTGGTTTATAGCAGATCTGGAAGAAATAGCTCATTTTTTTCCTCCTTCATTTCCAGCTACACATAAGCAATCTGAAATGCCCTCTTAATCTTGGTTTATGATACAATATTGCATTTAAGAGGCTCCCAGACAGTGAGTCAAGGATATAAAATATTAAATAACGATCTCAAGATAATTAAGTCAGTCAGATCTAATATTCCTAATGCATTTTATTGCATCCAGTAGAAGAAGTTCGTAGACTACGACATAAAATCAGGCTATATTGTGAAATAGTCTTTATCATCAGTTTTAGAATATACCGGTAAGCTCTCTTCTTTTATAATGGTGTGACGCTGCAAACCATGAGGTGTATCAAGTAACTGTTCATTTTTCTTTTTATGCAGTTTCTGACATTCACCCTTCTGTTTTCTCTCTGTTCCCTTGTTCTGGAGTGTAGATCATTAAAACCACTTCATCAGGTCTGAAGTGACCTGTAGCCCACAAATGCTTATGCCAGAGTGTCTGTATTAGTCTTTCAGGTGCTACAAGAGTCTTTGTTTTGCTGCCACAGGTTTACATGCTATTTCTTTGGTGGAGTTCTGAATTTTGATGAAGTTAGAAAGGATGGCATGTTACCTCTCAGTCTGTGTGGTTTACTGGGACCCCAGAAAAGTGGGAACATGAACTTAGCAAGTCTTGGTCTACCCTTACTGGTTTGTACATTTAGCTGAGGGGGATTTCTGGGCGGGAGCTACTTACTGTCCTAGTCTCATTGGTGGTAAAGTGGAAAAGAAACTAAAGAGGCCAAGCATCTCCCTAATATTGCTGATTGTAGGTTTTATGGGCAGAAGTTGTTTTATATCCCCTGCAACCACAGGATCACAAGTACGTGGTGATTGGCATTGGAAACCTTTCACTGGGCTAATATGGTCATTGGAGATGAAACTGGGATTGGATCAAAGCTGACTGAGGCCAAACTGTGGTGATAGGAGTATTGCAAGTGTGAAGTGAAAAGCAGGAATCTGGCCCAGTCTCATCTATTTGAAGGCATTCTTAGCTGCCCTTAGCATTTAGGATAAGTAAGGATAACTAAGTGAGCCTCCTAGATCTGCTTTAAGAGTGACATTCTGAGTTCTTTTAGCTGCCAAATCTGCGTCTGTAGTGTTGCTTGATTGATATACTGCAGGGGTGTGTCACTTAATAAACAATTAAATGAAGAAAACAGTCAATTCGCAAAACACTGGCATAGCTGCAAAAGCACAATTAGCAATTGCTCTTTGTTACTCTTCAAGCAAGCAATAAGTGTTGCAGAACGTGTTCTTACACAGCATTCCAAGCACACACATTTCAGATTTGCTTAAGGATTAAGACTGCATTGCCTCACAAGAAATGTGCTATTTAAAATGCTTACTTGGAATGCATTTTGCAATAACACATAGATTTTTTTATTTGTCACATATGCCTAGTGATTGATTAGAGCAATTTACACAGAAGCTTTAGTGATGTTCCTGAATGGGAGAAAATACACAGAACCACATGGCAGTTAATTACATTGCTCTTAACAATAAATGTCAAGAAAATTCTTTTAAAAAAAATATGAATACTGTGCTTATGCAAAGTGCAATTATATTTTCAGCATGTGAAATGTTTCACAACACTACATATTGAAGTAGTGAACATTTTAGCATTTTCCGCACATACGCTGTGGCTGACAGATGGAGGGTGTTAACAGGTATAATTTTGTAACCAGCGCTCACTTGTTTGTTTGCAAAAGGGAATTCCTTTTACTGTAATGTTTTGTTAATGTGAACTAATTTATTCCTGCCCAAACATGTATTTGCATATAGACACATTTCTTAAAATTGATCAGTGGGATTAAGACTGTCCCATGATGTGGTAGAATGTTGATTATGAACAAGACTTGCACCAATGTGCAACCAGAAGACATACCCCTAAAGATGCTGAGTTCAGAAGGCTTTTTTTGAAAGAGAGACATCTTCTGGCCCTGCCAGAAGATTTCCAAAGAAGGAGCAGTTCTCAACCCAAAGGGGAGAGAATTCCCCAAAACAGGTGCCACTACTGAGAAGGCCCTATTTCTGGCTGCCATACCCCAAACCTCTCTCAATGGTGGCACTTCCAAAAGGGCCCTCTCAGATAACCGAAGAGGACAGATCGGATTATACGGAAGGAGGCAGTCTCTCAAATACACTGGACCCAAGCCATAAAGGGGATTTTTGTTAAACCTTCTTATGTTGTAATGCAAAACAGTTTTTTTCCACCAAAGTTGTGTTTTCTATTCTGCAAGGAACTAGAATACCACATAGTCTAGCAATAACTACCTATACTGGTGCTACCAGTAGCGTTGTGGGCCGGGTTGGGTTGCTGTGACCCGGGTGTTGACTGCTGTCCCCTCATGAGGACCGGCCACGACTGCAGGTTTCGCAGCCCCGGCGGCTTCTTTAGCAGCCCCGGTGGCTGCCAAGGGAGAATGGCCCTCCCGCCCTCTCTTGCCCCTGTAAGGCTCCAAATGGAGGTTTTCTGGGAGCAACATCGTGACGCAGGAGCTGGGTGATGACGCGAAACGCATCAGCAATACCACTGGCTGCTACTGATCTGAGTAATCTCAATAGGTCCTAGCTAGGAGTTCAAAACCTCTAATCCACCATTTATTTCATGACTAGGTGCAGGATTGACTGAGAATTGTTGTACCTGCTCCAGTTGGTTAATGTAGCTTTGCGGGGTTATTGCGTAAGACTGAAGGACTATTCAGTACCTAGTTTCCAGGTGATAGTGACATTTTGCTTCGGTTTGACTGCCAGCACCAGGCAAAGAGTCATATTTGTGTCAGTGCCGCTGGATGTTGGATGACACCCTGAGATTTTAATGGCTCAGATTTGGAAGAAATAAGATTGGCTTTAAAACCAAACTGGCACTTGGGGAGAAAATTACATCAGCATAGACCAGCGCTTCCCAAAGTGTGGGTCACAACCCACTTGGTGGGTCGTGGCCCAATGTGCGGTGAGTCGCAAGGTGGGCCAGCTGTTTTGCAATAACTGTAAAGGACCTTACACTGCCGGAACACCCGGCAGCGTAAGACCCTGTTGAGATTGAGGGCTGTTTGTGAAGTTTCTAGGCTCCTATGTCTGCTCTCTTGAAAAAGATTTGTTGCTTATCTCTTGACAGTTAATGGAAGAAATGTCCTATCTCTTGTAATCATTGCAGACATTCTTAATATGTTAGAACTACAAGCTTTTGATATTTACCTGCTAGATCATTGCTCCACATCACTTTCTATCTTCACGTTAATCTCTTCATCCCATTTTTCAAAAGGAGAAAAATGTGGCACGTTGATCTTAGTACATACCATTAAAGGGAATGAATATTCACATGGAAAAGAAGAAATATAGCTTCAGCTAGGAGATTAATTCTGTGCTTGCATCTCCCAGGGCAAAGACTGTGGGTAATACTGAGATCACTTTAAGATATCTGACATTATGTTTTTCCTGTTTACAGAAAAGTAGGGATCTGTGTGAGAGACAAATCTCCAAAAGCTTTTCCGTGCGATTCTCAAAACTGTAGCTTGTACTCTGGCTAACCTGAAGCCATGTCCTCACCTGTGTTAACATGGGGAAGATTTAAAAATGAATAATATATTTTTAAAAAATTATTTGATTTCTATTCTGCCTTTCTCCTTGAACGGCACCCAAGGCAGCTTACAAAAAACATTTAAAATACATGTATAAACTGTAAAAAAAAGTTAAAGGTTCCTCTCACTTGAAAGCTAGTCGTTACTGACTCTAGGGCAGTGCTCACTCTGGCCGAAGGGCCAGCGCTGTCCGACGCTTCCGTGGTCATGTGGCAGGCATGACTCAACTCCGAGGCGCATGGAACGCTGCGGTACCTATTAATCTACTTGCAATTTCTTTCTTTTGAACTGCTAGGTTGGCAGGAGCTGGAGCTGAAGACGGTAGCTCACACTGTTATGCTATACCCGGGTCTCGAACTGCTGTCCAGTCAACCTTCCAGTCTGCAGTTCAGCGTCTTAACCACTGAGCCACCATGGTGCCCCATAAACTGTAAAACACACAAATATAAAATTGCATATAGAACACAATGTTAAAAACCAGCCGGCAAGCAGCAACTGAAAAAAAATAAAACATTGGTCTTAAAATATGTAGTGGTTAATTAACATACAATTAAGCACCAATGTGCAACCAGCACTCCTAAAGATTCTGAGTTCAGAAGGCTTTTTTTAAAAAAGAGAGATGTCTTTTGGCCCTGCCGGAAGGTTTCCAAAGAAGGAGCAGTTCTCAACCCAAAGGGTAGGGAATTCCACAAAACAGGTGCTACTACTGAGAAGGCCCTATTTCTGGCCACCATCCCCCAAACCTCACTCAATGGTGGCACTTCCAAAAGGGCCCTCTCAGATAACCGGACTGGATTATATGGAAGGAGGCAGTCTCAAGTACGCTGGACCCAAGCTGTAAAGGAGATTTTTGTTAAACCTTCTTACGTTGTAATACAAAACGGATTTTTCCCCACCAAAGTTGTGTTTTCTATTCTGCCTAAAAAAATTAAAAAGTTAGATAATTTTCAGTTGTACTGAGAGCAGAGCTGATTACAAATACAACTTATTCACTTCGCATACAATGGCGTAATTATAAACCTAGAAACTCAAGCACGTGTAATGTGTTGACCAGATGAGAATTACTCGTTAATGAGCCAAGAGACAACATTCATGTATTTCTTTCACACTTAAGTGAGTGTTATACAAAGAGTGTTCGCTGTATACGCATAGGTTGTCTAAACAGGACAAACATAGGGAGAACACAGTTGACCTCCAGGAAGTATCATCTTTTGGAAGGAAGGTGTAAAGGATGAACACACACATCTTTCTCCCTTTCCACCGATAAATGTGGGCTGTTTCGCTGTTCAATAGCCAACACATTCCCTCATTAGTGGATTTACCTATTTAAAGCCATAAAGCTCACTGGGTAACCTTGGATTAGTTGCCCTCTCTCAGCCTTGCTTACTTCACATGGGTTGTTGTGAGGATAAAAGTACTGTATGGATAATTTATGCCATCTTCAGCTCCTTGGGGATAAAAACGTAATAAATAAATGAAGAAGAAAGCCTAGTGGCTTAGTGCTTGCTTTGCTAAGCACCATTTCATTATTGAAAAGCATCCTTATGTACTTGGCTGAGTTATTTTTCTGTTGTACGTTGCACTCCTATTCACTTTCTCTTTTATCTTATAGCACATCCGGTGTTGACTGATGCCAAGAAATGTATTTGACTTTTTATGGAGCTTTTTATTAGCTTTTTTGAAACTTTTAAAATTTAAAACAAGCTTATTCTTTCTAATTTTAAAAAGAAGTCCATATCAATATCTCTTCAAGCATGAATTCCTTTGTAGTAAGGAATCTAATGGTAAGAAATAGATTTATAAGTAAGGTCAATTTATATAGCTTCCAAAGGACCTATAAATGTCAATCACTTTTAAAAACCATTTGAAGTACTGAATAACATGAAATTTGATTTATAAAATGTACACACTACTTTTAATGCTCTGTTCTACTATTCTATTCTGTTTACCTTCCTCAAATAAGAGGCCATACTTGGAGTGTTCTTGTGTGTATTAATACAGTTGAATCTACCCTTGCAAGATCAGTTTATACATGATATGCCCAGCCTCCGTTACCCCTTCTGAAAAACACTTCTGAGAAATTAGTTTTAAAAATGCAGCTGTCACTTTGATCGGTCAAGAAGTCTGTCCCAGGGGAAGTCTTGGACTATTCCTCCTCCCCTCTATTTCCTGCTGAAGTTTGTTGTGCTACCCTTTGAGTTGTTGGTGGCTCAACAATGTTGTTGTTCCTAGAAATCAGAAGACTATCAAGATAAAAATTTGGGAGCCCCAAAATCCGAGATAGGCATGAAAAACGAGTAATTGATAGACTAAAACAGACGACTTGGTATTTCAGGGCCATGCCATTTACAAATAATGTGTTTGCCAGGTTCTATTGTAATGCAAGAACCTGTGTGTTTATGATGTCCCCTACCTTTCCCATGATGGTAGATTGGGATGCAATCATTGCCATTGCTGGTATTCAGGGATCAGCTTGGCCAAGGGGGCACTCTGATGGGTGTGGTCTCTCAGCCAGTGCCTGACCTGGCCAACCACTGCCACCACCCTTGGGGAAATATGTGAGCCTGCACCTCCTTTAGGCTTGTTCAGGTAATCACAAAGCCATGCTTTTAGTATTATGTCTGAACCAGCCCCTACTTAATGGAAGTTTGTTTTATTTGAAGCCTATCAATTTCCTAAGATTTCCATCTTTCTGAAGGTAAATTCTGTTTTAATTTAGCATGGACTCTTCTGAAATAAATGGATAACGAATTGCAGGATTTGTGGAAAGGCTAGAACAGATCTTTGGTCTCTTACGGTCACGCTTTGTAAGAATAGCACATTCTTACATTCAGAGCACCAGGTAGTTAATAGAAGTGCAAATTATTTGCTTTTGCCAGCCATAAATATAGATTAAGCCATATTGGTTCTTTTGATCAATATTATGCTTTTCCATGACTCACTTCTCTGATAGGTACTTTACCTTAATAAATATTCAGCTGTCAGCCTGATCTTTGGACCTTTGTGCTAATCTGGCATCAGTCGAGGGCTTGTTTCTGTTTCTGCTAACTTCACTGAGAAAGATTGCTGCTGGCCCAGATGACTGCTAACTTGAAAGAGGAGCAATTGTAATCCTCCGCTTGTCTGTCAGTCAGTTCTTTTTTGCCAATGGTAACATCTGTTGGTGCTTGGAAACTGAGATTCCTAGCTCCACCCCCTACTCAATGACTCCCTTTTCCCACTCTGGTTGGATGATCCACGAGGGTCTTTCATGCAACAAAAGCAGTAATCTCTGATGTGTAGTATTGGTGTAAAGCAGTCTGCTAGCAATAACACTGGCTAAGCAGCTCCCTGCATTGACATTGAAGACTACAGTGCATTTGAGCCTTATGTTAAAGAATGCATCTTTTTTTCTAATCATTTGTAACTTTTTCTAGGTGGACTGGCACCAATTGGATTATCTAGTAGTTGACATGCCACCTGGGACAGGAGATGTACAGCTGTCGATATCACAGAATATCCCTATTGCAGGTACCTTTTTACACATTGATCCCTGTTAATAATTTCACAAAGCTGACAATGGGAAAATTGGGGCCCTTTGGGGAGAAAGGCAGGGTAAAAATACTGTAAATAAATAAATAAAATATTGGAATCAGTGGAGACATTGTCTTAGCTGAGCATGATTAAAGTTGAAAAGTGCAAGTTATCCTTTCAAGCTATTTTTTTTTCACATGGGCAGACAACCCAAGGGGCACAGACATTCCATGTACACACCAGTTTTTCCCCCTCAGTTGTTCCTATTCAAAGTGTTCCCTTTCCCCCTCCAAACAGTGTGTTTTTATATTCAAAAATTTATTTTTGTTGTTCAGTCGTTAAGTCGTGTCTGACCCTTCGTGATCCCATGAACCATATCCCGCCAGGCCTTCCTGTCCTCCACTATCTTCCTGAGTTCGCTCATTTTCATGTTCGTTGCATCGGTGATGCTGTCTAACCATCTCATCCTTTGCCATCCCCTTCTCCTTTTGCCTTCAGTCTTTCCCAGCATCAGAGTCTTCTCCAGAGAGTCCTCTCTTCGCATTAGGTGGCCAAAATATTTGAGTTTCAGCCTTAGTATCTGTCCTTCCAGGGAACAGTCAGGGTTGATTTCATTTAGGATTGACTGATTTGATCTCCTAGCAGTCCAAGGGACTCTCAGGAGTCTTCTCCAGCACCACAGTTCAAAAGCATCTATTCTTCGGCGCTCAGCCTTCTTTATGGTCCAACTCTCGCAACCATACATTGCTACTGGGAACACCATCGCCCTGACTATGCGAACTTTTGTTGGCATGGTGATATCTCTGCTTTTTATTATGCTGTCTAAGTTTGCCATAGCTTTCCTTCCAAGGAGTAAGCGTCTTTTAATTTCATGGCTGCTGTCTCCGTCTGCAGTGATCTTGGAGCCCAGAAAAGTAAAATCTGTTACTGCTTCCATTTCTGCCCCTTCTATTTGCCAGGAATTGATGGACCCAGATGCCATGATCTTAGTTTTATTAATGTTGAGTTTCAAGCCAACTTTTGCACTCTCCTCTTTCACCCTCATCAAGAGGCTCTTTAGTTCTTCACTTTCTGCCATTAGGGTGGTATCGTCTGCATATCTGAGGTTGTTGATATTTCTCCCGGCAATCTTGATTCTGGCTTGCGATTCATTCAGCCCTGCATTTCTCATAATCAAAGATTTATAAACGGGATTAAAAGCCATGTGTCTCCAGGAGAAAATTATTAATGTTTTAAAAACAAGTTAAAAGGTTAAAAACAACCGAAGCAACTTAAACAGGTTTAAAAACACTAAAATACAAATACAACGTTTCACCCAAGTCTATGGGCATCTTCAGGTAAGAGAAGAAAACAGCCTAACTGGCTGTGAAAGATGTTAACCACGGAACAATCAGTGGCACTATAAAGGCATGACACGCAACAAGAGTAACAATTAGCACCTGAAGTAAGGTGTGTGCCGATACCAGCTGTCATGGAAAGCAGCAACGATCTACATTAACCCCTTAGTACTATCAAACTGTCACCAGTGTGTTTTTAGTGTGTTTTATTTTTGTGGTGTTGTTTTTTTTTTAAACTCCCCATAGCTCAAAAAGTAGCTTGAGACCTGGGAGTGGGAGCTGCTCAAAGAGAAAATACCTGCCAGTTTGTGTGCTTTTTCCTTTGGACACTAAACTGCTTCAGCCTCTAAAGAGCAGTTTGATGCCTTGCGGAAGTAAAGGAAGAAGTCATTGGTAAAGAAATCTTCTGGAAATGAAGTTCTGGAAATCTGTGTGTGCAACAAATATGCATGTTTACCTCCATGGATTCTGGTCATAGAAACCTTTTCCCTGACACATGCTCTAGCTCCCTTGCCCTGATCAGCATTCTGACAGCATAATTCTGCACCAGCTGAACCTTCTAAACTGTCTTCAAGGGTGACTCATATAAAGAGCATTACAGTAGTCCAGTCTGTATCATCAGGAATCTTGTATCACTAGGAATATCCTGCAGTGCAGACAATCTAAGTCAGTTTTGTTGCTAAGGCAACAGAAGTTACCATCTGTAAATTTGTTAACTCTCCCCTTTCTCAAGAATGGTGATGGCAGTTTTTCCTATTCTTTTTTACTCTTTCACCACTCCTGTCAGCAGCAGTGGCTTTAGCAATGCTTAAGAAGTGTTGATAATATTCCTGGCAGGAGTGTTGTTGTTGTTGTTGTTGTTGTTTTTACTTTTTATTTGTCATGTATTTGTGAGCAACGGTAGGTTTAGCAGTGCTTTTGAAGTACTGATCATTTTCCCCACAGCTGGCATGTGTTGCCAATTTTTTTCTTTGAAATGCGCTTTAAGGGGTTATTTCTGGATGCATTCCATTGGGACAAAAATGGTGACTGACATGAGCTGGTTGCCAGAAAAGCATTTTCTGCCAGAAAAGCCAGCATTTCAAGTGCTGCTAAATGTGCCACTGCCTGCAGAGGCATGGCAAATAAAAGTTAAAAAAACAATAACATGTGAATGCTACTTGCTGGGACATCACATCCAGATCAGCAATAATAGCTAAATTCCTGTTTAATTCCTGCTATCATCTAAGTAGCTTTAGATGCCTCCTTGTATTTTGTTTTTATAAAACTGTGTTCAGTAAGTTGGGTTTTTTGCTGTGTAGCTGTGGACTATATTTCATTAGGGAATATTGAATGCAGAGGGACGTATTTTCACAGTCAAGATTGTGGAGAAAATGTGAGCCAATTTCTGTATGTGTCAATAGACACATAATCCATGCAATGTCTTGTTCATTCAATCATCCTTAATGTAGTTCATCTCTGAAAAGTGATTAGGTAAAAATTATACATTCCTTTTAAGTCGAGCTGCTTCTCAAGTGAATTTCAGTCACATTTGCTGATTTTAATGATCAAAATAATTTCATACTTATCAATCTTTTTAATCCTGCAGAGACAACGCTGCTTAAGGGAGACGAGTTTGAAGAGTTTGATTCTTGCTTCTCAATGAGATTGTCATATATTTGAAAAATGAATGTTACAACAAGAGAATAAATGCGTTAGGAACAGTTTTGGGGATGAGATGGAGGGAACAATTTCTGTATTGGAGAGAATACAGAATATAAAGGTGGACTTCTCTCTGTGTTGGTTACAAGTGGGTTCCAGAATGGAAGGTGAAGAACCAGTGGCGTCACTAGGGTGCGCGTCGCCCTGAAGTGAGGGCGCGCGCGTCACCCTAATGACCCCCTGCACAAACCCCCAAAATTTTCCGCACCGCCTTACCCCCGCTGCTTCCGGAGGCTCCAAGGCTGGGAGAAGGCCTCGGAGCGTCCGTCCCAGCCGGTGGTCCAGGGCCTTCTGACAAAGGCCAATACGTCTATACGTGACCTTTTACCTTTTTCGCGCATGCGCATAACGTTTTCTGAGGGCAAAGGGCTGCTCTTTTTCCCTCAGTAATGTTCTGCGCATGCGCGAAAAGGTAAAAGGTCACGGATTGACGTATTGGGCCTTCGTTGGGCCGGGGCGGACACTCCGAAGCCTTCTCCTGGCCTCGGAGCCTCCGGAGGGCGACGCGCGTAACGGAGGTGACGCACATAGGTGCGCGTGTCGCCCTTCTGCGCGCGTTACCCTCCGGCGGTTCCCCCCCCCGCCACGCTACAGCGACGTCGGTGTGAAGAACACACATTCCTAAAATGCCATCTGGTAGTGTAACATGTAGGAATTTAAGTGCAGTACCAACAGTATAAGAACAAAGCTTTGGTTTCAAAATGCAGTTGGAGAGAAATTGAAACGATTTAAAGTCATTTGGACCACAACAGTACCTCAGACCAGTGGCGTCACTGTAGCGTGGCGGGGTGTGTGGAGTGCATGGGGTGATGCTCCGGAGGGGGGTGACGCACCAGGGGGGTGACGCGCTGGGAGTCCCAGTGCGTCAACCCCCCCGGTACTCACCCCATCCCTCCTGGCACATCACCCCCGGAACTGGCAGGCCGAGCCGCATCTTCCTCGACGGCTCGGCCGCTTCTGAATAGGCCGGGCAAGGCTCTGAGCGGTATGCACACAATGCCGCTCAAAGTCTTGCCCTCAGAAGGGCCAAACGAAAACCAAATCGGGGCGCACGGGGTGATGCGCCAGCTCGTGACGCCACTGCTTCAGACGTATGTCAGTCTCCATAGCTGCTATTCCCATGAGACAAGCTGTTCTTCTGCACTAGTTTCTTCTCTGGTTTGAAAAGGTTCTGGACCACCACAGGCCTGAAAAGACCCCAGTTGACATGATGATTTGGTGCACAGGAAGAGTGTAGGGATGATTAAAGTACAATGCCTCCCACGCCCACTATCTTGTAGGAATGATACTCTCCATTGACTGCACATGATGACATCACCTGTCAATAGTTGAACCCTACTGTAGTGTTCATTTTAAAAAAAATCATGTTGCCATAATGTTGCCATGTTGCACTAGAGAGAATAAAGAAAACTACTGTTGATTTGTAGAATGAGTCTAACCAATGTGATTCCAAAAGTTGAATATTTGAATATTTAATCTTTAAATATAGCTCAGTATGTTTCCGCTTGAGTTTTTGTTCTAGGCCAGTGTTTCCCAAACTTCTTTGACCTACAGCTCCCTTGACCATTGGCGACCATTGACTGTAGCTCCCCATTACATTATGTTGATTCTTGCCAATTGGCACTGCACTGTTTTCTGAGAAGATTCCGTGGCTCCCCTGGCTGGTTTCTGCAGCTCCCCTAGGAGCCGCACCTCCCAGTTTGGGAACCACTGTTCTAGGGAATGAAATATCTCAGTAGTATTGCTTGTAAGAATAATGTACGTTTCCTTCCAATGTTTTAGGGGCTGTGATTGTGTCTACTCCTCAGGATATCGCTTTATTGGATGCACGCAGAGGAGCTGAGATGTTTAGAAAAGTGAATGTGCCTGTAAGCATTTACAAATACATGCTGTTTGGTGCTCTTAATCAAAGATATGTTTTAAGCCAGGAATGGGGTGGTCCATAGGCCAGAACTGCTCTGGACTAATTTTTATTTGGCCCCTAAGGCCCCTAAATAGAATTACGGTGTGGCCCCCCCCCAAAAAATTGCCCACAACTTCACACTGGCGTCACTGCAGGGGGGGCAGAGCTCTAAGTTCCGCCACAGTCCAACCCTCCGTCCTTTTGTCCTCACAACAACCCTGTGAGGTAGGTGGGGCTGAGAGATAGTGACTGGCCCAAGGTCACCCAGGAAGCTTCGTGGCTGAGCGGGGATTTGAACCTGGATCTTCCAGGTCTAAGTCCGACTCCCAAACCACTACACCATCCTGGCTCTCCAGGCAAGTTTTAGAGGCAAGTTAAGTGTCTGAACCTTCCTCCTTCCAACTATTTGGATAAGAGTGGCTGGAGAATGCAGACATTTACCACACCTGGTTTTAGTAATGGCTGTTTCTCACATGTTCTGTTTGGCTGATATGTATTTTCAGTACAAATTTGGCTGCATGCTATAAGTTGCAGATTATTGAGAGTGATGATACAAAACTATTTTAGAAATCATTTGTGGGTATAATATTTGGCTTCGCTAAAATACAGCCTTGCAATCCTAAATATAGTGGAGTACAAACTAACCTGAAATGTTAATTATACACCTGCATGTTACCATAAGCAGTTTTCACTTACTTATATACAGTATTTGTTTAGAGTACCATATATACTCATGTATAAGATGAGAAACTTATGCCCTAAAATAGACTGTGAAAACCTGGGTTGTCTTATCCATGGGTCAGTGATCAAAGCCAAGCTGATCCCTGTCAATCAGATGTTCCCAGCAAAGCCCTGAGTTTATTCAAAACTCAGATAGGCGCTAATTGCCCTGCAAAGAGCTGGCCTCAGTTGCTGCTATTTGCAAGAGAGTTTCTAATTGCTTTGCAAACAGCTGAGGTCAGCTTCTGCAAAGCAATTAGAAGCTAGCTTTGTAACATTAGAACAGGGGTTCTCAACCTGTGGTACACGTACCCCTAGGGGTACACGGACCAATGGCTGGGGGTGAGCCAGAGCCTCTCCCTGCGATCAGCAGCTGATTGTCCAGAATTGTAAAAGTTACTTGTTTCCGCACCGAAGCTCCACCCCAGGATGCGTCTGCAGCAGTCCCAGCTGTCGAAAGAGCCTTAAGACTTAAGACCCTTATCTCTCTGGATCAGCTGAGTATTTTCAAATTCAAACTGCTCTGCAGTTTCACTTTCAGTTCAGAGCAGCAGAACAAGAGCGAGGGTTCTTTGCAACATGATGAGGTTTGCCTGCTTATTCTTTTTGTACTTTGGAAAATGTACTGGGGTGGGGTGGGAGAAAAAAGAGATCCTGGCATGTGTCTTTTTGCACTAACATAAGATCAAGCTCTCTGTTTGTTTGGTTTTTTTCCCTTCTCTCCCATCTGTGCAGTGTATTTTTTGTAGTTGAGAAAATGCAAACCCCCCCCCCCCTTCTGTCTCTGATTTTTCTGTTGGGCTTATTTTTATACTTTGGAAAATGTACTTTGGTGGGGTGGGGGAGGGAGGAGCTGATTTTGCGAAGTGTGACTCAGAGGAAAAAAAGAGATCCTGGCATGTGTCTTTTTGCACTAATATGAGATCAAGTTCTCTGTTTGTTTTTTTCCCTTCTCTCCCATCTGTGCAGTGTATTTTTTGTAGTTGAGAAAATGTAACCCCCCTTCTGTCTCTGATTTTTGTGTTGGGCCTTCCACTCTCACTCACACACAGATTTAAATAAGACATTTTTTCACATTTAAAATTGTTTTAATACTTTTTATTTAATGATTGATTAGCTAATTAATTAATTGATTTAATCCAATTAGCAATTAATTAGCAGGGGTACTTCAGAAAAGTGGACCGTGATAGGGGGTACCCGGGCCTCCAAAGGTTGAGAACCCCTGCATTAGAATGTTACTCCTTTGTAGTTACTGTACATTCATTTTTCAAATATATGACAATCTCATTGAGGAGCAAGAATCAAACTTTTGCAGAAGCTGAGCTCAGCTGTTTGCAAAGCAGTTGGAAGCTAGCTTGCAAACTGCAGCAACTGAGTTCAGCTCTTTGCTGGGCAATTAGCACCTATTTGCAAGATAGTTGCTAATTGCTTTGCAAACAGCTGAGCTCAGCTTTTGCAGTTTGCAATATAGCTTCTAATTGCCCTGCAAAAAGCTTAACTCCTGCGGAGGGAAAGTCTATTGCATTTTATATTTTCATATACAGTATATGCACTACTATTGCACTATTGTCCAAACAGGAAGAAAGATGAAGGAGCTATGGGAGTTGTAGGCTTATAGTAATATAGTACTGTACTTCTATAGCAGCAGCCCTCAAAGATTACAACTCCCATAAACTCCTTCACCTTTCTTCCTGTTTGGAGAAGAGTTCCATTTTGTACTGCTTCAGAACAAGGTAAAATGGCTTTTTACCCACCCCAAACTTTTGTTGCTGCCACAGAATTACTGGTAAGCCGTTTTCAAAGAATGTCATGCACCCTTAAGTTTTACACTCGACTTATCTATGGCTCATAGCAAATTTCATGATTTTTGACTTAAAAATTGCCGTCAACTTATCTATGAGATCAAGTATATACGGTAAATAAATTGTCTATTAGACATTAAGCTGAATTAAACATTTAGCTCAATACTTTAGACATTAAGCTGAATTAAACATTTAGCTGAATACTTATTTAGTGATGGAATTTCCATGACCTGGAATTTCCTAGTTTAGTGAACTAGCAGGACCAGTGCAGGCTGAAGCACCTCACTATCAGTGCCTTCCATAAAACATTGCACAAGAAACCAAGGGCTGCTAGGTGGTGGTGATCTTGAGAACTTCCAGAAATGCAGCTGGTCTGATCCCAAGGCATTCACTATATATGTAAGATTGAAAGTAGAAGCCTAACAGGGCGCATACAGTGTGAGATGTCCCATCAAATACTTTGCTGATGTTTCATCAGTCAGTGAACATGCACTAGAATTGCAGAAAGATTTGAACTAATGACAAGAGGATATTGTACTGGACCAGGGTGCAATACAGAGAAGAGAGAATATGTAACTTGTGTGAAGAGGTTGAAAGATGGGCTGGAAAATGTTAGGTTTCATAAGTTTGACTATAGGGCAGTCAGGGGAAATACAGTAAATTTGTAACAAGGAAAATGCAAATTCTGGCTTCAAAACTGATAAAGAAGCAAGGGATAAAGGATGATATTAATTGAAGATGTTAGACTGTAGTGTATTGGATATTTATAGAGATATGTCATGTGTAAGAAGGCCAACTGTGTGTGAAATATAGGTAGTTATAATAAAAAAGACTTGGGTACATTGTGAAATAATCCAGAAGTGTATATAATTGTGCAATCCTATGCATGTCTACACAGAAATAAGCCTCATTAAATTCAATTGGATTTACTGCCAGAGTGGCATTTATAGAATTGCAACCTTGGATAAGCATTACATTTTTGTATCAATTGCTTACTTGGAACTGAAATTCTTGGTATGGTCATCTGTGCAGCAATACAACCCTCCTGCCCCCCTTCTTCAGGTTGTCTTGTCATTCTGTGGCAGCCTTTCAGGACATAAGTGAGAAGGTGTGGGGTCTGCTGCTTAGCATACACACTGGGATCAAGGAGTAAGTCCTCAATGCCAAGAAAGTGAGTAGGTCTAGCTTTAGATTCTGAACAATGCTCTGTATAAACACAAGAGTCATAAATGTGACTGCATAGAGAACCACTATAAGGGACAGCCTTACCATAGTCCCGGTATTCGCCGGGACAGTCCTGGTGTCTGGGTCTATCCCGGCCAGCCATCCCAGGGATCGCCACCACCAGTGGGGGAAAAAGCACCCTAAAACGGCGGGTTTTTCCCCACCGGGGCTTCGGGGGTGCGGGGGGAGGTCTGTGCGACCCCCCACAGGCCTCCCTGATGTTTGGATTGCTGAAAAATGACGTTTTTGGGCCACTTCCGGGTTTCACGAAAACCAGAAGTGGCCCAAAATTGCCGTTTTTCTGCGATCCAAACGGGGTGGCCTGCAGAGGGTCGCGCAGGCATCCCAGCACACCTCGAAGCCCCAGTATGTAAAAAACCACCACGCCCCCTCAAGCACACTGGGCAGCTGCCTGAAGACGCTAATATATTTATGCTGATTTTTCCCGGGGCCCGTGACGTCACGATTCCTGGCCACCACCACCCGTGATGTCAGTGCCGCCCCCCCTGCATCCAGGAAAATCTGGTAGATAACTGAACTTCAGTTGCAGATAAGCAATTTTTTCTTATTGTTGTAAAGTATAAGCAGGACAAGTAGTTTACACAGTACTTTGCAGAGTTTCATAAGCAAAAACTTGAAAGGTTCCTGTCCCCAAGGAGTTTAAACACTAAAATAGGCCACCATAGGGAAGACAGCAAAGGAAGGAGAAGAAAAGATGAGGATAGGAAAATCAAAGTGGAGGGAAAGGGTTTATTAGAAAGAGACATCACCAAAATATGCTCGGTTACTTTGATCTGACTTGGGCTTCAAAAACGTATATTTTTCCCCAAACGTTTGTTTATATGAAACATACAAACTAGAAAAGGTGATAACTTCTGTTGGCAGAACTATTCATTGTTAGCATAATATTTAAGGACACAATGAAATGTGGGGAAACAAAAGTAAAACAAAATAGGTGTTTTGATATTCTGCAGTGCATTATACTGCTAGAATCACTGCTTTATCAATAAGCTGTTTGTCAAAAGCCATAAAAAGGCTGTTTATCTTCTGCACGGAATTACTCACAGAATCTGGTATCTGGGAGAGAATGTTGCTGAGAACAAAAGACTCGTTAGGAAATAGTAAAGACTGAAAGTTAATAGGAGCTCTTTGTATGTACCGTATTTATCGGTGTATAAGACGCACCTTCCTTTTGGCCCTGAGTTTCAAGAAAAAAAGATTTAAAGCATTTTTGGGCCACTTGGCCACTTACTGCTTGGCTGCTTAATTAGCTAATTTACATAAATTGTACAAAAATACCAGGATCTCTTTTAAAACACACAGCAATAAGACACATGAACAAAACGCACCAGAACATAAATCCCCAGTACAAAAAAAACCCCAGACTCAACTCTTTCCCCCCAACCCACCCATGCACAGTTTCCAAAGTAAACAACATAAAAGTACAAAAAAAAAACCAACCCAGACTCAAGTCTTACCCCACCCCACCTATGCAGTTTCCAAAGCCTCCCCACCTAGGCCCAGTTCAGAAGCTTACCCTTCCGAGGAGACCTGGGAAGACCACGCCCTCTGCAGCTCAGCTGAACTGAACTGAGCACAGCGCCCTCTGCTGGCTGCTGAGAAGCGCAACTCATGCACGTGCATAAATTAAACTGGACAAACAGCTGTAGATCGGATAGATTAGTTAGGGAAGAAAGCACAAGGGAGCTCTTTGGCTCCGGAAAAACGCGGTAAGCCCGAAAATGCTTTAAAACGGGCAAGGGGGGAAAAGGGATTTTTTAGTATTGGCGTATAAAACGTACCCTACTATTTTGGGTCACAAATGTAGACAAAAAAGTGCGTCTTATACGCCAATAAATACGGTATATACTGTATTGTAACAAGTAAGATACAGAGATTTGCGCAGTTCTGGTTTAGTTCCACCCCCCTTCAGTGGCCCCCTTGGTGTTTTTTTTTTAAATCTATATCTTGAGGTGCTTTCATCCTAAACAAATGAATAGGGTTCAGCTGAATGAGCTGCTGTTCTATGGTACTTTCAGCAGCAACAGAAAACATCCCTAGCGATTCGATGATCCCCACAAAAGGACTCAAAAGTGTTTGCCAATTTATGAAGTGTTGCCCTCATTCATAATTAACTTCATTTGCCTTCAGTGATAACGTTGCATAGCCAAAATCATGGCATTATCCCATTCACTATGTGAACATCACTTGGCTGGTGTTGCTCTTCTCATGTGACTGTTCCTGGAAGAAGGTGACCTAGAAATGGATCAGAGATACAATGGTAGTCAGCATGATTGAAACGGAGATGAACATTCATACAAAGAGAGTTTGGGGGGAAAATATTTCTGCCCCATCTGAAAAGCATTATTTTTGATATGAAAATCAAAATAGAAGGCTGTTCAGCGTAGCCCTAGTGACAAATTGTAGACAACTGGTAATTTTTCCTAACCTTATCTATATGAATTACAATTGCTCTTAATCAAATGAATCATTAAATTTAATTAAGAATGGTATCAATCAACTCTATAGAGAGGTTTGTTTTTTTTAACAACTGCTTATTTTGAACAACCATGGCAATGGTAATGCTTGTCCAAACCTGTGTAGCTATGCCTGAGGAGTTCAGTTGCCTTGTCTCCAGCTGAAAGAGCCTGGCCTGACAATACAGTCAGTGCTCTTGTGCGGTACCCCCTCCCTAGAAAGCAACAGCAACCTACTAACACACGCACCCACCCACACACACCAACAGGACATAAGCTATGGAAATGGGCAAAAAGAAACTTTTCTGTATGTTGGGCCCAGTTCTGACCCTGGCCCAACATCACCAATCCTACCTGAAACCCCACCCCAACCCATTCCACCTCATCAGTAGGCCCTCATGTTCTCCCCAAGGGGGACATTTTCTCTTGGTGTCAACAGTGGTGACCTGCCAGTAGCAACCCTCCTTGCAGGTTGGCCCTGCGCTGGAAGTTTCCGCCTAACATAACATATTTGAAAGATATAGAATCTTTACCACATTCACATCTATACTGTTCATGGTATAACGACTTACGACAAGATATTCTCAATCTATTGTTGGCAAATCTGCAAGGGAAATCTAATTCAGAGATCATTTCAATTCTCCTCTCATCTGTTGATAGATGGTCTATTAATCAGCTAGCTAATTTTCTTTATTTAATTACTCAACGAAGAGCTTCCATGGTGGCCAATCTAGTGGAATCTAATTAAAATTACATGGACAACGGCCCTGGGTCTTAGGCCAGTAGGGTATAAATCAGTAGGAACATTACCAAATTGCACTAAAATTGAGTGGAGGGAGAGTTAGAACAGACAAAAGAAAATATTTCTTTACCCAGCGTGTAATTCATCTGTGGAACTCCTTGCCACAGGATGTGGTGATGGCACCTGGCCTAGATGCCTTTAAAAGGGGTTTGGACAGATTCATGGAGGAAAAGACCATCACAGGTTACAAGCCATAAGCAACCTCCTGGCTTTAAAAGTAGGTTTTCTCTGTGCCAGGTGCAAGGGAGTGACAACAGGAAACAGGTTATCTTGTTGTCTTGTGCTCCCTGAGGCATCTGGTGGGGCCACTGTGTGATACAGGAAGCTGGACTAGATGGGCTTTTGGCCTGATCCAGCAGGGCTCTTCTTATGTTCTTATGTACCAAAGTGAAATAAAAGGTATTTTTAGGAAATTACAATCAAAATCACTTGGCATGCAAAATAAGGCATGTCAGAATCTCACTAGGAAGAACAAAGGACATGTTTGTTAAAGTTCATTTTACTAAACTAGTGTGGCCTGAGCACAATAAAGCAGAAACAAGCAATTATCCCATAGCAACCAAAAGGTGGATCAGCAGTCTGAATCTTCTGGGTCCATCCTTTAATAGAGAGAATCTGTCAAGATACAGAGAAAGGATTCCCACTCCTTTGACATGAACTGGTAAATAATTTTTCACAAAGTAAGACTTGTGAAAAGTCAGTCACAGATTTATGCTAATAAACTCTCAATTCCCCATGCAAATGATGGATAATTTGAACTAAGCACTCTTAAGTGTTGAGTGACTTGATAAAAACCGGGAAAGATATAGTGGTTACTCAACAGTCTCATGAGGGGTAATGTGACAGGAATTACAGGTCTCTTCAGGTTGGCTGAGTAAAGGAGGGAAAAGAGCGAAGGAAAGAGGCTCTCTTGACTAAAACACAGACTCTACTAAAAAGTGGACTGATGTGTTGGCTTCTTGTTTGGGCCCTTTTAAAAATAGATGCTGGCCAAGCCATATAAATTCAAGCCAGATCAGTGTTCTTATCGGGGAGAAGGTGTGTGCGGTGGGCATGTATTGATGGTTTTTACTGCAGCCAGTTCACAAGAATAAAGCAACAAATCACAGAAAACACCATAAAATGCTAGCAGAGAAACTAAAGTAAAGCTACTGTATTCGAACTCAGCCAATCCTAAATGTCTGATGAAACGGAACATTTGCCTGCTGTCATCAGGACGAGTTGTGAGCAAAGGCCCAGAGTCTTTCTTCCCCCACCCACAAATTCTTCATTTAATTTCAGGTGTCATTTGTAGGATTGTAAGTAAGGTTTGGTATAGAACAGCGCTTCATGGAGCAAATGTCATGCAATGAGAACATCTAACCTAGAATTACATCCTGATGAAAACTGGCCCTGGCTCTACTGTTTAATGCATATTTATTATGAATTGTCACTTATGAGAGAGAGAGAACACGTTTTACAATTCCAAAACTCTGTTGATATTCACAACAGTCAGATATTAGTAGAAGTATTCGGCTGGGTAGGTGAAATTAAAAATAATGGTATAGGCATGTGGAAGTTGGTAGGCGGTGTTGACATTAAGGGATGATGCATCACTATTTTTTGCGTACGAGCAACTGAATTTTAAAGAGGAGACTATGCCATTTCACTAAGACATTAACAAACTATTCTGCTGCAGAATGCAACTGTGTTTCAATGGCATTATGCTCTGAAGTGGAAGCACTACAACTGTTACAGTGCTCCTGTCTTCAAAAGTTGGAAACAACATTGCAAAATGTTCTATGTAGGCTAGGGGTTCTCAAACCTTTCCTGGCCAAGTACCACCTCCGGCGCCACTCTCCTGCTGTGTACCACTGGAAGTGACTGGCAATGATATCATCACCAGTTACTTCTGGTTCTTCAGGTTATCAGAGGCCAGAAAATGCAAGTACGAGGCTCTGGGTGGGTGGGAGGATCCTTCTCAGCGTTCCCGAGAGGTTAGGCCAAAGGCAGGAGCCTCTCAGAACTGAAAATGCTCTGCCAAAAGTGTAGCATCAGAGCCGGGTTCTGGTGGTCCAGTGCTCCGAGTACCACCAGCAGTCAGCCGAAGTACCACTGGTGGTACTAGTACCACTGGTTGAGAACTCCTGATGTAGGCAAGTGTGGGACTCTCTTCCCTTTACTGTATTTTCGCAGATTTTTCTATTTTGTTCACGGAGGGTCTTGAATATCTGAACCTTTTCTGAAAAATGTCTGGACATGTGTTTCTCTTTCCCTGTCCCAATTTCTTGCACAGCAGCTTTCATTTCCATTGCACCAGGGATTTCTCAACTGTTAGTTCTCACTCTTAGCCACTGTACAGTACTGCACCAAATAGTGATGATTGAATACTTGCAAAAGGCAATATTGCAGAAAATAGGGAGCCACATGTGCATCCATAAATTCTCTTGTAGGAATGTCTCTTGAGCATTGGCCTCTATAACAGTGGTGAACTATTTGTTTGTTTGCACACACCCTAATTTGGGTGTCTGGTAGTCCTCTGCATAGGAATTAACCCTGTTCAGTAGGTATATAAACAAGTTTGACAGACCTACTTTGTGACAAATGTTAATTGCCCTATGTACTTAGAAAAGGGATAGATGTTTAATTTTAATTAAACACAGTGTATATTATTTGTGAATGTGGTAAACGCCCCACTGAGAGCTACACCCAAGAGTATGACATGAAACTTTGTAAATTCAACGTTTTTGGAAATAATAGGCTTCGTGTAGAGGCAAATTGTGCTGTTTTGAATGTTTTTCTAAGCTTGGAGAAAGAGACAGGGGAATGTAGTGTGCAGTAATTGGCTTAAGTAATGAATAAAATATAATTAGTTTTTTCCTTTGCCCTCTTAAGAGAGGAAGAGTCAATGTAATGCACAGTAGCCAACTTTCCTGACAGGTTTACTAAGTTAATGTGGCCCATTTAGCATTTAAAAGGGGATGTCTGATACAAATGCATTACATTTTCCTTCAATAGTCTGTCACTTTGTGCCTTATGTAATTATTTCTGTTATTTGATCTATAAATGTGACTCTTCTCATCAGAGAGAATACTAAATTGTGGTTCTTTTTTTGAGGACATTTCTTATAAATAGCCAGGGAAAACAGCCTTTGTGGTGCGAGAAAGGGGAAAAGATATTGTCAAGGGCCATGCTGTTCAAAGACTTCTTTTAGCTCTGGCATGACTTTGCTCCTAACAGTGAATAATAATTAATGGGCAGTCAAGACAGCAGATCACCTCTGCCATTTAAATGATCGGCTTGTCTCTTCTTGCAGAATAGGAAGATGTTGTGAAGCTCATTAGACTAGTATGAGTTTGAAGTTGGGGATAAGGTAATTGGAAAGTTGGCAGTCTTCAGTTTGGTGAGAGGGAGCACAAAAGCAGCTCAAACTTATAAGAGCTTGGGGCTGCTACTGTTGCTGTCAGGGTACTGGTGAAATTGTCATTGCTTGCCTGTTAGCTTCCTACCTGCCCTACCTGTGCGGTGGTGGTGGTTTTTGTTAAACGACTGTGTTACTTTTGAAGCAAGTCACCAAAACGCTCCCCTCTCAGGGAAACCAATCTTGTCTAGAAGTTTCTTACCAGCTGGTGGAGTGATGGGTGCGAAAAATATAACTGCAGTATGTTTAATAGGATGTTTCATTATCTGGTTCATAACCTCAATTTGTACATTGTAAGCATACACATTTTACCACAATTAGAGTGAAGAGTCACCTGTTCTTTTCTGTGATGGGGTCAAAATTGATGTTTGTTTCTGTGAAGTCTTTTCGCTACTTGGAGGATGTATGTTTCAAATCACTGCATTTTTTTTAATTCTCCAGGTTTTAGGGCTTGTTCAAAACATGAGCATTTTCCAGTGCCCAAAATGCAAACATGAAACTCATATTTTTGGAGCTGATGGTGTGAGGAACTTAGCAAATGAACTTGGTTTGGATGTCTTAGGTAAGATGAGATTTAAATTAATTCTTAAAAAATAAGTCGTTTAATGTGGGACTCAATTCAGAATTGTTGTTGCTGTTTTGTCTCATTGAAATAGCCTTACCTTCTCTGTATGTGCATTTGTGTTCAGAAAGCATATGGTTATAACAAAACCGAAAAGTAGTAATTGGGAATGTGTTCCTTCCTGTGGTATGCATCATACAATGACTGCCTCTTAGGAATGCTCTGTCTAAAGATATACAGTTGAGCACACAATACAGTGTTGCTTCTTTTAAAGAAATACATACAGTGGCAGTTCTTACCTTCTCTGTATGTGCATATGTATAACATCCTCTTTTCAGCTAGCTGACACCCTTACCTCCAACTCACTGGGAAATCTGAGAATATCTCAGAGGGTGCGTGCAAGGAAGGAAGTTGTTGACTAGCTTAGAAGCAATCTACCAATCACTTCAGCCGGGGGAGCAGAGACAGAGACTCGCTGTCCAAGTTGCTTGTGAGCAGCGGCATAGCTAGAGTCTGCGGCTCCCGAAGCAGTGATGTTATGACATCATGATGTCACTTCTGGGTTCTCCTCTCCCGAGGAGGCGCTGATGGTGGGAGACTTGCGATCCAGCTGTCCTTCTCCTTTAGAGACCAGATCATGAGGCCGCCACCACCTCATGTTTTGGCGGCCTTGCAATCTGGCTTCCTCCCCTCAACGAGAGCCTCCAAAGGAGAAGGAATGGGGGGCCGCCAGACTGCGAGACCGCCGAAACATGAGGAGGCGGCAGTGGCAGCCTCACAATCCGGCCTTCAAAGGAAAAGGGCAGCCGGATCGCGAGGAGAAGATCCAAAGGAGGAGGAGGCTTGTGATCTGGCTGCCCCCCCATTCAAAAGCAATATGAAATATTGCTAATGAAATATCAAACAACCTTAATTTCACTGGTAAATGAGATTATTGTACCTGCTAATGATATATATTTTCATGCACTGCTATAGCTGCATCAATTCACAGAGACTATTCATTAAGAATCAGGAAGTTGACTTCACAGAAATCTTCATAGAAACATCAGGGGTTGACAGAGACCTAGCAGAGCAAGGAAATCCATAATTAAAAGTACACAATTGGGTTAGCTTAGCTGTCTGCTAGAAGCATAATGAGGATTAGAGTCCAGGACCTAATCAGCCTTGAGTTATACTGGTCGGTAGAAAGCCCCTAGTGACAAAATTTCCTACAATTAGAGGAGATTCGTTGCTCTTCTGACATGCACCAAGATACATGGAAGCAAATGACTAGCGAGGAATGAATTGCATTGGCCACAAAACAAGCGGACCATGCTATAAGCTAGTTTGGAAAGGTATGAAGGGCAAAAAGCTATGCAGGCACTAGAACTTCAGAATATTTGGCCAGCTTTCATGGTTGTTTGTGTTGTTTAGGATACATTAGGAATCAATATTTTGTCATCCTTTCCGGAGTACCATAGCGTTACTAGTTTCCCACTAGTTTTTCCTTCACTTGGGGCTAAAACGTCCTCTTTCACTTAAGTAACAAATGGATTTGTGACCTAGGACTAGGTTATCCAGCAAGAGTAAGGAGGAGATGGAATCACTTCAGAATCCCCAAGTCTGTCAGCATGACTTTTTTTGTAGCATGTGGCTCAGGATGTTGCTTTTACAGCCAGACTTTATACTCTCATAGCAAAAGTAGACTTAACAGAATCCTGCCGTATGCACAGCAGTCAATGGTTTATGCACGCAATTCTGCTGATGGGCAAACTTTGCTTTAGCGTAGCACTTAAACGCAGCTATAGAGGAGAACTAGATAGTAGAAAGCCAGTCTTAAATTCATCCATACTTAGGTTTTCCATTTTTAGGTAGGTAGGTAGGTAGGTTGTGTGTGTGTGGGTGGCATTGGATACTTTGAGAACCAGGGCATGTGTAACTCCCTGCAGTTACAGTGTATAATTAAGCCTTAAGTTGTTGTCTGTACATCTCTATCAGACAAAAAATTCCTTGTTCCTGGCCTCATATGTATATATTTGATTTATGATTTTTGTGACTGAAACCTAAATTTTACTTTCCACCGTGATTTTTTAATGCGTCTATCCAGCATGTTAATGTGTCATTTCTCTTTATTTCTGTGGCAGTCCCCTGCTGTAGCAAAGCACAATATGATTGTTGGAGGAAAAAAATGAATGGTATATGTACCTAGCACTTAATTTAATCTGTAGTCTTCCAATAACAATAACAGGTCCTTTCATTCTTGCAATTAAATATTTAAGCATGTATTTGAATATTGATTAGAATGTCGTAGCACTGGAAATCAGTACAGAATGAACTGCTGTATTGGAAAAATATGTAACAGTAGTTTGTGAACTGGAAAACTTTATTTTTCTGGCTATGATGTAGGCATCGTGCAGCCCTGTAGACTTGTTTATGTGCATTCAGTGTATTGCATGTATGCTGTTTGTCTGTTTGCTTTGCTTTTGGCATAGTAGTGCCACCAACCTCTGCCCTGCAACACAGACTATTTCTTCAAAGCCAGCTTGTGGTTCCAGAGTAGGGAGAAGGCTGCAGGTAGTGCAATCCACCCTAACATTAGAACAGCGGAGCGCGTGCTCCACCACTCTAAGCCGTCGCAAACGTGCTGTAAAGCACGTTTGTGACAACTCTGGAGTAAGGGCCGCCGGTGTGGAGGCCGGCAGCCCTCACTCCGCCACCCCCAAACCCTGTGCTTGCCGATACAGGTAAGTCCTGCACCAGTCAGTGCAGGGGTGTGGAGGGAGGGGGGGGTCATTGGCCGGCCCGGGCTGGGAAGGGGGAGGGATATCAGCGGCGCGTTCAGTTCCCGGGACTGGCCATCCAAACTCCCCCACCCCAGATGTACATAGCTGGTGTACGTCTGAGGAGGCCCATAGGGCCTCGGCTGACTTGCACCCGCGGAAGGGGACTAAAATCCCCTTCTCCTGAGGTGCTCCTGGACTGCCTGGGAATGGCATAGGATACAGCGGCCGGCCCTTTAGGCCGGCTGTGTATCTTTAGGCAGGATTGCGCCGTCAGCTGAGAAGAAAACAAAATGTCCAGTGGTGCATGGAAAGGGGCCATACGTTCTTTTGTCACCCTAAATAGGTCATGAATGAATTTTCATTCCCTTTATTGGAAAATTTCAGTAAAGAAGAATGGAGCCTCTCTTCCATTTATACTTGATTACAAAGCAGTTTGCTGTCTGTCTAAAAGTTACTGTATATGAATACATTTTGGAAAATAGTTCTAATTATTGTGGCAGTCTTTGTATTTTACTTGATTTTTATTTTCAAATACTAATTATTGCTCTGGGATATGATTTCATGTATCTTCAACTCTCATTGAATTAAGGACATCTAAAAATTATGCTCTTAATACAGGAGACATTCCACTACATGTTCACATAAGAGAGACGTCTGATACAGGCAAGCCCATTGTAGTTTCACAACCCCAGAGCAATGTGGTGAGTTTACTGTAGTGATCTTCCTTGTTAATGTTGAAAAATGTCTTTGTTGTTGTTTTTCCTCAATTACAAAACTTTATTTTTGTGCTAACAGGCAGGATTTCAGTAGAGTTTATCCACTTCTACTGGGGTGTATATTACAGCACCTAGGCTGCCTTTCTGTATATCTGTTCAGGTTGGTTTGCCATGCCATGAATAGGAAGCATTTCAGTTCCGCATACTAAGAAACAAAAATTGGGGTGAGGCATACGACAGGCCGTAAAAAACGTTTTTGGGAATTTTTCTTATGGTTCGGTAGGTGAAAATGTAAGTGAGACCCAGTCCTATCAATTCATGGAATGTTAAACCTATACATTCTGTACGGCTTTCACTAGGAAACGGAGGAATTTACAGTAGGAGGCACCCTATGCAACTCAACTATTATTTTATGGCCCAAAAGCATTTCAGTGAAGGGAAAAGAGAAGCTGGTGTACAAAGGAAGGAAGAAATGTGTTTAATGTGTTTGTATCTAAGAGGAAATTAACTCATCCACCATTTTTATATAATAATGCCTAATAATTTCCGGTGACCAAAAAAACAAACTACTATGCAAGTTTTTTTTTAAACTCTTATTCCATCTTGTTACATTTGGGAAAGACAGGTTTTTCACAAGGAATCAGTTTTGAGGTCACAGTCATTCTGACTTCTTTTGCCAATACAATGTACTTTTGTTCACTTAAAAATGGCCCATTTCTTTTCATGGTTCACCTGATATGTTAACAAACAGGTGCACAGCAGTATTTTCAGACAGTTGTTGGGTATTATGCCAATTGTTAACATGAATTTTGACATTAGTTCACAAAGTAGATTTGACCCTCCATCAGGAGAAGCCATGGAGCAAAGTTATCTTGAATTTTAGAGTATAACTTTAAAAAATAGCTGACATTTGTGATGATCCATTTCAGAATAAAAATTTCCCAGCTGGAATGCCGGAAAAATGCTAGAATGTGTTACAAATGGGATAGCTTTTCACTGAGAAGTTCTTTTATAGCTTGGAATGTAAAAATTACTTTTTGGAGTCATTTGCAACATCCTACCTAAGCTATGATTCATGCCCAGAACTTGGACAAAAATAGATTAAAAATTTGAGGGAGTCCACCACTAGATAAAAGCAACTGAAATGTATTATTATACTCGAAATCTGCAATTGACTCAATCTGAAATGTCTGTCGCAAGAACCACTTCCTTTGCTATCAGCGCAGTCCTATACTTGATTGTGCTCTACTGCGTTCAGTAGGGCTTAGTCCTCCAAACTCAAGTATGCTTGGGATTGCCATCTATGGCATTTTGTTTACAGAAGTGCACCCACTAGTCACTGCTGTGGCAATTCTAATATAGGAACCTGTATGTATCTACTCTGAATTAAGAGTTTTTGTAGAATTTTCCTCTGGACTTTATATGTCCAGTATGTGGTGCTGACTTGCTCAGTGATTTGTGCTTGACTCATGAATTTGGCTGCATCCTAAAGGAGCCACTTGCATGCATATCGGGGAATCATGCATGCAAATTGGCCTTTCTTGTAGCTTTCACTGCTTCAGCTCCTGCAGCTGGCAAGGCAAATTGCTTTTCAATTTTAAAGTGCCTTGCCTCATTGATTGTGGGAACCGCTTTCGTAAAAACGATAAAGAAAGATCTGATGGTGCAAATGATTTCTTTAACGTACACAAAAAATGGCTCCTTTTGGATTGTGGCCATGGTGCTTTTTGTCCTGGGAGTGATTTTTTGCAAGTGTTCTGGTGAATTGAAACTGTAATTTAGGAAGTGGCCACTGGAGCCAGGTCTTAACCCTATACATCTGTCAAGCTTTAAATCAAAAGGAGCTTATGGGCGCAATCCAAACCTACTTAGGCCGCCGTTGTAACCAGCGGCCCAACGAAAATGGGAGGCCCCAGAACGGAAAGGGGATTCAAATCCCCTCCAAAAGGGGATTTCAAAGGGGATTTGAATCCCCTTTCCGTTCTGGGGCCTCCCGTTTTTGCTGGGCCGCTGGTTACAACGGTGGCCTAAGTAGGTTTGGATTGTGCCCTATGTCTAATTTCTGGAGAAACAAAAGCAGCAGACAGAACCTGGTGGGTCTTTAGTGATAATTGTTTACCATTACTTTTGCCTCAAGCGAGCGTCTTCCTCTTACTCGTTATGTGTTTTTTTTTTTCACTATAGAAGAGGCCTTTGGCCTGCAAATGATTGGTCAGCGAATTGTTAATGTTAAGCTGTCATCTTTTTCCTTTGCTTGGGAAAATGTACTACTTGCCTTCCAGAAAGATGAGCGATAACTGTATTCTTAGAAAATTCAAACAAAAGTGGGAGAAAATCTCTACATCTAGCATATTTAATATGAAAACCATTCTGGATGATAAATAAGAACTGCCAGCTACTCCTTTCTATTTTTCCAGTTAAAACTCCCTTATTTCATTTCAATCTGTCTTGTGTTATGTAGTAATGATGGCATAAAAGTTGAATCCAGTGTAATTATCAGACAAATGGCCTATGAAAAAGAATATGGGTGGGATAAAAAGTTCAGAATGTGTAGATGTTATGTAGAAGACAGAATTGACAGTGGCTCTGTTGTTTTGATCCCCTCTTGTCTGTTGATGAAGGATGCAACAAGATAAAGCAGCGTTTGTGAGCAATTCAGAGGTCAATTCCACAGTTCCGTATATCAATGGTCTTCAACCTTTTTCGTGCTGCAACCCCAAAAATAAAGTACGAGGCTGGGGACCCACCAATGATCCTGCCCCCTCCCCGAGACCCAATCCACCCACCCCGTGCCCCAGCACCCTTGTCCTGCTGAGCTCGCCCTGCCCACACCACCAGCGGCGGCGGCATCATTCTGGAACAGGAGAGCCGAGCTGCAGTTCCCCACCGCCTCCCCAGCAAATCGAAAGAGGGAGGAGGGGGATGAAAACCCTGTGGAAGCCCCCCCCCCCAGCATTACCCCTGGAGGCCATTCTGGTTCCCATAAGCTGCCATGACCCCACAAATGAGGCCTATATTAGGGATTTTATTTTTCCCGAATTGCTAATGACAGCACATAGTAAAGGTAAAGGTATCCCCTGACAATTAAGTCCAGTCGTGTCCGACTCTAGGGTGTGGTGCTCATCTCCATTTTAAAGCTGAAGAGCCACCGTTGTCCGAAGACGCCTCCGTGGTCATGTGGCCGGCATGACTCTCCTTGCCACAGCGCGTAGCATGCAGCTGGAATACTGAGCGCTGTTTACCTTCCCGCAAGCGGTACCTATTTATCTACTCGCATTGACATGCTTTGGAACTGCTAGGTTGGCAGGAGCTGGCCAAGCAACGAGCGCTCACCCCGTGGCGGGAATCGAACTGCCGACCTTTCGATCGACAGCTTATGGTTCAGCGGTTTAACCCGCTGCGCCATAGTACCCACATAGTAGGGATCTGCAATTAGCGGACTTGAGGCCAATCAAATCCCTTTCTTTTGCCTATTCATCCTCCCTACCCCATGCACAAGCCACCACATGAGCTGGCTTGCAGGACGGGATGGCCTATTTGGGGGGCATGCCAGGGGAAGTCTCATGAGATTATTGCCTATCAAAACCGTGCGTGCTTCTCTTCTGCTTTCAGGTTATATGACAGTAATTTGAGGAAAATAGAGCGAAGTACAAATATAGCTGGGGTTAGGTTGTTGGCAAGCTATTAGCTTAGTTGACTTATAATATGAAGCTGCCCAGATACTGACTCAGGCTATTGGTCTATCTGGGTCAATATGGTTATTTGCATAGTGCCATCAGTGTGCATGGCGCTTTACAGTAGAAGAGAAGATGGGTCCCTGTCCTGAGGGCATTGCAATCTTAAACAGACAGAAGGGAAACGAGAGAGGAAGGAGCAGAGTGGTGCCAGGGAAGATGGAGAAGAAATACACGTACTTAAGGTTGTTTGCAGTAAGGTAGAGGGACCTTGGGGTAGTGCCAAATGTTTCATGGAAAGGTGGATTTTGAGGAGAGATTTGAAAGAAGGAAGAGCGGGGCCGTCTCTCAGGTGATCAGAGAGGAATTTCTAGGAAGAAGGGGCGGAGCCATTTCGGGAAACAGGAGGACTTCAGGTGGATGAGGGCAATGGAGCAGTTTATTTTCTGATGCCATGTACTTTTGGTTATCATTATGCTGCCTTAGTGAGCCTCTTAGGAGCCTATTTTGGAGGCATAGTCCTGCGTAGCAACTAGGTTCTTAGAGCTTGCATTCTGTGGTACTTTGGTATAAACCCAGTACTATGGTATAAACTCAGTGCTTTGGGGAAGGATGGAGAGTGGGAAGGTTTTGTTAAAACTATAGAAACAGCATATCAGTATTTTTCTGGAAGGGCACTAACAATCTCTGTTAGTTGTTGTGTTAGTGCTTGATTGCATAGCTGAGTTTAATTTGAATTAAAGCATTGATCTCAAATGTCTTCCTAATATTTTAATATAATGTGTTATGAAGGAGGCGTATAGTGTGAACAAAGCCATTAGTGGGTATTTGAGGTTTAGTGAAGTGCATCAGCCTTGCAAGGACCACCTGCCATTTGGTTCTCCCCTCCAAGGACTGTGTCCTCCTGCAGTCATTTCATCTGGTAGCAATGAAGGGCAAAGCAAGACAGTGAGGCCGCCTCCACTGCCCTGGCCAGGACCAGTATGAGACCGTAACTAAACCTAAGTACAGATACATCAAATAATTGTATATTTTTCTCCTGTGTTCCCCTGCCTCCATTTTCCTCTGTGTCTCTTCTTAGATTATGAGCCCTTTTGGGACAGGGAGACATCTTATTCCTTCACTATGTAAACCCCTTGGAAAACTTTTTGTTTAAAAGTACTATATAAATATGCTTAATAATAAATTAAGGGCAGTGCTCGTAGGGCCACTCTCCCCTCTTGGCTCCCTGGTTCACAGTCTGCCAATTTCAAAGGCTAGCTTGCTTACCCTCTCTGTCCTGATCAGGCAACTAGGCTCTCCTGTTCATAGCTCCTGCGTGATGTTTTTCCTTGCTTCTTATTTTCCTTAGGCCTTGACCCTGGTCTTCCCGGAGATAGTTGGCTCTTTCCTACTACCTGTTATCCCTTTCCTCAATAGTTCCCTGTACCTTTGTGCCCCTATTACTTCAGCCCTTTTCTTCGCGTTCCTGCTACGACCACAACGTTCTTTGGTGTCTAGAACCAGTGGAAGGTCTTCCCAGCCTCCATCTTACCCAGCCACACTGACTTTCTACTTCTCAGAATCTACATTATTTGTCAGCTTTGTGTTGAATCCAAATACGTTAATCATGACTAAGCACCATTGAAATGCATGAGACAAATTATGACATAATACATTAATTTCCATGGGACTTATAATTAGAATGTCCCTAAGCATTTCAGCATGCTGTGACTTAACAGCTCAGTAGGTTTGGGGGTGAGAGGTGGCTTGCTAATGTGTGTTTAGATTTTATGCTATTCCTCTCTGATCTAAGATGAATTGTTGGAATGTTAAATATCTTTTCAGGCCCAAGCATATTTGAAGATCGCAGCTGAAATAGTGAGAAGGTTGCCAGTTTCTCCAACCTGAAGTCCTCTTTTCTGGATCTGTGACTGGAATTTTACCCTTTGAAGTGGAGCATAGGCTGCGGAACAGATCATGTTTTGTTCTTATGAATAAAAATTGAATTGTAGCTCATAGAAAGCATTGCTGCTAAATATTTTAATGTCGGCACCGAGGTACGTCCATTTGAGTTACCAAATTGCTACACTTCAGTATCCTCCCAACACAAAGAGCTGAAAATCCCAACACACAATTGTCACGCATTGCCCTGTCCCCCTTAAACCCAGAGAGTCCAAAGCAGCATGGGTTTATTGCCACCCACCAGCCCTTCTGCTGTCATACCCCACTAGGTCTGGCAGGCAGCTCTCAATTTAGAGACCCAGCAACCCAGCACTTAAACAATTAGCCAGTTAGCCAAAGTATTAGGGCTGCTATTCCCACTTAGTTTTAATAAAGCCCAACCTTCTCCAAGCACTTACAACAGAGAAGGGAGGAGGGAGGTTCTTCACAATCCCAAGCCAAAGTCCAGTTACTGAATTGCTCATCCCAATGCACCTCATTAACTAACACAGATCGCAAGAGGACTGGGGTTACCTTTGGTAATTCACCCTCACCACCCCAATAATTAGCTAGGCACTTCAGCTACAGGAACACTGAGCTATTGTGGGCTCCAGTCAGCCCTTGGACTCCTTGGCACCTCTCTATATACCAAGGTCCAGGCTCAAGGCTCCAGACTAAACACTTTGGTAGCAGGTCAAGCAGTAAGGCTGGATTTACCGGTAGATGCACCAACACCCCTTCTTAATTTCCAATATAACACAAGTAGAACTACAGATAGATTTTATTTTACATATCACTTCAGGTTACAGGAATTCACAAGAAGGCACTTAAAATTGGCAAAAAAATATATACAGACCACATACAGGATAAAACAATAATGAAAAAGTTTACTCAAACTAACACTCACCTTTGGTCGTTCACCTCTGAATAGAGTTAACTCTCTTAACCTGCACCACCATATCTGATCAAGTAGACAACCCCTTAAATGGGAAAATAGAGGCCACTACCTTTCTCTAGGGCAGGTATCTTTATACTGTGCCTCCAGCTCTCAACCAATTACCAAAAGCAGAACCAGCTGAACCTCTGAGAAGGGTCAAGAAGCTTCCAGGCAACTCTCTACCTCCGCCCAGCTACAGGCACAGCTGTCTTCTATCTACTCTAATTATAAGATCTTAGTCATACTGAGCTCATTTTTTTCATCCTGTTTTTGGCACGGCCTCCGCCAGGACAAGACAAGAAACTCCTTTCTAAGCTGCTACATATTACAAATTTCCACTACACCCAGGTACTGTAAACTGCTCAAAACAGTCGGACCAGATCTACTTTAAGCTGACTTTCCAATTCTTGTCACAACAATCTTCAACACAGACTTTGATAGCCCTGAAAAATGAAATGGGGGGGGGGTCTATTTAGGAAGATATTCATCCCAGATTTTTATTATCTCTATATAAGTAGATTGCCAAATACCAAAATGGACAAGCACATGTGGACAGTTTACCTGTGTTGGGCATGTGTAATAAATATGAAGGCGCTAGAAATTTTACGTTTTGTTTGCCTGTGAAGAGTTATTGTCAAATTGCCTGAAAACATACACCTCTTAGCCATCAAACAATTAACCGAGAACCCGAAGAACTGGCTGTTTTTGCTTTATGCATTCTCTCCTTATCAGCTGATGCTTGATCATGAGATAATTCCTTATTGTAATTGTCAAAGCAGATTGCTCCATTTCCCTGTATCCTGTTGAGCCTGAATAAAACCAAAGTGCAGCAATAAACTCTTCATTAAAATTAGATGTATCTAAAATCAGGTTGCCAAGGGAGGAAATAAATGATAAAAATTAATTACTGATGATTGCATATATGAATATATTCCCACTAGGAAGCAATAGCCCTGAATCCATAAACAAAAGATCTAATTGCAAATCTATCCACCACATACTGGGAAGTTTTTGCCTGCTTTTTCTGCTGCCTTAGGTTTTGCATCATTATTTTTGTGCTGGTAGAACTGGTCACGGATGCTGAACAAGAATGCATCCAGGATTTGAGCTTACATAATCTGAATAAATGTGTGTATATTAGTGTGTCGTTCTGCAATTCTACATCTTTTTAGTATATGCCACTGTATGTTTCTGTAATATATATGAACTAATGAGGCAACATGACGCAAATACACAAAGCAAGCAAGACGGTGTTTTACTGAACAAGGTTCTGTTGGTAAAAAGTGTGAATTTCAGAGTTCAAGTCACTTTTTTCTTCAGTAGATGCTTATCAAATAAAAGGAATTGCCTTATGAGCACTATCATGATAATAGAAAGGGGGGGAGCTTTCTACAGTCATATTAAGCGAGTGCTGGGGCAAATTGCAAGACCTTCCCCTAGCATAGTATCTCTTGCCACCAATACTTATACTGTGCCTCCAGCTCTCAACCAGTTACCAAAAGCAGAACCAGCTGAACCTCTGAGAAGGGTCAGAGTGGTGCTGGAGTGGGGGCAAGATACCTCCCATGTTATTGCTTGTTTCAGGACTCCCGGTAGGACACTCTGGAACTTTTTCCCCCTGAGGATGCCAGCCAGGAGTTGCTGGTGAAACGTTGGGATAATAAGAACTTCGTTATGTTTTAAGAATTCCTTTGTTTGAAGGAGTTGTTTGGAACTTAACTTTACATGACCTTTAAATCTGAAAATCTTTTACTCTGTGTAACTCCCATTGTTTGCTGTCTTCCACCTGACACACAAGTGCTTGACACTGAAGACTTTCACAGCTCCAGCCTGCTATTGGAGTGGCTGCGGAGAATCCAGAAAGAATCTAGATGTCCCCTTTCCCAGCTTCCATCTGTATCACAGCTAATCACAAGAACAAAGGCACACCTCCTTCCTCCTTGTAGTTCTTGTTTTGCATGTACAGTACAGTATTTACTTCGTATCTTGGAAACAAAAAATGACATTGCAGATGTTTAGTAGCATGCAATTTGCAGCCTTTGATATAAGTAAGCACATGTATCTAATAATCAGATGAGGGTGTGTTTTTTTTAATGTCATGGAATGACTAATTTTTGGGGGGGAGGATCAGGCCTGAAATAGAGGTGCTTTTGAGGATGCACTATACAACTGGGAACAGGCGGGGGGGGGGAGAGGAGGCTAATGGTGCCCCTGTTTGCTTTTTCATCCTTGATCTTATTCTTTATCTTGTTCAAAATCTTGTATATTTGCATTCCCAAGTAATGGCAGGTTCCAGGCTGACTCTACCTCCCCATCTGTTCGCTGTTGCACTGGTATTGGTCACTGAGCTGAAGGAGATTTGATGCCACCATGGAAATGCCAAAACTCATTTCTGAGCACTGCCCTCTTACAGTCTTAAAAGGGGGTGGCGTTTACACATTCTAAGGAGTGTGTCTGGGGGTGACTGACCAATTCCATCACCCTGATCTGGACCCACTTGCAACAAGCCTTCACCAGTGAAGTGAATCACAATCTTTTAAAACTTTGTTTTTGTAGCTTTGAAATTGATTAATTAATGTAAGCTGCCTGGGCGTTCAAAAGACATTGTATAAATACTGTAATAAAAGAAAATAAAGCTAATGTTTTGGGGCTTTTGTGAGTAAATAATGAAACTCATATTGCTCAAGAACCGCATTTTATTTTCAAGAATAGAGCAAACGGATCTTCCTCCGGTTTTGGCAAATATCACCATAGTGGCACTCGTGTTAGGCACTTGCACAGATTGCTTATCATAAATTAATCTTCAGTGCTGCTGGAGTAACATAAAATATTCCGATGGTATGCTATTTTTCTTGCTGATCTCCACTTTGATATGGTCATAATATACAGCATGTTGAAATATTGATTGTAGTAGAATCTCGGGAGTCGGTTTTATGCTTCGTTCTCAAGTGATTTTACACTTTTGCAGTTAGTCCCATTGAAGGCTGCAATCCTTTGCATTCTTATATGGAAGTAAGCTTCATAGTACAACATCATGGAACTTATGTCTGAATAAATACAGCATAGGATTGAGCTTTCATTTTGAAGCTACTTTAACATTGAGGTTAGTCCATCTCCACATTCTTAACAGTATTCCATTCCACTCCCAGTAGGTGGAACAGCTTCGGAGAGTGACTGATTTTGAAGAGAAAAATGGTGAGGAGAAGTGGTTAAGCAGCTTCTTCCTCTACCCCAGCTGTCAACTTTCCGCAGTTGCTTTCCTTTTCTCTCTCTTTAAGTCAGACTGACTTTGCATCTCCTGTGTAACCTTAAGTTTGGGTTCACTCTAAACTCTTCCCTAGTTTGGTGATGCCATGTACTGAACCCTTGCGTCTCGTATCCGTTTAGTGACAGAATTATGGCAGCAGCTCCAATCCAGCTGCGTGTGATAATGTGAGAATAATTATATCAAAGTACCAACCATGCTGTGCAATTAAACTTTTCCTGCAAAGTAAGAAGATAGTTTTTAGAGAAGTATTAGTCATAGCATAATTGTATACGTCACATAATTGTGCTATTCCTGCAATTAAATGTGTATTTCTCTTAGGCTGGCTGCTTGCACAGATTTTATTTTTAGCTGGTGTTCTAAATAAAACTACTGATTGGGAAGCAAATTAACCTTGAGTGTCTCCTTCTTCTTCTTCTTCTCTTCCCCCCAACACACACAAATAACAGTTTAAGGCTGAAATCCTACGCAGACTAATCTGAGAGTAAGCCCCACTGAACATCTGGATTTACATCTGAATAACCAAACACGGGATTGAACTGCATGTGTATAGGAATTAGAGTTCTTCCATTATTTTAAAAAGTGTTTGTTTCCCTAGTATTTGGATGGATGGGTGGCCACATGCATTTTTAATTAGCAATATAAATTACATCTTAGAGGATAGAGATAAAATTCAGCCTGTATTAGTGAATATCTTCAGTCCTGAAATTTCTTAGAATTTGTTCCGTTTTTCGGTAGCATAGTCCTCCAGGCTGCAAGGATACTGAAGCTTTTTGGGAGAATTTCAGATCAGTGGCCCAAAACAAGCCTTTTTAAATGAACCTGTGTAACTTGTAACAAGCAGGGGTCTACTGACACTTCGATACCCGTGAATGTGCACCCATGATTAACCCAAGCAAAACAGGAATTAGAAAAATGTGTATTTTTCTAATTCCTGTTTTGCATATAACGTGTATGCATTTTCTCAAAAATGCGTTGACAGGTAAACAGCTGTGTAAGTAGCAAGCTTAATTCAAATTAAACCATGTATAAAATTACCAATAATATGACCAATAATATGAGGCTTTAATGAATCCTAGTCTACCTACCACTCACTACTCCAGCCTAGGCTGCTTTGGTCTTACAGCCTACTCCCACACCCAGTGTGCCCTGCTTTTGAGAGCTGCTGCAGAGGCCCTGCTTTCTGGCCCATCACAGTTGGAGATGCATCTGGTAGGCAGGTGCTGGGGGCGGGGCTTTTTAGTGGTCACCTTATGGCTATGGAACTCCCTCCCTAAAGAGTTTGGAATGGCTGTGTCACTCATGGTTTTTGAGAAGAACCTGATAAGTTTTTATGTGGTAAGACTTTCTATGCTATGCTGATGCTATAGTTTACTGCCACTGCTTTTAGAATTTTTTGTTTTGAATGTGCTGTGTCTTAATATTTTAAGTTTTAATTGTGAATTGCTTTTTTTTACGGTGGTGGTATAGAAATATTGTAAATAAATAGGTTGGTCAGTGCTAGCTTGGGAGAGGGGGCTAGCTGGGAGATGGAGCATTAACAGTGGCAGAGGATATACTTTGCATGCAGAAAGTCCCAGGTTCAACCTCTGGTGTTTCCAGGTAGGGCTGGAAAAGACCCTGCCCCACCATCTGAAACCCTAGAGCTGCTTACAGTCAGTATGGACAATACAGGTCTAGGTGAACCAGTGGTGCAACTTTGTGTAAAGCAGTGCCCTGTGCTATTTTATAAACTTGAAGTCAAAACATGCATCTGAAGGGACCAAACTGCCAATGGATCTCTGGTCAGTAAGGTTAAATGGCCAAATGGTCTTAGAGAAGGAGACATTTGGCTACAAGAACTGCCCTAAGGAAACGTAATGTTAAGTTGTGTCAAATTATTTGGAGGGCCAACCCATACACATAGTGACCTGCCTAATACTTCACCTGTTTTGTGCACCTGCTATTTCATGCACCTCTGGACCTAAAGTCTTTGGTAGACTACCGGGGCTGCAAGGTCTTGGGAAGGGATGAACACCTGATCAGTGTGAGCCCAGTGTGGCTCATAAACTAATACATCATGAGATCTATAGGTGTCACTGTGCTCCTCTGTGCTAGCGTACACATCACAGAGCTTATTGTCATTACCTTTCTGCAGCAGAAAATCATAGCTGTACTTTTGGCTGGTTCTAAATAAAGCAATACTCTGAGTTGTGGATATCTTCAGCAGTCAATCATTCCAACGCCACAGCCAAAATAGCAAATGTCAGGCAAAAGCTCAGAGTGCCCACTGCTGCTACCTTCACCACCACTCGCCAGATAGGGTAATGCTCTCAGGATTCTGCCTACTTGGCTGGTTTGGAATAAGCAATGGAGGAGGAAAGGAGGTTGGCGGGGTGGTGGTGGTCCTCTTCCTAATCAGGGAAGCAGTTCTCAGCAGGGGCTACCTGCTCTGCCCTCATGACCTTTGCCCTCTCTAGCTCTGCCCTCATGACCTTTGGCGGTAGTGCTGGAGGCCCCTCCTGGTTTGCCAACTCACTGTTCCGTCTTTCCCTTTTCCCTCCTTGCTCTGCTATTCTGTGGTTTGCAATAAAACAGCAGAGGACCGCTGGAACAAGGGAGGTTGAGAGATGCACCACTCTCCTTCCAAAAAGAAGTCGTCCCCTTTTGGGAAGTGGGAGAGGAGTGGCTGGTGTCCACTTGGGAAAATCATCACAGGAAAGGGGACTGATGAATTATTCCTCCACCCATCACTGGTGTCTTGCAATGACCCCCTCACCCCTGGTGTTTTAAGAAAAACACCAAGATTAAAAATAAGCACAGCTAAGAGGAAAAACAACTGAGGAAAAAGACAAAGTAGCGCAAAGCAAGCATTCAGCATCACCACCTTGCCCAGCATGTGTCTTCACTTGAAATTGCATCCCCACCCCCAGTTAGTTGACAACAATGTGTGTTCTAAAATGTATATTCTACATTTTGTTGCTGATGCATGATTTCTTTTGAATGTTTTAGCTATTAAGACATGTACAGTATTTCCAAGTTGATCTCCCCCATAGGTGAGAGAGATGTAAAAGAGACCATAACCATATTTTTCTGCATTCATTTTCGTCTACCGGCCTCCTTGGTCTCCCTGGTATCCTTATGTCTGCTTTAGATTAGGGAAAGAGGCTGGTCATCTCATATTGCACTATATCGGTGCCAAGACTCTCAAAAAAGCATCTTCGTAAGATCTATGGAATTAGGGCCATATTTTATGAGCTGCTACGTCTTTAGCCAAGCAGGAAAAGTACTTCTAGGAACCAGTCAGCAACTAGATGGAAACATCGCAGATGTGGTATTCGTAACATTGATTTGTTTTGTCTTCATCTCAGGCCTTGTGGTGTAGATAGACCTTAGAGAAATTTAATATGGTCAAACAGCTTCACCTTTCTGTTATGGTTTTATGTTCAATAGAGGTCTTCTTACCAACTATAGAGAAGTCCAGTTTCCCTCTGTTAATGTACATAACATATTACTTCAATGTTTACAGTCTGGGATTGAATATTCACTTCTATCTCTCTTTGAACCCATGCAGATCTTTGGGCAAGTTTGTTGGGAGAACATCTGTTGTTGTTTCTGTTTATATTTAGGAAGTGGTTCTAAAATTATTTTGACTTCAATACTACCAAGATTTTGAAACTTACTTCCTGTGGCCCAGAGATGTGTTTAATTTCTGTATAAGAAAAAACAAAACAATCAAGAACATGTGAAAAATAGTTGTTGTTGTTGTTATTATTAACAGTATTTATATACCGCTTTTCAACAAAAAGTTCACAAAGCAGTTTACAGACAAAATCAAATGATTAAATGGTTCTCAGATTAAAGGGTTTTATTTTTACACCGAGTTTGTTTATAAGCGCAAATATATGCGGTCAGTGTTTTTAACTGAAAGATTTACAGTGGGGTGCAAAGCAGCTATTTTAGTCCATGAACAATGTCTGTTTTGGCTAACTTTTAAAGAAATATGTGACAGCTGTCAAACTGGTATCATGGGGAAGAATAAAGTCTTGTACAGAGCCTTGTACTCTACAGTATTCAAGTCCATAAACGGCACTTATTTTCAAAGTGCTTGCTATAAGCAAATATGTTTTGGTCCACTTCAGAACAAATTGGCCTCATAAATTACATTCAGTACCTTTGAATGAGATTAACTAACGGCCTAAGATGCTGTGAAGGTGCAGCTCAGGGAAGGCAGTTAGGGGACAGTGTTTCTTCCTTGCATTATTGGATTATGTGTGGCTGCACATAGATTTCATACACTGAGAAGCAGTGCGTCCTGTGAAATGTAGTCCACTTAAAGCACCTCACAGAGAGTGAGGTTGTTGAATTCTGGACTGTTCCCCATCCGACTCCCCGACGGTGGGCAGCCTTGTTTTTAAATCCTTTGCAATGCAGAAAACATGCTGCATGTAGTAAACTACCAAATTAGGTATTGTGCTAATGCATTTTCCTTCAATGTGCTCATTCACTGCAGTTTTTCTTTTTCTTTTGCATGGCAAAACATTCATAAAATATGACTCCCCACCTTCAATCTGGAATGAAACAGTCCAGAATTCTACTTCCTGACTAACTCAAAGTTGGATCTCAGACTCCACTTCTTCCTTTCTGTCCCAAGTTCACAGAGAAGATGATGTGCCCTCATGAGGGCCCTGTCTGCTATCGCCCCCTTGGCAACAGTATATTTCAAGACATGTACTTTAGACCAATGACAGCCCACGATGGGGAACAGGTGAAGTGTCTATATATCAGAACTGCATTATTTTAGTGGTGGCATTGATGTTCAGCCAACTAAACACAGGGAGCGCTGTGGCTCAGGTAAGGAACTTTTAAATGTTCCCTATACACAGCATCATGACTAAACTTTGCTATGGCTTGCACATGGGTAAATAACATTTAAATCAGGCCTAAGTTCATGGCCAAATTTAGTCATTTTCACATGCAGCCCCTTGCACTGAGAACAGGACTAGTACATGCCTAGATGAGTTGAAAACATACATTATGATAAATAGCTAGTTCTTCAGGGGATTTGGCATTTCTTGTTGCTTGGCTTAATGTCCAAAATTTTCAGAAGTCCTATAAATATGTAGCTTGTTGGCACATATTGTGAAGGACACACATTTTTGCTACAATTTCAGTTTTCACTCTGAAGAGTAATGAGAAGGCTAAAAAATAACTAAACTTTTCCCAGGACCAAATGGAAGCCCTGTTCCAGTATAGTTTAATATCATTTAATAGAATGAACTTTCTGAAAACATGCTAATTGTAGCCATGGCCTGGTCATGGCTAGCCCGGCCATGAGGCAAACGGATGCAGGTTACAACAGCGGTGGATGGTGGGGGCAAAGGGGCAGCAGCGGGGGCCCCCATCACCCTAAGTTTGCCATCACCTCCCTCCAGTCTGCCTTGGACATGAGCCGCATCCCACTTGAGTGGGAAGCGGATCATCCGCTTCTCTACTGTGCTCCTTGGTTTGCGCAGTTCCTTTAAATAACACCAGAAGTCCCACAGTTCCTGCTTTGCGAAAACAGAGCACCATAGATAGGGGGCTTTTTTTTTCAGCATACTGGAGCAGAGGTGGCAGCAGCAGACCTGAGGCAGCATTAGGTGGTGTCTCTAGTCGTGCTACCCATGACTATATAGCACACGCTTCTTGCTAGTGTCTGAAACAGCAAAAACACAGAGAATCCAGGCGTCAGTTTTACAAAAGAAAAGACCAAAACACAGGAAACTACAGTGAGCAATTTTCTGCCCTCAGGGAGCCAACACAGTTGCATTGGTCTTCAACTTTTTTCATGCCATGACCCCAGTAAATAAATAAAGTATGAGGCGGGGGACCCACCATTGATTCCGTCCCCCTCCTGGAACCAGATCCATCCACCCCTGCTGTCATCCCCTGCCCCAGCACTGGCATCCTCATCCTGCCAAGCTCACCCAGCCCGCACCACTTGTGGCGGGGTCATTCCAGAACAGGGGAGCCGAGCCGCAGTTTCCCACCGCCCCCCCAGCGAATTGAAAGAGGGAGCTGCTAGACATACACTCATGTACACCCCAGATTTTAGTGTCCATCCTGAGTTTTTTAATTGATTTTATCACACTATCCTGCATCCCTACTATCTAGACCACAAATATTAAAGCATTCAAGATAACATTCAAGGGAGCTTTGAAGAGAATTTGCAGTTCAGTTGATGTTCTGTGATGAACATGAAGGAACAGTTCTGGGGCTTGCACTTCATCTCTTTTGTCACTTCCAGTGGCTTTGCAGGATTGCAGCCACTGATGCCAACTTCGAGGCAGCGATACAAGCCAGTTCTTCGAGTTCTTACAATGCGAAAGCATATCTTGTGATTTCCTTTTCCATTCCTGTAGCAAATGGCTCGTTCAAATTCTTTTTGTTGCCAGAAGAGCAAATCTGGCAGCATCATATTTATTTTTCATTTTAAAGATTAAAATTAGAGACTAGGGGGGAAATCTATGATTGTGGCACGCTATGTGAGATGTGCATAAATTTCATCTCTCTTAATACCACACCTATGCATTTGGGGTATGTTTATATTGACATATACGTCTGCTCGAGTGTGTTCTAAAGACATCTCTCTGGTGCTCTGCAGAGTGGCTGATTATCATGAAGTGAAATAAAATAATTGTATTTTGACAGTTTAAAAAATGAGTTGTCTCTTTTCACACCAGTTATAGCTCGTACTTGCTAAATTCAGCAGTAAAAAGCACTAACACTCATCTTCCTATTGTTTCACATTTGAAGCTTTGAGAGGCTTTTGCTAATACCCGGAGCAATGGCATTGTGATGTTCTACTGTCAGGTAAGCACACAGAGAGAGTTTAGTCACCAGATTCTTAACTGCTGTTGTAGCGATTACATTGGCATGCTTTGAATGCAGCTCCTGCTTACACAGGGACATCCAAACGAAAATTTATTGCTCTTGGTCCCTTAGTAACTTCGTCGCTGCCTCTGTGGGAGGTCTGTTGCCACTTGATGATAGTGGCCGCTCAAAAAACAAAGTTTGTTAGCAGCAAATTGATTGTGTTTATTGCCTTTTGATGAAGACAAATACTCCACGTTTCGTATGTTCCAATATGAGGACAACTTGGACCAATTCCTGGAATCCATCAGTTATAATTATACGAGTCACCAGAGTGACAGTTCCCTAGCGGTGGAATGTATGCCTAAAGGGATTTTGGAAAGTGTCCGCTCAGAAGGAGATGGGGCAAAGCCTCAGAAGTGTAAATACTTTGGAGAATGAAAAACTTTGTAGCTTCTCAGTGCATAAGTCCTATGAGGAACGGTAAAAAAAAGCTTCTTATGCTTAGCCTGAAGAAGAGAAGATGAAGGTGAGATATGATAGCCATCTTCGAGAATGTGAGAGGCTGACACACAGAAGGAGGAAATGCTCTCTGTGGCTCCTGAGGGCAGCCCTAGAACCATCAGGTTGAAAGTACAGGGAAGTACAGTCCCTCATGAAAGGCTCCTGAGAAAACTCCAGAGTCAGGGAATAAGAGGGCAGGTCCTCTTATGGATTAGGAACTGCCAACCTAGCAGTTCCAAAGCATGTCAATGCAAGTAGATAAATAGGTACCGCTTGCGGGAAGGTAAACAGCGCTCCATGTTCCAGCTGCATGCTACGCCCTGCGGCAAGGAGAGTCACACCGGCCACATGACCACGGAGGCGTCTTCGGACAACGCTGGCTCTTCGGCTTTGAAATGGGGATGAGCACCACACCCTAGAGTCGGACACGACTGGACTTAATTGTCAGGGGTCACCTTTACCTTTACCTAAACATGCATAGGATTGTGTTGTGAGACAGAGATGTAGGTTTGCTTATTTCCATCTATTTTTTGCCCCCCCCCCTGCCAAGGCTTCAGTGATGTCCCAGCATCCTAATCATAGCTGAGACTTAATTGTCAGGGGATACCTTTACCTTTACCTAATTTTATACCGTATTTTTAATTATTTTGTGCCCCAGCATATGCCAGCTAGGTGCTGGAAAATGCTTTTTAAAAAAAGTCATAACCCCAAAAATGTCTGGATTTTGGAATAGTCTGGATTTCGGATGTTTGGATAAGGGGTAATCAACCTGTATGTACAGATTCCTATTGCTATAATCTGTAGAGTTACTGCTAGACTCTTAAGTCCCAAGTCTGATGTAAAATATAGTTTTTTTTCCAAAACAACCTCCTACTAAAATTTTACACCACCTTCAGTGAACTTGCATTTTTTTTCTCCCAATTGCTTTCCACCCCCTGTTTGGCTTAGTCACTGTGTGTAGGAAATTAAAACCTAGTACACTCATCTCTGTTTTACTACTTGATCCTCTGAAATTCTGATTTAATTTTCTGCTCAGTCTTCCTTGTTCTATTCTGTCCTCTGTTCTTGTGGGATAGAGGCTAGGGACAGAAGGCCACTCTATCCTTATGGGTTATTCAAACTTCAGCCGAACTGCTTCGCAGCATGCAGGTTGGAGATAAAAGTAGGAAATGTTGAAAGACCACTGACAGTACGGTTAAGAGAAGAACCAAAAAAAGCTTCCCAACCCCAGCATATTCCTGCAAGTTTGCCTACTGTTAAAGACACAGGAGCAAGGGTGGCGTCAGCAAGGTGGGGTACTGCGCTGAAGTCCCATGACCATCAGAAGACAACCCACCCAGCCAAGTTAGAGCTCAGAGTGAAACTCAGGGACTTCTCTTACAGCAGGAGTGGTGATGTCATCAGCAGGAGCTGCCCTCAAAATGTTTTTCAAAAGTTCTTAGCCAAGAAGAAACATCAGGCTCTGCAGGAGGCAAACTGAGAAATTTGCCTGGGGGCATATATATGTTAATGTCTATATACCATTGTTATTCTCAAGAGACTCAAGTTACATTAAGGCTACAATCCTATACAATTTTACCTGATGTATGTTTAACTGGATACAGTGGGGCTTCTGAGTAAAAGAATCTTTAAACTCACAGTCCAATTTTACCTAACTCCCTGCGCAGCCATGCAGTGTCACCTGTATCCCATGGGGGAGTTTCAGCATGCTGAAGCTTCCTTGGGGGAAGCCCCTGATGCCGCCATGGGTCAACGTGGACCTGCACCAGTGATATTGCTGGCGCACGTCCGCATTGACCATGAAGGCGGGTTGGGCCCAGGAAGGAGGCTAGAATTTGGTGGGTTAGGATTCGGCAGGTGCCACTGCTGCCAAACCTGCCCCCTCCTCGCCGCCGCCTCCCCATTCCGTCCACCTCCCCACCCTGTTTCACTCCTCCCTGCCTCCCTCCTGACCCCTGTGCAACCTTACCGTTAGTGGCAGGCATCTGCTGTCTGTCATTGTGAGGACCTGGCCGCTTGTGGCTCTGCTCGCTGGTGCTGGCGTATTTGTGACAGCCGTAAAGCTGTTTACGCCACCAGAACACTCATTCTCGTGGCATAAAAGGTCGATAAGACGTTTAAAAGTAGGAATAAGTGGCAGGAGAAGAAAACACTCCAATGAAGAAATGTAAAGTTGATTATTTTGTTGTTGTATAGTCTTAATGGAACATGGCTATGAAGGTGTCATGATAAACACCTGCACTTCAAAATTTTCCACTACACCACTGTTTAGAGGTGGAGTGCCTCTGAATATGGAGGTTCCATCAAGCCATCCTAGCTAAAACATTGCATGAATTTGTCTCATCCCCTTTTAATGTCATCTAGACTAGTGGTGACTATCCTCATTCCATAAGTTTATTATGTTTCATCAACAGCAGAGGTATTTTCTTTTGTCTGTCCAGTGACCCCACATTCTAGTATTATGAGATAGATTTTCTTCTCCCTCTTTGCCTCATCCATACTATTGAAATACTGCCACTCTCTAGCCCTTGCAAAATTTGCTCTCATTTGGTGATGTGATTCTTGCCATTTAAGAAAGAAGCTTAAAATGTACGAACGAAATTACACACAAATGAGATCTAATTCTGTACAAAGACTCTCTTTTCATAAGGAGGTATTGTCCCAATACAAATCTTTCTCTTGATTGTAATTGCCTTGCTTCAATGACAAGAGCATACATACATGTTGTGATTAGTCATGAGGAGCTGTAAACATAAGGAGAAAATATAATCTGATCTTTTTTTCAAAAATCCTATTAAAGTCAAATCAAACGTAATTAGATAATCATAAGATAAACAGCTTGGGTGTTATTTGGCTTGTTCTAAACACTTAAAAAAAAGAATCTGGCTAATGGAGCACAGCATTTATGAAAAATATAGTCATAAGTGGGCAAAATATTTCTGTTTACTAACACACACACAAAATCCATAAGAGGACCTGCCCTCTTATTCCCTGACTGTGGAGTTTTCTCAGGAGCCTTTCATGAGAGACTGTGTCAAACGCCTTCTGAAAATCCAGATATATAATATCCATGAATTCGCTCGCATCCACATGCCTGTTGTCCAAAAAATTCTAAAAGGTTTGTGAGGCAAGACTTACCCTTGCAGAAGCCATGCTGACTCTCCCTCAGCAAAACCTGTTCTTCTATGTGTGTTAAGATTTTATCCTTAATGAGACTTTCCACCATCTTCCCTGGACCGATGTTAGGCTGACCAGCCTGTAATTTCCCGGGTCCCCCCTCCTTCCTTTTTTAAAGTTTGGCGTGACATTAGCTATCCTCCAATCCTCTGGCACAGTGGTCGCTTTAAGGTAGGCTTACCATCTGTACCGTTTTTTCCGGGATAGTCCCGGGAATCGGCCACGATTCCCGGTTTTGTCCCGGCCTGGTTTCCGGAGGGATCGCCGCCGCCGCCATCATCTTTCTTTTAAACTTACCCGGGCGCTGGCAGCATCTTGGATCACGAAATCTCGCGTGATCCAAGATGTCTGCACCAAACCTCATGAGATTTGAGCACAGACATCTTGGATCACGTGAGATTTCGTGATCCAATATGCTGCTGGCGCCCAGGTAAGTTTAAAAAAAGAAGACGGCGGCGGCGGCGAGTGGGTGTCGTCTGCCCGCTCTCTCACTGGCACGGAGCCAGTGAGGGAGTGGGCGAACGACAGCCTGCTTGCCCGCGCGGCGCGAGCCTCCGGCAGGCTCGCACTGCACAGGCAAGCAGGCTGTATTTCGCCCAGTCTCCCAGCAGCTCCGTGCGGTGCCGCTGGGAGACCGGGCCAGCCTGCTTTCGCGGCGCGGGCAAGCAGGCTGTGATTCGCCCGGTCTCCCAGAGGCTCTGTGCGGTGCCGCTGGGAGACCGGGCCAGCCTGCTTGCCCGCGCGGCGCGAGCCTGCAGGCTGTGATTCGCCCGGTCTCTCAGCGGCTCCGTGCGGTGCCACTGGGAGACCGGGCCAGCCTGCTTGCCCGCGCGGCGCGAGCAAGCAGGCTGTGTTTCGCCCGGGGAGCAGGAGGCCCGGCGGCGGCAGCAGCAGCAGCAGCAGCAGCAGCAGCAGGAGGCTGGGGAGAAGCAGCAACGCGGGGAGCAGCAAAGGTAAGGTAATTTATATTTATTTATTTAATGTTTAATAATTAAAAATTTCGGCCGTGCTTCGATAAAATAAAACATTAAATAAAAGTGAGTTTTTTCCCCCCACTTCTTCCGTATGATCACTTACTATCCATGATCACTAAATGCATTCTTCAAATGATTCAACTCATGGAAAAATGAGTCAAAGGACAGGCATGAACATAGCAACTTCTATGCTTTTCTGGTTACAATTAATAAGGCTAAGAATGTGTGGGTGATTGAAATGCATGGATCCTAGCATGGATTCCTAAAGTGAGCCAGTTTAAGTAAGGCTTACAATGAAAGAGTGAGTGAAAAGTGTGCATGAATGTATCAGAAAACGATATGAACACACAGTCCCATTCAAAATTGTACAACACAGCTTCCTAAAGCATGTTAATGTGAGTAGATAAATAGGTACCGCTTGCGGGAAGGTAAACAGCGCTCCGTGTTCCAGCCGCATGCTACACACTGTGGCAAGGAGAGTCATGCTGGCCACATGACCATCATGGAGGCGTCTTTGGACAACACTGACTCTTCGGCTTTGAAATGGGGATGAGCACCACACCCTAGAGTCGGACACGACTGAACTTAATTAATATAGGTCACCTTTACCTTTTTAAGGCCCCCAGAAGGGAAGGTAGTGACCTATAGTTAATGCAAGATTTTTATCCCTATACATTTTATTGCATAAACATAGTACATGTATCATTTTTCAAACTGAAGTAATTTGGGCTGCGTTTTTTCCCAGTTCTGATTTGTGAAGACACTGCAGGTAAGTGGCTTCTTCAATTCACATGAAATGTGTGGCAAGGTGGCAGTGCAGATAAGCCATTAAATAAAAATGAATTATCCAGGGCATTGTGTTCTCCCTGGTGCAACAATGCAACAGCATTGTGGCACACATCAGCCAATCTCTATTTGCAGTGTAAACTACTGCATTCTGGGCTAAACATTATATTAGTCTTTTCCAGTGTGAGATGTATTCGTTCCAAAATCATAAGCAAATCTTCTCATTATTCTACTGCTGCTCTCCAGTCTCACTGTCAACAAACCAGCCTGTCTCTTTTAAAAGCCTCTACCAGCTGACTTTTTGTCAGCACAAAAATGACCATATCCTGGCAAGGAAGCTATCATATGTAATCCGATAAAGAAAACCAGCCATATGATAAGTGATTACACTGAAGATACAGTACCCCAATCCAGGCAAGGAAACCTGCATGCAAAAGCATTCAGATCCTTTTGTTAGAATGAATTGTGGATGTATAAAATGTACATCATTTTTATGGACATATACCTGCTAATGCTTTATGGTGGCCAGTTTTGAAAAACCAATCAGATTTTTGAGGAAGTATGTTTGGAAAAGAGCCTGGATTCAATCATCCACTTACCCAAACAGGTGATCATTAGAGCAGTATGCTCATTCAATGGATCTATTACAAATCATTATTTTTAATGCACAGTCCTCTGTTGCATGTGAGGATCTCTCAGTCAGAGAGGATCACTCAATCTTTGCAGAAAATTCCTCTCCAGACTTTATTTTATGTAGCGGCAACCCTCTGATCCACATGCTATGCTTTGATCTGCCACAATAAAAGCTTGCGTTCCTGTCCCAATTTTTTAATTCTTTCTAATTGACATTTATTTTATTAATTATATTTTAATTACACCCATCCTCCAAGGAGCTTAGGGCAGCACATATAAGAGCCAGTGTGGTATAACAATTAGGGCATTAGACCTGAACCTCAGAGACTTGGGTTCAAATCCCTCCTTGGCTCTGAAGCTCACAGGTAACTTTGGGCCAGCCAATTTCAGTCCAGCCCTACCTCACAGGGTTATTGAAAGAGATGCACATCATCTTGAACACCTTGAAGGGTGGGTTGGGTTATCAATGTGATGAATACGTTATATCTAGTTGTGTCCTCACAACAGCCCTGTGGAGTAGGTTGGGCTGAAAGTGTCTTGTCTAAGGTTAGCCAGCAGGTTTTATGACTGAGTGGAAATTTGAACATGGGTCTCCCCACTCCTAATCCAATGCTCTAACCACTAGACCACACTACCTCTCCATCTAGTCCCTATTTTTAAAATTACTGCTTATACAGTATCCCTCTTTGGAAGAGTACAGGAAATACCTGCGCTGCACCTCATAAGCCCCACACCCAGTGCCGACCATCACAGCTTGTACCTGACCCTTTGGAGGACTGCATGTGCGACTGATGAAAGAGCACATGTGAACTAAGCCCAGAATCACTTGTTGGAGAGGACACTGGGCATACTTTCATATGGGAGAGAGTCCCGAAGTCATGCTCAAATGCTCTCACGGTACTTCCGACCTGCCTGAGTGCCCTGTATTCAGTGACAACGTTGAGAGATTTTGTGCATAACAACATAGAGGGATTAACGTTATGTGTGTGCGCTCTGAAAGAACCTTGATTTTATGCCAACTTTTATCAATATGCAAACTGAGCACACTAAATTAGCATACCTCATCTGTGAGATTTACTATAGGTGCTTTATCATTGCATCAGCCAAATACCAGAAGCAGTGACATAAGAGTAATGGAAAGGCTTTCTGTCTGATTGTTTTTCAGTACTGAGGAAGACAGCATTCTCAATGTAGCTAAGGGGCAATCTAGTTTGCCCAGCTACAACCATAGTCCAGTTTTTACATTTTGCAGAAGTCAAATGGTAAATATTGTACTGAATTGTACTGCTTCAGGCTGTAGGTGGCGACTGCTTATCAGAATCTTCTACCACAGAAAAATGGTTGAGTTCTTCTCCCTGAAGCACTCGTTTTCTGCATTCAGGGAGATTTTTCCATGGTGGAGCATGCACACATACAACTGCTTACTTGCATACTGAAGTGGTATCATCCAAGCAAAGCTCTGCCATTTCTGCAGATGTTATAAATGGAGCCCATTTTTTTAGAACTGCCTTTGCTCCTATTCTCTCAGTTAAGAGCAGAAAAGAGCACTGGTCATAAGAACATAAGAAGAGCCTTGCTGGATCAGGCCAAAGGCCCATCTAGTCCAGCTTCCAGTATCTCACAGTGGCCCCACCAGATGCCTCCGAGAAGTAGAAAACCTACTTCTAAAAACCAGGAGGTTGCTTATGGCTTGTAACCTGTGATGGTCCCTTCGGGGAGAAAGGCGGGATAAAAATACTGTAAATAAATAAATAAATGGTCTTTTCCTCCATGAATCTATCCAAACCCCTTTTAAAGGCATCAGGGCCAGGTGCCATCACCACATCCTGTGGCAAGGAGTTCCACAGATGAATTACGCGCTGGGTGAAGAAATATTTTCTTTTGTCCATTCTAACTCTCCCTCCACTCAATTTTAGTGCATGTCCCCTGGTTCTGGTGTTGTGCGAGAGGGAGAAGAATTTCCCTCTATCCACTCTATCCATCCCATGCATAATTTTATATGTCTCAATCATGTCCCCCCTCAGGTGCCTTTTTTCCAGACTCTTTTTCCAGACACCTTTTTTTCTGGACCTGCAGTATCTGATACAATACAGGTTGATTACCCCTTATCCAGACATCTGAAATCCAGACATTTTTGGGGCTATGATTTTTTTTTTAAAAAAAAACCTTTTCCCAGCACCTGGCTGGCATAGTGCAAGGCATGCTGGGGCACAAAATTATTAAAAATATTGTATAAAATTACCTTCAGACTATGTGTAAGCAATATCAGTTACTACGTGTGTCTTCTAAGCATGTCTGCAGCTACTAGTTGCCAGTTCCTCCTCTTGGCTTCTGTTGCAGTCTTGCCCATATTAAATTCCAGCTCTCTGTCTCTTCCAGAATCTCCAGCGCAGGCTGGAGACACTAGTGTGTCTTTTCCCGTCCCCACTGACCACACAAAGGGGGGAAGTCAGTCACCTAGTTAATTTGTTAACATAGGCACGGGGTCCTGTCTTGTCCCAGAATTCCAGCCTTTTGGATTCGTAGTTTAAGAGAAATAGTTGACCAGTTATAATTCTGTCATGCAAGAATAGTGGATCTAATACTGAAATTATAACTTGCAAAACTTGTCTCCTAATCCTCTAACAGTTACTAACAGTACATTACATTGAGGACATACAGCTGAGAAACTAAATCAAAAATAACTAGGACACGTTTGATGCAAAAGCACAAGAAGGTGGTAGGAGGCATAAAACCGAACACAAAAACAAGGAGTGTGTAATCATGATGAAATTGTGAGAGAAGAATCTGCTTTCTCTTCCAGTCTTCAAATACATGCTATGTTGGGAAAGTTGCTCAGACAACAACGGACGTCCATTGTGTGGAGCTCAAAGAACTGTAGCCACAAAAGTGACAGAAATTGTTTCTCCCAGTCACCAAAGAATTCACTGAACAAAATGTTCCAATGGTGGATATAGTCCATAAAGGTACCTGAGATTTGCAGAACATCATTCTGCAGAACATTTGTCACTATCGTTCTTAAAAAAGAAAAGAAAGTGCAGCAACGTATGAAACACTAATTTATAAGGGTAAATGAGAATTGATGTCACTCGGTGATAGCTCCAAAATCTGGAAATATACACCAGCCTCTCAGTAATAATACCATTCTGGTTGCCACACTGCAATTGAATAAAGTTTCTGGTATAACAGAGATGAAACTAATATCTGAAAACATATTTACAAAAATTCAAAATTATGTAAATTTTCTGAGTTGATTTTTGTTTGAATGGAACTTTTTGAAGCTAATACTCAAATTCTGACTTTAAATGTAAAATGTGTACCTCAAAATTCAAATGCTTTAGGCCTACTGGCATCTCTTTATTTTTTTTTTTTAAAAAAACTTTGTTAGGCTTTAAAACAAGAACTCGCATAAGGTTTTAATTGTCAAGCATTCATTACCAGTTTGATTCAGCACCTTCCTTTAACACTTAACAGCCTGATCGTAATCCCCCACTGTGCCATAGCATGCAGCTGTGCCAATGGAGGCGGCACTGCATGCTACTGTGTGGGAGGGAAGTGGCCAGAAAGCAAAGCAAACTTTTTTTTACTGGCTGCCTATGGTCTCCTTGGGCTCATGCCAGCTATGGAGCTGGGCTAAGTCCGAGGAGAGCCATGGGTCATTCCAGGGTGGGGTTATGGGGATAGGCTCTGGCGTGCATGTCTGCTGCTGCCAGATCCACCCCCTCCCTCCCCTGGCATGCCCCCTGGTTCCTCCCCTGAAAAGCCCTGATCCTCCCCTTCCTTGCCTGTGGGACAATGTACTGGCACCAGCGGAGCATCCAGCTGACTCCGGTGTGAACGTGGAGCTGCTGGCTGTTTCTACCAGCAACACCGTCGCGTGCAATGGTGGCATAGTGTTTCTGCTGTCGCTGGGCCTTTTGCATCAGGAGATCGCAAGATCCGCTGATGCAGAAGGCCCATAGGACTGGGCTGCAAGACTACAAACCTATACATGTTTTCCTGGGAGTAAGTCCTACTGAACACAATGGAACTTGCTTCTGAGTAGACATGCCTTAATACTCTGTTGTAAGCCACATTCTACCTCCACTTTAGACACAGCTGAGGAAAAACCTGCATTTGAAAACGTGGGTCTATTGCTATCACGCATAGTCTGTCCCCAGTAGCGACGTCAAAGTGCATCCGCCTAGGAGTTCCTAAGGTCACACTCCAGTGTTTTAGGAAGAAAGTAAAACAGCTGGTTTCATGGCAAACACGCACCATTGCTGTGCCAAAGCAGAGTCTCGTTGAGCAGCATCCGTTGTAAAAAATAACCAGCTGCAGTATATGCTTGGATGACTAAAGTCCTTCATGGTTAACATGATGTGTACTTTTCGGTACTTTGTGTCCAAAAGGCTGCTACAGTACTTTATTGTATGTAAATGATGTTTTGGTCAGTCTCTGGGCAGTTTCCCTTTTTGGATTGTTGTGTTGCTACAGTTTTTTTTTAATAAAGAAAAGACAAAGATGTTTACACTGCATAACTAAATTAAAATTCCAAACAGTTTTTAGAAGCCAAAGCAACTTTGGCCACATTAATTCTTAATGCTTTGCTGTTGAAAAAGTTAATGCTGTAAGCCATGCTTAGTGATTAATGAATATATGCACACGCGCGCGCACAAACACACACACACACACACACACACACACACACACACACACACACACACACGAGGGCAAAGTCCCCTTTCAGCAGGTTGAAGTTGTTTATACCACTGCATTTGATCAGAATCAATTTAGGGAGGTGTGTAGGGAAAGTGGTCTTGTGCCAAGAGTTATATTCTCGCTAGTTAGTTATTGTTCTCAAATAATAGTTGGCTGAGATCCACGGAAGTCAACCTTCCTCTGAAGAAACCATTTGCAGATGCTATTTTTAAGACTCATTATTGGAACTTCCGTATACTGCTCCTAGCTTCTGAATGTTGTGGTCTTACCGAAGTAGAAAATCCCCCAAGCAAAGTACATTAAGAGCATCTGCAGCTCCCGATCCAACAAAAGGTATTGCATTATCATACTACATGTTATAGGTTTTAGGCTGCAATCCTATACACTCTTTCCTGGGAGTATACCACACTGAACACAGGGGAGTTACTTCTGAGTAAATATGCAGCACAAGCCTATGCAGTAAGTTGCACTGTGTGAAATAAGAACATAAGCACATAAGAAGAGCCCTGCTGGATCAGGCCAAAGGCCCATCTAGTCCAGCTTCCTGTATCACATGGTGGCCCCACCAGATGCCTCAGGGAGCACACAGACAACAAGATAACCTGTTTCCTGCTGTCACTCCCCTGCACCTGGCACAGTGAAAACCTACTTCTAAAACCAGGAGGTTGCTTATGGCTTGTAACCTGTGATGGTCTTTTCCTCCATGAATCTATCCAAACCCCTTTTAAAGGCATCTAGGCCAGGTGCCATCACCACATCCTGTGGCAAGGAGTTCCACAGATGAATTACACACTGGTTGAAGAAATATTTTCTTTTGTCCGTTCTAATTCTCTCTCCACTCAATTTTAGTGCATGTCACCTGGTTCTGGTGTCAGTGGCGTTCTTTGGGGGGGGGGCCTGTGGCCCCGGTTTAAAAGTCGCGCGGAGGTGAGCGTGGGGCCGGCGGCAGCGGCGAGGACTCTGAAGAAGGTAGGGAGAGCGATGGAGGTGGGCGCTCGGGGGCCAGGAGCGCCATTGCTCTCCTTACCTCCTTCTTCAGAAGCAGCCTCCTCCTCCTCCTCGCCGCCGCTGCCGCTGCCGCCACCGCCGGCGGCCCCGCGCTCACCTCGGCGCGAGTCGGCTCCTTTTAAAATTGGCTGTTCTGTACATGCGCAGAACGCCTAAGAGGCCAAGAGAGGGCGGCGAGGAGGAGGTAAGGAGACAGCAATGGCGCTCCCGGCCCCCGAGCGCCCACCCCCACTGCTCTCCCTACCTTCTTCAGCCTCCTCGCCGCCGCCGCGCTCACTTTGGCGCGACTTTTAAACAGCCCCGCCGAGGTGAGCGCGGGGCCGGCGGTGGCGGCAGCGAGGAGGCTGAAGAAGGTAAGGAGAGTAGTGGGGGTGGGCGCGGGGGCAGGGTGGGAGCGCCCTTCTGGGGGGGTGGGGGCGCTCGGGCCCTTCTGGGGGGTGCCCGGGCAACCCGTGCCCCAGGCGCCCAGAGGGCTAGCGACACCCCTGTCTGGTGTTGTGCAAGAGGGAGAAGAATTGGTGGGCGGGGCTGGGACGACGGACCGAAGACGTGATTCCAGAGAGCTCTCTGGAGCCGCGCCGCAAAGCAGTGGAATTCCCTTGATCCAGGCTGGATCGGGGCCATCTGCATCAGGAGAGATGTAGATGAGAGATTGGGGAGCAAACTGAGGGAAACTGGTCAAGGCATTGAGCCAGTTTCTGCTTGGTATTCCCTTTTCTGTCCCTGCTTTGTAGCAGACACCATTTTGGTGACTGTGAAGGCTCGCGTTGCCGCTCACCCGGACAAGAGGAAAAGATTTATTTTAAAGTAGACTCCTTCAACGTACCAACCTTGGACTGGAGTAAGAGTTTCTCTGCTGATCTGGAAGAGGAGCGGTGAGTGGGAAGACAGGAAGGCTGAAATTTATAGGCATCTAAAAGAAGCTAAGGGGATAGGGGTGGATCCCCCCCCCCTTACATGGACTCTGCTTCCCTCTTCTTTGTCTGAGCTGTGCTTCTTAAACTGAGACATATTGAATTACAGAAGGAGCTGCATTCCTTTGATTCAGTCTGGGAAGTTAACCCTGAATGTGCCAAGATGTGGTCTGGGACTATGTACTCAGTGGAATTTGGCTTTGAATCTATTATTAGTTTTAATTTGGATTGTGAACTGTGATGCTTCGTGTGTCTTAAGTGGAAAAGTTGGAAGTTGCAAGCAGGACAGTTGCTTTTCGATGCAGCAGGAGATGATGGAATTTTTGCAAGATATGTGGGCCAGCATTAATCAATTAAAAGAGACTCTAAATATACTTTTGTTAAATCAAAATAAAGCCTCTGGAGAAAGACAACAGATATTGATGCAATTGAAGCAGATGCAGGATGCAAGACTTTTGAAGACACGGGCTGCAGTAATTACAGAGGAGATTGTAGAAATTCAGATCATGGAAGAAGTATATAAGACCTCTGAACAACTGGAGGCTCCAACCTTTAAACGGCAAACAGAAGAACTTACAGTAATCCAGGTTATGGAAGAATTAGACAAGTGGTCTGAACAACAGGAGGCTGCAACCTTTAAATTGCAGATGGAGAGAGCAAGTTTCATGTTTAGAATACAGAATTTTTTTGCAAAGGACCGAGAAGATTTCTATTGGACTCTTATGGCGTGGTTGATAAAAGATTTGCAGATTCTGGAGGCAGAGGTGTTAGAAATTAGGAAGGGAACAGGTTAGATATAAAGTTTTGTGATAAAATAACTGGCTGGGTAAAAACATTAGAAGTAACGAACAGACCACAGTGGATAATAGATTTTCATAATAGACAATATAAAGAATTGATTGTATGATAAATATGTATGAAGTTTATAATTTTTTCATTGGATTTTGAAACAGTTAAGGTATTATGATATTGGGGTTATAAATTTAGGTTGAGAGATTTATCTATTAGAGTAAGATTAGATTTGGAACTTAGGTTATAAAATGGTTAAACTTCTATATAAAGGATTTTATATAAAATATTTTATCGAGGGTGGTTAACATCAAAGAAGTTAAGTAAGATGCTGATGAAAGTGTAAAGTATTTGTTGGAAAGTTAATATGTTTTGGAGGAGGCTTCCTCTGATTTTGGAAGAGATATTATATGGCACGCTGTTGTTTTTATAAGATTGGTTTTTATTCAATATGATGATATCAGTAATGTTTTAAAGAGATAAACATATTGTTGTATATACGCTTATTGATATATGCTCAGCAGTGAAAAGTTGAGATTGAAATTGAGATTATACTAGATATTGAAGAGTTAATGATTAAGATTTATGTTTAAATTTAAGGTTTAGGAGATGGAAATGTAAAGAAGAGAACAGACTGGTAGTAATTATTTTATGTATTGATGTCCAGGAGGTGGAAATTGAGTAAATATGGTGCTAACTTAAGTTAGTAAGAGAACAGAGTGGTAGCAATTATTTTATTTTGATTAGATGGAAAGGTTATTATAAAAAAGAATATTATCATTATATGTATTGATGTGCAGGAGGTAGAAATTGAGTAAATATGACGGTAACTATAGTTAGTATAATTGAATAGTTGAAAGAGTCATTCTATGATATATTGATGTCCGGCTTGTTAGTGTTCCTAATGTGTCATGTTGATATCCCCCAGTTTGTCATTCCCTGTTGTATCATTTTTGGTTGTTAGGTAGGTAGTTAGTTAGTTAGGTAGTCAGGTAGTTAGTTAGTTAGTATTTTTATTATTGTATTGTCTTGTGTTTTATTGTTGTTAAATAAAATAAAAAATATATTAAAAAAAAAAAGAGGGAGAAGAATTTCCCTCTATCCACTTTCTCCGTCCCATGCATAATTTTATATGTCTCAATCATGTCTCCCCTCAGGCGCCTTTTTTCTAGACTGAAAAGCCCCAAACGCTGTAGACTTTCCTCATAAGGAAGGTGCTCCAGCCCACGAATCATTCTGGTCGCTCTTTTCTGCACCTTTTCCAATTCAACTATAACCTTTTTGAGGTGTGGTGACCAGAACTGGATACAATACTCCAGATGTGGCCTTACCATCGATTTGTACAAAGGCATAATGATATTGGCCGTTTTATTCTCAATCCCTTTTTTAATGATCCCCAGCATGGAATTGGCCTTCTTCACAGCTGCCGCACACTGGGTCGACACTTTCATCAACCTGTCCACCAGTACCCCAAGATCTCTCTCCTGATCAGTCACAGACAGCTCAGAACCCATGAGCATGTATGTGAAGTTTTGGTTTCTTGCCCCAATGTGCATCACTTTACACTTACTTACACTGAAGCTCATCTGCCATTTTGCTGCCCATTCTCCCAGTTTGGAGAGATCCTTCTGGAGCTCTTCACAATCCCTGCTGGTCTTCACCACCCGGAAATGTTTAGTGTTGTCCGCAAACTTGGCCACCTCGCTGCTTATCCCCAACTTCAGGTCATTTATGAATAAGTTGAAAAGCACCGGTCCCAAGACCAATCCTTGGGGCACACTGCCACTTACTCCCAGGCGAGTGTGTGTTCTAATCTTATTCTAATAACCATGTTTATGAAAAATCCTTGGGCTTTGACAGAACTCCATTGTGTGCACTGTTGGCCTTTGGACTTGCTGGAGAGAGATATCTCACCACTAATATTGCCAGCTGAGGCATGCTAGCCACTCACACTTGAAACTCCGTTTATTAGCATATCATCCTTCCTCCTTGGAGTAGCAAAACTAAACTGAATATGTTGAGTTGCATGGCGACAAAGCTCTGAGAGTTTTGAAAGGACTCTGTTGTGGTGGAAAAAAATGATCTGTTTTAGTGGAGAGATGCACTCGTACAAGGCTTTTTCTTGGTCATAAATGTTGTCATGGCGTAATGTCTCTATTTTGGGAATAAAACTATTAAAAACATATTTTGGGGATAAGAAACATTAAAGTAGCAGAGAAAGGCAACAGCAGATAGACCAACCCAACAGAGCAATTTACCCATCAAAAGCCTGGGAAAACAAGGCAGACTTTGCCTGGCACATAAAAGGCAGTAATTAAGGCATAAGGTGATTTCCAGTGGAAGGGAGTTTTATTAGTGGACTGCAACCACAGAAAAGACCCTTTCTCCAGTTGCCACTTACCTAACCTCTGCGACAATGGCACCCAGAGAAGGCCTCTATCTGATGACTTCTCTCAGCTACCAGTCATGTTCTTACAGAGGCAGAAGGTACTTCAGGATATGCTCAAAGTCACTCTTTATAATGATTTCATATGTTCCATGGTTGCATCCTGACACTTCAGATGCATTTAATAGCACCATTAGACTGAATGGGGAGTTAGCAAGTGTGGGGCAAAGGAACCAGGCAAAACCATTTTGGGGAGAAACAAGGCTTCTTTACAGCCCATTCCAACCCAACTCCTCTCCAAGTCAGGCATAAGTGTGGCCTAAGTGCAGCCTAAGTTAGGCAGAAGTTACGTCTGAGTTAGGTCAGAGGTATGCCTGAGTTAGGCAGGCTGCAGTTTCTGTGGCCCAGCACCACCCCAGGATCCAGGCAACACTTACCTCCCAGGCAGGCAGGCTCTCCAGGCCCGGTGTCTGGCTCGGGCATGTGCAGGCCTGTGTGTCTGCAGGTGTCAGCGTCCATCCATGGCAGCTGCTGCAGTGTCTGTCTCAGCCCGGTCGCAAAGGGGCTGACCGCAGGCAGGGGGTTGCGCCAGTCATGTGGTGGACGCAGGGCAGGTGACAGGTGAGTGAGGGCCGGGGCAATGCCCACAAAGAAGGCATCCCGGCGTGCGTTCTGCTCTGTGCCCCGGCCAAGACCGAGAGATGCCTTGGGCTTGTCTGCTGCGAGCGTGAAGGGCTCACGCAGCTCATCACGCCCCCAGATGGGGCGAAGACAGCGCCTCTCGGCAGGCGCTCTGGCAGGGTGGGGGGTGGCCAGTAGCCATCATCAGGGAGTGGGAGGGGAGGCAGATACACAGGCAGGCAGACAGTGGGTGCTGGGGAGGGGCACGGGTGGGTCAGAGACAGACAGACAACAAGGCTGGTGGGAGAGAGATTCTGAGAGAGGGGTCTGCAGAGACCAATAGGGACACAGAGGCTGCTCCGCAGATGAAGGCAATGCAGAAACAGGCGCCTCTTATGCAGACGGACTGTGGGCGGAAGCAGCTGCATTACGGGCGGACCTTCGACGGAAGCGGCTGCATTATGGGTGGATGCCCCGGCTGGCCAAGCCTTAGAGTTCGGCCCTCTTTCCCCTCGATTTGGATGTACAGACGACCAAAATCCTCAGCATTTGGCTTGAAATACTAAGTTGACACTCCCAGGGCCCTGGCTGGCGAGATCCCCGGTTGCTGAGCGGCCACTACACAGATGCAGCGGCCACAAGCGGCCCCACTATGGGCTCCGTGGCACCTGTCACTGTTTGCCTGCCTGAGAGGCCCCCCCAACTCCCCCTCCCCTCTGTCCCATGGGGGTCTGGCAGCCTCCCTGCTGTGTTCTCCCTGGGAAGGAAGTGGCAGTCCCTGGAAGGGATTCATGCAGGGGCTTCAGTGCTGGGGGCTGTCTGTGTGTGGAGGGCAATGCTTGTGTAACATTGGGCAGATATGTTTCAAGGAGGCTCTGCCCAAGGGGCATCTTTATTGTTCTGGAACGTTAGCAGAGATGGCCAGGCGAGGCTGCCAGGGGTAGTCACAGTAGCCAATCTGAAAGCAGCAGCAGCACACATGCCCCATGGACCTGGAGACGCAGGCTCTCCCCCTCTGGAACCACAGCCTGCTCCATAGAAAGGGGAGGGACAGCAAGAATGACAGCCAGGGAGGTGGAGCAGCAGCAGTGCCGGTAGCTGAGGAGGGTTGCAGGGCTGGCTCTCTGACCTCTGGCAGCAGCGAGGCAGAGGACCACGGGGCAACCAGACTGCGGGCCCAGGGGTGCTCCCAGGAAGGTAGGTGGTAGTGGACGTTCCTGGGGAGACAAAAAACAAGGGGGTGTTACATGGCAGCTGGTGTGTGGTAGCAATCGCCAGTGAAGACAAGCCAGTGTGTAGGTTGCAAAAGCCTGCAGGGAGAGAAATAACACAGCTGATAGGTGTGACACACATAGCATGGTCTGAGCTGCTTACCCGGGTGTAAGGCAAGCATGATCCTGTTAAGGGAAAAGGGTCAAAGAGAGAGAACACAACACATATATTGGGTCACAACCATGGCAATCCTAGCAATACTGACCTGTCAGTTGACCCTGTGGAGAAAAAGGGGGGGGGAACAGCTGGTGTCTACAGACGGTTAACAGCACCACCACACTCGTGGTGTTGAATGCTCACATGACAACAGGCGGCAATCCGACACAATAGTGGTAAAGCAGCATGTATCCTATATATCATAGTAGGCATTGCAGGCAGGCATCTGACTACTCATTGGTAAAGAGGCATTTCAGACAAGGCATTGCAGGCAGACATGAGAGGGCACATTGGTAAAGAGACATTTCAGAGAAGGCATTGCAGGCAGACATGAGAGGGCACATTGGTAAAGAGGTATATCATGGCAGGCTATGCAGGTAGCTATGAGACAAGACATTGGTAAAGAGGCATATCATGGCAGGCTATGCAGGCAGCTATGAGACAAGACATTGGCATAGAGGCATGTATCCTACCTATATTTCTATATGTAAAGAGGCAGATGTCAGAACACATGTCAGCACATCCCCTGCTCTTACCTGCACTTACCTGCTGGTGTTGTTGCCTGTGTGTGTGTGTGGGGGGGAGAGGCTGGGAGAAAGACATGGGTTAGCAAATGGTAGCATGGAGACAGCTGCCCAGGCACAGCTGTAAACAGTTTGGCCGAAGCCAGAACAGCCCTCTCTGCCCTTGAGGGGGGCAGAGAGGAGAGAGGAGAAGAGAAGAGAGAAGTGGGGTGTTTGTGAATTTTGCCCTCCACCGACAAAGTCCCACTTTGTGGCTGTGGGGGACAGAACCCCACGCCACGTGCTCAGAGAGAGAGAGAGAGACTGGGGGCCTGGGGCTGGGCTTTTGTGGGAAAGAGGCTGGGTGGGGCTGGGTGCTGATAGGCTCCCTATCTTAGGCATAACTCTGTCGGTTTCCAGACCTAGCAGGCCCAACTCCGTCCTAACTCTGACCTAACTCAGGAGTAGGGTGTTAGAAATTTTCAGGAGAGGGCTGGCTTGGGTAAGGTAAAATGGCTCCTATGGGTCTCCTCGAATTTGGGTCCACCTTTTTGGTCGACCTAAAATTTGTGTCAGCATTTGTGTTGGAGGGGGCGTGTCTGTGCTTGCCAGGGTCTGGAATCCAACGTTAATTGGTTGCCGCCCCCGATACACCCATGGTCCGCCCATGTTCCGCCCACTTTTAGGTCAACTTTAGGTCTGACTTGTGCTGCTTAGCCCTTGGGTTGGAATGGGCTGTTCTTAGTCCGTCGGTCGTAACTTTGACCTAACTTTGACCTAACTTTGACCTAAATGGTTGCGTTCCAGACCTAAAGTCGCCCTAAACGACTTAGGCTGACTTTAGGTCTGACTTGGGCTGCTTGGCCCTTGGGTTGGAATGGGCTGTTAGTGGCTTGCTATAAACTGGAGTAGGCAAACTAACTACTAAAACCCCTTCACCCCATCCTGGTTTCGCCCGTCTTTTCTGCTTCCCCCACTTGCTATTTAAAATTAAAGGTAACACTTCATCAAATCTAATTCTGCAATTACAGTAAGTACAATTATGACTAGGCCCTCAAAAACTAGTTCGAGACTAAACCTGGGCAAAAGGAAATCCATTTGAGGAAGCCAGGTTTTTGTTTTGATGTATGTTTCTTCTTATCCAAGGTGATGTCTGACTTTGTCCTTCCATTCAGTTTTAACTCTCATGGCAGGAGGGAACTGAACTGTTCTTTATTTGTACACTAACTTAAGGTTTCCTGATAAACACTGTGTAACGACATGCAGATTACTATGCAATTACCTTTTTAAAAATTCCAAACTAATTAGTGTGGAACCTGCGTTCCTGTATTGTGGGTTAGAGGGGTATAATCCTATAATGATATGTTTCTGGCTCTGTTGTTAGTCCATTAGTGCATGATAATTTTCATGTAGTGAAGTAGTCAATCATTTCCATATGGGCGATACTATCAATTTGTAACTTAAAAGTCCTTCCAGTGGTTTATACCAATGGCATTTCAAATTGGCTTTGTTTTCATGTTGTTGGTTCACAGTTTTCAGCAAGGCATAGAAGTCTCTGCTTTGAAGCATACAGGTAGCCATACATACAGCTGTAAAAGAAGCGATAAGAGAGAGGCCATTTAATTAGCTCCTTTGCTACGTAGGTCAAGTGTGCACTAGATGTGCTCTTGGGAAGCGAATGATTTGCAGGCTATGAAGTGTGGAGAATGATCACATTAAAAAGCTATGCACATTAGCAAGAATCAAGCAAATACCCCTTCCTCCCGGACACTGTTCATCTGGGGGGAGGGAAATTCAGCAGAAAAATCATGAAGGAGGGGGGGAATGTTAATCGCTTCTTTGTGCACCACAGTCCCAAGCCAAATCACCCTCAGCAGCTTTTTTCTTAAGGCAAAGTAACACATGCACACAAATGCTTGTTTTAAACCCATATTTTTTTCTTTTTAAACAAAGAAAGTTAGGGGAACATGAAACAGCCCGAAACCACAGCAGGGGTTGGAGAGTTTGAGCACTTAGACCCCACTGCAGTTTCTAGACTGATTGTGCACCTCCCACGTGCTATTTATAGTTTTTAAAAAGCTTTCAGAAGATTTATGACATGGTTTGAAGAAATCAAAATGTATCAGATCATAGGGCTTGGTTGATGTTACGCTGGACTCTTGATGACAGCTTTTATTCTGCAGTATCTTCATTGCAGTTTGCAGGATGCACCTATCCTTCTGCTCAACCTGACCATAATTGATCACAGTTACAGATTGCACAATACAGTTATGTATTATTGACAACTGAGTCTCTGGTATTGTAGAAAACAGAACATAGCCACAACTGGAAGTGAGCATGATCCAATGGAATCTAACTTTGGGCACAAAACCCAACTCAGCTCTGTACTTAAGGGGTAGCCTTGGAACAAAATTACTACCTCCAAGATGTAAAAAGTTTCTAATATGCATGACGACAATCACAACCTGTATCATAATGTTGTGGGTAAAAGTGCTGAAGCAATTATTGATAAAACAGACACAGAAGCTAATTTATTCTGTTAACATTATGCCTTCACAAGTATGTTTCAAATGTATTTTCCAGTGATTTAAAGGAGACTACCTGGCTGCAATTCTATGTACACTTAACTGGGAGTAAGTCCAATTTACAGTACTTACTTACAAGTAAACATTCATAGGATTAGACCATATTATTTATCAGCTATTTTACTCAGAAATCACGAGGACCTCTAAAACACATTAGAAGAGTGTGAACACTGAAAAATATCAGAAGGTTTTCAAAAGCATTTTGATGAAAAATACTTCAATATCAGAGGTCAGTAGTAGTAGATTTATATGTAGTATACCGAAACCTGCTACATACCTACCTCTCCTTGTGCACAAAAATAAATTGCATAATACATTTTTTTTCTTATTTTACTGTATAGATCTCTATTCTCTTGTTTGCATGAGATTTTTCTAAGTTACCTTTAATGGGAAATTTCTAAGAAAAGATGACATGCTTTGAAGTAAAAACACAAAAATGGATGCTTCACCTTTGAAAATGAGATGCAATTATGCAACATCACTCTGAACAGTATGTGGATGTCAACATGTCTCTTTACATCCTACCAAGAGTGACTTGTTGGAACACTGAGCAGAAGCGTCTCCATTTTTATTCATCTTGCTTACAAGCACATTGGATTTACTTTCCTTGTCATTCACCGTATCCATAAATAGGAAGATCAAACTATTGCTACAGGGAGCCATTAATTGACTGTTATAAACCTTGCATAGTATTTACAAATATGCAGACATGTTGTTAAGAAAATGGGGACTGGATGAGGATGCGGTTTTTGTGCTCCCCCTTCCATGCCAAATGACTTCACATTAAGTGTGATGTCACAAATGACTGATGTCACATATTTTCACATTTTAAGATGATGTGTGCATGTACAGCTTCAATGGCTGCACAAGTCAATTGGGGCAAAAATGTACACGACATTAGATAAATTCACTAAGAAAAGGTATGATGTTTGTACAGTATTTTGTGACATGACAGATTTTTGTGACAGACAGGCAGATTTTCTGACAGACACAACAAAAATACAGTCGAGAATAAGAAGGTTGGATTCCCTACCTTTTGAGAAATGGAAAGCAGCTCATTTGACACATAGGATTGTTTGTTCTTTTCTAAAATGTAGAAAATCCAAAAAATAATGCCGTTTATTTATTTTTCACATTTTTATACCGCCCTTCCTCCAAGGAGCTTAGAGTGGTGTACATATTTCCTCCCCTCCTTTTTGTCCTCACAACAACCCTGTGAGGTAGGTGGGGCTGAGAGATAGTGACTGGCCCAAGGTCACCCAGGAAGCTTCGTGGCTGAGTGGAGATTTGAACCTGGATCTTCCAGGTCTAAGTCCGACTCCCATTGATGCCTCTCACTAAAGAGAAAGCAGAGGCTGGCCAGGTGCTGAGCTTGCACTGCCTTGCTCCATCATTCAGACTGGTGGAGGGAAAACGATGGTGGTGCTAGCCCCCCCATTTTTATTTTTCAAACTTTATTTTAATTAATTAATTTAATTAATTAATTAATCGTTGGGGTGTGTGTGTCCCAGTTTACAGCCAGGGAAATCTGGCAAGCCTAACTTGGGATATTTTTATCTACTGCTGGTACTGTTTTCGTAGGGCTGCCATTTTGTAAAAAAAAAAAAGATACTTTTTCTTCAGGTTTTTTCCTCCAGTGGATGGACTGCAAAGGTTAATCTCAGGCTGTTTTGGGGCTGCTGCAGGGCCAGTGGCGTCACTAGGACGCGTGTCACCCCAAGGCGGGGGGCGCGCGTCTCCCTAGTGACACCCCTGACTTTCAACCCCCCCTAGGTAACTATCTTTTGGGGGGGGGCGACCCGGCTGCACCCTGCACCCCCCCCCTGCTCTGGAACTTACAGTTCCACCCGTGCCGGCCTCCGGACACTCCGAGGCCAGGAGCCGGCCTCGGAGCGTCCGGCCCGGCCGGTGCTCCAGGGTCTTCTGAAAGAAGGCCCAATGTGTCAATATGCGTACTTTTACAGTTCAAAACGGTCTGCGCATGCGCGAAAACTGTAAAAGTACGCATATTGACGCATTGGGCCTTCTTTCAGAAGGCCCTGGAGCGCCGGCCGGGCCAGACGCTCCGAGGCCGGCTCCCGGCCTCAGAGCGTCCGGAGGCCAGCGCGCGTCACGGAGGTGACGCGCGCGGGGGTGCGCGCGTCACCCTGGGGCGCTCCACCCCGCCCGCCACGCTACAGTAACGTCACTGTGCAGGGCCCTGCCCCTTTTACTGCTGGGCCCCATCCCAGTACTATTCCCCCCTGCATTTTTTCAATGGTTGACAATCTTATGACACCATCAAGACCTGCCTCAGAAATCTCAGAATTTTGGCTGCATCCAACCTGGCAACTCTCTGCTTTAGACAGGGACTAGACTAGACCTTAGGGGCAACTAGATTTGGCCCCTCACTTACGGCCCAATCCTGCATAGCCTTAGGCCGGTGGAGCGAGTGCTCCAGCAGCCTAAGATGTCCTCTGAAGTATGTGGCTCTGGTGCAGACATTTTGCACTGGCACTGTCAAGAGTAACCAGATGTAAAGCAGAGAAGATCTGCTAGATCTTTTAATATTGGTGCAGAAGAATAATTTTCACCAGGTATAATGTGTCATGCAGGTTTGAGAAAAAAAAATGCATCTACTGGACTTCTCTCTCTTCAACATTCATTACTATTGAAGACACAGAAGTCCCTGTTTTCTTTTGCATCTGATGCCACCCCACCCAGTTCTCACTACACCTTCAAGTCCTTTTTGCATGTAATCTGCTGGTCTTTAATTTCTCAAATCAATCACAGTACGTAAGCAGGTGAGTGACTTCTCATTTCGTGACGAGTTGGCTGGGATGCTCTTCAGGCAGAATAGATGAGTTCATTTGAGTACTTCATTTTCCACACAGTAATAATAAAAACTGCATGCCCTGCAGCTCATGCTGGGAAATGCTGAGATTTCCCCCCCTCCCCTTGCCTAGATGTGTTATTTTAAATAAGATGTCGTTCATAAGGATTTCAGACAGATGGTTCCCTGCCCTTCAAGCTTGCAGTTGCTTTACAGTTCCATGATAGAGACTGATGTCCAGCTTCCATGCTGACTGCTATTACTGTGGTGTTCCAGAGTCTTTCTGCAATGCTCTTTTTTTGCTTGAGAGTTTTAAAGAAAAATCTGTGGATGTTTATGTTAAGATGCAATGTAATACTCCATGTTTTCGCACACAAGTGCAGCTGGGCCAGCCTTGGAGTCTCTAGGGGCACCAGCAAATCAGCCAGACCAGGCAATTGCATTGCAAATGAATAAAGTCTGTGTCTCACTATGGATACTGAAAACGAACATTTGAATTATTGTGGCAATATCATAAGGCTTACCCAATTATAGTCCAGCAAGTAGCAGTCTGCTCTCTCCGTACCCATCCTGGGCAGAATATCATATTTACTGAAAATAATATGCACCTACTTAAAAATGTAACTATAAGATTTCTAGCATGCCCTTAACACCGCAGGTTACAGCATGAGAGAGAAAAACCCTCTATAAAAATTAATATTAATTGGTGGTGGTGACATCTTCTCTCCTTATTTTACTGGAAAGCAGCCAAAGGATTGTTTAAAACATAAAATAAAACAAGGAAGGCTATTTTTTTTTCTTATGGGTTGATCAGAAACCCTAACATTTACTCTTAGAACCATGTATAATTGCCAGATTTCAGAAGATTTCAGTTAAATTAGTTAATGTCAATGGACAACTACCGTATTTTACGCTCCATAGGATGCATCGGTCCATAGGATGCATGCATCCTATGGAGCATAAAATACAAAAAAAAAATTACTTACCTGGGCTTGGGGGCGCTTCAGGGAGGCCTGTGGAGGCTTCGTGGAGGCCTGCACGAGCTTCTGCAGGCCTCTACGATGTTCAGGTCGGCCGAAAATAGCGATTTTCGGCCATTTCCGGAAATGGCCGAAAATAGCTATTTTCGGCCGACCTGAACATCGGGGGGGGGGGCCTGCAGAGGCTCGCGCAGGCCTGGGCGAGCCTTTTGCAGGCCTCCCCGAAGCACCCCCAAACCCTAGGCTTCGGACCATAAGATGCATGCTTTCCCCCCCATGTTTTTTTTTGGGGGGGAGAAAGTGTGTCTTATAGTCCAAAAAATACGGGTACATCTCTTGGTCTCTTGTCTCTCGTTTAAGGCCTAGTCTTCTTTGTGGAAAGGCTTGTATCCTATCATCCTCAATATGATAAACCTTAATGCTTGCCAGAGAGCTGTGCCTCCTGGCATCTTCCTCTCTCTCCTGACTCCTGAGAGGCATGTTTATCTTTATCTTGGTTCTCCATAGCCCATGCGTTTCAGCTGTAACTGCAATTATTTATTGTTGATATTTTCAGGTAAGATTTCTCATTTGATTCCATTTCCAGAGGTGAATGTCATTCATTTGCTCTTTCATTAAAAAAAGGTAAAGGTGACCCCTGACAATTAAGTCCAGTCGTGTCCGACTCTAGGGTGTGGTGCTCATCCCCATTTCAAAGCCGAAGAGCCAGCGTTGTCCGAAGACGCCTCCGTGGTCATGTGGCCGGCATGACTCTCCTTGCCGCAGCGCGTAGCATGCGGCTGGGACACGGAGCGCTGTTTACCTTCCCGCAAGCGGTACCTATTTATTTACTCGCATTAACATGCTTTGGAACTGCTAGGTCGGCAGGAGCTGGCCAAACAACGAGAGCTCACCCCGTCGCGGATTCGAACTGCCGACCTTTTGATCGACAGCTCATGGTTCAGCGGTTTAACCCACTGCGCCACCCGTTCTTTCATTACGACAATGTAAATAAATAATTATTCCCTTGTTTCTGGTTTAATGTCTAACAGTGGGGTTTTCCGAGCCACTCTAGAGTCTGATACTTTACTGACTTTTAAGGGAACTGTTATGTCTTTGGGACATGTCCTTACCTTAAAACAAGCAAGCGAACAAACTCAACACCTGGTGCTTACAATGGCAGATTAAATCTTTCCATCTAGTCTGAGACACCCTCCCCAAGATGGCTGGTCTCATATAGACCTTCCCATCCTTCTTGTTTGACTTTCAAGACTGCTGCACTCTGTCTCCTTAGAATGATGTTCTTGAAATAGCTACTACCAATATGATTATACCTGTCAGATCTTACAAAGGGGAACCCATTTATCTACATAAATCCTTTCATGCAGAGTTGAAATGACCAATTGCTGAAGAGGTCAAAGCAATAACAAAAGAAGCAGCCATGGGACAGTACACTTTTTTTTTCATAATTCCTCATCTGTCTATCCTTAATGTTCTGCACCTGCTGCACACACATGCTTTAATGTATGACATGGGGCAAATCTATGCCATATACAACACAGTCTGTCTATACCACTTGCTGCAGGAGTATGGTACCCTGCTTGTAGCTGTGAGCAGTTGTGGTTCCTCTGACCCATCACATGCATCATCATCAGCCAGGTTTTGCCTGTCTCCATGTACTAATGGCAGCAAATACTCCAGAATCAGGGGCTAATGGAGCCTTGGTTCTCTTCTTTCCTCTATTAACTAATCAGCTGTGCTCTGATGAGAAGCCCAATCTTTTAAACCTGTGGTGGGCTTCTCTGGTGCTGTGGCTATGTAGCACACCTCCAAGGCGACTGCCTACAGAAAACTCCAGTCCTTTCTGAGTTGCATAGCAAAGGGACAAGAGCTACTTTGCTGTGGAGATGGTAACATATGGCTGTGCAAAGCAGGAGGCAATGCATTTTTTCCAGGAGCATGTATTGTGAGGTGACAGAAACGTTCATGGACTAGAGCCCATTTTGTCAGCTGGATCAAGTAGACACCTGAGTATACACACTGAATACAGTGAGAAGGAGCAAAAATAAGTTTTTTTCCCCCACAATTTTACCTTCACTTTGTTACAAAACAAAACAACTATACAAAAGCATGCAGTTCCTCCCCCCCCTTCTCTCTGTATTCAGGCTATATATACTGTACACACATATATACCTACATAACTATATACACTCTGGCCCATAAAAGATTTTGCCACAATAAATTTCTCATTCTTTGAGGTGCCACAAGACTCTTGGCAATGTTAACAGTGATTCTGCTCTTTCCCCCTTGTAATTTTAGGCCAGTTCATAATTGTGAACGGCAGCAATCCTGGCACATATTTTGTATACACAGGCAGTTAGGAAGAGACACAACAGATAGATAATATGGTGAGGACATTCATATGCTGCCAAGTAGCTAAAGGAAATTTGGAGAGCAAGACATGTAAACAAGAGGTTGAAGCATATGGCTATTACACTCGACCAAACTCAATTTTAAAATTGCAAACACAAATAATGTATTGATGCTTGGAACGCCATTTGCATATGTCCTGCTGGCAGCATCTTTTGGGATAGCTGTTCAAATTGCACACCATGATTAAAAAATCAGTATGTTGTGCAGCAGTTCACAGTGCCATTGGCTCTTCTTCTGGCCAGTGATCAGTAAACCAAAGACGGGTATTGGTTATTATCTTATTATAGTATTTATTAAAGACCTTCGGTAATTCATCACTGATTGACAGACACAACCCAGCCTTTTTCTTATTTAATGCTGCACCAATTTATTTTTTTTCTGGACAGTGTATCTTCACACAGCCCATAGGTTCAAAGACTCCTGACTGAACACAGGCTTATTCATGACTAGTCTGCCCAGCTAGTTTTCTGTATACGAGTGCCAAGAAACTCTGCAGGAGAAAACAACAACAACATAGAGCGGAGAACTGAAAACAAAGACCCAGCAAGCCAGGAATCAGCAGTGATGAAATTCCAAGTGACAAGCAGATCTTTTTCTCCAGCCAGGGCTCCTGTTTTGTTGCTCATATATGTGTCATCTGGTTGATTAAACAGCTCCGTCTTCTTATGTACCTCTTGTGCGTGGAATTTCTGTCCCTGTTTGGTCCCACTTTATAGATCTATAAATACAGATTTATTTATCTGAGCATTTAAATCTCGTCTTTCCACCTCCAAGGAAGCCCCCACAATGGTTTACAATGTTTTCTAAAAATGTTTTAAAAAGATTAAATACAATACAGGCTCCCCCATATCCGCTGATCCGCTATCCACGGATTATCCGCGGATTGCGACCCCCCTAGGCTGTTAGAGTTGCAGTAAGGTTCGTTTCTTCCTTCCACACAAACGCAATAAGCAGCCTCATGCTGCTTATTGCAAGCAAGCAGAGTGAGATGAAGTGCTAGATAGGCTCAGAGAGCCTGTTCTCAGAGCCTGTCTAGCACTTCGTCTTGCTGGACAGGCCTGCAATAAGCAGTATGAGGCTGCTTATCGCACTTGTGAAAGGAAGAAACAAATCTTGCTGCAACTCAAAGTAAGAGCCTGGGGTGTGTGTCATGCGCTGGGGGGGGGCGAGGGACTCAGAAAACCACAGGGGGGCATTTGCCCCTATCCGTGGTTTTCATGTATCCGTGCGGGGGGGGGGGGCTGGAACGTATCCCCCGTGGATACGAGGGGCTCCTGTACAATTATAAAAACCTAAAAATATACAAAATGAAACTAAATCCCAACTAACTCACCTGAATGAAAGAAAATCAGTATTAATAAGTGCAGGGAAAAACACAAACTACAGGTGGAGTGGGAAACTAGTAAAATCGCTGCCTGAACAAAAGCATTTTTACCAGATGAAAAATCACCAGTGAAGTGGCCAAAAAGGCCTCCAAGGTTTCTGATTTTGAGCACCTGGGGGCCATGACCGAAGAAACTCTGAGCCTAATCCTATTGCCCACCATTGTCTGCCATGCAGCTGTGCCAATGGAGCATGTGCTGCATGCAATGATAGGGGAGGGGGGGGGCAGATCAGACTGCCTGTGAGAGTTTTTTTTAAAAAAATCTTTTCAGTAGGCCACCTGGTCGCCAATGGTTCTCCACAGAATTACGCCAGCTATTTGGCTAGTGTAAATCTGAGGAGAGGAAGAGGGTGCGTCTGGGTCAAGAAAGGGGGATAGGATCTGGCGTACACAATTTCTGGCAAGATCCACAACTCCTGCCCTTGATTCACTGGAGCCTTGAGTTAGGCCCACCTCCATCTCCTGGTTCCCACCAAATAGCTGATCGTCACAATTCCCAGTTCCTTCAATATGTAAACCCTGAGAATGTTTTGTTCAAAAGTGGTATATAAAAATTCAAAACAATAATGTTCTGAAAAGTCTACATACCTAGAGCCACAGCACTTGCATACACAGCCTTTGTGCAGGACTAGACTTCATTAGCATGCTGGCACCATATCACACATGGATTTAAATAACATTACATTTAGTAGCTGGTCAAGTTTATTATTATAGGCCCCAATTCATTAGGAAGATGTACTGAGCAATCCCCACTAAAATTAGAACACATTGTGCAGTGAGTGGTAATTTGTTTTGTCACCAGTGATGACTATATATGAACTAAATGGATTCCCATCAAATTCACATTCAGTCCAATCATTTCAGGATCCAATAAGAAGAGAATAACAACAGATATGAAAATATATTATAATCATTTTGTAAATGGGTTTATAAATGATAACACAGATATCCGCCAAGCCCATTAATTCTGTCATACAAATAAGAGAAATACTGTTTCTCAAATCAATAGGAATCAGATATGAGATAATAATGTAGTGAGATACTTCCCAATTGTAGCAGTTCTGTCTTGGGACAGGAGGACAATTAATGGAGTGAATGCTTTCAGTCTTGCAAATCAATAATACTTAAACTTGTTATAAAATAGATAGCATGAAGCAGAAGTGAATACTGTATTCTTTGTGGGGTGGCCAGCAGGTGGCGCAGTGGGTTAAACCGCTGAACCATGAGCTGTCGATCGAAGGTGAGCTCTCGTTGCTTGGCCAGCTCCTGCCAACCTAGCAGTTCCAAAGCATGTTAATGCGAGTAGATAAATAGGTACCTCTTGCAGGAAGGTAAACAGCGCTCCGTGTTCCAGTCGCATGCTACGCGCTGCAGCAAGGAGAGTCATGCCGGCCACATGACCACGGAGGCGTCTTCGGACAACGCTGGCTCTTCGGCTTTGAAATGGGGATGAGCACCACACCCTAGAGTCGGACACGACTGGACTTAATTGTCAGGGGTCACCTTTACCTTATAGCAATGAAAATATGTTCTCATGTTGGAGAAGCATGCTAAACATAGGAAGCATACCTCTGAATATCGAGGGTTGGAAACAAACAGGAAAAAGATGTCATCGTTAGAAAGGGGACTACTTAAGGACAGTGCCCAGAAAACCCAGAAAGGAGAGAGAATCAAGAAGTAGTTAGCAATGAACAAATAGAAACACTGTTGGACAATTGAATACTGACGTACTTCTCATTGCTATGATGGAAGAAGGCAAGCATGGGCAGAGTGAATAAAGGACAAAACAGACGCAATGTTGATCAGTTAGTGACGCCCCCCCCCCCCGCCAACTGGTTGGTCTGTGGAGAATTTCAGTAGGTTTCTGCTGCTGCCGCCACCAAGGTTGGGCAAAGACAGACAGAGAGAGTCACCTGGGAAAAAGTGTAAAGGAATAGCTTTACACTTCCAACAATCCTCACCAACCCCATGATTAAGCACAATCTAGAAGCAATCCAGCGACCATCCAACTAGTTACCACATCCTCAACTGGATGGGAAACAAAGGCAGAACCCAACAGGAGTCTTTGACTAGGTGGGGGACTGAGTCACCCCACCAAAGGATCTCATAGGATTCCATGGGGCAAAAATCTATTAAAAAAACATTGGCTTTAGAGCCTCTTGTTGTTTGTTCCACTGGACATCTTGTTCTTCATTGTCGCTATTTCCTGCCTTGCCATCCCATCTGGATTGTTAACCCACTGGTGCTGTGACAGGTCTCAGCTATGATTAGGATGCTGGGACATCACTGAAGCCTTGGCAGGGGGGGGGGGGGGCAAAAAATAGATGGAAATAAGCAAACCTACATCTCTGTCTCACAACACAATCCTATGCATGTTTATGTAAAGGTAAAGGTGACCCCTGACAATTAAGTCCAGTCGTGTCCGACTCTAGGGTGTGGTGCTCATCCCCATTTCAAAGCCGAAGAGCCAGCGTTGTCCGAAGATGCCTCCGTGGTCATGTGGCCGGCATGACTCTCCTTGCCACAGCGCATAGCATGCAGCTGGAACACGGAGCGCTGTTTACCTTCCCGCAAGCGGTACCTATTTATCTACTCGCATTAACATGCTTTGAAACTGCTAGGTTGGCAGGAGCTGGCCAAGCAACGAGAGAGCTCACCCCGTCGCGGATTCGAACTGCCGACCTTTCGATCGACAGCTCATGGTTCATTGATTTAACCCACTGCGCCACCCGTGTTTATTCTGAAGTAAGTCCCAGTAAAGTCAGTTGGACTTACTTCCAGGTAAGTCTGTATAGGATTGCAGCCTTACTCCTGTAACGTGTAACCATATTATTTAAAACCATTCATTGAAAGAAATGGTGATGCAAAATGTTACCAAATGAACCCACCTCAAAGAAACAAGCAGCAAGAATATGAAAAAAACAAGCTATTGTGCAACATGGGATGTGCTCAAAATTTAGAAAAGCTCATGCACGGAAGGCAGATAATATAGTGTTATCTGCGAGGCACAGAGCAACAGCAAGCGGTAAATGTTCTCCTTTTAATTATTCCACCTTGTGTAAGGAAGGTTTCTATTTGACAATAGTAAAATATAAATATTTACCAGAGAGAGGGATCACGTCACATGGGGCCAGCATAATTCATGTTTTCATGTGTAGAGGTAGATTGGAGGAATGTAGCCTGGCCAGTCCTCTTTGGCTTCTCTACGCTAGCATTTGACACCGCTGACCACCCAATCCTTCTGAACCACCTAAATGGGATAGGAATTTGGGCTGCATCCTTTCTGATGAGGAGCGATAAAATGCATGCATTGCATGCAGAAGGTTCTAGATTCAGTTCCTGGCACCGCTAGTTAAATGGTTTTACATGGCAGGACTGGGAAAGACCTTTGCTTAAGATGCTGGAGAGCTGCTGTCAAGAGACTATAATAGGCTGGAGAAGCAGTGATCCAACTCTGTAAAAGGCAGATTCATATGCTCATGGTTGGTTGGTTGCAGATCATAATACTGGACGTCTTCTATTTCATCATATTTATTCTTGTTCTCTGCACTGTATACTATCTTTTTGAAGCTGTTGAGTATGTTTGTTTGGAGACACGGAGTTCTACGTCATCAGTATGCTGATGGTACCCAGCTCTGTTTTTCATCCTCTGCTGGTCTAGGAGCAGCAGTCCCAACTGTCAATCATTTCAATAATGGGATGGATGATGGTGAAGAAGCAGCAATCAAATGTAGATAATGCTGAAGTGATGATGATGAGTGGTTTGCTGGATCTAGGGAAGGTGAGTTTACCTGTCCTTGATGGCATTGCACTCTCCTTGGCAAAGCAGGTCTCCAGTCTGGGCCCATCAAGCTCTGTTGCTTGATGCTGCTTGGGGGATGAAGGTGGCCTTGCGTGTGATACATGTGATATACTGACTGTGTCACTTCCTAGGGAACAGAGATCTTGCTAGGGGTCATCCTCCTCACCCTGGTAAATTCGAAGATCAACTGCTGGGATGTGCTCTATATGAGGCTGTTCTTGAGCACTGTTTTGATGCTGTGGCCGATCCACTTTCTGATGGAACTTGTAGGGTGCAGTTGTTAGAGTGCTGGACTTAGGTACTTTAGACCTGAATCCAAATCCCCACCTGCTTGCAAAACTTACTGGGTGACTTTGGACCAGTCACGCTCTCTTAGTTGGCCTAACCTTTGACAAAAGGGGAGGAACTGCTGCATATATAACATCCTGAGGTCTCTGAGGAATGGTGGGGGAAAAGCCTGTAACAATATGTCAAACGTGGCTGCCCATCCTTGGAGGAGTTGTGGCAACAGGAGGCTGATGTGGAGTTGTGGAGGCTGTTTAAAAGTTGTGGAGGCTGTTTAAAAGAACAGTCATAGCGGCCCAGCGGGAGTGTATCCCACAAAGGAGGAAGGGCTCGACTAAGTCCAGGAGGGTGCCGGCATGGCTAACAAGCACAATTAAAGAGGCTATAAAAGGCAAGGAAGCTTCCTTCCGTAAATAGAAGTCTTGCCCTAATGAGGAAAACATTAGGAGCACAAACTGTGGCAAAAGAAATGTAAAATGTTGATATGGGAGGCCAAGCAAGACTTTGAGGAATGTATGGCAGGCAACATAAAAGGGAATAACAAAAGCTTCTTCAAATATGTTAGAAGCAGGAAACCTGCCAGGGAAACGGTTGGTCCGCTGGATGGTGAGGGAGAGAAAGGGGTGATAAAAGGGGACTTGGAGACTGCAGAGAAATTAAACAAGCTCTTTGCATCTGTCTTCACGGCAGAAGACCTCGGGCAAATACCGCTGCCTGAATAGCCTCCCCTGACTAAAGAATTAAGTCAAATAGAGGTTAAAAGAGAAGACGTCTCAGACTTAATTGACAAAATAAAGATAAATAAATCACCAGGCCCGGATGACATCCACCCAAGAGTTCTGAAGGAACTCAAGAATGAAGTTGCTGACCTCTTGACCAAAATATGCAACTTGTCCCTTAAAACGGCCACTGTGCCAGAGGATTGGAGGATAGCTAATGTCACGCCAATCTTTAAAAAAGGAAGGAGGGGGGACCCGGGAAACTACAGGCCGGTCAGCCTAACATCTGTTCCAGGGAAGATGGTGGAAAGCCTCATTAAAGATAAAATCTTAAAACACATAGAAGAACAAGCTCTGCTGAGGGAGAGTCAGCATGGCTTCTGCAAGGGGAAGTCTTGCCTCACAAACCTTTTAGAATGTTTTGAAAAGGTCAACAGGCATGTGGATGCGAGCGAACCAGTGGATATTATATATCTGGATTTTCAGAAGGTGTTTGACACGGTCCCTCATGAAAGGCTCCTGAGAAAACTGCACAGTCAGGGAATAAGAGGGCAGGTCCTCTTGTGGATTAGGAACTGGTTGAAGACCAGAAAACAGCGAGTGGGAGTCAATGGGCAATTTTCACAATGGAGAAAGGTGAAAAGCGGTGTGCCCCAAGGATCGGTCTTGGGACCGGTGCGTTTCAACTTGTTCATAAATGACCTGGAGTTGGGGATAAGCAGCGAGGTTTGCAGATGACACTAAACGTTTCCGGGTGGTGAAGACCAGCAGGAATTGTGAAGAGCTCCAGAAGGATCTCTCCAAAGTGGGAGAATGGGCAGCAAAATGGCAGATGCGCTTCAATGTAAGTAAGTGCAAAGTGATGCACATTGGGGCAAGAAACCAACATTTCACATATATGCTAATGGGTTGTCTGTGACGGATGAAGAGAGAGATCTTGGGGTGCTGGTGGACAGGTCGATGAAAGTGTCGACCCAGTGTGCGGCGGCTGTGAAGAAGGCCAATTCCATGCTCGGGATCATTAAAAAAGGGATTGAGAATAAAACGGCCAATATCATTATGCCTTTGTACAAATCAATGGTAAGGCCACATCTGGAGTATTGTGTCCAGTTCTGGTCACCACACCTCAAAAAGGATATAGTTGAATTGGAAAAGGTGCAGAAAAGAGCGACCAGAATGATTTGTGTGCTGGAGCACCTCCCTTATGAGGAAAGTCTACAGCGTTTGGGGCTTTTCAGTCTAGAAAAAAGGTGGCTGAGGGGGGACATGATTGAGACGTATAAAATTATGCATGGGATGGATAGAGTGGATAGAGGGAAATTCTTCTCCCTCTCGCACATCACCAGACAGGGGACATGCACTAAAATTGAGTGGAGGGAGAGTTAGAACGGACAAAAGAAAATATTTCTTTACCCAGCGTGTAATGGACCCCCCCGGGAGACACCCCCCAACCAATTAATTAATTAATTAATTAATTTAAAAATAAAAAATAAAGTTAATAAAAATAATTTTAGAAATGAAGGGGGCGTGAAGTGCCTCCTTTGCTGCGCGAAGCGCACCCGAAATTTTAATTAGTTATTTAATTAAACTATAAAAAAATTATTAAATTTACTTATCCCATCCCTCGCGCTGCTCCTCGTCCTCCACCAGCGATCCTCGGGCAAGAAGCAGGCTGTGCGGTGGGAGACCAGGCCGCACAGCTTGCCCGTGTCGCGCACGCCTCTGGCAGGAGTGCGCGACACGGGCAACAGGCTGTGGTTTGCTCGGTCTCCCACCGGCTCTGCACCGGAGCCGGTGGGAGACCCAGCGAACCACAGCCTGCTGCCCGTGTTTTGCGTGCCTGCCGGAGGCGCGCGAGACACAGGCAGCAGGCTGTGGTTAGCCCGCTCCCTCGCTGGCTTTGAGCCGGTGAGAGAGCGGGTGAACGAGGGGCCGCCGCTGCCACAATCTTCTTGTGTGTGGAGCTTCTTCTTTCAACTTACCCGGGTGCCGGAATCAGCTTGGATCACGAAATCTCGCGTGATCCAAGATGTCGGTGCCCAAATCTCATGGGGGCATCATGCCCTCACGAGATTTGGGTGCCGACATCTTGGATCTCGCAAGATTTCGTGATCCAAGATGTCGGTGCCCAGGTAAGTTAGAAAAAAAATTAAATGGCGGCGGCGGCGGTGGCATTCCTGGGACATTCCCGGGAAATGGGAGCAGCGCTAGCGCCGCTTACATCCAAGGTGCTGTGAAAGTGCTTTATGGCAATTTTGCACACCTAAGGCCAGTGGAGTGCATGCTCCACCGTCCTAACTTTACCCGAATTGGGCCCCTAGTTTTTATTTCTTTTAATGCATTAAATCCCATTTTAAAGCTTTAGGTGTCTAGTAAACACTCTGTGTGCAGGAAACCAAAGAATTGGGCAGTGTGGAGACAGAAGAATAGACTTTTGTCAAGCCCTTTGCTTTCATTCCACAGTGGGTGAGATAAAATGATCAATGAATACAAGGCTGTTAATCATTTATGCCAAAAATAGCTTGTGAGTACAAATAGCCCTAATAAAATGAAACGGTCATGGATTTACAGTTCAACGTCTAGAAGAGGACTGGATGAAAGTGTTAACGTTGATTTTAGTACTTTCATTGTCAGCGGCAGCACGTGGAATTAATTTATGGTTAATGAATCCGTGAAGCACAACAATGACATTACTCAGCAATGCAAATTTGCTTCACGGTGCGGAATAATTAACGTGTGAATATTCCTCACTCAAAATTAGCAGCAGGGATCTTGTTTTTAGAAGAAGCGGCTTCTTCTACCTCTACCCAGGACAAGCACAGTTAGAATCTCAGGCCAAAGCCTTGTCGGGGCTTCCCAACCAGCTCCACTCACTCCCCTCCCTGAATGTTTAGGAAGCTGATGATGTGAAGAGCAGGTTGGCAGAACTTGTGTTCCTCTTGCAGAGCTTGTACAGGTGTTGCAAGTCTTCTACACTGAATTGAAAAAAGGAAACCACAGGGTTTAACTTTCCACACAATCACAATTTACACAGCACTGAGCTATCATTGATCATTGGGGTTCACTGTCCCCAAAGGGTTCACAGTCTAAAAAGCAATACAGGAGAAACACCAGCAACAGCCACTGGAAAAGACTCCATGCTGGGGTGAAGAGGGACAGTTGTTCTCCCCTGCTAAATATAAGGGGACAAAATTTTAAACAGTGCCTCTTTGGCCAATTAGCAGAGGTTGTGCAGGGGTTGTGCAGTGCATGCACTGTAGCATGAATTGATCAGCTGAACTATTAGTTTTGTCACCTATATCCTTTCCATATCGTATCTCCAGTTTAGCCATCCTCCATCTCAGATTTGTCAGAGAAGAATCAAAATGTACTTTAAGCCAAACCTGTCCCCTGCTCTTTTGTAATTCTAAACTTGCTGGATATATTTTCTTGGTACTCACCCAGTGCAATTAGCTCATGTTTTATGCTCTGTGTCTAAATACTGTTTTATCATTTCACGTGCTCAAATATTAAGACAAGGGTTTTCCTGTATTCGAACCAGTCAATAAGCCTCAGAGCATGCCTTTGTAGAGAAAGGAGCAAATATTCTGTGTTTTGCAGCCCGTTTATTATTAACAAAGAGCAGCTGGATATCTGGGTTGTGCTGAGGATAGACTCTGGGCAATGTGAACAAAAAATGCTTTCATTTTTGTCTCTTATTTTGCAAGACTTAAACAAAAAAAAAATGAAGTTGCCATCTTTCAGGAATGTATTTGCCGTGGTGCCAGGTGTCAGCCTTGCTCCACTCCTTTGTTGGATATTTGCCAGGAACAGGCTGCTGAGACTTAAAGCAGGTTGAAAATATCTGCTGTAGATTTGGAACGGCATACAAACAATTTCAAATTGTACTGTGGAAGCTTTCAAATCAATTTCAAATTGATTTGCATGGTCCTAGAGTGTGAATCTCTGCATTCTAAAACTGTATTAAGGAATACAATTTGTTACTGGGTTATAATTTGACATGTTGACTAAAGCAGTAAGGGTGCTTCCAGAAATAGAATGTTTTAGGAGTCTGCTGCAGATTTGGTGTGCATCTCCTGCAAGATGCAGAGTTATGGGTTGTATGAGGCCTGTATCGATCCCAGGTCCAAACATCAGAGCAGGGTTCAACCTGGGTGGGTGACACAGTCGAAATGAGACTGCAGAAGGATAAAACTACTACTAGACCCCAGGGCATGTTCTGAAGATATATGATGAAACAACTTTGCTGAATCGGAGACCAATGAAAACCTCATGCACAGCACTCAGAGATCCACAACAGCAGGAATGTGAGATATAAATGTACAAAATAAAATAATTATCTTGGGCCTTTTTTTGGGGGGTACTGCTTCCTGTACCTCTGGTGTAGTGCTTGATTGCACAACCAGCAGTGTGGGGAGGTGCTGTCTGGGACACTTTAGGAGAGGTTCAACATGCATGTTTATCACTCGTTGACTGTGATGCAGCCATTGCCAGTTAAGCAATGACAGAACTTCCATATCACCTAATGACATCTTAAACAAACCTTTTTCAATGGAAATGGTTCTTGCATCCAGCTTGGAGTCATCCAGTAGTAATATGAGAGAGAGAGAGAGAGAGAGAGAGAGAGAGAGAGAGAGAGAGAGAGAGAGAGAGAGAGAGAGAGAGAGAGAGAGAGAGAGATATGAATATGGACATGTGAATGAGTTCTAAACCCTCACCAATTCAAAACAGAGAACCTATCTTGTCTCTAAGTCTGTTCCAGAATTTAGAATTCTGTCTTGAGAAGAGGCTCTGTTCCAGGATATAGTACCTAAGGATTTTGGGAAGAAGTGAACTACATATTGTACTCTGAACAACCTACCACTGCACTCTCAAGAAGGCAGCCAGTGACTGGATATCTTTGAGAAATTTGCTCTGTCCTTGAGTGAGAGAGGAAACTCTATGACATATGACACACCCACCACATAATCACTGTATGACTGTATGAATAATCATGATTCAGTATGGGTCTTTGCTGGCTGGTAGAACAGGTTCAGATCAATTGATAGAAATAATGGAGATATGGATACGTTACATATAACTTATGTACTCGTATTTATACGCTCACACTACCCAGTGACTAGTAGAATCTTACGAGAGGGCTGATTCATGGTGACTTGGTAAGAGAGATATCTACATAAGAGCTATGAACAGTAGTTAGTATAAATGCTTCTGCTACATACTTAAAATGCAACATGGGGATTAAAGCAGCCTGGAAAATAAAGGGCAGTCTCTTCCCAGTTATTTTTTGACAGAAGCATTCGTTTTAAAATAACAGCATTTTTTTCCTGAGATAGAGGGAAAGATGAAGCATAAGATAAGATGAAGCATAAGATAAGAGATATGATGTGATAAGATGACAAAACTTCCCAAAAGAAAGGATAACATACTGGAAAGGGTAATATTCAGGATTACATCTCTGAGTAGACAGAAATGTCGAACTAAGGAATTGCTTATTTCAGTGGTGTCTGGTTCTTTACCATAATAAGGGAGTAAACCAGCTTGATCCACAGTTCCTGAATTTAGTTGTATCTCAGAACTGTGGTTTATATAAAAGTGAAAGTAAACATGTTTTCCTCTTCCATATGAATGAAGGAAGGGTTGGGGGAGAGTGAGAGGTTGTGGCTCATTCACATAGAAGGAAATCACGACATCTGAACTGGGCCTGTGGTACTCAAATCAAGCATTAATGTCAACAAATAATGTCCATTTTGGAGCTGAGATAAGCTGAAGTACCATCTAATTTTCATCATTTGATTTTTAATCTCTCCAAATAAGGTTTGTCACAATTAAAATGTGTGTATCTTCCTTCCTGCTTAATGATCCTTCAGGACAAAATGATTAAGGACTAACTTACCTGTTCATTCTACTTTTGTTCTTCGATTATTTAATGTTGCATAATGAGGAACTTGGCAAGAAGATGGGCAAGATGAGGTACATCATTCACAAGTACCTGTGATAGCTGTAATGACGAGGACACTGAAAGGTTTATTGTGGCGTGAAGTTTCCTTATGAAAAACCGAATGTATCAGAGTCACAAAGTGGATGGAGAACATGGGATCCGTATGGTAAGGCACATTTTCGGCACCCTGGGAGTATGTGGCACCGGCGTGGAGGCCGGCACTGTTCACTCCGCTGCCGTCCCAAGTTTGTGCCAGCTGGCGTAGGTGAGTGCTGCTGGTCGATGCAGGGGGCGCGGGGAGGGTGGGCAGGGGTGGCAAGGGAGGGCCTGGGCTGCGATGGGGATATCAGTGCAACCCAGCGCCGATATCCCCACCCCCTCCCAGCCCCGGCCCTCCCTTGCCACCCCTGCCTCTTACACTGGGGGAAGGGGACTCCACTTCTCCTGAAGTGCGCCCGGGTTGTGCCAGTGCATATCGCAATGCGCACAGGATGCAGTGGCTGGCCATTTAGGTCAGCCGCACATACTTGCACAGGATTGTGCTGTTAGTTAAGGTTATTTTGAAATAATAAAATGAACAATTGCCCGAGTAACAACAAATCATTCCACCCCCCTTGGCCTTGAGTCCGTTTGTAGCTCTCTGCCACCTCCTTCTTGAGTGAAATATTGGACTGAATTTCTGTCTTATTGTGCCCACTGCCTCCTTTTGACATATGCATCATAGCAGACAAAGGATAGTCTGTCCTGCTTGTAGTTTGTTGTCCCCTTACTATCTCAAGGGATTACTAAGGTTGGGATTTGGTGCTAGCACTGCTCCTAGGCTCATGACATGGTTATTGGCTTCAACCTGATTTGTCTTATTAAAATCTTAACAGTTGGCTTTAACAATGGCACATTTTCTCCTTCAGCATTTTCTGTCATGATTTTCAAGACTGACTGGGAGTGCTCTCAGGAATTCCATTCATGGGCCAAATGCAGATAGCTACATAGAATTTAAGAATCTAAGTGTCTGGGTCTCAGCTTTGAAACATCCTTTCCATGATAACATTTCAAAGAATGGCGGGGTAATGCCCTGTGGTAAGCCTGCACCAGTCCGCTGGATCTACTCAGACCTGCGTTAGTTATATGACTGGCGCAAGTCCGTGTGGACCCAGGTCAAGAGATTGAAGCCAGGAAGGAGGTTAGGATATCAGTATGCGTCACTGCTACCAATACTGCCCCTTCTTTGCCCCGATCCGCCCTCCTCCCTGCCCCTATTTCCTTCCTGTTACCTCCTCCCTGCCTCCCTCCCAGCCTCTGTGCTGACTTGCTAGCAGGCATCCCCAATCCACTGGCGCATGGACCCAGTTGCTCGCTGCTCGCGGTGGATGGTTTGCCAAATGGTTGCACCGAATGGTTTGCCGCATTTTGCGACAGCTGTAAAGGGCTTTATGCTGCTGGAACAAGTGTTCTGGTGGCATAAGGCCCAAATAGGATTGAGCCATAAGACAGAACATCTTTCTAAAGCCATTTAGAAACTTCCTGCCCTGTAAAGACTTTCAGTAGTAAGAGTCAATTCACTTTCAACAATGGCATGTGCATCCCAAGTCAAAATGATGGCCATCTTGAAATCAGAATGAAATCAAGTCTCTTTCTGCTTCCACATATCTCTTCAATATATTCAAGGCCAGATTAATTCCTATGCTTCTGTCATAGGTTAGGGATGCTACAGGTTAACTGAAAGAATTACTTATCATTTGTAAATGTGTACCTGAGTTTTGGTTCGACCAATCAACTCATCTAAAGGGCAACTACTGCTACTATCTTGTTTCCCCTAAAATAAGACCTCCCTGAAAGTAAGACCTAGCTAGGATCATCAGCCAGATGCGACACCCCCCCCCCCGGCACCCCCCCGGCACCTACTTTGACCGATTTAAGCTTCATTCTTTCCCGAGGGTGCAAGGCTCTGGAAGACCTGCACTTGAGTCCCTCCACCATAAAGACAACGTGCTAGAGAGACTCTGCAAGGTTGCAGCCTCCTTGCAGGCCTTGCTGGCCTCTCTAGCACATCGTCTCTATGGTGAAAGACTCAAGCGCAGGCCTTCCAGGCCTTGAGGAGCCTTGCACCCTCAGGAAAGAATGAAGCTTTAATCGTTCAAAGTAAGTGCCAGGGGGCGCCACAGGTTGGGAAAATAAGACCTCCCTGAAAATAAGACCTATTGCGTTTTTTGGAGCCAAAATTAATATAAGACACTGTCTTATTTTCGGGGAAACAGGGTATTAACTGAATCTTTGCTCAAGATTAAAGGAAACATGTTCCTATAAATATACCACCAAATCTGCTGGGGCCTTAAGCGTGAGAAGTGGTGCTCCTTGGAGTTTAGTCTACACTGTTAGTCAGAAGGAGGGGAGGGAGGGAGATAGAGAGAGAGAGAGCTTTGATTCTTGACTGTATAGTTGCCCTAAATGATATAATAGACAGAATGTGAAAGAGATGAACTATCTGCTAATTATATCATCCAGGGCAAGTCTTAGGAGATTAGCACCAGTATTTGCCCTGTATATTTAATTTACTCTAATTTTATATTTTCTTTCTGGTTAATATATCAAAATGTTTCAGTTAAAAGTGTGTTTTGAGCTGGGTGGATTTTCACCCAGTGTGTATCACCCCTACTTATTGTCTTGGTCTTCTCAGCCAGCTACAGCCCAGGTGTATGTTAGGGAAACTGAGGGCCCAATCCTAATGGCCTGCTGTGCCACTGGAACTTGGGCTGCCACCGCAAGCAGTGAGTGGCTGATCCACACACCAGCGGCTGGTCTGTGCACCAGTGGCCTGCCAACGAGCCCTGGCATCGATAACTCAGTGTGGGGGGTGGGATGGATGCTGGTTGGGCAGAACAGAGTGGAGCAGGGCAGGGAGGGAAAGAAACTGGGAGGAGACTAGGGTGGGGAGGGGGCACATTGAGGCCGGGAAGGAGCAGTATTGGCGGCAGTGGTGTTGCCGATATCCTATCCCCTTTCCTGGCCTAGATCCACTGACCCAAGTCCATTCGGACCTGCGCCAGTACATTAGCTGGCACAGATCCAAGTAGACCCATCAGGGCAAGGGAACAAATGTTCCCTTACCTCAAGGAGGCTTCCGGGACCCAAAACTCCCCCCACAGGATTTAGTGCACACCCCATTGGCGCAGCTGCATCAGTGCAAGGGGAGTTAGGTAGGATTGGGCTGCCTGATTAGTAATATGGCAGTGAGGAACACCAATACTTTGGTTACATCTCTACCCTCATAATACTTAAGCGCCCCAAGGCGATGGCAGTTATGGATTTTGTGGGTATTTTAGGGTCGATCTAGACATGGTGGTAAAAGTGGGGGCATCCCAGATGCCGTATCTAATTTGGTTTACTTACTGACATGCTGGGATGCCAGAGTAAGGAAAGGGGTAAGGGCTCTTCAAAGGTCTCTAGGAATGTCATGGGTACATATGCTATGGTAAAGGGACATGGGCCAGGGGTGAAAGGGAAATGCATTGTGTGCTGATTAAAGATGAGTTGAGACGGCTGCTACTTTGTCCTTTTGCCATGTATGAACAGCATTTGTTGGATGCTTGGGAGGGATGGAACCAAGAATAACAATACAGTGCCATACATGATGCTAATTGCACTTAATGAATAAACAGGTCATGGGCTAAGTGCTTTTCTTTCAGACTCTAAGCAAGCAAATATCTGCATGAGATGGCTCTGCCAGCTTTGAAGTACTGTCTGTATTTCTGTTCACAGGAAGATTCTTCACTGTAGAGGCTATTATTTCAAGTAGTGCAATATTCATGATAAGGAACATTACCATAATGAATCACGGCTGTTTCCTATGAGGTGTATACGTATTGTCACTCACATGCTCTGTTTGAAGGTTATGAAACATTGCAGATTAAATATCATCATTATTCACAGGCAATATGGCCCAAGGACACAAAATCCTACGCTCAGACCCACCTCTAATCAACCAGACAGCAGCGTCCAGCTCATACTCATCAAATCCATGATCCAAGAGTTAAATATACAGTGTGAAAAGAGGGTGGTAGATTCTACTTAGACACATTAGGTTCTTTGTAAAGTGAGTGTAGGGCGGGGACATATTATCTTAACACTGATTGAGAAGATCCTCTTCTCTGAGAATGCCAGTCAGTTGCAGGGGAAAATAGTTGTAGACACTGTGCTGACCTTCCTGGCACTGAAGAGTACATGCCCCAGTGAATTCAAAATTAAAGTGATTCATTGCAATACAGGGCTTGAAACACAGCAGCTCAGCAGGCACATGAACTTCGTTGGAACGGTTTGTAGGAGTAAATGCACTCACTGTAGCCTCAGGAATCTTAATAAACAAAATCCCTGTCACCATGTTAAACACATCTCTACTATACCATGGACAGATTTAAAAACTGAGCATATTCCAGTCACCCATCTCCCTTTTTCTTCTGCTTGGGACAAAGGACAGAGCTTTGCAAACGGATACAGCAGTGAATCGAAACCACTCAGCAAAGAAATACCAGTGTATCAAAAGTATCTGGCGGGCAGAAGTCAGCACAGGCAGCCCCAGGACTACAGAAATACAACACATTTGGAAGCTTCGTATCTGCTAGTGGCACTACTAGATTGACCCTCTCGTTATACCTGATTTGCTGGACCAGCCAGGAGGATTCTGGGTTGTTGTGCAGATGTCTCAACTTGTTGTGCAAATGTCTCAACCTCCCTTATGAGGAAAGGCTGCAGCGTTTGGGGCTTTTCAGTCTGGAAAAAAGGTGCCTGAGGGGGGAACATGATTAAGATGTATAAAATTATGCATGGGATGGAGAGAGTGGATAGAGGGAAATTCTTCTCCCTCTCGCACAACACCGGAACCAGGGGACATGCACTAAAATTGAGTGGAGGGAGAATTAGAACAGACAAAAGAAAATATTTCTTCACCCAGTGTGTAATTCATCTGTGGAACTCCTTGCCACAGGATGTGGTGATGGCACTTGGCCTAGATGCTTTTAAAAGGGGTTTGGATAGATTCATGGAGGAAAAGACCATCACAGGTTACAATCCATAAGCAACCTCCTGGTTTTTAGAAGTAGGTTTTCTCTGTGCCAGGTGCAGGGGAGTGGCAGCAGAAAACAGGTTATCTTGTTGGCTGTGTGCTCCCTGAGGCATCTGGTGGGGCCACTGTGTGATACAGGAAGCTGGACCTGATCCAGCAAGGCTGTTCTTATGTTCTTATGTTAACTTGAACTACCTTCCAGTTTAAGCTGTGTGGCACCTCGCAACCTCTCAAAAATGAGAGATGTAGTGGACAAAGAACTTCTCAGCGATGCTTGTGAGTCAAGTTATGCGAATAGACTATTTGCTCGGGACAATCAAGAATAAAACAGCCCATGAAGATTCCGTTTACAAAAAAAAAAGACAGCAATAAAAGAGTTATTCCAGCAAAGGGTACAGTTCAGGGCAAGGCATCTGAGCCAGATTCACTTCTACACATCAGATATTTTCAGGTATTGGCTACAGATAGTGGCTGTTGACCTTTTCATTGATCGAAAGGACATGCTGCAATTTGTTAGCTCTCTGCTAACTTGAAAAGGAAGAACTGCAGAATTTCACAGTCCTCTTCTGTTGATTTTAAGACCAGCAAGTGACTTCAGTTCAAATAAATATACAATTATTTATTTAGCCACTGATGGGAAGCAATGCCTTTTCAACGTGTATGTTACTTAACTGTAGCAGATTAGTTGGTACGACTAGAAATTAGGAGCCTGCACAGGTTGGCATTAGTCTATGATAGTGTGTGAAACAGACAAATCTTTTACTGCAATATGGTGTCGAAATATAGATGATGCTCCCCCATTTATAACCAGAGTGCAGGCACTCGGATGATTTCTGTGTGTTTTACAGACACTGTCATAATAAACTTCAGTCTACCTCTTCCCGGAAGATAAATGTTCACTGACAATCTCAGCAGAGCCATTGTCAACAAACTCTGTTACACAATTTGTTCAAAACTGCCATGCAGATTAAAGCCTTTCTTCCGCAGCCTTCTCGAATAGGCTACAAAGAACACCATTTCTTAAACGAAAAACGAGACAAATGTTTCCTGTCTGAATTTTGTGACATCTTTAGGGCATATTTCAGGTTCTGTTTTGACAATATTTTAATCCTTTTTCTTTTTTTGCCTTTGCAAAAGGTGTGAGTGTGTGGCAGAATCTTCATGTACTAATAGTGAACTCAGGTCATTGTCTGTGGACAACCCTGTATCACTGACACTGACAGTAGTGGATTCTACTTACCTGAAGGACTCCCTAAGCAGGGCTGGCCAAAGACCTCTTGGCGGAGGTCCGGAGGTGGTGTGCTAAATGGTGCCCCCTCCCACGGTGATGCAGGAGCCTCCTCCTATTTCCTGGATTGGAAAAGGAAGGAGGGGACAGAGCAGAAGAGGAAATGTGGAGGAGAGGAGAGTGGTGAGTTAGAGCATCTCCCATGCTGAAACCCACCACTCATCTCTCCTCCACATTTCCTCTTTGGCTCCATCATCCTCTTTTTTTTTCCTATCCAGGGAGTAGGATAGGAGGATCAATAGAAGCAAGTGGACAGACAGAAGTGGGCTCTTCCTGCTGGTCAACTGCCTGAGGTGACCACAGTTGGCCTTATGGATGGGCCGTCCCTGTCCCTAGATACGCAGAAGTAGAAAAGTTTGTAAATTAAAAGAAAAAGGAAGAGGGGAGGAATGCACTCACCCAAAGCCCCATGTTGACTGACCAGGCTCACTGGTCTTCAGGAGCCAAGGAATGTGAGATGTTGGCTGGAGAAAAAACAGCAGTAGAACAGGGGAGAGGGAACTGGTCTGCTTGAACCTTTAACAGGTTATGGTGTCCTAGAGGTGGGCATTGTGGTTGTGGACATATAATAGGTCCCACTTGTATAAGCCATTTAAAATATTCTAGTTTGCCAATAGAAGGCAAGAAAAAAAGTATGGCGCCATTGAGGTAATTGGTATGCATGTTTGATGTACGATAGTGCGTCTCTGACATCACTGTTTCCCACAATATATACGCTTACCAGATCGCCGACCGGGATGGAGCTGCTTGCCCTTAAGGGGCGGGGTGGGGGTGGGGGCCAGAACGTGCGCGTTCTGGCCCCCTCCCCGCCCCTTAAGGGCAAGCAGCTCCGTCCCGGTCGGTGATCTGGTAAGCGTAACAATATATTACACTTTTTGTGTGTCGCAGTGCATGTTCGTGCTCGTAGAGCACTATTGACTAAAATGGAAATCTGTGGGCCGAAGCCTGTTTAGAGTAAGAGAGACACCGTTGACTCCAGTGTGGTCCTGATTCCTGTGAGGACTTTGACCTAAATCTATTTTAGAATTGTTCTAAATCTACTGTATGTTCCAGTGTGTCACAGCTGATGTGATCTGTCCCATTTTTTTTTACCTCAATGAATCATTAACTCAGAATTTCAGGGATAATTCAGATATCACTACTGTTAACTTTTCATTCCTAGAGGAAGTTTGGACACAGCTACACCTCCCAGCTGTAGGACATCTCATATTAATGCCACTGGAAGATTGTCTCACTCTGGGTGACTCAGCTTGTGATCTACAGGGCTAAAGCACTACACTTTAAATCAAGATGAATGAAAGGAGCCTGTGAAGCCATTTATTTGATTATTGTTTGTTTGTACAGTGTCAGCCACAGTGTTGGCATTCTATAAAATAAAAATTAGGATTTTAGCTATTCAGACTGGCTGACCTTGCCCCAGGGTGACCCCTACTTTAAATCCCTGTTAAAACTATTATGCGTCTTGAAATGTCTCCCATGGGAGTTGCCCAGTAAACAAATTGTCCAATTATGAATGTCTCAGTTAGTTAAATAGTATGTACTGTAATAAAATATTTCACAGCTTCTCTTTCCCTGTGAAATGTCATTTGCATCCCAGTTTTAAAACATATGCACCGAATCCAATTAATGGAATGAAACTGTTTAGAGAAATTATGTTGTCACAGACTTCTATATATTTGAACGCAAAAATCCCGCCTCCTAGGGATTAACCCCCCCATCTTCTCTAAAGTTTCCATGGTAACAAGATGTGATCAGTTATGATATTGTACTTACTGAAATGCTTCCTCCAGACCTGCAGGGCCAGTGTGTGGCACCTACTCTTTCATAGTGGCGGTTGACTAAGTTCAGGGGAAGCGCTTAATTCTTTTGACATGAGAGGTGCCTGGTCTGCACCTATAATTTGGAAGGCTTGCCCTTCTCTCTGGAAGTATTTTCCCCACATTCCAATTTTAGGAGGAGGTTATCAACATTCTGCACATCTTAACACTTGTTTCTTATATTTATTTTGTATAATGTTATATTGTCTCCTTGTTATTTAAAGCTGGTGGAGGCCTACCCTAGACACAGATTCATGCAGATTCCATTCTCTTAGGGCGCAAGGAGACATGATAGCAACAGGACCCCACTTTAAAAATGTTTTGATTTAAAGTAATTGTACACTAGCCAGGGGATCCCATTCCAGGTCAGGACCATAGTTGGCAGGAAGAGGGTCTTCTTTGTGACTTGTCCCTCTATGGCCATGATATGGATTGGGCCCCTTACAGCCCATTCCAACCCAAGGGCCAAGCAGCCCAAGTCAGACCTAAAGTCAGCCTAAGTCGTTTAGGGAGACTTTAGGTCTGGAACGCAACCATTTAGGGCGAAGTTAGGTCAAAGTTAGGTCGAAGTTACGACCAACGGACTAAGAACAGCCCATTCCAACCCAAGGGCTAAGCAGCACAAGTCAGACCTAAAGTTGACCTAAAAGTGGGCGGACCATGGGCGGACCGTGGGTGTAACGGGGGCGGCAACCAATTAACGTTGGATTCCAGACCCTGGCAAGCACAGACACGCCCCCTCCAACACAAATGCTGACACAAATTTTAGGTCGACCAAAAAGGTGGACCCAAATTCGAGGAGACCCATAGGAGCCATTTTACCTTACCCAAGCCAGCCCTCTCCTGAAAATTTCTAACACCCTACTCCTGAGTTAGGTCAGAGTTAGGACGGAGTTGGGCCTGCTAGGTCTGGAAACCGACAGAGTTATGCCTAAGATAGGGAGCCTATCAGCACCCAGCCCCACCCAGCCTCTTTCCCACAAAAGCCCAGCCCCAGGCCCCCAGTCACTCTCTCTCTCTCTCTCTCTCTCTCTCTGAGCACGTGGCGTGGGGTTCTGTCCCCCACAGCCACAAAGTGGGACTTTGTCGGTGGAGGGCAAAATTCACAAACACCCCACTTCTCTCTTCTCTTCTCCTCTCTGCCCCCCTCAAGGGCAGAGAGGGCTGTTCTGGCTGTGGCCAAACTGTTTACAGCTGTGCCTAGGCAGCTGTCTCCATGCTACCATTTGCTAACCCATGTCTTTCTCCCAGCCTCTCCCCCCCCACACACAGGCAACAACACCAGCAGGTAAGTGCAGGTAAGTGCAGGTAAGAGCAGGGGTTGTCCTGACATGTGTTCTGACATCTGCCTCTTTGCATATAGAAATATAGGTAGGATACATGCCTCTATACCAATGTCTTGTCTCATAGTTGCCTGCATAGCCTGCCATGATATGCCTCTTTACCAATGTCTTGTCTCATAGCTGCCTGCATAGCCTGCCATGATATACCTCTTTACCAATGTGCCCTCTCATGTCTGCCTGCATAGCCTGCCATGATATGTCTCTTTACCAATGTGCCCTCTCATGTCTGCCTGCAATGCCTTGTCTGAAATGCCTCTTTACCAATGAGTAGTCAGATGCCTGCCTGCAATGCCTGCTATGATATATAGGATACATGCTGCTTTACCACTATTGTGTCAGATTGCCGCCTGTTGTCAAGTGAGCATACAACACCACGAGTGTGGTGGTGCTGTTAACCGTCTGTAGACACCAGCTGTTCCCCCCCTTTTTCTCCACAGGGTCAACTGACAGGTCAGTATTGCTAGGATTGCCATGGTTGTGACCCAATATATGTGTTGTCTTCTCTCTCTTTGACCCTTTTCCCTTACAGGATCATGCTTGCCTTACACCCGGGTAAGCAGCTCAGACCATGCTATGTGTGTCACACCTATCAGCTGTGTTATTTCTCTCCCTGCAGGCTTTTGCAACCCACACACTGGCTTGTCTTCACTGGCGATTGCTACCACACACCAGCTGCCATGTAACACCCCCTTGTTTTTTGTCTCCCCAGGAACGTCCACTACAACCTATGAGCCATTACAGGAACGTCCATTACAACCCAATGAAACATATGGGCCCAGTGTTACACAAGCATTGCCCCCCACACACAGACAGCCCCCAGCACTGAAGCCCCTGCATGAGTCCCAGCCAGGTACTGCCACGGCCTTCCCTGGGAGAACACAGCAGGGGGGCTGCCAGACCCCCATGGGACAGAGGGGAGGGGGAGTTGGGGGGCCTCTCAGGCAGGCAAACAGTGACAGGTGCCACGGAGCCCATAGCGGGGCTGCTTGTAGCCGCTGCATCTGTGTAGTGGCCGCTCAGCAACCGGGGATCTCGCCAGCCAGGGCGTCCGCCCATAATGCAGCCGCTTCCATCGAAGGTCTGCCCGTAATGCAGCCGCTTCCGTCGAAGTTCCGCCCGTAATGCAGCCGCTTCCGCCCACAGTCCGTCTGCGTAAGAGGCGCCTGTTTCTGCATTGCCTTCATCTGCGGAGCAACCCCTGTGTCCCTATTGGTCTCTGCAGACCCCTCTCTCGGAATCTCTCTCCCACCAGCCTTGTTGTCTGTCTGTCTGTCTGTCTCTGACCCAGCCGTGCCCCTCCCCAGCACCCACTGTCTGCCTGCCTGTGTGTCTGCCTCCCCTCCCACTCCCTGATGATGGCTGCTGGCCACCCCCCACCCTGCCAGAGCGCCTGCCGAGAGGCGCTGTCGTCGCCCCATCTGGGGGCGTGATGAGCTGCGTGAGCCCTTCACGCTCGCAGCAGACAAGCCCAAGTTATCTCTCGGTCTTGGCCGGGGCACAGAGCAGAACGCACACCGGGATGCTTTCTTTGTGGGCATTGCCCCGGCCCTGGAGGTCCAGGGCTTCAGGCAGCGCATGGGCAAGTCATGTCAGAGGCAGTTTCAGACATCATGAGCCCCCCCTTGTGTGTGATGTTCCCATCCCCTCCTTCCCTTCCCTCCCCCGCTCCCCCCCATGACTCCCACGTGCAGCCTCAACGTGGCATGGCGGTGGCATCGCCTTCTGCAGGAGGGGGGACGGCCACTCTCCCCTGCGGCAGGTGGCTGATGCACAGGGTGCCCTGTGGCAGCTGGCTCTGGCACCTCGCTCACCTGTCACCTGCCCTGCGTCCACCACATGACTGGTGCAACCCCCCTGCCTGCGGTCAGCCCCTTTGCGACCGGGCTGAGACAGACACTGCAGCAGCTGCCATGGATGGACACTGACACGTGCAGACACACAGGCCTGCACATGCCCGAGCCAGACACCGAGCCTGGAGAGCCTGCCTGCCTGGGAGGTAAGTGTTGCCTGGATCCTGGGGTGGTGCTGGGCCACAGAAACTGCAGCCTGCCTAACTCAGGCATACCTCTGACCTAACTCAGACATAACTTCTGCCTAACTTAGGCTGCACTTAGGCCACACTTATGCCTGACTTGGAGAGGAGTTGGGTTGGAATGGGCTGTCAGGCTGCTATTTCCCCCGTGAGGGACCTCACACCATGGCCTTTATTTGGATCATCCCCTCCTATGGGGGGACGGGGACACAACTGATGCAAAGCAAGCCAGGATGGTGTAGTGGTTTGGGAGTCGGACTTAGACCTGGAAGATCCAGGTTCAAATCCCCGCTCAGCCACGAAGCTTCCTGGGTGCCTTGGGCCAGTCACTATCTCTCAGCCCCACCTACCTCACAGGGTTGTTGTGAGGACAAAAAGGAGGGGAGGAAATATGTACACCACTCTGAGCTCCTTGGAGGAAGGGCGGTATAAAAATGTGAAAAATAAAAATAAATAAATATGTATCTTGTCTAGTTTAAGGTTCCATGAGCTTATACAGTACTTTGTTGTTGTTGTTCAGTCGTTAAGTCGTGTCCGACCCTTCCTGATCCCATGAACCATATCCCGCCAGGCCTTCCTGTCCTCCACTATCTTCCTGAGTTCGCTATGGTCCAACTCTCGCAACCATACATTGCTACTGGGAACACCATCGCCCTGACTATACGAACTTTTGTTGGCATGGTGATATCTCTGCTTTTTATTATGCTGTCTAAGTTTGCCATAGCTTTCCTTCCAAGGAGTAAGCGTCTTTTAATTTCATGGCTGCTGTCTCCGTCTGCAGTGATCTTGGAACCCAGAAAAGTAAAATCTGTTACTGCTTCCATTTCTGCCCCTTCTATTTGCCAGGAATTGATGGGACCCGATGTCATGATCTTAGTTTTATTAATGTTGAGTTTCAAGCCAACTTTTGCACTCTCCTCTTTCACTCTCATCAAGAGGCTCTTTAGTTCTTCTTCACTTTCTGCCATTAGGGTGGTATCGTCTGCATATCTGAGGTTGTTGATATTTCTCCCGGCAATCTTGATTCCGGCTTGTGATTCATTCAGCCCTGCATTTCTCATAATGTACTCTGCATATAAGTTAAATAAGCAGGGTGACAATATACAGCCTTGCCGTACTCCCTTCCCAATTTTGAACCAATCAGTTGTTCCATGGCCGGTTCGAACTGTTGCTTCTTGACCTGCATACAGGTTTCTCAGGAGACAGGTAAGGTGGTCTGGTACCCCCATCTCTTTAAGAATTTGCCACAGTTTGCTGTGATCCACACAATCAAAGGCTTTTGCGTAGTCAATGAAGCAGAAGTAGGTGTTTTTTTGGAACTCTCGTGCTTTCTCCATGATCCAGCGCATGTTGGCAATTTGATCTCTAGTTCCTCTGCCTCTTCGAAACCCAGCTTGTACATCCGGTAGTTCTCGGTCCACGTACTGCTGAAGCCTAGCTTGTAGGATTTTGAGCATAACCTTGCTAGCATGTGAAATGAGTGCAATTGTACGGTAGTTTGAACACTCTTTGGCACTGCCCTTCTTTGGGATTGGAACGTAAACTGACCTTTTCCAATCCTTTGGCCACTGCTGAGTTTTCCAAATTTGTTGGCATATTGAGTGCAGCACTTTCACAGCATCATCATTTAGGATTTTAAGTAGCTCAGCTGGGATATTATCATCTCCACTAGCTTTGTTGTTAGTAATGCTACCTAAGGCCCACTTGACTTCACTCTCTAGGATGTCCGGCTCTGGGTCAGTGACCACACCAGCGTGGTCATCAGGAACATTAAGATCTTTCTTGTATAGTTCTTCTGTGTATTCTTGCCATCTCTTCTTAATCTCGTCTGCTTCTGTTAGGTCCTTGCCTTTTTTGTCCTTTATCATGCCCATCTTTGCACAAAACGTTCCCTTGATATCTCCAATTTTCTTGAAGAGATCTCTAGTCCTCCCCATTCTGTTGTTTTCCTCGATTTCCTTGCACTGTTCATTTAAGAAGGCCTTCTTATCTCTCCTTGCTATTCTCTGGAACTCTGCATTCAGTTGTTTATATCTTTCCCTTTCACCCTTGCTTTTTGCATTCCTTCTTTCCACAGCTATTTGTAAAGCCTCATCTGACAGCCACTTTGCTTTCTTGCATTTCTTTTTCTTTGGGATGGTTTTCGTTGCTGCCTCCTGTACAATGTTACGAACTTCCGTCCATAGTTCTTCAGGCTATACAGTACTTAGATGAGCTTATATATATATATGGGATACCTTGATCTGCGCTGTAGCTCTGTTGCACAAACAAACTGATAATACAACTGAATTACAGAAATATCTTTGGGCTAAATGTCTAATCAAATAAAGCGTTGATGCATCTTTTTCTTTTGACTACAGCAAATGCATATGTAAAAACATTTCTCATGAATGTTGTACGCTTGTCTCAAAATTGTGTCCATGTCAAAACGGGCAACAGAGTCATTTGTGTTTGAGAAAAAGCCGAAACTAAAGAGCAATGTTCTGCAATGGAAAAGGGCAAAAGGCAAAGCATTTTATCTTCAAGCTTCTGAATTGGCACCATCAAAGGAAAATAAAGAACAGATTCCTTACAATGTCCTTGTAGTTCTATACAACCTTGCAAGAAGAGAACACAGTTGTCATTTATTTCCAGGATGTGCAACATTATCAATTCCTTCAACCATCTCGTAAATATTTTCTTCCTCTTTCTCAATGGTTACATAAAAAATGTGTAATCCTTAAGTACTGTTACCTTTCTTCATTGTCACTTTTCTTTTGGTGGTTTCCACAGTTATGAACTTCAGTGCCTACAGGTGTATCTAAATATGCAAGTCCATCTAGCTGAGTCATAGAGTCTGGGGCCTGGGAAGAAATTAAACCATTGCCTGTGAATGTGAACCATTGCCTGGGTCCTCCCCAGACCCTGGAATGAAGACTTGAGCCCTGAGAAATTCTCCTGGCTCTTTTTGTTGTTGTTGCTACTGAAATAATATGCAGTTTTTTCCATACTAATTTGGACTGTTGGTTCATTAGGCCAGTCCTGTGTAACCTGACCAGCAGCAGCTCTCCAAGACCTCAGGAAGATGACCTCTGCTTGCTTATTAAGAGCTAGGTACCTTCTCTGTATATACTCTGCCACTGAGATATGGCCCCTCTATAGTCCTGCCTTTCTGCATAAAGATGTGCTATTGCTTCCTATTTTTGGAACAGCTTCTGACACTTCCCAGGAATGTAAATATAGAAGGGGTGGCATGAAACAGGAAGTAACATATATGTTCCGCATGTGGTATGAAGATTCCAGTTTATGATCTGCTTATACTGTACTGTAGTTAAATAATACCTGCTTTCTCCCTTGTTTAAATACTGTATGCATTTTTATAGAGTTACCAGCCAGGTAGTTTTTAACAATAAATACAAAAATAAATAAACCCTACTTTTTTAAGGCTGCAATTCTATACACACTTACCTGAGAGTAAGGGCTCAGTCCAGCCTAACTCAGGCACAGTTGAGGCCCAATTGTGGCCCAATTGTGGCCCAAACTAGGACCGAGTTAGGCTGCAACTGTGCCTGAGTTAGGCTGGAGGCAACAGCATTGGGCCAGGATCGCGGCAAAACTTACCGCAGAGGCAGGCAGGCTCCTGTGGGGAGCTGTCAGTCTTGTGGAAGAGAAGAGCCCCCTCCTCAGCCCGTCTGCGTGCACCTACCACAGCTGCTGCAGCGGTCGCAGCAGATGGGCAGCCACAGGCGGGCCTGCAGGCACTGCGCGTTTGACAGTCAGCTGAAGGGCAGAGGTTGTGCCAGTGCCAGCTGTCCCAGGGCACCCTGGGCATCAGCCACCTGCCGCAGGGGGGAGTGCCACTGCCCTCCCTCCTGCAGACTGCGATGCCACCCCCAAGCCACGGTGAGGCTGCACGTGGGAGTCATGGGGGGGTGAGCGGGGGAGAGAAGGGAAGGAGGGGGTGGGAACGGCACGCACAAGGGGGGGGTCTCATGAGGTCTGGAACCGCCTCCGCCAGGACATGCCCGTGCGCTGCCTGAAGCCCTGGGCCTCAAGGGCCGTGGCAATGCCCACAAAGAAGGCATCCCAGCATGCCTTCTGCTCCGTGCCCCGGCCAAGACCGAGAGATGCCGTGGGCTTGTCTGCTGCGAGCGGGAAGGGCTCACGCAGCTCATCACACCCCCAGATGGGGCAACGTCGGCACCTTGCGGCAGGCGCTCTGGCGGCATGGGGGGTGCCAGTGTCCATCATCAGGGAGTGGGAGGGGAGGCAGGCACACTGACAGGGGGTGCTGGGGAGGGGCACGGGTGGGTCAGAAACAGACAGACAACACGGCTGGTGGGAGAGGGATACAGGGAGAGGGGTCTGCAGAGACCGATAGGGGCACAGGGGGCACTTCGCAGATGGAGGCAATGCAGGAACGGGCGCCTCTCATGCAGACGGACCGAGGGTGGACACGGACGCCGTTGATGGGCGGAAACGGACGCCGGTGATGGGCGGACAGAGGGCGGAAACGGACGCCGGTGACGGGCGGACACGGACGCCGGTGATGGGCGGACCGAGGGTGGGTGAGAGCCCTGGTTGCTGAAAGGGCTCTTCACGGACGTGGCGGACGTGCGCCACAGTGCCCGTCAGTGTTTGCCTGCCTGACAGGCCCCCCAACTCCCCCCTCCCCTCTGGTCCCAGAGGGTCCGGCAGCCCCCCTGCTGTGTTCTCCCAGGGATGGCTGTGGCGGACCCTGGCTGGGATTCATGCAGAGGCTTGTGTGCTGGGGCCTGCCTGTGTGGGTGTGTGGGGCAGTGCTTGTGCAACATTGGGGACATGTGTTTCCAGGGGCATCTTTATTGTTCTGGAACAGTGGCAGAGATGGCCGGGCGTGGCTGCCAGGGGTAGGCACAGCAGCCTCTAGGACCACAGCAGCAGCATCAGGCGAGCCCCATGGACCTGGAGATACGGGCTCTTCCCCTGTGGAACCACGGCCTGCTCCATAGAAAGGGGAGGGACAGCAAGTAGGCAGCCAGGGCGGTGGGGCAGCAGCAGCAGCTGAGGTGGGTTGCAGGGCAGGCTCCCAGACCTCTCTGGCAGCATCAAGGCAGGTGACCGTGGGGCAACCAGACTGCAGGCCCAGGGGTGCTCCCCGGACGGTTTGTGGTAGTGGGCATTCCTGGGGGGACGAACAACATGGGGGTGTTCCATGGCAGCTGCTGCGTGGTAGCAATCGCCATTGAAGAGGAGCCAGTGTGCCAGTTGCAAAGGTCTGCAGGGAGAGAAATCAAACACAGCTGAGTGGTGTGAGACACATAGCCTGGTCTGCGCTCCTTCCCTGGGTGTACGGTGAGCATGATCCTGTAAGGGAAAGGGGTCAAAGAGAGAGACAACAACACAACTTGGGGGTCACAACCATGGCAATCCTAGCAATACTGACCTGTCAGTAGACCCTGTGGAGAAAAGAGGGGGGGGGAACAGCTGGTGTCTACATATGGGTTACAGTTCCACACTCATGGCATTGTGTGCTCACATTAATACAGGCAGCTATGAGACAAGACATTGGTATAGAGGCATATCATGGCAGGCTATGCAGGCAGCTATGAGACAAGACATTGGTATAGAGGCATATCATGGCAGGCTATGCAGGCAGCTATGAGACAAGACACTGGTATAGAGGCATGTATCCTACCTATATTTCTATATGCAAAGAGGCAGACGTCAGACCACATGTCAGCACAAACCCTGCACTTACCTGCTGGTGTTGTTGCCTGTATGGGGGGGGGAGAGAGGGGCTGGGAGAAAGACATGGGTTAGCAAACACTTGCATGGAGACAGCTGCCCAGGCACAGCAGTAAACAGTTTGGCCACAGGCAGAACAGCCCTCTCTGCCCTAGAGGGGGGCAGAGAGGAGAGAGGAGAAGAGAGAAGTGGGGTGTTAGAAAAGTTTTCAAAGTCCCACTTTGTGGCTGCTGGGGGACAGAACCCCACGCCACGTGCTCAGAGAGAGAGAGAGAGAGAGAGAGAGAGTGGAGGGCTGGGGCTGGGCTTTTGTGGGAAAGAGGCTGGGTGCTGATAGGGTAACTATTTGGGTTCATGTCCAGAGTTAGGCCACACCTGTTCGGTCCTAACTCAGGCCCAACTCGGGCCCAGGGTGTTAGAACTTTTCAGGAGAGGGCTGGTGTGGGTAAGGTAAAATGGCTCCTATGGGTCTCCTCACATTTGGGTCCACCCTTTTTGCTGGCCCAAATTTTGGGCCTGAGTTGGGCTCGAGGGGGGCGTGTCAGTGGCTCTCCAGTGTCTGGAACCGGACCAAAATTCATAACCGCCCCCGTCACACCCCCGACACGCCCCCAACACACCCACTTTTAGGCTGCAATTGTGCCTGAATTGTGCAATTGTGCCTGAATTGTACCGCAGTTGCCTTGGGCTGGACCGGGCTGCAATTCAGTCACAATTGCAGCCCAACTCAGGCACAATTCAGGCACAACTCGGGCCTAAAGCACTTGGGCTGCAATTGTGCCTGAATTGTACCGCAGTTGCCTTGGGCTGGACTGGGCTGTAAGTCCCACTGAATTCAGCTGGGCTGATTTCTGAATAGATATGTATAGGATTGCACTGTTAATGCCTTTTTCCTAGGACTGCTTTTAAAAAAGTGTTAACCCTAGTACTTTATAGAACTCAAATATTCTTGACATAGAAATATTTGCAGCTCATAAATTCTATCTTAGTGAAGGAAGCACTGCATAAAAGCACAATCCTATGCATGTCTACTTATAAGTAAGTCCCATTGTGTTCAATGAAGCTTACTCCTTGGAAAGTGTGTACAGGATTGTGGCCAAAGACTCTTAGGATGAAATTAATCTCTACTATTATTGGAGTAAAGCATAGTATATTAGTCACATTTCAGTTGGACTACTATAATGCACTGTACTTAGGACTACTCTTGAAGACTGCCTGAAAGCTGCAGCTGGGGCAGAATGTAGTGTCCAGGGTGCTTTTGGGTGCCCATTCATCGGAGCATATTATGCCTGTTCTCTATGAACATTGGTTACCAGTGCGGTTCCAGGAACAATTCAAGGTGCTGGTCATTATGTATAAAGCTGTACATGACTTAGATTCAGGGTCTTGTATGAAACATCTATACTGCCATCATTCTGCTTGCACTTTGCATTCATCATCAAAAACCCTGCTTCATGTCCCACCACCAACAGAGGTACAGTTGGTGGAGACATGCGATAGGGTCTTTTCAGTGGTAGCTTCCCAATCAGTAGAGTAACCATACTAGGGCAGGGGGAGGGTCTGTGCCCTGGGTGACAGCTATGATCTCCTCGCAAGAAGGAGCTGCGTTGGCAGTTTTTTGTTCCGTAGCTGCTTTTTGCAGCTGGAGGGCTGTGTTTGCAGCAGCGGAGCATTTTCACACCATTTTCGGTGCTTTCTTGGGGCCCTCCTGCCCGCCTCAGGTCCTAGATGTCTTCAAATGAAGCCTTCTAGGAGTGCAGGTTTTTTTTTTTGCCGGCTGTAAGGTCGCCCAAAATTATTTATTTATTCCCCCCTTTTTGTTATAAAAACTGCCGCCCTTACTGTGGCTGTGGCCGCTGCCATTTTTCATCCAGCAACTGCCAGAGTCTTTCCCATCACGGGAAATATGGGGTGCCACCACCACCATTTTTCGTCCAGCTGCTGCTGCCGACGGAGCCTTTCCCGCTTTCCCAGGAAATCCGGGGGTGCTGCTGCCATTTTTCACCCAACCGCCCACCGCCATTTTTCATCCACAACGCAGCCAGCCTGGAACGAACCTTGCGTATGTGCCTCTTTAGAATGAGCCTTTTGTCGGAATGCATGCATGCACACACACGATCTGGAATCCTGGAACGAAGGGATTCCAGGCTGTGTGTGCGCATGCGCACGTTCTGACGAAAGACTCGTTCTGAAGAGGCGCATGCGCAAGGCTCGTTCCAGGCAGGCTGGATGAAAAATGGTGGATGAAAAATGTGGTGGCACCCTTGTGGTGGTTCAACCCTTGTGGATGAAAAATGGTGGCGGCACCCCGGATTTCCTGAGATGGCTACCATACGTTCCAGGATGCCAGGACAGGACCCCGAAATTCCCGCCACTTACACCCGGGGAAGGGGATGACCGTCCCCTTCTCTCGAGGTGGACCAGGGCTGCCCCGGCAGCCCTGAACCTGCATAGGATTGGGCAACTAGCCCTTTAAGCTGGCCGCCGCATACAGGATTGGGCTGCTAATGAAATTGCAACCCAATAAAAACTGAATAATTGCCTGCCATAAGGTGACCTACAAATATTAACTCACTTTTTACTGCTCTTGCTTCTTATTTACCTGGATAACAACGTTTGGATTGTGAATTTGCAGAGATCAATTGCAGAGACAACAAGGACATCATTATTAGGAGCTAGTTTTCTTCCATAAAATTTTGCAACAACCTAAAAAAAAGTATTTGCTTTTCTAAATTTCATGTTTTAAATAGTTATTTATCTCTTCTCTCTGTTGCTAAAGGTAATGGACATTTTCTGTGGACTACTGATCAGGTGCGTCACCAGGACGCGCGTCACCGGGGAGCGGGGCGTGCGCGTCACCCTTAACGACGTGGCCCCGCCCCCGCGCGTGACATCACGCGCATGCCCGGAACACCCCCCCGCGCCGTTTTCAGCTCATTTCAGAGCCAAACACATGCGAGGGCGGGCGGGCGGGCCCAGCTCCACCGGCAACCTGTAAGTGGGGGGGTCGCGCATCACCCCTATGCGCGTGACACCCCCCCGGCGGCCCGCCCCCCGCGCTTCCCCATACTACTGATTGATACATTGATAGTAGAGATATGCTCTTGGGAGACCTTGCAACTGAAATTCTGTGACTCAAATGAATTAGCTGTGTACATCACAGATACTATGTTCATGGCAATAGAAGTCACCTCTAGAAAGTAAAATGTCAAGCACAAGTTATTAGGAATTATCGTCTATTATATAAAACATAGTAGGCATACCAAGCAATACATTCTCATACTGACCAATCTAAAGCTAGTTATGAATTCTACTGGCATTGTACCTAAAAGTTTGTTAACCAGAACAGGAACTCCCAGAGCAATCCTAGACAGATTACTCAGAAGTAAGTCCCACTGAGTTCAATGAAACTTACTCCCAAGTAAGTGTGTATAGGATTGCAGCTTCAGTTGAATTAGATGCTGTATAAAACAGAACAACACAAGAGCCATTTTTGTCCTGACTTAATTGGCGCTAGCCACAATGTCCTTACAGTCTTCATTAGCATAGTCTTTTAGTGCATCTTAAGAACAGGGAGTAGTGATTGTGCTAACCTTAGCATTTTTCATGCCCTGGTTCAGCACTAGAACCAATTAAATGTGGCCATCCTGTCATTCCCCTTCAATGAAACTCTGTGAGATTCTCTGTACATCCAGAGAAACTTCCCCACCCCAGACCATTCTTTCTTACCAGTCATGTCACTAGGTGACCTAATTCCTTCATTCTCACACATTTATTTTTAGTGAATGTCAGATAAAATAAGAGCATCATTGTGCAGCAAAGAACAAATCAAAGGCCTGAACTTACTTTCTAGATCTGCATACTCTGTGGGGAAATTAACACTGAGTTATAATTACAATATTGCTGATAAAAATTGTCACTGAAAAATGGTTTCATTTCAGGGCCAGGGAATCAATTGCTCATTGTTCCAAAGTACAAAAAGTAAATTCTCAGATACCTAAAACTAGGTCTCTGTTGCATATTTTAAAACAGATAGGATAACCTGCAACCTCACTCTATTCCACTATAGTAAAGAGAAATTTCAATTACTGTAGTTTGGTGATAGCAATACTGATTGAGGAATGCCTTTCAGTTCTGAAATGATCTGTTCACACGGAAATCAGAGATTGTCACAATCAATCAATATTGCACCAAACCTTCATTGTCAGTTCATTTGATTTACTCTCAAATGTGATCACAGCGGAATGCTGTGGCCTGGTTTTTACCCTGGACTAATCATAGGGTCCATATCACACTTATTTTAGCTAAACTGCAGTGGCTGCTAGTTTGCTTCTGGTCTCAAGCTGTTTTCTACCCATAACACCTCATACCCAGCATATCTTAGCAGAACATATTTTTCACTTTTGAACCTCTCTGTTAAGAATCTTACAGAAGACCAGGTTACTTGGCCCTCAGAAAATCAATTTTGTTGGTAGTTCAAGAAGCAGGACCTTCTTGGTAGTGGCAGTGACATTCTAGTCCAGACCACAATATCCTGCTTGCCAATACAATATCCTGAATACAACATCATACACATTTGGGCAACTTGCTAAGACATTTCACTTTAGACACAGTTAGGGAGTTTTAATGTACTCTGGATTGGTTTGCTCTTGGTGTGGCTAAGGAATTATCTCTGTTACTGCTTCAATTTTTCTTTTTTAATATTTATCTTGTTTTAATTGGTGACTGTATTTTTAGCTGCTTTGTTATGATTTTTTAAAATTTTGTTTGGCACTTGAACTTTGTTCTTGGAAAGGAAGTTTATGGGTGTAAGAAAGAGAAACAGAAAGTCCAGAATGGTATTATTCTGTACTACATAGTAAATACAGCTTGCATTCCACAAACATAGATATACATTCTTGGCTGCTGCAAGAAATCTGAAGCTCTAATTCGTACATACTTTATTATAGAAAATGTGCAAGACTCAAACATCTCAGGGAAGCCATTGAAGAGATGAGTGGAACTATCCCAGCACACACATTGGTGGAGGTCTTCTGCAGATCCCTTACAGCCCATTCCAACCCAACTCCTCTCCAAGTCAGGCATAAGTGTGGCCTAAGTGCAGCCTAAGTTAGGCAGAAGTTATGCCTGAGGTAGGTCAGAGTTATGCCTGAGTTAGGCAGGCTGCAGTTTCTGTGGCCCAGCACCACCCCAGGATCCAGGCAACACTTACCTCCCAGGCAGGCAGGCTCTTCTCCAGGCTCGGTGTCTGGCTCGGGCATGTGCAGGCCTCTGTCTGCATGTGTCAGCGTCCATCCATGGCAGCTGCCGCAGGGTCTGTCGCAGCCCGGTCGCAAAGGGGCTGACCGCAGGCATGGGGGTTGCGCCAGTCATGTGGTGGGCGCAGGCAGTGGCGTCGCCAGGCGCCCACGCAGCTGGGGCGGCACCCCAATGCCCCCCAATAAAACTGTCAAAAAATTTAGGTTTTGGTTTCGAAACCTATTTTTGACAGTTTTATTGGGGGGGTTCCATTTTTTAAAAAAGGTTTTTTAGCGCTTTTTTAGCGCTCAGGGGGCTTCTATGTGTAAGTGTATGCTTTGCACCCACTTAACTTGATTCTAGGAGCCTCCAGCGACGATCTCCTTAACTCTTCCACCGACGATCTCTTCCAGGGACGCAGATCGCATGAATTCCTGCGCATGCGTGAACTCTGTATAGTGGCGGCGCTTACAGAGTTCGCGCCAGGGGCGGCAGAGGAGCGATCTGTGCTCCTGGAAGAGATCGTCGGTGGAGGAGATCGTCGCTGGAGGTTCCTAGAATCAAGTTAAGTGGGTGCAAAGCATACACGTACACATAGAAGCCCCTTGAGCGCTAAAAAAAACCTTTTAAAAAACCCGGAAAAAACGGAAAAACTTTTAGACGAAAACGAAAGTTAGGCAGCCCTCTGCCCCCCTGAGCCCTTCCGCCCCTACGCCCTGGGGCCCACCGCCCCACGTCAGATGACGCCTCTGGGCGCAGGGCAGGTGACAGGTGAGCGAGGTGCCTGAGCCCAGCCGCCACAGGGCACCCTGTGCATCAGCCACCTGCTGCAGGGGAGAGTGGCCGTCCCCTCCCACCTGCAGAAGGCGATGCCACCCCCAAGCCACGTTGAGGCTGCACTGGGGGGTGAGCGGGGGAGGGAAGGGAAGGGGAGGGGGGTGGGAACGTCACACACAAGGGGCGTTTCATGAGGTCTGGAACTGCCTCTGACATGACTCGCAGGTGCGCTGCCTGAAGCCCTGGGCCTCCAAGGCCGGGACAATGCCCACAAAGAAGGCATCCCGGTGTGCCTGCTGCTCTGTGCCCCGGCCAAGACCGAGAGATGCCTTGGGCTTGTCTGCTGAGAGCGTGAAGGGCTCACGCAGCTCATCACACCCCCAGATGGGGTGACGACGGCGCCTCACGGCAGGCACTCTGGCAGGGTGGGGGTTGGCCAGCAGCCATCATCAGGGAGTGGGAGGGGAGGCAGACACACAGGCAGGCAGACAGGGGGTGCTGGGGAGGGGCATGGGTGGGTCAGAGACAGACAGACAGACAACAAGGCTGGTGGGAGAAAGATTCCGAGACAGTTGTCTGCAGAGACCGATAGGGACACAGGGGGCGCTCCGCAGATGAAGGTGATGCATAAACAGGCGCCTCTTATGCAGACAGACTTTGGGCGGAAGTGGCTGTATTACGGGCGGACCTTCGACGGAGGCGCCTGCATTACAGGTGGACCTTCGACGGGCGGACCTTCGACAGAGGCGCCTGCATTACGGGCAGATGCCCTGGTTGTCACTGTTTGCCTGCCTGAGAGGCCCCCCAACTCCCCCCTCCCCTCTGTGCCATGGGGGTCTGGCAGCACCCCTGCTGTGTTCTCCTAGGGAAGGCCGTGGCAGGCCGTGGCAGTCCCTGGGTGGGACTCATGTAGGGGCTTCAGTGCTGGGGGCTGTCTGTGTGTGTGGGGCAATGCTTGTGTAAACACTAGGCACATATGTTTCACTGGGGCTCTGCCCGAGGGCCGTCTTTATTGTTCTGGAACGTTAGCAGAGATGGCCAGGCGAGGCTGCCAGGGGTAGTCACAGCAGCCAATCTGAGAGCAGCAGCAGCAGCAGCAGCAGCACACATGCCCCATGGACCTGGAAATGCAGGCTCTTCCCCTGTGGAACCACAGCCTGCTCCATAGAAAGGGGAGGGACAGCAAGAATGACAGCCAGGGAGGTGGAGCAGCAGCAGCGCCAGCAGCTGAGGAGGGTTGCAGGGCTGGCTCCCTGACCTCTGGCAGCAGTGAGGCAGAGGACAGTGGGGCAACCAGACTGCAGCGCCAGGGGTGCTCCCAGGAAGGTAGGTGGTAGTGGACGTTCCTGGGGAGACAAAAAACAAGGGGGAGTTACATGTCAGCTGGTGTGTGGAAGCAATCGCCAGTGAAGAAACGCCAGTGTGCCGGTTGCAAAAGCCTGCAGGGAGAGAAATAAAACACAGCTGAGAGGTGTGACACACATAGCATGGTCTGGGCTGCTTACCTGGGTGTAAGGAGAGCATGATCCTGTAAGGGGAAAGGGTCAAAGAGAGAGACAACAACACAACTTGGGGGTCACTACCATGGCAAACCTAGCACTACTGACCTGTCAGTTGATCCTGTGGAGAAAAGGGGGGGGGGAAACAGCTGGTGTCTACATAAGGCTAACAGTTCCACACTTGTGGCAGTGTCTGCTCACATGACTACAGGCAGCTATCACACACAACAGTGCTAAAGAGGCATGTATCCTATATATCATGGCAGGCTATGCAGGCAGCTATGAGACAAGACATTGGTAAAGAGGCATATCATGGCAGGCTATGCAGGCAGCTATGAGACAAGACATTGGTAGAGAGGCATATCATGGCAGGCTATGCAGGCAGCTATGAGACAACACATTGGTAGAGAGGCATGTCATGGCAGGCTATGCAGGCAGCTATGAGACAACACATCGGTAAAGAGGCATGTATCCTTCCTATATTTCTAAATGCAAAGAGGCAGCAGTCAGACCACATGTCAGCACAAACCCTGCTCTTACCTGCTGGTGTTGTTGCCTGTGGGGGGGGGGAAGAGGGGCTGGGAGAAAGACATGGGTTAGCAAACACTTGCATGGAGGCAGCTGCCCAGGCACAGCTGTAAACAGGTTGGCCACAGCCAGAACAGCCCTCTTTGCCCTTGAGGGAGGCAGAGAGGAGAAGAGAAAAGTGGGGTGTTTGTGAATTTTGCCCTCCACCAACAAAGTCCCACTTTGTGGCTGTGCGGGACAGAACCCCACGCCACGTGCTCAGAGAGAGAGAGAGAGAGAGAGTGACTGGAGGTCTGGGGCTGGGCTTTTGTGGGAATGAGGCTGGGTGGGGCTGGGTGCTGATAGGCTCCCTATCTTAGGCATAACTCTGTCGGTTTCCAGACCTAGCAGACCCAACTCCGTCCTAACTCTGACCTAACTCAGGAGTAGGGTGTTAGAAATTTTCAGGAGAGGGCTGGCTTGGGTAAGGTAAAACGGCTCCTATGGGTCTCCTCAAATTTGGGTCCACCTTTTTGGTCGACCTAAATTTTGTGTCAGCATTTGTGTTGGAGGGGGCGTGTCTGTGCTCGCCAGGGTCTGGAATCTGACGTTAATTGGTCTCCGCCCCTGTTCCGCCCACATTCCGCCCATGGTCCGCCCACTTTTAGGTTGCCTTTAGGTCCGAGTTGTGCCGGCGTCGGTGGTGCGCATGTGTGCCGTTTTTAGTCCACTCTTAGTCGGTCGGTCGTAAGTTTGACCTAACTTTGCCCTAACTTCGCCCTAAATGGTCGCGTTCCAGACCTAACTTTGACCTAAACGACTTAGGCTGACTTTAGGTCTGACTTGGGCTGCTTAGCACTTGGGTTGGAATGGGCTGTTACTATGTTAAGTTGAAATCTATTTTGTCCTCAGGTTTGCAGCAAAAGCCAGTTGTGGAAGGCACAGTTAGGCTAGTGACATCACAAATCCATCTTCTACCCCCACCCCCAATATCCGGATCCATGTTGCAGCTGTTTTTAATTGTTTCTGTTTCTTTCTTTTAAAAAAAAGGCACAGGGTGGGTGTATAAACAGATACATAACAGTTTATACAAATTGCTAATATAAAAACTGTTTCTATAAACAAACGTTCATATGGTGTCTAAAAAGCAGGCAGCTGTGTGAAGTGTGAGGGAAGAGCAAGGCGGATGGCTGAACATGAATTTGCTTTGCTTGTGTGTATGTGTGTCTATCATGCAAATTGTGTTGCTGGAAGGAAGCCAGGTTCACACTATGACTGAAGAACTCTCTGTGCATCATTTTCCCTATTATGTCTATCTTCATCCATAGTCTCTCCACCTCTTATCTCATTTCATGGGAAACTGACTTACATCTTCTCGCTGTTGCTACAGAAACCTTGCTCCAAATAGGGAGGACGAAGTTCTTTTGGAGCTTTTTTGTTACAGTATTCTTGCAGTCAATAATGGCAAACTTTGGTCACCATAAGAGAGACAACTATAACGTTTTATAGTAGACTGACAGGAACATGTATCAGACTCTGAGACCTTGCAGAACAGAATTTACAGATACCATTATAATATCACAGGATGTAGTAGACAAGTTGCATGGAAATGCATTGTTCAAAATATTGCTTTTTTAAGGGTAAAAATGCACATCTCTGTCAAAAGCATATATATATGCTTTTGACAGAGATGTGCATTTTTTAGGCGGTATTAGGTTGATATTAAGTTATATAAACATATTTATGCTGCAGATTTGGTATAGTCAATTTAAAGTCACATTTATGTTATACAGTATATAACCATTCACCAGAGGGACAGATACATTCAATGGCAAGATAATGGAAATACCAGGCAAAATAAAATGCACTCTGCACCAGGCAAAATAAACAGTATGTACCAAGCAAAGCGAAACACAAAAATAGCAAGAGCAAAGGTTGAAAGAAAAATACAATCCAAATCAGCCTCAGTTTAAAAAGGAAAAATCCCCTTCTCCCCAAACTGAAAGGTAAAAGAGAGAGAGAGAGAGAGAGAGAGAGAGAGAGAGAGAGAGAGAGAGAGAGAGAGAGGGAGAGAGAGAGAGAGGTTAAAATAAGAGGTAATGGAACAGAGAAACCCTTCGGGATATGTTGTCAAAGCAACTCATGAGGTTTAAATTCAATGGAAACTGACGGGTGCAACTAAAACTCCATGTAACTCTTTATCCTAATGAAGGGAGGAAAGAAACCAACAGCCATTCTCCAGATATGAACATCAGTCCATCTACATTGGAAAACAAGAATTTTCCAAATAGTAATAGGGAAGATAATTAGGCATTGATTGTGTTCCTATCTATCCATGTAAGCAATACTGTGATGTAATGCCTCTAGATGCACTTTTGGTGAGACTAGTGAGGTTGTTCTATCCTGAAATCTCATTTCAGCTAATTTCTATTGAATTTTTTTCTTTTTTTGTGAATAGGAGGGTGCACCAAAGGTTCCCAGAGCACTGTTGCAAGGCTATTATCTGCCCACATAGAGCTGTGTAAGGTTTTGTGCATGAGTTACTCTGCGACATAGAAGTGTCATGCCACCACAGCCATGGATCCATGCTGTTGGTCTGGATGCAATATTTTATATTCTTATTACTTATTTTCATGTAAGGAAAATGGCTTACGAATATAAGTAATACAGCCCTTTAAAAAAGCAGCAGAAAAGAATCAAATTTAAACTACCGGTAAGTTAAAAAGCCCTTCTCAAATAGGAATGTCTTCAGAGGGTTAAAACCTAGCACAGAGAAAGGCAATTGGATCACATTTGGGGGAACATTCCACAAATGGGGTGCCACTGCCAAGAAGATCCTCCCTCTTGTTGGGGCTATTGGAAATGTTGTTAATGGCAAACTATAGAGAAGACCCTCTCCAGGTGATCTTAAAGAAGGGGCACAGTACCTAAAGTTTCCAGGTCTCTCTACTTCCATCTTGTCTGGATTAAGTTTGAGTTGGTTTGCCCCCATTAATTCTAGAACTGCCTCTAAACCCTGGTTAAGGGTTTCCACTGCTTCCCTAGGCTTAGTTACGAGGTAGTTCTGCACTGGGTGGCTGCCTCAGAATGTAATGCTAATAGGGCAGATTGTTCAACTGTTTGTGATTGTTCAACTGAATATATATCTAATAAAAAAACCAAAGTTTCCAGAGTCGTTATACTTACACAAGGAAAATGGCAGATATTGATCTAGCTTCTGTTGGTAGCTAAGCACCTAGAGGTTCATAGTGTGATCGTAAAATTTGCTATGATACAAAATAAGTGCTTAGGCTGGAGAATACTTACTGTAGCACTGAGTGCAAAACCACAAACAATTACATTATGGTAACGTAAGAGTCATGCAAGGAGAGTCATGCCAAACTCACGACCACGGAGGCGTCTTCGGACAATGCTGGCTCTTTGGATTTGAAATGGGGATGAGCACCACACCCTAGAGTCAGACACGACTGGACTTAATTGTCAGGGGTCACCTTTACCTTTTAACATTAAGCTAGCTTTGGAGGCAAATGCCTGGAAAAATGTTTAGGATCGGGTGGCAATCTATAAGTCTTGGCTTGCATGCACAAGGGTAGCTCTGTCAGTGTGACTCTTGAAACAACAGAAATGCCAATAAATCCCACTCTAAGTGGGATTTGGTAGTAGTTCATATGCAGTTCTGTTTGTGGCTGAAACATGTTCATCATGCATATGGTGAAATCAGAAAAATGGTGGGTTTTGTTCTCTGTCTGGGATGCTTTAGCAACATAACAATAAAACTGCATTCATGCATAGGGAAATCTGGAGTGTGAAGACAGGATATTTTCTTTCAGGGCTGGCTGAAGCTGTTGGGCTGCCTGAGTACATAGCCCCACCGACCTTCCCCCACTTACCTGGCTCCTCCTCCTGGATTAAAGCAGGAAATGTGAAAGCATACCAGGATTTCTCCCAGGGTGCTCTGCATTGTCTCCCTTGTTTAAAGAGCCCACACAGAGGAAAGAGAGATCTTTCTCCTTCCCCCACCAGGCTCTTAAAAGTGCCCAGTGGAGGAAGGTGAGGGAGCCAGATCTCTGCGTTCTAAGGATTGGAACACAACAATCTCACCCCTTCCTCCATGTGGGCTCCTTACACAAAGCAGGCAATGCAGGGCGCACTGGGAGTGTGCCCTGCATTACCTGCTTTGAATACAGAGCCATGTGAAGGAAGGGGACAGTAAGGAGGCCAAATCTGTGACAGCGGGGGGGGGGGGAGGTGGCGGGTTGCCCTCCGCTCAGGCTCCAGTCTGCCTCCGATGCAAACAGGGTCATCATTCACATTATGAATGGGCTGGCCCTGCTTGCTTTTTAGGAAGGGAAAGGTAGAATAGAAATGTTTTAAAATTAATAAATAAAAATATGTCCTCAGTGTTGTATGAACTCAATCAGTGGCGTCATTAGATGGGGGGCCCTGTGGCTCAGGGCCCCCAGCGCCAGCTTCTGGGGGGCGCCGAGTCCGGACTTGGACTCCGAGTCTAAGTCAGGTGACTCAGACTCGGCCGACTCGGACTCGGGCCCAGGCCCGAGTCCAAGTCGGCCGACCGACTGGAGGCTCCGCGGCGCTCACCTTGTTGGCGCGACTCCAACCCGGCGGCTGTTTCTGCGCATGTGCAGAAACAGCCGCCGGGTGGGTTGAAGGAGTCGCGCGAGCGAGGTGAGTGTGCGCGGGGCCGGCGGGGCTGCTGCCGCTGTCACCGCCCGGAGGCTGAAAAAGGTAAGTGCGGTGCGGGAAGGGCCGGGTGGGAAGCGGGGAGGGGGTGCCAATTCGCGGATGTGCCCCCAATAGGTTTAGGGCTAGGGACGCCACTTACTCAACTATATATAGCAACATTCCATTGCAGACCACTGATGCCCTGTTGGGAGGCAGAAAAATTGTTCTCACTGGATCTCTGGATACAGCTGGACCATGATCTCACGGAAGTCCAGAAACTATCAAAGTCATTATAAGACACAATGAGAAAATTTTCCGTAGGACAGACATGTTTAAGAAGAACACTTTGCTGACCCACATCAATTCTCAGTAGATATATTTTATTTTTTATGAAAATTCCCTCTTAGACAATCTCCTTGTACAGAGGTTAATGGTGCAATCCTATCCCCATGGGCGCCTGCAGCAATGAGGCCTCAGCGTCGGCACTGAGTCTTGCTAACGTACCATAAGGCATGTTTTGACACCCGGAGAGGAAGCAGCACTGGCAGGAAGGCTTGTGCTGCCCTGCTGGCACTGAATCCAGGCCCTGCGCACACTGGAGCAGGTAAGGCTAGCTAAAGAGCTGGCGGAGAACCGAGTAGCCCCATTGTACCTGGGGATTTACCTGGGGTAAGTGGGTAAATGCTCATTTGCCCTGAGTAGACCTCCAGCCAGGGCCTTCCCTAGATAGGATTCAGCATGGGCCACGTGGGCCACACTGAAGAGCCTACGCCAGGTGAGGATAGGATTGGGTTGTAAATCCCATAATATTTAAAAAAAAGGTTTATGCCACTAAGGGACCAGTAGACCCACATGTCTCTACATATTTTGTACATTGGGGCTGAAGCATGGAGAACAAATTATGGATACCAAAAATGGCCTCTCCACGCAAATGTCACCCTGTAATATTTGCAAGTCTCCCAAGTTACATTATGAGTTTTCATGCCTCCTCCAGTGGGAAAAATTATGGGGTACATCCTTGCAAACATTATTGAAGTGTTGCTCCTCCAAGGTTTTGATTCTCATGTGACTGCCTATAAATGGATTCAAGCCACAGCAAACCCCAATGAAGTCTGTGGCCTTCTGGCCTTCTCCTTCTGCCCTCCTTGTTGAGGTCTTTTCCTTTATGAATCAGCATCTGGAGCATCAGCATCAGCATCTCCTTTATGAATCAGCATCTGTTATCACCACGGATGTTGACATCAGTGGGTGACACAACTTTGGCTCCCAGCAGCTTCATCCCAAGCCAGCATAGTCCACCAAAGCCCCCACAGTAAATGTACTGTATAACAACATATTGGAAAATAAATAGTGCAGTTGGCTGTGTTTGCGTTCATTCAGTGACAGGCATATCAAAGGGAAGGGGTCAAGAGGATTTGCAGAACCTCTTAAAGTTTAATAAAAACAAGTGAAAAAGCAGATATGGCTCATTTCACTCCCATATCCCCAACAATCAAAGTTATTTCAAGGCTACAGAGCTACCTCTATTGTTTAGGCTGAGATCCTCCAAAATTATCCAACAGTTTGGGGGCAAAATATGTTGGAAATGGTGGGAATGAACGCCAGCTTTTGCTAATGCTCTCAAAATACGATCGTTCTTTTGTGATACCCTCTAAAATTAGTCTTTTCCCAACTGTGTTGATCATGTAGCAAAGCTGAATAAAGCACCAGGTATTAAAACCAAGCTGTGCTGTCAAGCTTTAATGAAGTCTCTTCAGTAGCTTATTCTTCTGAGTCATGCTACAGTTTAGAAAGAGGTAGGAGATGACCTTTCAGTAACTAAGTTTGTGCTGCCGGTGTTGCCTCAGGAAAAAGCACGAAGAACAAACAAATGTGCTTTATTGTGCTTTGTTTCCCTTAAATTGCCTTTGCATGAAAATGGGTTGTTTCTTACCTGATGACTTTACCTGTGCTTTTAAAAAAATCAGAAATGGTAAGAGCTGCTGTACAAAAATCCATGACTTCATAAAATCAGGGGAAACTAGGAAATAAGCAACATCTGTGCAGTTGCCTGGTGCCCAAACTCTGTCAAAAGGCCACTTCCAAGGTTCCCTTCTATTGTGCCTCTTGGTATTCCTCTTCTACACTCTACTGCAGCATAAGGAACTTCTTTATTACTCCCCAGAGACCTTGAACATTTGCTGCCATGCAATGTGTGCTAGAAGTTAGGCCCACCCTCAGTAGCAGGAGTGACATTGATAGGAACTTGTTGAATGTCCATTGCTCAAGCACAAATCAATCCTGAGGAAGACTTGCCATTGGCCCAGGACAGAAGCAAAAGGAGGGTTGGAAGAAGGAACAACATAACATTGGCATCATTCTGACATTGGTATTGTCGGATAACAGCCACAAATTACTGCTTGTTCATTTTTAACGCCAGACTGTACCTGGCAAAGGGGACTGGACAGAATCTGGCCCACAGGCTTTGGATAAAACGGAAGAGTGGGCACAGATATAATAATATGCTTATTTTAGGATTACTTGATCAGGCATCATAAAGAATCTAGAAAATTTCTAGCACAAACAAACCTTTTCTCTTCTTGCCCTGTTCATAACTGGAATTATGGAATGTTTCAAATGGCTTCTGTTTGTATTTGATGGCATTTGGTGGCATTTTGTTACATGGCCAACATGTTTTTTTTTTCATTTCCCTGCCAAATTATACAGCTGTGTCACTGGCCACTACATAGGATCCCTGCACATGATTGTATTTTCCCCGTGAGTGCATGTTTCATGTGTTTTAAAAAGTACTTCCAGTACCAATTTGCACACACACCCTTTTTTGTTACATTTGCAAAGTGATGGAGAATTAGGCTTAGATTTGTTTTTAGACCAACTTTGCTTCGCTATTCTATTCCCCATAATATCTTGGCAGACAGTTAAGATTACATCTGATCATGCCAATTTCTGGGTAATTGAGCAAGCGCTAAACGTTGACTAGGCATATTATTAACATATCATTGTTCAACATACACTTTTAAAACCTAAAGCAACAGGAAGAAGAAAGAGGTGTTTCAAAATGTGTCCACTTCTTGTTCCTGTAGCTGCTGATAAGCCTGTGCTTTATGCAAACTGTCAAGGCCAAGGGAAGAAACTGGGGTAAGCTTGAAAAGAGATAACAGCTCAGTGAAGAATGCAGTGGTGTGCTCTCTAGTCCTGCTGAGACGGGGTGGAGCAGTGAGAAGGAACTAGGTAATTCTAACTCTCTTCCTGTTTCCTACCTTGGGCATCAAGCAGAGGCAAGGTAGGACCTGTTCTTCTGTCGTCATCTCAGACAGCTGTGCAAGAAAAGCAAAAGAACCTCACTGCATCTCCAAGGCATTTTCTTCTCTTCCTGCCAAAGAAGGAACATACAGATTTGCTTTCATGCTATCTAGAGCTATCTATAGAGCAGATCCAGGATGCAGGGGGTCCTCAACCACTGCTCGCCCTACGCTGATGGACCTTGAGAAAGTCACTCCACCATCAACACTACTACACAAAGACTGTGGGCTCAGAGGTGGGCTCAGAAATCAGCAGTGGGCTCTTCTGACTTGAGCTCTTCAGGGGGAACTGCCCTGAATCCTTATAATGCTGACCATTGATAGGGTTGGGCCAAGATCTCCTGGCATCTGAGGCAGTGTGCCACATGCTGCCCCCCCCCCAAGCCGGTGATGTGCCAGCCTCTTTTCTCTTTTTTCCAGTTTGGGTACTACTACTACTACTACTACTACTACTACTACTACTAGTAGTAGTAGTAGTAGTAGTAGTAGTGGAAGCTAGTAAGCAGAGGTGAGTGGCCCCTGCTGCCTGAGGCAACTGCTTTGGTTCACCACATTGATGGGGTGGCCCCCTGACCCCTGGTGTCAACCCTGGCCATGCTGTTCTGCTGTGCAAGTGGAGAGATGGCTTTGTGGGATATTGTGATAATTGGAGTAGTGTCCCTAATGCCCTCAACATATGAGCTGTCACTCCTTTATGTATAGACATACCTTGTTTATTCCTATGCTAACTGATGAAGTTGATAATGGAGGGAAATCTGCATTACAACTGCTTTCTGACTCTAGCAGGATATAAAAAGGGAGTGAAAGAAGCTTCTAAAGAATCAAACCTTTTGATCAAGGTACTGTCTTCCTGGAACTGTACTATTTCAGCTGTGGGAATCACATTTGAATTCTTCCATGTATTTGAAAGTCCCTTCGTGCAGACAGCTAGCTAATCAAGGAGAAGGCTAGACTAGAATATCTTTGTCCAGTCTGCTCACCCGCCTTGGGTCCCCTCGGGGAGAAAGGTGTGATAAAAATACTGTAAATAAATAAACAAATTATCAATTTTACACACAGGAGAAACTGTGTATAGGAAAAGCAAATTTTAATTGTAGTATATGCTTACAGCTGAAATGATCTCCTCTGAAGGAGCGTTTGAATAAATAAAGCCTGTAATATCGTAACTGGGCACCGCACAGACGTGCACTGTGCTCATGCTGTATGTGTAACATTCTCAGATGCCACGTACTCCTTCGTAACATTTTCGACAGAATGTTGACATTAAACCTACAATTTACCACCCTTAACGTCGCACATTTTGATACTTTATGTTAACCTTTGGGTGACAGCTAGGCAGGTATGTCCGTTCTGTAGCTCTTTTTCAGGAACATATTTTCTAGCAAATCACTTGAACTCTACACCTGATTACAATGGTGCCCTCGGTCAATTAAACCTCTTCTACAGTGTAAGAACATTTTGCGTTATTCCCAGCTTTACTGCTTTCCTGGCAATAGCTTGCAGTTTTTCCTCAAGTGCAATCATTTTCCACATTTCTCTTTGACATTTATCTCACAAAATGACAACACAATTTTTTTTTAAAAAAATGTCGTTTTAATTATCCCTAAGCTGAACCCCAGTTTAGTTTCTGATACATTTTCTGCCATAGATCAAAGCTTCACGATGGAACACACATTACCCCTATGATGCTCATTCAGTGCTGTAGAAGTAGAGACAATAGGGTGACACTTCTCAAACTGCTGTGAAATAGTCACTCTCACTGCCTCACAGATGAGCTGCTATGCAACTTGCTGATCGTTTTGTCTACACTACAGTGTTTTGCAAGAACTGTCGTTGGCTCTTCACTGCTTTCCTGATGTGCTACATTTGGCAATTGCCTTGTCTTGTTAATCAGTTACGTCTACTTTACAAAGCATGACCAGGCTTTTTGCAATTACTTCACTACCATATTCTTGTAAGTGAAATGAATTCGTACATGGACAATTTAAATTTAAAGTTGTATCTTTCTTTCTTTCTTTCTTTCTTTCTTTCTTTCTTTCTTTCTTTCTTTCTTTCTTTCTTTCTTTCTTTCTTTCTTTCTTTCCAAACCAACTATGTTCCAAACAGCCCAATCCTATGGGTGTTCCGCCAGTGCTACCTGCCTTACGGCAGTTGCAGAAGCAGAACGGGGGCAGGGGAGGGCGGAACGAAGAGGTAACGGGGTGGGGGAGGGCAGAATGGGGCGGTGACGGGGGCCAGGGAGAGGGCAGATTGAGCCCGAGAAGGGGACAGGTTCAGCAGCAGCAGTGACCCCAAATCCTAACCCCATTCTTGGGCCCAATTCACCATCCTGGGTCAATGTAGACATGTGCCAGGGATTTTGCTGGCGCGGGTTCAAGTAGACCCCTCGTGCTGCGGAGGCTTGCCCCCAGGTAAGGGAATGAATACTCCCTTACCCAGAGGATACCTCTGTGACTCCCCCCCCTCCGCAGGACACAGTGGTAGCCTTTTTGGTGCTGCTGTACCAGCGAGGGGGGGGGAAAGGATAGGATTGGGCCCTTAGTGGGCTAGGAGATTTAGGGACATCAGAGTAGATTTTTCTCTCCCTTCTCAAGTGATTTGAGTAAGTAACGATCAGGAGTGAGCAAAGCAAGTTCAGAAAGAACAGAGGGAAAAGGTTGATTCCATTATAAATTCACATTAAGTGGAAGAACCAAGTTTACCAAATAAATAAGATATAGGTCCGGGTCAGATGCACAGAGAGAAAGAAAGAGAAAGAGAATTGTCTTATTTGTGTGGGTCATAACTGTATTCAGGTGTAGTCCAAGTGGATCTGCTATCAGAATCAGCACAGATCTGACTGCTACCCCTGCCAGTGTGACCCCCCAGAAGCCCCCCTTTTTGCTCACTTACACCCCCACCACCACTTCTGCTGCTGCTGCCTTCTCTTTCTCCTCACTTGCCTGGTTGCTTAAGGAAGCAGCTGGGAGGACAAGGGGGGGGGGGGAGGAGAGTGGAACGCAGTGATCCTGGAGTGCCAATTTCCTCCTCCTCACCTTTGTCACTGCCAGCACCTCCCACTTGTTCCCATCCAACTGCATTGAAACAATCAGGCTGGGCAGAACATACTGGAAGCTGAGTTCTCTTCTGCTTCCAACATGCTCAGCCTCAGACTGCTTGTTTCAACATGGTTGGGCAGGACAAGCAGGTGGCCACATGTAATGGTAAGGAAGAGGTGGGGGCACTCTTCCTTGTCCACAGTCTTACACAGGAACAGGATCAGGCCAAGGGCCCATCTGGTACAGCTTCCTGTATCACACAGTGGCCCACCAGATGCCTCTGGGAACTTTCAAGACAACATGACACAATACTTCAGATGTGGCCTTACCATCGATTTATACAGTGGCATAATGATATTGGCTGTTTTATTCTCAATCCTTTTTTTAATGATCCCGAGCATGGAATTGGCCTTCTTCACAGCCGCCGCACACTGGGTCGACACTTTCCTCGACCTGTCCACTAGCACCCCAAGATCTCTCTCTTGATCCGTCACAGACAACTCAGAACCCATTATATGTGAAGTTTTGATTTCTTAGCCCAACGTGCATCACTTTACACTTACTTACACTGAAGCGCATGGTCAACGCCAGCAATATCACTGACGCAGGTCCGAGTTGACCCATGGTGGCGGCATCAGGGGCTTCCCCCAAGGAGGCCATTAGCGTATAAGGGTGCTGGGTGGACAAGGTGCAAGAAGGCAATGTGTTGGGTGGGCAAGAAGGAAGTGGAGGCTGAGTGAAGAGATTCTGTTTTGATTGCTCAATAGAGCGATGGGAAGAGATGCTTTGTCACTTCTTCCTGCCGAAGAAACAGGTACGTTGCCGCTGCCCTGGACCTCCTCTTGCTCACTCTCAGGATCAGGGCATTGGTTGAAAGTGGCTGGGGTGGTAGTGGGCTGTGTACACCACTCTGAGCTCCTTGGAGGAAGGTATAAAAATGTGAAAAATAAAATAAATAAATAATAATGCCTAAATCCCATGTGTGATAATCCTACACTTATTTTTGCAGCAGCTTGAACACTTGTAGGATTATTGCACAAGTCAGCCTCAAGATTATTTTAAATTGTGACATGATGTAATTTGTGTGTAAGCATGGCTTTGTAGGATTTCCGAACTGCGTGAGATGGGCCTTGATCTACACTAGTTTCATGATTTACTTCCAATATGAAATGTGGATATACTTGCTGTATGACCTTTCTGCCAACTTAGACTAATAATTTGGAATGAAATGGAATGTGAAAACATGCAGCACATTTGTCCCATCAATTGAGGCAAACCTCAGCTCGTTTCTTTTGACCAAAAGGTCCTTTTTGCCCAGGAGACCCAGTAATATTTCCAACTCCCTCCTACAAATCTTTTCCTGCAAATAATAATCTGTCTCTGCCTTCTAGAATTCTACTGAGCCTGTTCACCCTTTTAAAATTATATCATTAGGGGCGCAATCCTATCCTACTTACGCCACCGGTGTAACCAGCGGCACAGCGAGAGCAGGAGGCCCCAGAACGGAAAGGGGATTCAAATCCCCTCCAAAAGGGGAATTCAAAGGGGATTTGAATCCCCTTTCCATTCCGGGGCCTCCCGTTCTCGCTGCGCTGCTGGTTACAATGGTGGCATAAGTAGGATAGGATTGCGCCCTAGGAGTGATAATCAACAAGACTAGAACTTTATTGTTTTCATGAATATGGACAGATTTTCCTACCAAACTAGCTAACTTGCATTCAAACTATGATAAAAGGTGGTAAAGCAGAGTCAAAGCATTGCAACTCCTTGTTGTTGTTGTTGTTGTTCAGTCGTTAAGTCGTGTCCGACCCTTCGTGATCCCATGAACCATATCCCACCAGGCCTTCCTGTCCTCCACTATCTTCCTGAGTTCGCTCATTTTCATGTTCGTTGCATTGGTGATGCTGTCTAACCATCTCATCCTTTGCCTTCCCCTTCTCCTTTTGCCTTCAATCTTTCCCAGCATCAGAGTCTTCTCCAGAGAGTCCTCTCTTCGCATTAGGTGGTCAAAATATTTGAGTTTCAGCCTCAGTACCTGTCCTTCCAGGGAACAGTCAGGATTGATTTCATTTAGGATTGACTGATTTGATCTTCTAGCAGTCCAAGGGACTCTCAGGAGTCTTCTCCAGCACCACAGTTCGAAAGCATCTATTCTTCGGCGCTCAGCCTTCCTTATGGTCCAACTCTCGCAACCATACATTGCTACTGGGAACACCATCGCCCTGACTATGCGAACTTTTGTTGGCATGGTGATATCTCTGCTTTTTATTATGCTGTCTAAGTTTGCCATAGCTTTCCTTCCAAGGAGTAAGCGTCTTTTAATTTCATGGCTGCTGTCTCCGTCTGCAGTGATCTTGGAGCCCAAAAAAGTGAAATCTGTTACTGCTTCCATTTCTGCCCCTTCTATTTGCCAGGAATTGATGGGCCCAGATGCCATGATCTTAGTTTTATTAATGTTGAGTTTCAAGCCAACTTTTGCACTCTCCTCAAGAGGCTCTTTAGTTCTTCTTCACTTTCTGCCATTAGGGTGGTATTGTCTGCATATCTGAGGTTGTTGATCTTTCTCCCGGCAATCTTGATTCCGGCTTGCGATTCATTCAACCCTGCATTCTCATAATGTATTCTGCATATAAGTTAAATAAGCAGGGTGACAAAATACAGCCTTGCCGTACTCCCTTCCCAATTTTGAACCAATCGGTTGTTCCATGGCTGGTCTGAACCAGGGGCGTTAGCTGACTGGGGGCCGGGGGGCAGTGGGCCCCAGGGCGTCAGGGCGGAAGGCTGTCCAGGGGGGCGGGAGGCTCCGGAAAAAAGCGGGAAAAATTTGAATTTTTCCCGCTTTTTTTCGGCGATTTTCGGCGATTTTTTAAAGGATTTTTAAAGTGTGTATGCTTTTACCTGGACTTTAGTGAAATTGGACGGCTCCCACGACGATTTCAAGCCTTCTCCCGGGGGCGCAGCGTCTCCGTTCAGCCGCTCACTTGGTGCGGCACTTGGTGCGCCCCCAAAAGCAATCTCCGTAGTTTGCGCATGCGCAAAACCACGGAGTCTCCAGGAACGTTCTGGGCATGCGCAAACTACTTCCTGGAGCGTCCCTGGAGACTCCGTGGTTTTGCGCATGCGCAAACTACGGAGATTGCTTCTGGGGGCGCACCAAGTGCCGCACCAAGTGAGCGGCTGAACGGAGACGCTGCGCCCCCGGGAGAAGGCTTGAAATCGTCGTGGGAGCCGTCCAATTTCACTAAAGTCCAGGTAAAAGCATACACACTTTAAAAATCCTTTAAAAAATCGCCGAAAATCGCCGAAAATCGGCGAAAAAAGCGGGTAAAACTAATTAGCATAAATTATGCTAATTAGTTTTGGGGGCGTCGAGGATGCCGCCCCCCCTGCCAGATCGGCTGGCTCCGCACTGGTCTGAACTGTTGCTTCTTGACCCGCATACAGGTTTCTCAGGAGACAGGTAAGGTGGTCTGGTATCCCCATCTCTTTGGTGGTCTGGTATCCCCATCTCTGGTATCCCCAACTCCTTGTAGTCCAGAGTAAAGGAAGAATCATTTGCTCATTCAATTATGACAGTGTCATGCTGATCCAGTAGTTTGATGCAGACGTAGGATATGCCCATAGAGGCCCCCTGACCACAAGGAATGCCAACTAATTTCAATGGAGGAGGCAGCTTACTTCATGCATGGAGGTCCCTCTTGTATTTTTCATGAATGGGGCCCTTGAGAGTGGAGCCCATGAGAGTGTGCAAAAGAGAGTGGATATAGAACTCTGGAACGCTAATTTATAGTAGATGGGCAGCCCAATTCTATGCTGCCTTCTGCTGGCGGAACGAGCGCATGTGTTGTTGCAAAGGTGCCGTAAGGCATGTTGCAGCAGCGCGGAGGTTTGTGGCACCGGCAGAAAGGCCAGTACCAGATCTTGCCGGAGCCCCCTCTTAACCAGGTAGACTCCCGTCGAGCTGCAGAGGGGTGGGGAGAGGGTGGAATGGAGGAGGGGAGGGGCATTCCAGGGTGGGGGAGAGGATGAGGCGGGCTTGGCGGAGGAGGCCTCTGCCAAATCCTATCCCCCTTCCCAGGCCTGAAAGCCCAACACGAAGCTGCCCAGATTTGCTCCAGCCATTTAGCTGGTGCACATCCAAGTAGCCCCAGAGGCTGCTGGGGCTCAGCACAGGGTAAGGGGACAAGCATCCCCTTATCTCGAGGAGGCCTCCAGCAGCCTCTAGCCCTACACTGGATACAGCGGAGCCTGCCCCAGCACCGCTGCATCCCAGCATGAGGCTTTGATAGGATTGTGCTGTAATTCCTTTTGCCCACACATTTGCAATAGATACTGTGGCAAAAATAGCTACTGTGACTTTTTTCTTTTATTGTATTTTACTGTAATTTTTGTATTTTAATATTTGTTGTTAGCTGCCTTGGGCATCTCATTTTTGTGGAAGGAAATATGGGAAATAAATAATTTAAATAAAGAAATCACTTATACTCCCCATTTATTTATTTTTTGCTTATTGCTCTCTATTTTTGGACACTTCTAACCTTCCAGAGGCTTCTGTGACGTCTCAGCATTCTAAAAGCAGCTAAGAGATATCCTCCTACAGTGAGTCTTGTCCAGTGCCATTACAGAAGGGCCACATGGCATCCCAGACTGAGGAAGGGCCCAATGCACCATCGGGAAGGACCAGTCATGCGCCTTGAGGAACCTAGTACAGGGGGCCCCAGACCCACCCTGACATTGGCTCTGCAGAGTTGGCAGTCGCAAAGGAATTATCTTCTAAGATAAAAGACAAATATCATGAAAAATATTAAAAGCTTAGGGATTCATTTTACACACACACACACACACATACACACACACACACACACACACACACACACAGAGAGAGAGAGAGAGAGAGAGAGAGAGAGAGAGAGAGAGAGAGAGAGAGAGAGAGAGAGAGAGAGAGAGGAACCAGGAATAATTCAGTCTAAGTACTTCTGTATTATTATTGCATACATCAGTGCCTCTGTTTAGAGTCAGTGGAGTTGATTTAATACTATAGAAACCTGAATCTTAAATTGACTTTAAAGTGCGAGCAGTTTTAATATAGTGATTTTTTTTGTTCGCTCAAGTTCATTCAAAAACAAATAAAGAATATAAAACTGAACCAATACAAGAATTATAAGTGATTTTCTGCTTACTTTTTCAAAACCACTGTTTGCTTAGTTGTATGGAATATGATTTTATTATAATGTCATTCTAAACATGAAATGTGACCTGTAGAAATATAGTAAAACAAAAAACATTTCAAAATCTTGATGATATAGACTACACAAGGCAAGTTCATCAACTGCAGGGTGGCAGATACAACCTCTTGACAACAGGTCAATGACACACCTGCTACCTGAGGCGGCTGCTTCAGTTGGCCTCATGGATGGGCCAGCCATTGCTCAACAGGAAACTTCAGCTGATCCTGGCTGGTTCCACATCATCATCCCCCCCCCCCCCCATGTTCTAGATGACTGGTCTACACATATGCTTCTCACAATCCACATGACACACATGGCAAATCGTTGCATTTCAATATTTTCTGTGGCTTTTCCCCTTCTTATTTTGGACTTGTTGCAACTTTTTGGAAATGTTGGGTCATTACAGTGGGTGTGGAATATAGAGATGTGGATTCAGAGGTACCAGCCCCATCTATCTTACCTCACCTTGCATGCCCCTACTTTTCCCCCTCACTGATGCCTTTTATCTTTACCTGACCTTTGTTCTTAGCATTGATACTTCTACCATTGCAGAACAAGCACAATTAAGATTCCCAGTGAAACAAGATTAGATTATGACAGTGTGCACATGCACAGCTGCACATGTTAAAAAAAGTGATTTTTGAAAAACAAAATTAATTTCATGGAGAAAGATACAGTACTAATTACTAGGTGAGGAAATGTGGGTAGTTGGTAATGGTCAGAGTTCAAGGCAGTGGTGGATGGGGCCAATGATTAAGCCTTGTATGACTCAGAGCAAAATTAAATTTCCCAGCAGAACAAGATCAAAGTGTTCCAGTGCGCACCTACGTGCTGCTCATAGCCAAAAAAAAAAAAAAAAAAGGAAATGCAACGTAAAAACATTCTTAGGAGGCATTGTTGTTGTTTGCATCATTACTGGTGCATTCACTGACAGACTGGATGAGAAATCATTTAGTTGTAAGGAAGAAAATAGTTTTTCTGAAAGTATTAAAAAAATTCAAACTCTGAATCACTATGATGCACATATGTGCTTCATTAAGGGAACTGTGGGTTGAATAAACAAACTATGTGACATTGGATACTCTGCCGATTTCGTTTGGAAATACAACACCTTCCTGTGTCAGAGGACTGAAAAGGGGGGGGCGACGACAAGGATATTAGGTGATGTCCAATAGAACAGCAGTACAGGCCCATCAGTGAAGAAACGGCAAAGCACCATCTGTCTGGCTTAAGGGATAGTTGTGGGGAACCAATGCCTGGCTCCCTAAAATGCATCTGTTTATGAGACACAAGTTCCTCCTCATTTGTTGTTCACACTTGACATTGTCTAACGTTTGATCAAAACATGGCTAATGGCTTTAAGAGCTTTTCTCCCACTGCTACTACAAAGGAAAGTGGAGTCTATTCAATTATTGTGTGTGTGTGTGTGCGCGCGCGCACATGCATGTTCGTGGAGAGTGTCTACTTGTTGAGATACATTGCTACCTAGTTTTATGGTCCTCTCAAGATGAGGACAACTATGTGGAATGTTTCTCTTTATTTTCATGTTTTCACGAGAGTTGAAACTGCTTCTGCAACCACTGCAGTTGCTCACACCACACCAGACCTAAGCCCACCTGGTACACTCTGTAGTGCAGATGCCCTCCTTCTACTCTCCTGCCACATCCATTGTGACGGCTAAAGTTCTAGCCCAGCATCTGATCAAACATGTTAGTGCTGCAGCTGCAGCAGCAGCTTGCGCTACATGTTCAGGGCGTATGACTGTTTTCTATACTGTAATACCTACAGCATCCAGGATGCCATCACAGGTAGAAATAGGAAATGGTCATTCTTAACAAGCATAATAAATACAGACAAAAACACATAGCATGCTTAGTAGTAAATATATGTGTCATAGTGTTACAATAATAACTTGAGCCACAGAAGATGGCAAAACCTGTTTTCCAGCACAGTAATACATACTTAGGATGACTGGGGAATTTGTACTAAAAGGAAACCTCAGCTGGACACACAGACAGTGAAATGCAGAACCGGGACTAACATGAGACCACGCTGAGTACAGCTATTAGGAATAATAGCATCCTAAAAGATCATGATATCCCTATATGACCAAGATTGGCTCAAGCTCTGCATGTTCCTGACTTCTGTCAAAGGCAGGGGGTAGGATTAGTAGCATTTCTGGCAAAGAACAGATCATGGATGCAATGCTTCTGTGCAGCCTGGACTTTTTACAGAGTCACTTTGCATTTGTTCAAAACCTGTTAATGCTTCTTCCGCCTTGGAAGATCTTTCAAAACGCTTTGATTTGTAGGACTTTTCGGCAAGAATCTTGAACACATGCCAGAAACACATTTTACTCCTGCAAGTGACTTTCAGTGCAATAGCAAGGCACATCCTTATCCAGTCTGCATGTAATAAGTGTGGTGGTGCTGGTAGCGATTTTCAAAAGATGAGGTCAGATATGTGCTTCCCGATATGCAATGACAGCCCATCCATGAGCTGACTGAGACAGTGGTCTCTCACAGGGGGCGCCCACCTCCACCTGCCCATTCACCTTTACTGCTGCTCTTCTTCCCGACACTCCAGCCCACCACTCTTCTCTCCTCCTCCACACTTCCTCTTCATCTCCACCCCCTCTTCCTTTTCAAATCCAGAGACTGAGAGGAGAAGAGGCTGGCAGCACATCACCAGGTAAGGGAGGGGGACAGCATTTGGTATACTGCCTGAAATGCTGGGTGGTTCTGGGCTAGTCCTGTCATAAGGCCTTCTCAGTTGTGGCACCCAAACTATGGTTGGCCTCCCCAGAGAAGTATGCCTGGCCCCTCACTCCCCACCATCAGTAGTGATGACTATATTATTTTGTAAACTTTTACAAGTGTCCCTGCTGGAACGTGTTTTTATTCTGCTATATCGTTGTTGTTGTTGTTCAGTCGTTAAGTCGTGTCCGACCCTTCGTGATCCCATGAACCATATCCCGCCAGGCCTTCCTGTCCTCCACTATCTTCCTGAGTTCGCTCATTTTCATGTTCGTTGCATCGGTGAAATGCAGTGAAATGCAGAATCGTTGTTACAATGCCAGTTTTTATTAGTGTATGACAATGTACTGTCATTTTAATCTGAATGTAAATTTGTCTTCAGTGCACTTCTGTGCAGGTGTGATATAAATTAATAAATTACATGTACTACCGTATTTCTTCGAGTCTAAGGCGCCATCGATTCTAAGGCGCACCTTTACTTTCAGTACCACCAGCAGGGGAAAAAAAATCCATCGATTGTAAGACTCACCTCCCTTCATTGAATCTACCCGCTCAGCACCAACTCTCTCCAGCATGTCTCCTGCAGCTGAGGATGACTGAGTGCACTGCATAGCATTTCTGGCCCCACCAGAAAGTGCCATTTCCTTCGTTACCTTGGCTTGGGGGAGCTTCAGGGAGGCCTGCGCAACCCTCTGCAGGCCTCCCTGATCTCCAGTTCGGCGAAAAACAGCGATTTTTGGCCATTTCTGGTTTTTGCGAAAACCGGAAATGGCTGAAAATCACCGTTTTTTGCCGAACTGAAGATTGGGGAGGCCTGCAGAGGGTCATGCAGGTCTCTCTGAAGCTCCCCCAAGCCCCAGTAAGTAAGAAGATAGCATTTTGGGGTGCTTTTTGGAGACCTTCGATTCTAAGACGCACCCCATTTTTTGAAATGCTTAATTGGGAAAAAACATGCGTCTTAGAATTGAAGAAATACAGTACTACTACTACTACTACTACTACTACTACTACTACTACTACTACTACTACATCATTTAATTTTTCTACAAACTTGACAATAAGTAAAGTTGAGTTGAAACAACTTATCGTGCATATATTTTTATCCATATTTTATGCACTAAACTCTTCACTTCAACATTGCCGCTGCTATTTTAACTCCTCCATAAACATTTCTCCCATTTAAAAGTTATGGATTGTTTTATGAACCTTTTATATATGAGCAGTAATCATACTGAGGCTCCTGTAGAACTGTTTATGTTGGTACAATATCATTGGTGAAATGAATTCCATTTCCACGCATGACATAAGACAATATTTCCCCATTAGTTTAAAGGGAGAAAAATTGCGACAGTAACAGCTCAACAACACTATCCTCATGTTATGCCAGTGTATGTACTGATGGCCCCACCAGTGCAGAAGTCCATTCACCGACAGGTATACCACAGATGCTGGTGCAACTCCGCCAGCAGAGATGCCAAAACAGGGAGGAAATTGGGGCATAACATGGAAGGGACATGGGAGGGGTGAGGAGTTGACACATGCCATATCCGAACCCCCCTTCAGGTGACAAACATGCCCCCAATGCTGGAAAAATGCTACACTGACAGAGCTGGTGTAGGAAGAAGTAAACCCATAGGGAAAAGTGGGGAAAGAAAAAAAACATTCGAAAATCACACCTCCTGCCACTCCCCACCACACCCATTTTCCTATGATGGAGCATAGGATACAGACTACATGGTGCAGCCAATCACAGCACACCAACCCCAGTATATAAGCCCCTGACAGGGAGACTACAGCTCAGATGATGATGCACAGCCTAGGGCTATACCTCTCTGGCCTCTCGAAGGGGAACTATGGTGAAGGGGCATTTGGCACACAGAAGGAGCCCTTTGCACAAGCAACTTCTTGTCCCTCACAGCATGTACAGCCAGATAGTTTAACACTTCTGGATCATGCTGCCCCTGCTTGGTGGGCCACATGTTTAATACTTTTGGTGGCAGTGGCAGTACCACTGGCCAGCCCGGCCTGGGAGGGGGGGATATCAGCGTCAGGCTGCGCCAATATCCCAAGCCCCTTCCCGGACTTGGCCAGCCTTACACGGCCTCCCTGGTTGTGTGCCAGCTCCAGAGCTGCCGTGCATCGGAGGAGGCCCATTGGGACCTCCGGGGCTTACATCAGGGGAAGGGGATGAATGTCCCCTTCCCCCAAGGTGAACCTCAGCTGTGCCAGCGCAAGCCGCATCCTGTGTAGCCGGCTATTTAGGCTGGCTGCTGCAAATTGTGCACGATTGGACTGTTAGTGAGGTAGAAAAAGACTTACAGACATTGCTGGCAGTCTGGTACAGGTGAATTTTAAGGACCTCCTCAAGATAAGCAGCCTTGTGGGTATTTAGCGGGGTATGTTCTATCCTTTTGTGTAACAAGGTATGAGAACATCATTGCAAATCTTCATGTTGTGAGCATAATTGTTGAAAGTCCACCCACCCCAATGTGTGATTTTTTTTCCCCTTTTGCAATGAAGTCATTTAACAGGGAGAACTGGCCAAAGAAAGCACATCTTCAGAGAATGTGATTTAAGGCCCTGATTGACGGATGGACATTACAACAAAAAGTACTTCTTAATGATTGAATTCATTGTCCCATCTGCCAGCAGGCAGCAACTGAACAAAAAGGGTATTTCCCTTTGTGAAGATGGTATTGATTGTCTCTGAAGTCAATACATAAGCTGCAGAAAGAAGACTGCGGCCCAGTCCCATAATTCATATTCTGATTGAAATGGGCTGGGTGATGTAAAGACTGTGGTAGCTTTCATCAGTATACTGTTGTTTCGTCTGTATAATCTTACACTCAGTTCTGTGGATGAGAAAGGTCTGCATGCACATCCCTTTGTATGTTCAGATCTTCCCCATCCACACCATCTGAATGAAAGGGGAAACCCAGGCATGTAAGAGCAATGTGCACCCACTGGAATATATCTGGAGTTCCAGAGTAGGGGTGCCTATGTGGAACCTCTTATTTCCAGAAATTCTTGCCTTAACCTTTTCAAGGTGGTTGTTACCCTCCTGGTTGTAGGAGTAGGTTTTCTTTGTGTCAGGTGCAAGGAAGTGGCGACAGGATACAAGTATCTTGTTGTCTTGTGCTCCCTGAGGCATCTGGTGGGGCCACTGTGTGATACAGGAAGCTGGACTAGATGGGCCTTTGGCCTGATCCAGCAAGGCTCTTCTTATGTTCTTATGTTACCCAAGGAAGCCTGTTTGTTACCCTCTTTCTTGGCATTGAGAAAGAAATGCAAAGCTCTTCTTTTGGGGTTGGCCTTCCATAGTTGTTATTCACTGCTGAGTTTTAAAAATTGGGTCGTGGCTTTTATTGCTGCATGTTGAAATGCTGTCTGAAGTTGCTCCTCTGTTGACTGGGATTCCACAGTGGGAGCACATCAGCCCAACACTGTGAAATCTGTGCTGCCTGCCTGCCTGTTTCTAGGCTCAGATCAAGATAAATAAGTTCGCAAGTTGTCACGACGTGACCAAATTTCCGAGTTGAAAATCAACATTCTGCCAGGCAACTCCGTCATTTTAAAAACGTAAGAAGTAAGACACATATGTTTGGGGCCACATATGTTTGGGGCGAAATGTAAAGCTGCTAGAACATCTTGTTAACTTTGAATAAAAGTTTTTAAAACGACCGAGTTGCCCGGCAATATATTGATTTTCATCTCAGATCAAGATGTTTATTCTTAACCTGTAAAGCTCTAGCGGCTTGGATACCTTAAGGTAGTGTTTCCCAAACATTTTTGACCTGTGGCTCCCTTGACCATTGGTGACCATTGGCCATGGCTCCCCATTACATTATGTTGATGCCTGGCTGGTTTCCATGGCTCCCCTGGGAGCCACACCTCCCAGTTTGGGAACCACTGCCTTAAGGACTGCATTCTCCCACATGTACCTCCCCAAATAATCTGCTCATCACCTGAGGTTCTGCTTCAGGTACCTCCATTAAATGAGGTGTGGAAGGTACCTACTAGGAGCAGGGCCTGATCAGTTGTGGTGCTGATCCTTGGAAACACCCTTCTGTGGAGGCCAGACAAGCCTTCACTTTGTATGGTTTGAGATTCCAGATGAAAACCTGGCTCTTCCGAAAGGCCTTTAATGCACCTTGATCTTTTATGATGCGGAATTGAATTTGTTACTCTGATTACATTTTGCTGGTTTTGCTTTTGCTTATGTGTTTTAAATTTCCAGTTGTTAATGTTAAGTATTTGGTGCTTTAATGATGGTTTGAAAGGTATTATTGTTATTACCCCCTTTGGTTCCATTGGGATTGAAGTGGGATATAAGTCGTTTACAATAAAATAAACCAAATCTGGCTATTTTACAGTTTTTATTTATTTATTTTTCACATTTTTACACTGCCCTTCCTCCAAGGAGTTCGGGGTGGTATACATGGTTCCTTTCCTCCTTTTGTCCTCACAACAACCCCCTGAGGTAGGTGAAGCTAAGAGATAGTGGAAGGTGTGCTGCACTCAAACAAGGTGTCCTTCCACAAGCAGAAGCTCAGTGCTGAGTGCCTTCCACATGAGCTCAGTGCTGCTTCTGCATGCCAAAAGAGCTTCTGAAGATGAGGCTGTGCTCTGCACAATTTTAAGATACAACCCATTATCTACACACATTTTAATTACCAACTCCAAATGCCTTTCTGTATAAATATTAGAATGAGCATTTTTTTTTCTGAACTGATAGTGACTACTGGGCTTGGCTTTCATTTTTATCTGAAGTATAACTGGTGTTGAGCAGAATTTGCATATTATTTTTTCGGTTTTATGTTTTGTTTTGGAAATCTCAATGACTCTGGAGGCTACCCAATAAAACCTTTTGTCCATCTGTCTTTGCTTTAATTAGTCAGCTATTTTAATAATTTTGATACACTTTTATATTGTTATATGAGCTATAGTCATGCAATAAAAATATATTACTCCTACTTCTAAAATTAATACCAATAAATAAAATCATAAACTTGTGAATGCAGAAAATGGTAGCTATTAATCATTGCATACCAAAAGTATGAAAGGTAATGGAAGAAAATATATTCAGCTCTACTTCTTTAAGTGAAAAGGTTACATTAAGATATTTTATAAAACGTTAATCATATTTACATGTTTATAACAGAAGTACCACTGTGAGACCAAAGCTTATGTCTATTTTAATAATCCTTTGGAGTGAAAATTAAGTCAACACTTCTGCTTTTTACCACCAATTATCCAATTAACCAAATTTCAATAATGCAGTTAAAAAGAACACCCAAAAAAACACAGGTACAAATGTGTCAGTAGAATTTGCCTTTATTAGTCAGTGTAATGTTTTGCAAATTTAACTGTGTGGTAATATTTCTTTCCTCAGTTGTAAAGTATTAATATGTGCACTGAAGACTGAGACAAAAACAAAACAAAACACAAAGCAAGAACTGACAGGCACTGTAGCACTGCAGTAATTAATTTAAAATAAGGCTGATTTGTTCAACTGCTGCTTTCCCCTAGGCCATTATCTGGGAGTTAGTTATACTGAAATTCAGCAACTTAGAGGAAAAACACCTGTTGCATATGATTACACCCTATTAAAATGTAATGAATTATTCAATATGAATATTTCTGATTGAAGCATTGCTATCTTGCCACCAACGTCTTTACCCTATGAATAATCCTCGGAAAAGAAGAGAGGGCAACACAATTTGTCAGTTATCGTCTCAAACTCCTCCAATATTTACAGGATTACCTACGTCAGGATTACCGGACTCAGGAATGGCAATAACTTAACTTCCAGCCTTACATATATACCATGCAAAGAGCAATCCTACATACCAGCTAAAATGCCTGATTCTATGCCAATGCTGATACTATGGTAGCTAGTTGGTAGCCTATACTTTCCCAGCAGCGATGTCCAAAACACAATGACAGCAGCAGAAAAGAAGAAGCAACATAGCAACAAGAATGGCCCTTCTCACAGAGCCTCAAGCAACTCTGGTGCCACTCACCAATTACAACATTGCTCCTGGGGATGTTTGCATAACTTCATCAGACCTTTATAACTTAGGAGTTCAGCAGCCGGATCCCATTGAGCTGCCCTGCTGGTGGAACTTGTGTTCCGCCGGTGGAAGGAGGAGGATGCTGGTGGAATGTCACTCCAGCTGGTGGTGAGCCCTGCGAGCCCGGTGTGCTGATCAGCAGAGCCAACTGTGTCTGCCAGTGTCAGTGAGTTGGCAGTGGGGGCAGGCAGTAGGTGGAACAGGGCGGGAAAGGAAAGAAGAGGGGAGTTTCTGGGTGGTGAGGGTGACGAGGAGGGAGGTGGAATGAGAGAGAGAGAAGGCGGGTTTGGCGGTAGCCGGATCCTATCCCTATCCTTTTCCACCTCCCTTACCCCTCTTGGTCCTGTGACAGCAAAACAGCTGGCAAAGGACCAAGGAGAGACCCATAAGGAAAGTGGAGGTGCCTGCACTGGTGGGGGGGGGAAAGTTTGGTAGGATTGGGCTGACATTGTCATGGGGGGTTTAGTTGCAATTCAGTCCTCATCCAGCCAGCATAATCCAAAGGTGGTATTGCACCATTCGTCTGCTTGCAACAATAAGTAATCCTGCAGTTTTTGTTACTGATATTCATTGTTGGATGTATTCGCTGCCAGATATGGGAGTGGCACTGCGAGAATGTTAAAAAGAAAAAGAGACATTCCTGCCCGAAAGGGCTCAAATTTGGTTAGATAAATGTTAGTAAGTAGTAACTCTGCAACAGAAAGTGGGGGGGGGGGGACTAGGGAGATGACAGACTTTCAAAGAAACATGAAATATGCATGTCGATGCACCAATATGGTTATGACAGGAGAATACTCCTTTTGTTAAATTGCCTGTGCAGCCTCTATGTACATATTTCAAGGTTGTACTTCTCTGCTGAAGCAAATCCTGGGGTTTGTGCATAATAGTGATCACTCCAGCTATCCATCCTTCAGGGAAGTCACCATTCAGGCAGACAGTAGCAATTCTTAAGATGCCTTAGGAGAGAGACGCTATATTTCATTTTATCACAAGTAAGAACATCAGCCCAAACAAGGGACATATCAGACAGCAAATGCAAATAGCAACCTGTAATTTTATGGCTCCTGCACGTCTCACATCCTTTTATTGATTATGAGGCCACAAGGGCCTTCTTTGGGTGCTGAGGCAGACTTGAGTGGCTTCAGTTTTATATGCTTTGGCATGAAATTATAGATGGGGCTTGTTTCTTCCCAGTTTATTCATATACTCTGAGACCATATTTACAGTTTTCTTCATTTCCCAAAGCTCAACACTCTGGTTCAGCACTCTGCTAAAGGAGCACAGAGGCCAGCCTAAAGGATTCCTTGACTGCTGGAACACGGCCACTTGATTTATTTGAATGATGAAACTGAAATATTTGCTGCACCCATGCGCTCAGGCTGTCCGAACACTTGTAGCATTAGCCCAAGCAGCTTATCGGAAAGAAAAATAGTTTTTTTCTTTAAAAAAAAAACTAAAAAAGAAAATAATTGTTCAGTTCTTGTCTTAACCATATAGGTAGCGTTCTTACAAAACAGAGAAAAGGGTTTATTTAAGGGGGAAAATATGCAAAATACATGATGGGAAATAAGAGACTTGTGTCAGAGACAATACAAAGTTTCCATTCTAAACTACTTGCCCTCTGAGCTAAGAAATCCACTTACATAGGACAAAAGGTAGAATCTCTTCCATCCCTGGGGGGAGGGGAAGGTCATTTTGAAGCAGTTGATCTTGCTCTCCCAAAACAACAAGCACACAACCTTCACCTCATCGTTACTTTTTTTTAACGGTCCCCCAAGCAGGGCCTCTCAGAGGAATTTTATCAGGGGGTACAAAGTTTCTTTTGGGCCCCTTCTCTTCATGTAATTTTTGCTCCTGGGGCCCCCTTTTTTGCTCCTGGGCCCCCTTTTTAACCTATTTTTGACCCTGGGCCCAGGTACAATTAACCCCCCTCTCAGAGGCCCTGTCCCCAAGCCTTGGGTTTCAGACTTTCCCATTGGCTTGTCTTGAGAAGAAGGACAAAACTAGCCCAATCTAAGCCATGGTCAAGAGGGAGCAGTGGGATACCAACTAGACATTCCTTGCCCATTGTTTTAAAGGCATAGGGGCTAGCGAGGATGGTGCTTCCTCTCAGTGGGCATCTGGCCCGGGTAGAGTGACACGAGGAGGGAAGAATTCATAATGGAAGACTTGAACAGGCAAGCCTGAGCCAGGCCAATTCCAAGCATAGACTATGACTTTAACAAAGGGTAAAGGCTTCCCTTTCACCATGCAGAGAGGCATTCCCTGAGACAGGTGGTTCTGAAGGACTTTACAGGTAAGAACCAGCACCTGGATTACACTATGAAGCTAAATGATAACAAGTGAAGTTGACATACAATAGACTGATTATGTTCCTGCCTCCTATCATCTACAAAGAGGTAGGCAGCAGAGGTGTCGCACCACTGGGGGCGATGGGCCCCAGGGCGCAGCAGGCCGCTCTTACCTGCCCCGTTGTGTCCTCCTCGCAGCCGAGAACGGCTGCGGTTTGGGCCATCCTGCCCGCCCTGGAACTGTACGGCTCCGAAATGGCCTGGAAAACAGCGCGGGGTGTGTGGTCGGAGCCACGTGACATCACGCCCGGCGTCACGTGGGAACATAGCATCGGCGGCCCCTCCCACGTGGGGGCGCAGCATTGTCTCTGGTAGGCAGTGCATTCTGCGCTAGTCAAACAGGCATTATGACAGATATTGTAACACCCAGATCCAGATCCTGCTCAAAGGCTGATGCAACAACAGTCTTCTAACTGGTGCTGGTTGGCACTTCATTCCCCTCCCCAAGCATTTGCGGTGATGTTTAGGAAAAGGCAGTATGACCCTACAACAGGGATAAAGAAAGTGGCCTAATTCTGTTCCTTTAAATCATGTCCTACAGGCCATTTATACTTGTAAGGAAATTGCTATTCCTCTCCTGGATAACGTGCATTTCCCATGACTAGAACTGTGCTTCAGCTGCAACAGGTGCAAACAGGGCTTAGGGCACAATCCTAACAGTGCCTAGAGCTGCCAGAGCAAGCGCTCTGGCTGTGCTAGGTCTTTCCAGCTGTCTCAAAAGGCAACACGCCAGAGCGCATGGCCTGGTTGCTGCCGCCACAAGTGGCTGGATCCGCGCGCCAGCAGACTCCGGACACCTGTCGGCCCAGGTAAGTCTGGGTAGGGGGTGGGAGGTGGGGTTGGCCAGAACATGGTGGTGAAGGAGGTGGGAGGAGGGTGGATTGGGACTGGGAGGGGGTGGTTTCAGTGGCAGTGGCACAGGTTGAAACCTAACCCCCTTCCTGGCCTCGATCTGCCTTCCCACATGGACATGCACCAGCAATCTGAGTAGACCCGGCCGGTCAGCAGGGGCTTACCCCAGGGCAAAGGAACAAATCTTCCCTTGCTTCATGGAGGCCTCCAGAGGCTGAAACTCCCTTGCAGGATGCAGTAGGCATCACATTGGCACTGCTGCATTGCTGTGCGGGAAGTGGCAGTGGATTGGGCTGTTAATTTGTTCCAGGACTCAGGTGAGGTATCTGTCATTCCCTAGAACATATGAAAATAAGAAGAGATGAAAATGCCTCCTGAGCACATGCAGAATTTATTTCCTTTACAGAAAAACTTTCTGACCAGATAAACTTGATTCCTGATGGCTTTTCCATCCTAGAAATTAAGGACTGGATGCAAGTCAAACAACTTGCTCCACCACATCTTAAGCTTAACACATACAGTTCTGCCATTATAATTTTTATATTATGAGTGTTATTTAAAACTATGCTGTGTGAAAATAAATACAGCCAGAGATGGAATTCTATGCACAGTAACAAGAAATTAAAATGGGAGCTACTCAACCTTCCATTTGAATAGTAAAGGCATGTTCTATGTTGGACAGATAGGAGTGACGGGCAGCCCAATCCTGTCTAGGATACCGCAGCGGTCCTATCCAGGATCAGGCCAGCCCTGGTGAAGGCCTCCTCGGGGTAAAGGGATGTTTGTCCCTTTATCCCCAGTAATGGCCCAGTCACCCCAATGGGTCTCCTTGGATGTGCACTGGCAAAATGGCCGGCGCAAATCTGGGAGGCTCATGTAACACCGGCCAGACCTGGGAAGGGGGATAGGATTCGGTGGAGCACACCACTGATGATCCCTCCCCTTTCCCAGTCTGACCCACCCAATCCCCCCTCCCATTCTGCTTACATTCTGCTTCCCACGCTGCCATACTGCCCGGTGCAGTCCATACCTGCATCCGGTAGGAGTAGCCTGTATCCAGCGGAGAGTGAAGGGCGCCGGCCTCGGTGCCAGCACAGCTTACTCTCTGGGTGTCAAAAATATGCCTTACAGCACGTTTGCAACACCCAGCGCTGGCGGAATGATAGTTCCACCGACCACCGGTCCTGTCTCAGACACAATTGCGCTGTGAGATGATTTTTTAAGCAACATAAAACTGAAACTAGGTGTGTTTTCACCAGACAAAAAAGGCATGAGGAGAGATGAAAGATGTTAAGATGTGTCCTCTTCTCTGTTGAATAATAGAAGACAGAAAGACACATTTTTGAAATATGTACTACATGTATCATTGATGAAAAAGCTTTGCAAACAACTGTTTTGATGGCATACAAAACATGCAACAGTCTTTTTCTGTGTTTTGCTTATTATTGATATCATGGTGGTCTTTGTATAACTCTAGTAGAAAGCATGAGAAGTCTAAAATTCTGTTTAGAACAAAAGACATTCTGAGTGTCATGTTGAATGTACCGTATTTATCAGCGTATAACACGCACTTTTTTGTCTAAATTTGTGACCCAAAATAGTAGGGTGCGTGTTATACGCGATACTAAAAAAATCCCTCCCCCCCGGCCGTTTTAAAGCATTTTCGGGCCACTTGTCCGCTTACTGCGTTGTTGTTTACCACCTCCAATCTTCGTCCCGCGTTGCCGGCTGCATTGCGGCCCTGCCGGGACTGCCCCCAGTCAGCAGCTCCAAGACGCGAGGTTCCCAGGCGCTGGACGCGACCAGGGAGCCCTGCACAAACATCGCAGCAACTGCGCGAAGTTCCCTAACACTGGACGCGACTGCAAGCTCTCCGGAAACATCGGAGGAATTCGGATGTTTCCGGAGGGCATGCAGTCGCGTTCAGCGCCTGCGCGAAGTTCCCTGATGCTGGACACGACTTCAAAGCCCTCCGGAATCATCCGAGTTCCTCCGATGTTTCCAGAGGGCTTTGAAGTCGCGTCTAGCATCAGGGAACTTCACGCAGGCGCTGAACGCGACTGCAGGCTCTGCGCAAACATCGCAGTTGCTGCGATGTTTGCGCAGGGCTCCCTGGTCGAATCCAGCGCCTGGGAACCTCGTGTCTTGGAGCTGCTGACTGGGGGCAGTCCCGGCGGGGCCGCAATGCAGCCGGCAACACGGGACGAAGATTGGAGGTGGTAAACAACAATGCGGTAAGTGGCCAAGTGGCCTGAAAATGCTTTAAAACTTTTTTTCTTGGAACAGCAGGGCCACATGCTCCCCCCCCCCCCAGGGTCTACCTGTAAACCAAAATTACTAATTATGGACAGTCAAGGTCATTCAGGCTTCATCGTGGTTACTGTCTTCTGAAATAGTTCTATGATATATATTAAAAAATTATTGATAGCTAACAAGATGATTCTGTCTGTAAGTTAGACAACATGCCAGATTGTGAGGTTGCTTCCCCCCCCCCCCACAGTGCTGGTGTCAGGTTTTGGGGGGGCCCTGGGACAAAGCCCTGCACTGCACTCCTCCAAGCTTACCAGCAACAGGGGTAACAGGTGACAGCATCTCCCACGCTTCCCATCGCGGGTGGGGGGGGGAGAGGAAGATTTCTTCAGTGGGATTAGCTCCTGTCTCCTTACCAGTCAATGGGAGCATTCCCTAAAGGACCCACAGTGACGCAAGAGCCTCTGGCGGACTCTCAGTTTGGATAATACCACTCCCAGCTTAGTGGCAGTGAGAGTTTATAAATTATAGTGGAAGAGGGAGGTAGATAAACTGCACACTATTTATTTGGCTCTCTGGCCCACTCTATCCTATAGGGTAAAAACTGTTTAGTATTACAAATATAAAAGGAAAGTGAATCCTTTCCCAGAAGGATAGCCTTTGTGTACAGAAGATAACTTAGGGAAAATATATATGCAGAGAAGCAGATGTGCTGTTGCCTGACATAATGGAGGCTCACAAGAGGCTGGAGATGGATTTAACTGGTGTTAAGGTTGTTATTGAACTGTGTGAGATGCCTTGTGGGTCCATTTTGGGGCAGGAATAAGTTGAATGAGAAATAAGCATAAACAACAACAAGGACAGATTTTGAGATGGAAATGACAGAGCCCTGCAACTGTGTCCAAGAACACATCTTTGGCATCATCAGAAGCTTCCTCCCAGCTTTAATAGCAGCATCTAGGGGGCTGATTTTCATCAGGACCATGATGACATGAGGGGAAAGGGTTACCTACCCCTGCTATGTGTGCCAGGGTCAGATTGCACCGTTCTCCCCTATAGCTGATATTTCTGTGTTGAAAAAGAGACTGATGCACTAAAGATGCTTCTCAAGCACTACATCTGGCTTGCCCAGAGGGGAGGCAGCAGGAAGAGGATTAGCTGGGGCTGAGCATGGGTGTTAAGCTTAGGGTGCCCATATCTAAAAAGGGACAGGGTGCCTATACCTTTAACCATTGGAATTTGGGCAGGTGCAGCTCTTCATGGAAGGGTGCAACAAGCTACACCTGCCCAAATTCCCGCTTCCTACAATGGTTAAAGGCATAGGCACCCTGGCCCTTTTGGATATGGGCACCCTAGTTAAGCTGGAATGCAGAAGGTGAAGAATCTGGGAGTGTCTGTGGAGCAGGGATGGCTGCAGGGACACTGCCTACCTGGCTAAGCCTATCCCTGAACGCTCCTGCCTCTGCCTACTTTACCTTCTGAGGATACCTCCTCCATAGCACCATGGCTGTTTGTCCCAAAAATTCTCTTTTCTCCCACTCCAGTTATCCTCTTCCCTTCCATTTTCCTCTTCTGTGCCTTCTACAGCTCCTGGAATTCCCTGAGAATTTTGGGCACAAACAGCCATGGTGCTATGGAGAAGGTATCCAGTTCTCAGAAGGTAAAGTAGGCAAAGGTAGACTTTGGTAAAGAGCAGGGCCATTACTGGTGTAGATGGAAAGCATCAGTCTGATTGCAAGATGGCTAGTGATGCAGTAACAGCAACAGGAGGAGTTGGGAACAGTTTAACAGCGCAATCCTATCCAACTTACACCACCTGTGTAACCAGCAGTGCAGAGAGAACGGGAGGCTCCAGAACGGAAAGGGGATTCGAATCCCCACCAAAGGGGGGTTCAAAGGGGATTTGAAGCCCCTTTCCATTCTGGGGCCTCCCGTTTTCGCTGCACCGGTGGTGTAAGTTGGATAGGATTGTGCTGTACTTACAAGGAGCAACAGCCGGAAAAAGAATATTGTATTACAATGGGGATTGCAATTAAGCCTTTAGTGTCAGAAAGTGACAGGACAATCCTTGTTTGAATCACAGCCTAATCTAAAGGGCAACAAGTATGCAGGAACACTGTCCAAAAGAATGGGCGCAAGGGACAAGTCAGTTGCACAAGCAAGGTTTAGATTTAGTGATGAATAAGATTAAACTTGTATCCTACATCTTTTTTGGGAGACATAAATTAATTTACAAAGCCCAAATATATAAAAACAGTTCCATAAAAATCAAAACCATTCAGCTAAACCATAGAACAATCATCAATTTAAGATCAACAACAAGTCATGCAGTTACCTCTAAAAGGCTGCTGGAGTAAAAGCATTTCACTTCTTTGTGTAATGTTTTGTAGTATCAAGACTAAGCTGGTTTCTTTTCCACAGGGAGGGAGTTCCATAGCTGGCATTCCTGAGAATACTGCAGTTTTTAAATATTGATTATGGATTATATTTTTGTTTGAATATTTTTCATTTGTACACTGCCCTGGCATCTCCAGATGGAGGGCAATATAGAAATGTGTTAAATAAATTAAACAAATAAATTCCAGTTGGTTCAGCCCTGTCTATCAGGAAACCCACATCTAAGAGTCCTGAAGGATGCTAATGCAAGGAGCAGAATGAGAGATTGTCCCTTTTCTGCTGCTGTCTCATCCCTGGCAGACCAACATAAATCATGTTCATTGCACAGCTGGGCAACACATGGCCCTCATGGTGTGTGTGTGCGTGTGCGTGTGCGAAGTTTGAAGTACTGTACCACCAATGAACACGTGTTGCTGCTTCTTGGATTGATGCTGTGTTCAGGCACTAAAACACTGAAGCCAGGAACTTCAGTGCAGAAAGATGAGTTTTAGGTCTTTTTTGTGGTTCCTAAACTTCTTTTAAACAATAGCTGGATCTCACTTTGGTCCAGTGGTCTCTGTGTTGTGTTTGCATTTTATCTGCACTGCATCTATATGAGAGAAAGATCGACTGGATGCCAGTGGAAAATGTTTAACAGACCCTGTTTGGGATCCTCAGGAGAAATACAGTACACATCCCATATCTACACGTACACACTCTCTCTTTAAAATTTGTGAATGTTTGCCAAAGATTACTATCTATCTTGCTATTTCTCATCAGAGCTGGAGTTTATCAAAATGTCAACATAAAGACTAACACTAGGGCAAATTTTCTGCAGTGTGGCTAGACTAATGTTCTCATTCTGTCAAGAAAGTCAGTATGGTGAAAGCTGCTGATGTAGCTGGAAGCATTATAAACAGAGAAGCAAGGACCTGTTCGTGTATGCTACTTGGAAAGGCGCCACTTTCTTTGACTGCATTATGACTGGAGGTAGTTAGGACCTAGCAAGATGCCTTCAGCTGTTCCCATAATTAGATTACAGGTAGAACCCCATCTGGCTCCACCATGACCCTTCTGACCTAGTCTGTTTTTCTGCTGTTCTAATGGTTGAGGAAGCTATTCAACATTTCTGCAGATTATGTCATTGGAATGCGCCTAGTAAAAGCGAGCACACATAGTCCAGCCTTTTCCTAATATAATCATAAAGATAACTGAAAATAAATGCACACACACACATAAACAAAAACATACTTTGGGACCAATTGTCCTTTGCACATTTTGCAACATTGATGATGATGTGACCATAAATGCAAGTCTTCTTTATTTTCCTTGGATCTTACTTTTCTTTGATTTGGCAGGAGGTGGGGTGAAATGGGTGGGGATAGTATTTAAACCCTTTTGTATATTTAATACAAAAGCTCATGAATAGTTTTATGCAAATGGCAGCAACAAGAAGGGGAATTGCGGATACCAGTGAATGTACCATTCACTATAGTATCAATGGAATGGCATAATTGTCCAGGCTCCAGCTGTAAATTACTTGGCTCTCCTGCAAATGATTCTACAAACTCACAGCCTGATTATGAAGCTCTGAACCACATTAATAGTCCCATTAAACCTTAGTCAGCCTTGTGAATGAGTATCATTTACAATTATTTGAACTCTAATTATGATATGAGCAGTTGATACGAGTGCTTCCCAAACTAATATAGCTTCACAAATGGACCTAGTATCTTTACAGAAGTATCCTCCTCTAGGCTACCTGAGCTTTGTATAAACAATTGTCTTGTGTAGGTCATTCAATTTTATGGGCTAGTTACAGCAGCGGATCTAGCAATCTGCTGCTGTAACGTCACAAATGTCATGCCGCCATCACATGCTATGGAGCTGCTGGAGGATACGGCCAGAGGCTCTGTGCATGTGCCAGAACTGCCAAGATGCTCTGCCGGTACAGGTACAGTGCGGAGGGGGCAGTGAGTGGGTGGTTTAGGGCAGGCAGGGAGTAGGTCAAACTGAGAGGTGGTTCAAGGGTGGGAAGGGGAGGATCTTGGTGGCAGTTGCACATGCCGGATCCTATCCCCCTTCCCCAGCCTGGACCTGACCCCTCCCTCTCCTTTGACTTACATCAGCAAAACAGCTGGAGTGGGTCCACGGAGATCCACTGGTGATCAGGTGGCCTACTGGTAGGTAAGTAAAAAATATTTTTACTCACCTCTTGCTTTTACTCACCTCTCCATTGGCGTGGCAGGTCTGGTTGGTTGAAACTGGTCCAACAGTAGAGGTTTGGAAGTGGGCCTCTGAACTGAGAGGCCTAGTTCTCACTGATGGTAGATGATGTACGGTAGTAAATCTGTTTTCTGGAATCTAGCATTTCAGACTTCATCTGGGAGTTCTCATGGTGGAATAGTCTCCTCCCACCCTGAAAAAAAAACTGTCCTACATGTGTTGTCAGGGCTAAAGTTAGGCTAGAAGAACCCTTCTCCCTGACATGGACAGTTTTCAATGTACTGTACGGTACAGGGATGTTTTTGTTCATATGGAGAAGCATTCAATCTTGTTAGCCTCATCTGCAGTCTGAAGTGGTACAGTCCAGACTCTGGTTTATTACCTCATTCACTGCTTGTGAGAACTTGGCCTGGCTTCACTTCTGCTTTACAGCACATCAGTGGTTTTTGGTTCTTTTTGTCATAAGCCACCTTGAGGTGCTTTGGCACATAAAATGGGGTATAAATATTTTAATAAAATAAAATTTGAAAACACACACACACACACACACACACACACACACACACACACACACACACACACACACACACACACACACACACTTCCATATTTCAGGTTTCAGTTACATCCAAAGCTGATACTTTTCTGAGTGAATAAAAGTTAGAGATGTGAGAGAGGTAAGTATGTCTTCCTAATACGCACTGTAACCCAGAGTGCACACAATCTGAAACTGCTTTTGATCAGTATGTGCTGCTGTAGGATGATGAAAAATTAGAAGCTTGGAGCTCACCTCTTAGAGGGTGTAATTATTGTCCAGGCAGTGATTCTAAGACTTCTGTTTAGAGTGAATAACAATCTACGTTGGTTTGAAAAGCCTTTTTTTTTTCAATCACCCAGAGAGATATAAGCATACATTTAGGCATTCTTTTTTCTATTTCATTCCCCATGGCTTTTCACTCTGCATAAAATCCACCACTAATTGTTTTTCTTCACTCAAAATCTATCTATAAAACTCTGAGTGTTCAATAAATATGTTTTTCCACAATGAGAGCAGTTGTAAAAGACATGAAATATTAAAGACCCTTTAGCTGTGTATCACAGAAATCTCTAGTTTCATTTTCTTCCTTTGGAATCATTTTTTGGAATATTACAAAAAAAGCCATCAGAAACTCCCAGCAGAATGATGCTTTCAAAACACTCATTTTAAGAGGGATTTTCTTCCTTTTAGATATGCAGTCTATATGGCCCAATCCTATCAAGGTCTTACGCTGATGGATCTCGCAAACTGTCAGCATAAGGCCAGGTCTGCCATCACATAAGTCAGCTTTGGCAGCTCACTACCAGGAAGCCCTGCTCAAGCAGTGGCGGGCCACCAAACCACTGCCGGAGCAGGTAGGTCAGCAGCGGGGGTGGTTCAGGGTAGGATCATGGGCAGTTGGGGTGGGGAGTGGGCTAGGGTGAGAGTGGTTTGGGGGCAGGAGGAGGACCTCAGCAGCAGCAGCACATGCTGAAATCCTATCCCCCTTCCTGGCCTGGCAAAAGAGCTGATGTAGGTCTGAGGAGACCCATTGGAAGCCAGGCAGCCTAGGGGAGGTAAGTAAAAAAGGTTTTTTCTTGTCTGTCTTGGGCTATCTGGTTTGGGGGGACGGGACGACATAGCATGCAGTGTGCAAGCATGTGTGCAAGCATGCAGTGTGTGCTCCACCAGTGGCGCTGCATGGTCAGGACTGGCAAGGGATAGGATTGAACATTTGTTAAACTTAAGAGTCCACTTTCATTTTCAGAAGGAAGTGGAAGACTTTGAGAGGTATTCACCTCTCTAAGTGAACGTGCATAAATTCCAGTAAAGCTCTTGGAAACAGCACAAACAGAGAACAGAGACCTATTTTGGCTGAGTCTTGTTTCATTTTGCTGCTGCTATAATTATTTTCCAGATGAAAATGAAGCAACTTGCAGAAACAAAGTCACTTATGCTTCCTAGTAATACGATCAACCAGAAGTGCTCTCCTTTTGCGAAGTCTTCTTTTACTGGAGACTAGCCAGGATATCAGTCCTAAAGCTGGTTTGCATTTTACAAAATCCTATCCAAAAGCATTTCCGAGTAGGAAGCAACTATTGTTAAATCTTACATGCAGTTTGTCACCTGTGATGATTGTACACACAGGCTTTTCATTGCATGTACATGTGATGTAGATGTTTTTGGACAACTGGGCTTTTCAGCTCATATATGAAGAGGATAAAATCAATGTGCATAATTGTTGCATATGATGATCTAAATGCGGCAACCCTACTTTTCCTACCTGGACGTGCATCCCCCCCCCCCAGGAATGTTAGAATGGGTGAAGCAGCTCTCAGTGTTGTCTGGGAAAACGCTAAGAATATTTAAGGGATTACCTTTAATAGCATCAGAACACTGGTTCATCTAGCATAGTGTTTCTCAAACTGTGGGTCGGGACCCACTTGGTGGGTCCCGGGTGATGGAAAGATCAGATAAGTAATTGCCACAAGCCCCCAGGCTATTCAAAACTCAGATAGCTACTACCTAATTGCCCTTCAAAGAACTGAGCCCCTGCAGTTTGCAAGATAGCTGCTAATTACCCTGCAAGCAGCTGAGCTCTTTACTTGTAAATAAATACATTTATTTATTTATTTCTAGAGCACCTTTTATTAAAAGTCTCGTAAGGCTAGGTGGGTCCCGATACAGTGTCATTTTAAAAAGTGGGTCCCGGTGCTAAAAGGTTTGAGAACCATTGATCTAGCATAAGAGCCTACAGTGATTAGCAGCGGTTCTCCAAGGTCTTGTAAAGATCCTTCTTAGGCCAATTATGATTCTTTAACTGGAGATGCTGGTGACTGAATTGGGACCTTCCACCTGCAGTCAATAAGCAATGGCTCTCCCAAAGGCACAAGGCAGTTTTACCGCCATCTAGGACTTGGTCTTTTCCATTTGATTATTGAATTTTATTATTGTTATTAGATTGTTGTTTCAGTGCTGTGTCCTGCCCTGGGAGGGGGGCAGATCAGAAAGCTCAGTAAAGAAGGCCTGAAACTATGGGTTGCTACTAGTAAAGAAACATTAAGGATGGGAAAGAACGACAGATGCTTTGGAGCAATTGAACATGTGGCATTGCATAACCACAATTAAGTTATGCTGGCATTAGTTCTGGTATAGTGGCTGCCCAGGATGGCAGAACCATAGGCCTGCCCTACTAATTTGTATGGTTTGGCTCAGAGCAATGTGATAGATTACACAGTCCCTGCAGAAAGCTTCTGGCAGTCTGTAGCCCTGGTATGATGATAGGTATAATAGTAGGAAATGTAGACAACTTTTGCTTGCATTTCCCACTGAGTCTCCTGCTAAATGAAAAAAGTGTGACAACAACAGCCCAATCTTATCCAAGTGAGCTGCTGCTGGAACTAGCATTCTGACCGCGGAACATGCTTTATGGCCATCACAAATGGCCTGCCAGCAGCACGCGGAGCTGTGTGCTACCAGCCCGCTAAACAGTTAAACAGATGAGACCTGGACCTTATAAATTTAATTTTCTTATTGATATCAGTTTGTCATAATAGTATGCAGTGTTCTCCATACCCAAACTCAGGCATATGTTAACACCTAGTACTATGTTAACACCTAGTACAGTACTGTCTTGAAATGTTTTTGCATGGGTAAATTTTGCAACTATGTAATAGTGCAAGATCACTTTTTTCAATTTGTATAGCCTTTGTGTGCAGATTGCACCATAACTCAATTTATGAGTTGATTATGATTTCTGAAAGCAGAAAGCTGCTTACAGCACAATCCTATGTATGTGTACTCACAGTTCCTTTTCAGCCAGTGTTCAATGGCGCTTACTCACAGGAAAGTATGTTGCTAGGGCTGCAATCCTATGCATACCTAATGTGGTAGTAAGTACCAAAGGTAGTGGGACTCAGGCGCATCGCTGGAGCGTGGCGGGGGGGGCGGGGCGCTCCCGGGTGACGCGCGCACCCCGCGCGCGCCACCTCCGTGATGCACGACACCCTTCGGACGCTCCGAGGCCGGCCTGGGAACCGGCCTCGGAGCGTCCGACCCCGTCGGCGCTCCAGGGCCTTCTGAAAGAAGGCCCAGGCAGCGCGTCCATCCGGGTATTTCCCGGATTTTCGCGCATGCGCAGACCCGTTTTGAGGGCTTTTTGCCCTCAAAACGGGTCTGCGCATGCGCGAAAATCCGAGAAATACCCGGATGGACGCGCTGCCTGGGCCTTAGAAGGGGATCCGGGTCGCCCCCCCGCGCCGATATCGTAGCGTCACTAGGGTGACGCGCGCCCCCTGCCCCAGGGTGACGCGCGTCCTAGTGACACTACTGGTGGGACTTACTTCTGAACAAACACGCTGTATATAGGATTGCACTGCATATGTAGTAAATATATACGTGCTTGGTTAGAAAGACTTTTCAGTAAAGAATCACTTCCTCTTTACTAAAGGAAATGTTGCTAGAAAGACTTTTCAGTAAAGAATCACTTCCTCTTTACTAAAGGAAATGTTGCAGACATTCATTGCACAATTAATTGTACACAATTAAGTATCTAGAGCATATTTTTAGAAAGCAAACATAACAATGTTGTTGCTCTGACTAATGCCTGAGTTTGTGTATGGAGAACACTGCATATTATTATGACAAATTAATATAAATAAGAAAATTAAATGTATAAGGTCCAAGTCTCATCTGTTTAACTTCCTTAAGGGAAGCAGTGAATACAACTATTTATATTAATATTGTTGATGACTAATGTGGTGTGTGAAAAAGAGGAAAAATAGATAACGTGCACAGAGGTCTTTAACTTTCTTCCTTTAGGAGCCTGACAAAGCTGTCTTTCTGTCTTCTGAAAGGAATTAAGATTTTATTTGTTTTGAAGGGTTTGTATCTGCACTACGCACAAACAGATTTAGCACAATTTCTTCAAAAGAATCTGAGGAATTTCCATTTCTGTGGATATGGAGCAGAAGCAGGAAGTGTGGTGGGGGAAGGGAGGGACTATTTAATGGAGGCAACCACAACTGTGGTTTGGTGAGTGAAGCCAGTCAACAATTTGGAATGCTGAAAATGTCATTCAAGGTGGCTTACGACGTTTAAAACTAACAAATACAATCGTACAAGAAAAAAAACCCAGTCCATAATTAAAACACTCTAAAAGGCGATTCAACAACGATAAAACTTAAGAATGGAATATATAAAACATCAACTAATAGGAAGGTTAAAAGCCTGCTGGAATAAGAATGCTTTTCAAGAAACAAAAAATAAGGAGGGGGGGAAAACAAGCTTCCGTAGGGAGGGAGTTCTAGAGTTGGGTGCAACTCAACTCTCTACAGCATACCAAACAAGCCTCAGATTTTGGTGGGATTCCAAGAAGGCCTTTCCAGTAGCTCTTAGAAGTTGGTTGGATTCATGCAGAAGAAGGTTATCCTTCAGGGATCCTGGTCCCAAACCAATTATTGATTATTATTTATGTTACAAATTTATAGCTCAGCCTTCTCATCAGATTCAGGATGGCTCATGATATACAAACATAAAAATGACAAAAACAACAACCAATACAAAACACACACCCCCTAACATAATGGTGAGAAACAGCTAAAACCAGCTGAAATAAATTAGTCTTCAGAAACCATTTCTAGATTTCCTCATGCATAGGACAGTGCCACCACAGAGAATGCCCTCTGATGAGTCACTGTACAGGCTCATGTAGGATGTACAGGCTCATGTAGGGGGAGGTGGTCCTAGATATCATTTGGTCCGAAGGGCTTTAAAGATAGTGACCTGTACCTTTAAATGCACTCAGAAGCACATTGATAACCAGTGCAGCTGCACTGACAGTGGTATCACATGAGCATAAAGATGGGCGCCAGTTAGCACCTGAGCAGCTGCCTTTTGCGTTTTGCACCAGCAGACGTTTCCAGACGATTCCACAACGCTGTATTTTTGATATACATCACATCTCTAACATTTGTTCAATATGCAAATTCATCTGATGTCAATATATTGCATCTCTGGTTCTCTGTTGACATTTTCAGTGTCCAGATGCCAATAATTATTTTCTGAAAGATGCTTCTTTCCAAAACTTCAGACACTCCTACTTAGCCTGGAGCAGGGAATAAATGGAGCCTGGCATATTATGACTGCTTTCTCTAAACTGGGATCCATGTTTTCCAAAAGTCTTTTGCGCATGCTTGGATTTCTAATGCCAATCAAAAGCTGGTCTCTTATAAACAGAAACATATCTGAACTGCCCAAAGGTGTAGCTACAACTGACTGTAAGTTAGAGTCAGGTCTGTTAAAAATTCTTCTAATGGTTTGTTTTGCCACTCCTTACCTCAAGGAGGCCTCTGGAGGCGGAAACACCCCCTTGGGATACAGTGGGCACTGCATTGGCACTGCTGCACTGCTGCACTGGGAGTTAGTTAGGATTGGGCTGTTTCTATCACTCACTCAGTGCCACTTTGACCCAGTACAGACATAATGCTGGCTCAGCAAATCAAGAACCAGCATTCTGGATCTGCACTCAGTGTCTACTTCCTGTATTATCTGGCATGATGTTCACTTTCCTTTCCTTCCCTAACCAGTGTTAACCACAATTTTGTACTACATGTGCACTGACACAATTCACATTTAAAGCAAATCAAGCTCTCTTATAACTATGGTCTTATAACTATGTGCACAACTTCAGGTCATAGTTACAGTCGCTATTTATGAGGGGACTGTGGTTTGCATTAACCATAGTTTGTGACAATAGGATGGAGGAAGAGTGCATGTTCACAAGGCTCCAAACCATGGTATGCCATGGTATGCAAGGAGCCAGTACTATCTCTGCTCTACACTTGCCTTGTTGTCACACTTTCCCCCATTATAACGAGAACCCCCTTCCTGGTCAGAACCTTGAAATTCCTTCAGTCATTTGATATGTGACAACCTTAGGGACAATCCCATGACTTAAATTTTGTTCCCTGCACAGTGAGCATAATGAAGGTAAAGAATCCCCCCCCCAAAATAGTAAATTTATTTATTGTGTGAAGAACCCCTTCTAACTGGGCAAGAGGCACTTTTTCAATTGGTGCTCCTCTTATATTTAGCAGGGGGAGAGTAACTGCCCCCCTTTCACACTAGCAAAGTGTCTTTTCTGTTTGCTGTTTGCTGTTGGTGTTCTGCATCTTTTTTTAGATTGTGAGCCCTTTTGGGACAGGGAACCATTTAATCATTTGATTTTGTCTGTAAACCGCTTTGTGAACTTTTTGTTGAAAAGCGGTATATAAATACTATTAATTAATTAATAATTAATAATTAGACCCTGCCTTTCTAGTTAAAAAAAAAAGAAGCAGCACAAGGTGGCTTACAATAAACACAATCAAGTTGTGTTCTATCAAGTTTTATCCTGAATCAGCTTTCTCTGTGCAAGGGAGAGAGGGGGGGAATTTTTGCCAATCTTCCCTCCTCTCTGCATCCCCCCCCCCAATAATTGCTCCTGAGGGTCTCCCAACCCTTCAGGAATTTTCAGAGGGTGCACTGAGCTGAAGAAGGGGAGATTGGTGAAAACTGCCCCTCCCTCCCTCCCTCCCTCCCATGCAAACAGAACTTGTTCCATTAATGGAAGAAGACCTTAGAATACAAGCTTCAGATTTCAGCAGTTTTCCATTCATGTGTAGACAAAAGCAAGGTGGAACTGTACAAGCTACTGGGCTCTTGCTTCTCTGTCAACTATACTGCAGGATTGTACCTGAATTATAACTACAAAAGTGCTTTAAAAAAGCTCTGTTCCTTTTCTAGGCACATTGTAGATGCTTAAGATAGAAGCAGAGCCCAGGAGAAAAATAAAATCTCATGTTTATAAGGGCATCATATTGACAGACTAATTGGAAGGACACTGACTAAATTCTCTGAGGAAATGATCTCTATTGCCATGATTTTCACAGTCAATAGTCTTCTTAGCTAGCACAAATATGTCTTTTAATGGCATATAAATCCATTTAAATTGAAAGTGCCATCTGTCAAACTTCCTAATCTGACCAGAGGTTCAAAAACAACCAATCGCCATTGAGCAGATGATAAAATGGATGTCATTGCAATTGAACAAATCTGTATTAAAGATAGATGAGGCTATGAGCCTCGAGCCGGTTTCTACTTACATCTGCAAGAGGTTTCTTTCTCTGCTTTGACGAGGAAAAGATGATACCCTTTATTTATATCTTCTAGTGAATTCCATTTTTTTTCTTTTTAATAAAAAGCACTTACGCATGCTTTAAACTTCTCCTTCTCCCATTAGACTCCAGGAATACCTTTCTGTCCTCTCCTCTCTAACGCTCACTGAATACTGCTATTGTATCATATTCAACAGATAGAAAAACCACTGGATTATAGCACTGCTGAAAGCATCAGGTGGTTCGAAAAGGATTATTATCCAGGGAAGAGCTTCTGTTTTTATGGTAATTCTTGATGCTAAGGAGTGAAGACAGTATAAAGGGAGATGACATACTGTCTAAAAGCAAGTGGGCCTGAAAGATGTGGTGGGGTGGTACCTGGTCTAACTTTCTGCTGAGGCTGGCTGCCCTGTCTACGACATTGCTCCATTGTGCTCTCTCACAATTGGCTTAAGGCCCAATCCTAGCCTTCAGATATGCCATTGTACCACCACAGCCCGCCAGTATAGAAGTCCTGTTGCCAATGGACATGCCACAGATGCTGGCACAACATAGGAAAAATGCCACTCCAGCATAACTTGGACATAACTTGGACACCAGACCAACTCCGCCAGCAGAGAGGCCAAAATGGGAAGGAGATAAGAGTGCATCGTCGATATCCCTGCCCCTCTCGCAGGCCTGGCGACCTAAGCACCCCCTTCCCTGACACTCTGGCCCACCGTCCCCATGCACTCCTGCTGCCCGGCGCAAAACCTACTTGCTTCCAGCAGCTGGGTCCGCATCTGGTGGCGGAGTGGCACCGGCCTCAATGACAGCGCCACTTACTCTACAGGCACTTTTGCAACATCCAGTGCTGGCGGAGCCCTCAGAACCAGGCATTTGGGCTTCAGAAGAAGAATGGCTGCTTCTCCATCATAATACAGATTTTATTACAATACATCACAATACAATCATAATACAGATGGTTACTGCATCTGTATTATGATCGTTTCTTGATCTTTGTTATTGAACCCTATGTAGCTTGTGGAAAAGTATTCAAGGGCATTTGTTTACATAAAAATGTAAATAATAAATACATGTTGGTTGGATTTTATGCCCATAGTTGTTGAATGTTGAATGTCTATGGCAAATTACTGCTGCCTGAACGGCCTCCCCTGACTAAAGAATTATTTTGTCAATTGACAAATTATTTTGTCAATCTTTATTTTGTCAATTAAGTCTGAGACGTCTTCTCTTTTAACCTCTATTTGACAAAATAAAGATCAATAAATCACCAGGCCCGGATGGCATCCACCCAAGAGTTCTGAAGGAACTCAAGAATGAAGTTGCTGACCTCTTGACCAAAATATGCAACTTGTCCCTTAAAATGGCCACTGTGCCAGAGGATTGGAGGATAGCTAATGTCACGCCAATCTTTAAAAAAGGAAGGAGGGGGGACCCGGGAAACTATAGGCCGGTCAGCCTGACATCTGTTCCAGGGAAGATGGTGGAAAGTCTCATTAAGGATAAAATCATAAAACACATAGAAGAACAGGCTTTGCTGAGGGAGAGTCAGCATGGCTTCTGCAAGGGGAAGTCTTGCCTCACAAACCTTTTAGAATTTTTTGAAAAGGTCAACTGGCATGTGGATGCAAGCGAACCCGTGGATATTATATATCTGGATTTTCAGAAGGCCTTTGACATGGTCCCCCATGAAAGGATCCTGAGAAAACTCCACAGTCAGGGAATAAGAGGGCAGGTCCTCTCGTGGATTAGGAACTGGTTGAAGACCAGGAAACAGCGAGTGGGAGTTAATGGGCAATTTTCACAATGGCGAGAGGTGAAAAGCGGTGTGCCCCAAGGATCGGTCTTGGGACTGGTGCTTTTCAACTTATTCATAAATAACCTGGAGTTGGGGATAAGCAGTGAGGTGGCCAAGTCTGCGGATGACACTAAACGTTTCCGGGTGGTGAAGACCAGCAGGGATTGTGAAGAGCTCCAGAAGGATCTCTCCAAGCTGGAAGAATGGGCAGCAAAATGGCAGATGCGCTTCAATGTAAGTAAGTGCAAAGTGATGCACATTGGGGCAAGAAATCAAAACTTCAGATATATGCTAATGGGTTCTGAGCTGTCTGTGACGGATCAGGAGAGAGATCTTGGGGTGCTGGTGGACAGGTCAACGAAAGTGTCGACCCAGTGTGCGGCGGCTGTGAAGAAGGCCAATTCCATGCTCGGGATCATTAAAAAAGCGATTGAGAATAAAACGGCCAATATCATTATGCCCTTGTACAAATCAATGGTAAGGCCGCATCTGGAGTATTGTGTCCAGTTCTGGTCACCACACCTCAGAAAGGATATAGTTGAGTTGGAAAAGGTGCAGAAAAGAGCGACCAAACTGATTCGTGGGCTGGAGCACCTCCCTTATGAGGAAAAGCTACAGCATTTGGGGCTTTTCAGTCTGGAAAAAAGGCGCCTGAGGGGCGGACATAATTGGGACATATAAAATTATGCATGGGACAGAGGGAAATTCTTCTCCCTCTCGAACAACACCAGAACCAGGGGACATGCGCTAAAATTTAGTGGAGGGAGAGTTAGAACGGACAAAAGAAAATATTTCTTCACCCAGCGTGTAATTCATCTGTGGAAGCCATAAGCAACCTCCTGGTTTTAGATGTAGGTTTTCTCTGTGCCAGGTGCAAGGGAGTGACAACAGGTAATCTTGTTGACTGTGTGCTCTCGGAAGCATCTGGTGGTGCCACTATGAGATACAGGAAGCTGGACTAGATGGGCCTTTGGCCTGATCCAGCAAAGCTCTTCTTATGTACTTATTATGTTCTCCCCATCCCACACCTTCACAGTCTCCTGCCCAAGGGACTCACTACATCTCTACCCCTTCAGCCCCAGCAATGCCACAGTCATAGGTGCCCCCAGATCACCCACTGTGCTCAAATGAAATACAATGTTAATGATGTGCTATTTAAAAGATTAACAAAACAAGAGGTAACATATTTGATGACATGTTCAGAAGTAATGGACTACTGAGGCATGTCTGAGTTGGGTGTGTATTAATCTCATTCTAGCCATCTCTGCAGGAAACTCGTTATTGTATACACCATGAGAAAGAGAAATGTGGTTGCAAAATTCCATGAGGTATAGGAATGTCTGGAAATCAAATAAGACAAGATAGTCCAGTCCTTCACTATATTTTATATCCTGCACAAATTGTTTGTTTTCTCCAGGCAGAATATACCTGTATCTGTGAAAGATTTTGAATGCACTGGTTTCACATAAATGGTTCTTTTCTGGGCTGACTGTATCTGAAGACTCTACACATAGCTAATTTTTTTTAACACTTTGCTATTTTTCTGCTCACTACAGAAAACATATTAACACATCTAACTCTGGAGGTGGAGGAGAAAGACTTGCATGAAAAGTGGTACATTTTTACTGTGATTGTGGATTCCCTTCCTGTGCATATTTCTGTCCTATTTGATAGCAAATGCTATCAGAAAGCCTATTTGTTAGAGGGCTGTGGGTAAGCGAACGAATGCACAACATGGGAATGTGCAATAATTATAGGCTGTGGCTCAGCTAGGATTGAATAGTGCAAGAGATGTGCGCTACATTCCCCTTCCTGGAAATCCATCCTGTCAGCTTTGTAACTGAAGGGTCAAATTCTGCTTGCCTGACTCACACCAGCAATTATGGCGAAGTGAAAGGGGCAATGGGAGTGAGATGGATGAGTACAAGATTGGTATAAACTGTGTGTGTGTGTGTATTTTTTAATACTACTAAAAATGACATAGCAAACTGTGGCACACTGGTCCACAGAATGTAAATGCTCAGACTAAATTATTTGTTTTATTAGCAATTGTCTGGTATTATCAATGCCAGTGTGGCAGGACCCTGAGGCTCAACACCACTTGACACTGGAGGCAGCATGTCTTCATTACCAGATGATGTGCCTGTCTCTGCTCCTCCTCATTACCAGATGATGTGCCAATGTCTTAAGTTCAGCACTCTCCTCCACGCCACATGTCCTTTTCCTCTCTGTCCCCCTCTTCCTTTTCCAATCCAGGGAGTGGAAAGAGAAGGAGGAGCAGTGAAGATAAGAGGGTGGACAGAGAAAAGTGCATCCCACCTATCTGCTGCCTGATTCAAGTTTCAGTTTGCCTCATGGATGGGCCGGCTGTGGCACCACTGAAATAGAAGCTTTTTTACCTTTATAAATAGTGCACAAGGGACAACAATCTGAATTGCGATGACAGCAGAGGCAAAGTATCAAAGCCCATCCTAGTCCTCCACTATGGTTTCGTTCCAGCAGTGGCGTCGCTCTGGTAGGGGCGGGGCCGTAAGTATCGCTCCGTCATAGTCCCTTTACCGAGCGAGCAGGAGGTGGCCCCGCCCCCTCACTGTCGGAGCCATTCCCCTGCGGAGAAAGCAGCAGGCAAGAGACCCTGCCTGCTGCTTTCTCCGCAGGGGAAAGGCTCCGACAGTGAGGGGGCGGGGCCGCCTCCTGCTCGCTCGGTAAAGGGATTACGACGGAACGATACTTACGGCCCCGCCCCTACCGGAGCGATGCCACTGTGTTCCAGATCACAACCTCTTGCACACTATTCTTACCAATAATAGAACACCGGCAGGCCAATCCTATGATCACAAAACATAATGCCATATAGCACATTACCAGGCTGCTGCTGGAAACTGCAACTGGTGCCAGCTGTGTGGCCGTGGACTGTCTAGAGTCCCTGGCGATAGTAAGTTGGCAGGGGGGGCGTAGGCGGGCTGCGGGCGGGAAAGGGGAGGAAGTGGGTGGACTGGAGGGCATAACTGGGCAGGAAGGGGGAGGTACCGGGGGAGGGGAAGTGGGTGAATCCGGCGGCAATGGCACATACCGACTCATCCCTTTGTTCTAAACCTCCCTGCCCCTTTTCAATCCTTGGACATCTGCCACCAAAATTTCATTTCATTTTCTTTTCTTCTGGTTCTTCCAAGTTCCCAGGTAGATCTTAGAGATGGTACCTCTTGTTTTGCAAAAAAGAGCTAGAACCTGCATGATCCACTGCTCCGTGTATGTGTGTTCGTGTATGTGTGTAGTGTAACATCTCCTCTCTACTTAGAAATGCTCACAGGACACTCTGACTGCACAATCCTGTGCAGAATTAGGCTAGCGGAGCAAGTGCTCTGCTGGGCTAAGGTGTTGCAAAAGTGCCATAAGGCACTTTTGCGGCACCGGGAGAGTGACTCAGGTGCAGAGGCCAACGCTGCTCACTCCGCCGTCCACGACAACCCACGCCGGCCGACCCAGGTAAGGGCTTGTGACATCCACCTCCCTTGGGTGGGCTAACGGGGTTCTTCGACTGGCAAAGCGGTCACTGCAGGTAAGTGTCAGTAAGTTCCCGGGGCCCCGAGTAAATAAAGAGGAGGACTTACGTGTTGCCTTTGGAATGCTGTTTAATCGAGATAACGTTTTAACATTCATGGGGACCGTGTTATGCCACAGGCCCCCAAGCGTTGTTCCCTTTAAATCACAATGACTTTCTCCTTTTCCCTTTCTCAGTGGGCCTGATCCACGACCCCGGGGTAGCAATCACACCTTTCAGTAAGTATGGGGTCACTCGGGACCCAGCGATTTCCCTTAGGGGTTGAGAGGGAGGTGGTCCCCAAACCGGGGGGGGGGGTGACCTTGCGATTGCCACACCTTAGACTTCCCCCATTCCCACAGCCTTCCCAGGCGTGAAGGGTTGGGATCCTCCTGAGGCCTGGTATTGTTCACCTTCCCTGGCTAGGGAAGGCTTCCCCCGTCAGGCTGCCCTGGCTCTTGTTGTCTTCCCTTCTCCCGGTTTCCATAGGAGGAGGCAGTCTGTCCAGACTCAAGAGCTCCCTGGACTCCACCCGTCCTGGTGGCCCTTTCCACCTTTGTGCCTTGCTGGTATGCCCGCCCAGCGGGTCTCCATCCTGTCCCGAAGGGCCGGGATGACAGGGCTGCACAGGTTGGTGGAAGGGCGTGGGACGGGCAGGCTGGGGTGGTTGGGTAGAGGGCCATTGACTGGCCCGGCCTGGGAGGGGGCAGGGATATCGAAGCTGGGCTATGGCGATATTCCCATCCCGTTCCTGGGCCGGCCTTACCTGGTCTTCCCGGATGTGCACCAGCTGAAGAGCTGGCACGCATCTGAAGAAGCCCATTGGGCACCCCCTTCTCCCGAGGTGAGCCCTAGCTGCGCCGTCATGTCCCGCATCCTGCCTAGTATGCAGCAGCCGGCCATTTTAGCTGGCCACCACACCTTAGGCAGGATCGAGCTGTGAGTACAGTACTAAAGAGTTTCTACATTAATGTCACATTCCATTTTTTAATTTCAAAGAAGCTACAAACAATAAGCATTCAAGAACAAGGAAATAAAAATGTGGAATTCTATTTCAGTTGAAAAAAAATAGGTTAAAACAGGTTTGTTGATGTTAACATAAAAATGAACATGTAAGGGAATCTTACTATGATGACATAATTATTATCTTACTAGAACGCTCTAGGGTCATCACGTTGCCAAATCTGTAATGATCACATACCACTGCAAAGAAGCACTTACAAAAGAAACATGATTTATACAAGAAAAAAAGATGAATTAAACAACCTTCAAATGCAGACATAGCTAAATAATTACAGAAGTACATAAAACAGTATCTGAAATCTCCTCTCTAATCATACTAGCTCAATGTTATTGACAGTAGTTCAGTGGTTCTCATGTTTCCTGCCCTGTGATCCACTTATTGCGCAGATCTTAGCAACTTGGAAGTTTTGGTGGCGACGTGATGACATTGTGATGTGATGATGTCATCATGTCACCACCAAAACTTCTGGGCTATCGACTGTTCACATTTTCTTTTCCTGAAGAGCCAGCCACCCAAGCCTCTTTGGCCCACTCCAAGCCGAGTTGTGGCATGTTCTACATGATGCGACTTGGCCCGGAGCAGGCTGAAGAGGCTCAGGCAGCCGGCTCTTTACGAAAAAAAAATGTGAACAGTTGGCAAGCCAGAAGTTGTGGTGGTGACATGATGTACGTTACCGCCAAAACTTCATAGATGCCAGCTGTTCACAACCAACCAAAAATCGTGTCGCGACCTACTATTACTCAGTTTGAGAAACGCTGCACTAGTTACCAATAATCAGAAAATAATCATATAGGTGGGGACATGGTAGGCTGTATTAACTAATTATCATTGATTAATTGAATGTATATCCTGTTCTTCTTTAGGAAGCGTAGGGCACCTGATATACCGGTAGACCTTATATTTCCCATGAAGTTATCCTATCCATGTCAGGGTCTAATTCAAGGTGGTTGTTCTTTCCTCAAAAGTCCTAAACAGCTTAGGGTCAGGGTACCTCAATGACCACCTCCTTCCATATCAAGGTATGCACATTAAATTTAGCTTCACTTTCCTTCCCCATGTGAGGTGTGGGCAGAGGTGTAGTCGAGGAGAAGATGAGGTGGAGCTCTGGGACTTATCCTACAGCAGGAGTGATGATATAATTAACAAGAGTACTTTATAAATTGACGTTTTGGGAAGGAACTTCTTACTCATTTTACTCAATACCCTAAAATGTTAATCATTTATCAATTTGATGCAAATGCAATGCACATTAGTCTTGATATCGAACTACATTATGAGCTTAAACATAGGGTAAGTTAGTTCCACAGACACACACCCCAAATCCATCCACCCTTCTTTTATTGTGGAAGGATTACACAAGTGGAGCTTACTTACATAGTATTATGCACATGCATACCTGATATTTACATCAAAGATTTTATGAATGGTAGTGAAGAACATTGTGAATGTAGTGATTTTATGAATTTGAGATTTGAATTATGAATGTAGAGATTTTATGAATGGTAGTGAAGAACACATTCATTGACTACGCAAAAGCCTTTGATTGTGTGGATCACAACAAACTGTGGCAAATTCTTAAAGAGATGGGGGTACCAGACCACCTTACCTGTCTCCTGAGAAACCTGTATGCGGGTCAAGAAGCAACAGTTCGAACCGGCCATGGAACAACTGATTGGTTCAAAATTGGGAAGGGAGTACGACAAGGCTGTATATTGTCACCCTGCTTATTTAACTTATATGCAGAGTACATTATGAGAAATGCAGGGCTAAATGAATCACAAGCCGGAATCAAGATTGCCGGGAGAAATATCAACAACCTCAGATATACAGACGATACCACCCTAATGGCAGAAAGTGAAGAAGAACTAAAGAGCCTCTTGATGAGAGTGAAAGAGGAGAGTGCAAAAGTTGGCTTGAAACTCAACATTAATAAAACTAAGATCATGGCATCTGGTCCCATCAATTCCTGGCAAATAGAAGGGGCAGAAATGGAAGCAGTAACAGATTTTACTTTTTTGGGTTCCAAGATCACTGCAGACGGAGACAGCAGCCATGAAATTAAAAGACGCTTACTCCTTGGAAGGAAAGCTATGGCAAACTTAGACAGCATAATAAAAAGCAGAGATATCACCATGCCAACAAAAGTTTGTATAGTCAGGGCGATGGTGTTCCCAGTAGCAATGTATGGTTGCGAGAGTTGGACCATAAAGAAGGCTGAGCGCCGAAGAATAGATGCTTTTGAACTGTGGTGCTGGAGAAGACTCCTGAGAGTCCCTTGGACTGCTAGGAGATCAAATCAGTCAATTCTAAATGAAATCAACCCTGACTGTTCCCTGGAAGGACAGGTACTAAGGCTGAAACTCAAATATTTTGGCCACCTAATGCGAAGAGAGGACTCTCTGGAGAAGACTCTGATGCTGGGAAAGATTGAAGGCAAAAGGAGAAGGGGAAGGCCAAGGATGAGATGGTTAGACAGCATCACCAATGCAACGAACATGAAAATGAGCGAACTCAGGAAGATAGTGGAGGACAGGAAGGCCTGGCGGGATATGGTTCATGGGATCACGAAGGGTCGGACACGACTTAACGACTGAACAACAACAACAAACAACAGTGAAGAACATATGAGCCCAATGTCCACTCTCACCCTTGCAGAATTTATAACGGATATATCTGGGTCCACAGTGTTCCTGAGGTATTCTTGGAATTATAGTTCTGTGAGAGATCTTGGACAAATTTATCAAGCTTTCCTAAAAATATGCATCTCACAGAGCAATCCTATCCAACTTACTGTAACCAGCGGGGGAGGGTAGGGTGGGAGGCTTTGGAGGGGAGGGGAGATTTAAATCCCCTTTCTGTTCTGGGGCCTTCCGTTCTCGCTGCACCGCTGGTTGCACTGGTGGTGTAAGTTGGATAGGATTGTGCTGAGTGTTCTTAGGAAATCATATGGTTGCGCGCGCGTGTGTGTAGTACCATTAGTCCAGGATTGGGGCTAGTGATTATTTATATTAGACACTCGCATGTAGGGACTACAAAAATAGAAACAAACATCATAAATTGATTTTTTTTACCCTTACATGTTCTTAGGGCAGAAAGGTACTTTGTAGAAAATAGATTAATAAATACAAGTTTAAATATATAATTCCTCTATCAATCATTTTAATTTTATAAGTACTTTCCTCTAATAATAGCAACCTTGTTACAGCTGGAAGCAAAGTTGCAATGCTATCTCCATGACATGCTATTGACCATTTAAAATCCCTAGGTACAGTATTTCATTCCATATTCTTTTGCTCAATATGAGAAATAAATCATTATTGTCTTTATGTAGGAAACTAGAGTACTTGCTCAACCACAACAAATGCAAAGAAGTTCTTCTTAAAAAAACAATATAAGAAACAAATAAAATGATATCACTTGTTCCATAAAAGGATAGGCATGATTAATTGCTCTCTTGGAATGCAATTGCTGCTGTATACAGTTGAGTAAATCAATTCTGGATTGTCATAGTGTTGAAGCACTGCTAAACATGTTTTCTAAAAAAATATAAAGGTTCTTTACTGCTCTGATCTCACTGAACCTCTTTCTCTGGAAGGTCATCCATTTTTGCTGAAATAATCAGCCTGACCTTCTGGCACAATAGGATGTAAAAGGCTGGAACAGAGAGTGCGATAGCGTTTGTAAAAAGGAATGTGTGAGGTGCATGTGTCATTTAGCTGCAGACGGAGCCTAGAAAAATCAGTTGCACCCAAGTCAAAATCACTGTTGTTTAGTAAATGTATAGAAAATAAAAAGAGTAATGAAATAATATTCATGGTCTCCATATAGAACATTAAAATATATATATGGATTTTATCTGAACAAATATTAACTGTGCGAATAGAAAGATTAATGGTGGAGAAAAGAGTGATGATCATTCTGTCATTCAGGGATGCCAAAATCACTCATTTCATTGGGATAGTAAATAGGGTGACAACTAACTCAATACTTTCTGACTCCTTTTCCCCACCATTGCTTGCCTACCTCCTGAAGCTGCAGTGACACCATGCTTGTTGCCAGTTGACTAGCTTGCACCAACTAGTAGCATCACTGCTGCTTCTTTGTTGCATGCAACACTGGCACCAACTAGCTAGGTGAGTGCAAGCTTCTACCTAGGATGTTGCATGAATAAAAGTGATCCTTGTTGTTGTCTGATTCCATGGGTACACTTCTAGATGGATAAGATTAGGATAGGATTAGGGATAAGGGATAAACTTAATGGATAAGATTAGGGTTACCAACCCTCCACTATTAGCCTGGAGGCAGAGACGTCACTAGGGCGCGCGCTGCCGAAGGGCCGGGCACGCGCATCACCCTAGTGACCCCTCCTCCCGGACAGACCCCCTTTAATCACCTTTGGCGCGGCCATAGGTCGCACCGCGATTTGGGGGGGGCGGCCGACGGGCGCCGCTCCGGGAGCCCCCTCAATCGTTGCAGCTGGCTCGGGGACGTCTTCCCCGGCCGTCTGCCCGGGGCCTTCTGAGGAAGGCCCACTGTGCGAACGTTATTTATAACGTTCTTTTGCACATACGTAGACTGTTCCTGAGGGAAAAGGGCAGCCCTTTTCCCTCAGGAATGGTCTGCCCATGCGCAAAAGAACGTTATAAATAACGTTCGTGCAGTGGGCCTTCCTCAGAAGGCCCCAGGCAGCTGGCTGGGGAAGATGTCCCCGAGCCGGCTCTCCCGACCTGGTGAGTCACCTGGGCCCCCCTGCCCTCCTCGCCAGGCTACAGCGACGCCTCTGCCTGGAGGCTAGGTCACATAACTAAGCCCTTCAAGACTTGAGACTATTCATTAGGGTTGCCTCATTACGTGAAATGGATTGAGGTTTTTTTTGCAAATAAATAAATACAATATTACTTGTAAATAAATAAATATATTATTTATTTCTAGATCACCTTTTTTAAGTCTTGTATAGCTACGTGGGTCCTGATAGAGGGTCATTTTAAGAAGTGTTCTGTTCCATAATGTTAGTTTGAAAAGTGTGTCCCGGTACTAAAAGTTGTGGGAACCACTGATCTACACAGTATTTAGTAGGGAGAATCTTGCACACAACTCTCTGGTTCCAACTCTTGAGATCCAACTCTGAGAGTTGGACCTGTTACCTATAATGGTACATTTCACTTACTGTATATGGCAGTTGAGAAACACTCATTGCTCTCCCTGGTTTTCCTAACTAAATAATTTATTTCTTCAAATCAACAATTTTTAAGTAAATTCCTGTAGACAAACTTTAAAGAAAATTAAAGAATGTTCTGCAATTGATGGGTGAATGGCCATGGCAAAAACACTAGATAGGTAGGAATAATAATAATAAAAAAAACAGAGGTACTTGGTCAAAAACATAAACACTTGTATTGATAAAAACAATTTAAACAAAACAGCCACACGTTAAAAACACAAAGTAACAGAAGTTTTAAAATTAAACCACGATCTAAAATTCGATGTTTTGTTCGAATTTTATCGAGCATTGTCAAGCAAAACCCCCTCATGTAGCAGGAAGATGTTACCTGAAGGCATGTAACCTTGGTACATAAAGGCGGGAGTAGCCTTGTAATCAGCCTTGAGTGATTAACCCCAGATGTATAAGGATGAAATTGAAGGCATCCATCTGCAGACAGCTGATCGCAGGTAACCCATCTACAGATGAGTTCGGCACTGTGCTGAAAAGTTCTACTAATCATTAACATAATGTCGGTAACTGAAAAACACTTTCTACATGATTCACATAAGACACAATAGGGCAGCTATGTTCACCCATCTGCATCCGACTAGATCTATAATACAAAGGCTGTGCAAAACCACCATGCGTGCTAACCCCAGGCACGCGCAAACCTGAAAACACCGGGGTGCCTCGTTAACGTGGCAGTCGAATCAACAGGGGATAAGCATGGAGGCAAACCACATTAAAGGGAGATCAGACCCGTGGTGATACTGTGAATCCTAATGACACCTATCGGATACAATGTGTTGGCAACCTGACGAGTCTATGAATACCTCCAGAGGGCAAAAAGTCAGTACCAGATGGTTTAGCCAATCTTTTAACTAAAACTAGCAATTAGAAGTTCTTATCCCGGAAATAGGAAGGGATAAAGGGTGAAATTCAAGCATACCAGTGAAAGAAAAAAGGGGAAAAGACAGGAGGGACCCATATCCACGTGTAAAAGAGACTTGACATGTAGATATGGATCCCTCCTGTCTTTTTCCTTTTTTCTTCAGCAATTAGGTGTTTCAGGGTGCTGATAGCAGCAGCCTCATAAGCTTATGGATAGGGGCAGAAGAAAATGGTGATAACGAAATAACACAACACCGCATTCTGCTAAAAAAATCTGTGAAAATAAAATAAAACCATGTAATTTTGCATCATTCTTCATCTGGTGACACACAACCTATACCACCTACCTAGTACACTTTTAAAGTGGTTAAAATTAATAAAAATGGAAAAAAGATTGGAATAAAAACACAACACCGTTTTCTGCTATTTCGTTTTGGTTAAACACCGAAATCCGCGAAAAACACACACCATTTTTTCCCCACCTCTACTTATGGAAGACCACTGCAGAGGACCCATCAGCCTTCAGTGATATCTTTTGTGGCTACTATTGAATGCAAGTGAATGAACAATCTTTGCATATGTTAGATCATGTGTAATTGGATTCTAGGCTCTTGCTGTTTTCAGAATGACAATATATTTCTTCAATTTAGGCAATTTGTTTTGCTTTTTAAATGGATTTTCACAATCATTTGCATGCAGGGGACAGGGGGTCAATTTTAATGAATCAAAGAGTGCAGTACTGTACTTCAGAAACACCAGCCTGAGCAGCATAGGATATATTGTATCCCCTCAGATGCCATGCAACAACAGCCCTGACACCGTAGCCCCAGTTCCTCTGAAAATGTGCCATGGATGCTGGCACAATACTGTGCCAATGTACCCTCAACACCGGTGCAACTACAGCCACCGGAAACTTCCAAATGGGTGGAGGCATAGGATGGACGTGAGTGGAAGGAGGAGTCAACATATGCCACATCCTAAATCCTCTTCAATGACGGAACAACCCCCCCCCCCCGGGTCACCAGAATGTCAAGCTGGTAGAAATTGGAAAAAAAAAAACACACACCATAGGAAACAATGGGAAACACCAGAAAATCTCACCTCCCACCTCACCTTTCAAGGAAGCACTTTGCAATGAGTTGCCCCTCACAACATGCACTATGTTAACACTTATCTTCTCAGAATTTTTACTGCAGGTACCCTTTCCTAGGTGGGCACCTCACACAAACACCCATGTGGGACGTTTGGTTCACCAACCCAACAGGGGAAACAAGCAAAAGAGGGGAGGAAATCCCATGATGCCACACATTGATGCTGCATATCCGTCTCATGTCCCTACTCCCTTGATAGTGACCCTTCAGTATCGTCAAATGTATCTTTGATATAAACTGTGTTACCTATACATTCCTTTTCTCTTTCTTTTTAGTAGTGAGTGTCTGCTCTCTCGCGGTGAATACCAGGAACTCCAAACATTGTCACTGCTGGCCAAACACTCATCTGGAGCTCTTTTCTTTTTCATGATTGCACTATTGCCACATGGAACAGAACAGTAATTTCTCATAGTCAGCGGCGCTCCTACACCCCCGTGGGGGGGCCGACACGACAAGCCCCCACCCTGGGTGGGCGTGACGTCATTTTCCGTGAGCTGCCGCCGAACTGCGGCAGTGGCAGGAAAACACCGCCCTGCTTTTCGACGCATTTTGGAGCCAAGCGGCTCCAGGGCGGGCAGGCCAATCTCGCCAACGGAACGACAACAAAGAAGAAAAAGCGGTGGAGGGAGCGACCCAGTGATGATGACTCCGGAGGCAAGTGCACCCCCCCTGTTGCATTGCACCCCGCTGCCCTGGTGTCCCCCCCCCCTAACAACGCCTCTGCATAGAGTTCCAGTGGAACCTCCGTCGGGGGGGGGAAGGTAATGCTCCGAGCCATAATGTCCCACCCTACTCAGGGTACTATTGCATCTGCAAACCAGTGGCACCACTCTCTCTCATGAATACACAGCATGCATCTTAATCCCCAGAACATGTGTTACTGATGCTGTTGTCAAGTCCTTGTTACTCTTTCTGTTTCTCCTTATTCCCCACAGAAAGCAGTTTCGTATGTGAAAACACAGTGCAGATCCCAAGGGAAGCCTACAGCGTGCTTGCCTGCAGTGACTAGTGTGAGCCCAGCTACTGCTCATCACGGTTGCTGACCTGCTTGTTCTAGTTAGGCCCCTATGGCTTTGCAAACTCCATTACACCGCCTTGGATTAAAGTCGGAGGAGAAATCCAATGACCAAGAAAGGCGGCATATAAATACTGTATATTATTATATTATTATTATATTACAGACAGTGAACCAACTGGTGCAGCCAGATCCTCTGGCACTTGTTACTTGGCTGTATGTTGGATAATTTGCAATGACACAACAGACCCGCTGGGACAAGATGGGTGGCAATCCTACTTGTGCATTCCTCTTTGAGAAGCTGCTCGATATTTGAGATTGTACAATAACAACTTTGACTGGGTAACACTTGTTGCCACCCTAGTTGTTTCTTACCTCAGCTGGCATCAGGGTGGAACTCTGCAAGGGAGGGACGAGAGGTCTCTGCTATTAGGGCTCTTGATCTGCAGTATCCTCACTCTTTGATTCCTTGAGCTCCAGTGGTGGTGGGAAGCATTTTGTTGGTCATGAAGTCCGTGCCATGGTGTATAAAGCAGGCAGTTGTCGGGGGCAGGTAGGGTAGCATAACAGCCACATCAGGGCCACCGTGTAGCAGGTGCCAGCAATGATGCAAAGGGTCCAGAGTGTGTGTACATTTACCTGGCTGGGCAGGTCACTGCAATAGGCACCCTGTGTCACATGCATGATTGGCCCATGCAGCACTCCTTCTGATTGGTCCATACACTATAGCTTCTCAGCAAGGTGTGACTGTGTGATGCGGGATGCTAAATGTTCTATGAGATGCTCTTTGCCTGTCTCCTGCTGTGGCTGAGTGGTTAGTGAACAACTTCGTGGAGTAGCCAGTGTGAGTCCTAGATCTCACTGCTTCTTTTGTCCCTGCCATGTTTCTGTTAAGGCATGCAAAAAGGTGAGGGCATTGCTAGTTAAGGTAATTGGCTAGACTAGACTCAAACCTGTCTTGCCTGATTTCCAGTCTGTGTCTTTGTGCACTGACCTACCATCACCCTACCTTTCATAAGTGCTACTGATGCTCCCCTGGTGACTCACCTCATCCCCTCCCTGGCAAAGGATCCTTCCAGCTGCAGAACGTAAACCCTTGCAATAGAGAGACCTGTGTGTTGAGTATACATGGCTGCCCTCTCCCAAGGGAGGTGGCTTCCATCCTTTACTCCATTGTGGTCAAAAAGATATTGCTTGGAAGTGTGTGTTTGTATGAGTGGCATAAGGGGACTTGAACCCTAGGTGCTGGGCCTTGCACATTGGACCAATTTCGGGCTGACATCACGCCAATATCGCACCAACATCAGGGCACCACTCCATGACTAGTGGACTGTGTCATGGTTTCCATGGTCACTGACGGCATTACTGGGAGGGCTGTATTAGCATGGAGTTGCCTGAACTCTTTTTTCCCCTTCCCTTTTGCGCTAGACAGGCTTAGGATATGAAAGATGTTACACTGACATGGCAGTGACGTCAGTGCAATTGCAGCATAAGATTTCACTGAAAGTCATTGGTTCCTATTGTATTTGTTTAAATCAGTGATCTTCAATCTTTACCTGAAGGAAAAGATCACTATAAGTTGCTGAAATTTGGCGGGACGGCGGCGATGGCACTTCCAGGATTGTGCTGCAGCCGCTAGGGGGAAAAGTGGATTTTTAGCCCTACCTGGGGGTCTTGTCAGTCCTCTGCTAAATCCATTTCCCCCCCTGGTGGCGCGATCCCAGCAGTGCCCTCATCGCCATCCTGACATCACAGCCATGTCCACTCCCCTTAAGGGGAAACATACTGTCTCCCTCCAGACCTTGGGGCCATGACTCCAAGGTTGAAGATCACTGGTTTAAATTATTTATAACCTGCCTTTCCCTGTAAAGAAACTCAAAGCAGGTTTTGTTGTTCAGTCGTTAAGTCGTGTCCAACCCTTCGTGATCCCATGAACCATATCCCGCCAGGCCTTCCTATCCTCCACTATCTTCCTGAGTTCGCTCATTTTCATGTTCGTTGCATCGGTGATGCTGTCTAACCATCTCATCCTTGGCCTTCCCCTTCTCCTTTTGCCTTCAGTCTTTCCCAGCATCAGAGTCTTCTCCAGAGAGTCCTCTCTTCGCATTAGGTGGCCAAAATATTTGAGTTTCAGCCTTAGTACCTGTCCTTCCAGGGAACAGTCAGGGTTGATTTCATTTAGGATTGACTGATTTGATCTCCTAGCAGTCCAAGGGACTCTCAGGAGTCTTCTCCAGCACCACAGTTCGAAAGCATCTATTCTTCGGCGCTCAGCCTTCCTTATGGTCCAACTCTCGCAACCATACATTGCTACTGGGAACACCATCGCCCTGACTATACGAACTTTTGTTGGCATGGTGATATCTCTGCTTTTTATTATGCTGTCTAAGTTTGCCATAGCTTTCCTTCCAAGGAGTAAGCGTCTTTTAATTTCATGGCTGCTGTCTCCGTCTGCAGTGATCTTGGAACCCAGAAAAGTAAAATCTGTTACTGCTTCCATTTCTGCCCCTTCTATTTGCCAGGAATTGATGGGACCAGATGCCATGATCTTAGTTTTATTAATGTTGAGTTTCAAGCCAACTTTTGCACTCTCCTCTTTCACTCTCATCAAGAGGCTCTTTAGTTCTTCTTCACTTTCTGCCATTAGAGTGGTATCGTCTGCATATCTGAGGTTGTTGATGTTTCTCCCGGCAATCTTGATTCCGGCTTGCGATTCATTCAGCCCTGCATTTCTCATAATGTACTCTGCATATAAGTTAAATAGGCAGGGTGACAATATACAGCCTTGCCGTACTCCCTTCCCAATTTTGAACCAATCAGTTGATCCATGGCCGGTTCGAACTGTTGCTTCTTGACCCGCATACAGGTTTCTCAGGAGACAGGTAAGGTGGTCTGGTATCCCCATCTCTTTAAGAACATGCCACAGCTTGTTGTGATCCACACAATCAAAGGCTTTTGCGTAGTCAATGAAGCAGAAGTAGGTGTTTTTTTGGAACTCTCGTGCTTTCTCCATGATCCACCGCATGTTGGCAATTTGATCTCTAGTTCCTCTGCCTCTTCGAAACCCAGCTTGTACATCCGGTAGTTCTCGGTCCACGTACTGCTGAAGCCTAGCTTGTAGAATTTTGAGCATAACCTTGCTAGCATGTTACATACAGTAAAGCATACAGTAAAACATACATGCAAAGCAGGTTACATACAGTAATATTTGCTTATAAGCACCTACGCCTTAGAACTACAGTACATATAGTTGCTAAAAGGCTGCAACCCTAAAAACACTTACACTTACTGTGACCCATTACACAGAGTAGGATTTACTTCTTGTCGGCAGCAGAGCTCTGTAAAAATACTTAAAGTAACAACAAAATACATTAACATGGATAGGACTGCTCTGCTCTGCACAGCCATTTTGGTAACTTTTGGGCCAAATCTCTTTTTGTGCAAGTTACCCGCTCACAGTTGGTCAGTTGCCACTCTGAACTCTTTGAAGGAAAGGCCAGGATAGAAATGTAAAAAAATTAAAAAAGATTCGTTTTCAGCATGTGAAGTTAAACTGTTTTTGAGACTCCCTTGGATTTTCTCTCTTCTTACCAATGCGCAGAATACTAATCATGGAAGATTTTGTATTTGGTGGTGAGGGACACGTTTCCCCCCCATTCATTTTGCTCACGCTGATGTTGCTGCAGCCTGCAGGTATCCATCGGTCTTGTCTGTTTGCAAACTATGTACGGTACCCAAATATCCCGTCTCACTCCCCCCTCCCGGGGCCAGAGGCGAGGACTATGAATTGAACTACTACTAGTACTACAGTAGTACTACTAATGCCGCCGCCGCCGCCTCTTTCTCTTCCGCCTACTTCCCCTACGTTCGTCGTCCTCTCTCAATTCCTTCCAAGGCGCTTTCGGCCAGCAGAGGGGAGAAAAGAGACAGCACAGAAGGGGCAGGCTCGCGCCCGAGCGGCTGCTTCGTCACGCGCATGCTGCGTGGGCAAGGCTTCAAGGGAACCTGACGGCGACTACCGGCCGCCCAGTGGAAGAAGCGGAAACATTTACAAGGTTCTTCCCGCGCACGCGCAGCCCGGCTAGGCCTCGGGGGCGCGCGCGCTGAGCCGCGGCGGCGGGCAAGACTAGGGAGGGGGGAGGGAAGGAAGGGAAAGCTGCTGAGGTAAAGTTAGAGGTGGGGGCGGGGAAGGGGGAGAGCGAGAGAGTGTATGTGTGAGAAAGGGAGAGAGAGCGCGACTCCGCCAGCGAAGCTAGTGCTGGGGAGGCTCGGCCGCCGCCATTACAAAGTCGAGAACACCGGGGATGGGGTAAGGCCGGGAGTTCTGAGGCGGGGGGGCTGCGGTCCGACGAGGAGCGGCCGGCGCGGAGCGAGAGTTCCGGGAATGCTGCTGCTGCTCTTGCTGTGCAGGAGCCGGAGACCGAGGTAGGGAGACATAACCCCCCCTCCTCCGGCCAACACTGGCCTCTTCCTCCCCCCCCCCCGCAACTACACCCAAGCCCATCAGCTGCCGCAGCAGCCTCGGGGCTCGGAGCCGGGCGGGTGCTGCTGCAGCAGTAGCTCCCCGGACTCTGGGGCAGCCGCCGCCGCCAGCAGCAGCAGAAGCCAGGGACTGCTGAGGGAGAGAGCTGTGGGCAGCCTGGAGCTCCCCTTCCTTTTCCTTGTTCAAGCCCGTTCCATACCTACACACCCCGGGAAGGAAGGAAGGAAGGAGGGGGAAGGGAAGGTTGGATGCGCCGCCTGCTCTCCTCGTCCCAGACAGGTGATGAAGGCCTGAGCCGTCGGGAAGGGTCGGAGCCTGCTCTACGAGGCGTTAGTGGTGGCCGTTGCCAGCTGGTTGCAGTTCTCCCCAGCGAGAGAAAGAGGGACGAAGGAAGGGGACAATCCACCTCCTTTCCTTCCTCATTCCTTTCTCCCACTCTCCCTACGGTACCCTCCCCTTCTTTTATGCATTCCTATCTCATGTCTTCTATGTATTTTCTCTTCCCCCCCTTTCCCCCTCCCTCTCCCTTCCTCTTGTTCTCTTTGGGCCTCCTCCCCAAATCTCGCCATGACAAACTTTACTCTCAAAAGACGTAAGTGGCCTACTCTCCCCTTTAAGCCCTCCCCACCTCCGTGGGGTGGGTGTAATGGCTTTGAAACACAGGGTTACGCGGGCTGTGCTGCTGATTACATTTCTTCATGTTATTTCTTGCATGGATTTCCTCCATCAACGGAAAGCACTAGATGGAAGTCGGGAAATGACAGTTCGACGTGGGGAAGCACGTAATAAGTTCGGGGGAAGGGTAGAAACCTTGCTTGCTTGCTTGCTGATGACTTAAATTTATTTAGTTCATTTTCTGTGCGTTTTTAAAGGAGGTGTAGAAACCTTTCCTTATGTCCTTTGTGTATGTTCGTTTCAGCAAATACAGTGTTAAGGATTTGCCTGAAAAGTAGGAGGAAAACGTTTTAAATCCAGACCAAAATAGGCCAGCGGGTGGGTGTGCATGTTAAGTTTAGGTTCTTGTAGATAATTAGTGTATTTTCCCTCTTGCTTAGATACCAGCAATTGGCAGAGAGTTTTTTTAAGTCTGTGCTGTAGAGTCAGGCTGTACAATGGATTCAAACATTTGTGGATCAATTGCACGTCCATTTTAGCTGTGTGTTTGGAAGGGTTCTTTCTTTTTGAAAGCAATTACGTATGGTATTTGTATTCATGTTCACCATGTAAAAAATGAATGGGACGTTAGGTTGTATTTTTCTGATGTATGCAATTCATTTCCTCTTCCTATTGCACTGTACTGTGTGTGTGTGTGTGAGAGAGAGAGAGAGAGAGAGAGAGAGAGAGAGATCAAAGTACTAGTGACTGTTGCCACTGGGTATCCAGTTAGAAATATGTATCATTAAATTCACTAAGCATGCACTTCTATGTTTGAACACTTTTGATAATAGTTTTGTGATTATTAAGAGTGCTAAAAGTTCATGGTAGCAATACTGAGGATTTTAGTTTACACTATCTAGTGTAGCTGCATTGCCCTATGTCTTTTATCTGATGAAGCAGTCTTATCTATAAGCTTATGCTGTATATCAGTTATAGTTCTAAACCTATTAATTCAGAAGTTCCACTAACTTCCTCTTAAGAGTGATCAGGATTGCACCCTAAGGCAATCCTGACCCCTCTTACTCAGAGGTAATGTCCCATTCAACTTGGTGGGACTTACTGCTGAGTAAATATGCTTAGAATTGTGATAAATCTCTAAAATGTAACTTTTTGGTCACATTGCCCAGTTTTATACTAATGCTAGTTCATTCTAATGTTAAAACTTATTAGCTGTTTGACATGTATGTATATGAGCTAAATAAATAGTTATAAAATAAAATTGCAGTAAAATACTTTTTATAATAGCAAATTTCAGTAAGATACTTTTTATAATAGCAAAAGTGTGCTGTGGTGTAAAGCCTAATCCAAATACTAACCTTTTACTTGTGTCCAATTACCAATAGTATTTACAACAAGGAATCTTGCAAGATCATGTTAGTGTGTTGCTTTATTCAGATTGTTTCTTCTGTATGTTGCAGTACAGCTTAGCAAATACCAACATTGAACTTGTTAAACATATTTTAAGAATTTATTTCAAGTCTCCCAGGTGTGACATTTATAATGTTGTTTTGTTGCTTCTGTGCTGAATTCAAGCCAAAGTTTCAGTTCTTAACTGAGACTTTATTTAGTAATACTATAGCCCACAGTTCACTTCAGAATACTGTACTGTCATGAAAGGACTGTATTGAAGATTCAGCAGTATCATTTCTAGATTAGCTGCTTGTTATCAGACTAAAACAAATGTTCAGAAATATCTTTGTAGCACGTGCTATGGGATGATGTTCTGCTGAAATGTAACTTCATAAGCAGATAAATGTAGGTAATATCCTAAATACTGTATTTGTTCTGGCATATTTGCTAGTAACTCTGTTGCAGTGTCCCTCTGGTGCTATTGTAAGATTCCTCTAAGCAATACTGACATTAATTTGTGATGACCTGGTGAAACATGGGTAGCATCCACAAAGATCCCTTCCACAAGGATCTCTTCCGTTTGTTGAGGAAATGCTCAATGGCAGAAGCACAAGCTTAGGTTGCTATGTTTTGGAATAATGCCATTTGTTTTTCTTCAGTAATAACAATTCCATTAGAAGAGAGAAACTGACTAGACAAGCATTGCAACCTGTATTTAAATTAGTTCTACTACCATAATTTTTAGTTTTATCAAATGAACTTTACTCATTGCTTAAATTAGCTAGTGCAGTGGTTCTCAAACTGGTGGGTCACGACCCGCTTAAGGGGTGGTGGTGGCAGCGTTGGCGATGTCCCGCCACTGTTGGGAAAAGTTTTCTTTTACTTATCAGGGGTTGCGCTAGCCCTCTGGATGGTGTGGGGGGGCCTATGACTCCCTCTGCAGGCCTCCTGGCGCTTCAGACCAGCTCCCTGAAGAGATCGAGACCCACTTCTGGTTTTAGACTGAAAACCCTCTTTTTTTTTTCCCCCGGTGGTGGCGCAATCCCGGGAGCTCTGCCACCTTTGGCATGCACCCGCAAAGACTTAGAACTTCCCCAACTTATGGGGAGAACTTTGAGAACCACTGAGCTTGTGCTTGTGATATGGGTGTGTCGTCATTTACAACTTAGTAACCTCAACTCTATGCATGTCTACTCAGAAGTAAGTTTCATTGGAACTTGCTCTCAAGGTAAGCGTGTAGGATTGCAGCCTTAATTACTGTCTAACTTGTAGCCAAAAGATTATAAACAGAAAAGGAAAGAAGTAGTTATGCTTTCTTTGTGCATTTTACAGCATTATGTACACACAGTAAATTAACTGATAGCACAGATTTCTGCTATGTGGAATTCTTGTCCCTTTGGTAGGTCTGACATGGGAGGTCACTATATATGGGAAAATGTAATATTAAAACAACTAAATTAGCAATATGTATAATCTCTGTAACCTGTAATACATACCTTGAAATGTTTGTTTTAATCAAATACACTAATAGATGCATTTTTTGTCTTGATTTGTGCTGAATGGTTATAAACACTTCTAAGAATCCAAGCATTTGAAGTTGTAGTATTTGATCCAGCACGTTTACCATATGTGTTGAATGTTTTGCTTTTTAAAGAACTGGTTCATACTTCATTTCTGAAACTTTAGTGCAAAAAGTACCTGAGTTAAAATGGCAAAATATAAAGAGAGCATCATGAATTGTGAATGGAACACACAGGATTAAATGACTAGGTGTTCTTGCATTTAACATGGAAATAGTAATTGACAGTATTGAGCTATTTCTGCTGTGAACCAACACTACAAACATTAGAGATTTTGGCAAGTGTGCAGTGAAATCTGTAATATGTTTAAAGTCAGACAGAGTGGCTCAGAGCTTAGGTCAGGTGTGTCAATCACGTTTCATATAGTGGGCTAAAGAGCATTCATGGCACCTGCTGAAGGCCGGAAGTGATGTCATTAAGCAGGACGTGATGTCATTAAGCAGGTGATGACTAGAAATAAGCACTTTTTACCTGCAAATGATAAAAGAAATATGCAAATCCTGATCATATTTTCAAGATATGGGTGATCTTAATTACCGCATGGACCACACTTTCAACTGCGCTGCTTCTTCAAGGCATCCCTTCGCAACTCCAGCAGTTGAGACGTGCTCTGCAAACTGATGCCTTGGCAGAAATGATGCTGCTGAAAGGGTGGCCCATGTGATATTTGGGTCCTTCCAGTGCCTTGGCAGCATCTCCCTTTCTCATCTCTCTTGGTTTGCCCCTTCCTCTGTACCATTCCTCACCTTCTGAGGTCTCCTTCCGTGTCTCCCTTCCAGTGCCTCAGCAGAAGCAGTGTTGCTGAAAGGGCGGCCAAAATGATAATTGGGCTTTCCCAGCACTGCACTTTCACTATTGTTACTTCTGTGGATGCGTCACTTCGCAGCTGAGAGAAGCTGATGGTGGTGCTGGGAGAGCCCAGTTATCACATGGACCAGATAAAGAGATTGCGTGGGCCAAATATGGGCCTGTGGGCCTTATGTTTGACACCTCTGGCTTAGGTGTTTGATTTGCCAAATCCTACTGAATTGTAGGTTTTGTGTGAAGGGAGAGGAATCGAGAATCACTGTGGTTCTAGAAAGCCAAAAAATTGTGCATGTGTCTTTTCTACTTTTCCTCAGTTCCTGGTGTGAGGTACAAAATGGTTGTTCATATAGGCTTTGGAGAAGGTTGGAAGCAGTGAGAGTGCCTTAAACATCTTTTGACTTTCTCCCAAGCTTTGAATGAAGAGAGAAAAGACACCCCTTCCCCTGAATTATCTGTGTATGCCAGAGGACTTGGAGTGGAGTGCATAGGCCTTTCATGTCTTGCAAGCAATGAGAAAATATTTTTTTTGAAGTTATCTGCAAAACAGGGGAAACTTGGAGATTGACGAGGTTCTTACATTCTGCTGCACATTCAGAGCAAAGTGCGGGTAGTAAACAGTGTAACTAATGTTGGTATATGCCAGCCATATTTGTGTACCCCTCCCTTACTACTATTAACATATAAACTTGTTGGATCATAGAAATGCTTTAAGGTGCAGTAGTTAACTACTTTAATAAGAAATAATGTCAGCACTTAAGATGAGAGTTAATGTTGGTTGTGTTCTATATGTAGGATGCCTGCTGTCAAAAACTGGTTACATACAGTTTGTTGAATCAATATATGATTCTACTTTCTTTAAAAAGGCAGTGTTTGAGATATGAAGCAACACAAATATGGAAAATTAATCCTGAGATAACCAGATTAATATACTTGATAAAACTAAACTTCTCAGCATAACTATGCAAGCAAAATGCTTACTATCGGTTCCCAAATTAGATTTATAAAACCAGAGCATTCCCATGAATCCTATTCATGTCTGAACATGTTCACATGGATTGATCAGTATTTTTAGTCACTTTGGAGAAATGTATACTGAGGTCCCTATCTGCACCCTGGATGGGAATCTTGCTGAACCCTAACCTTGGCCAACATTGCTGCTGATGTAACAATTAGCCATGGTTAAACCTAGTGGGGGTAATTTAGGGGAAGCACGCAATCCTGTGACCTGCTTCCAGAGGCGTCGGCTGATATGGGGCGGTGGGCCCCAGGGCGTAGGGGCGCTGAGGCTCTGGGGGGGGCGCGGGCCTCCTGAAATTTGCATATTTTTTTTTTGCATTTTCCCGGTTTTTTAATGTTTTTTGGTGATTTTAAGTGTTAAAACGTGTGTGTGAAAGTGTATGTGTGCTTTCCTGGCACTTATCTGTAATATGGGGCGTTCCAGGACGTTCCAGCGACGATCTTCTTCCTGCGCCCGGGCACAGCTTCTCCCTGCGCCTGGGCGCGGACTCCGTAACGCCCCCAGCAGCGCTTTCCGGAGTTTGCGCATGCGCAGGATGTCCCTGGAAACTCTGTGGTTCTGCGCATGCGCAAACTCCGGAAACCGCTGCTGGGGGCGTTACGGGGTCCGCACCCAGGCGCAGGGAGAAGCTGTGCCTGGGCGCAGGAAGAAGATCGTCGCTGGAACGTCCTGGAACACCGTTCTTATCAAAAGAAAATATTTCTTTACCCAGAGTGTAATTCATCTGTGGAACTCCTTGCCACAGGATGTGGTGATGGCACCTGGCCTAGATGCCTTTAAAAGGGGTTTGGACAGATTCATGGAGGAAAAGACCATCACAGGTTACAAGCCATAAGCAACCTCCTGGCTTTAGAAGTGGGTTTTCTCTGTGCCAGGTGCAAGGGAGTGTCAACGGGAAACAGGTTATCTTGTTGTCTTGTGCTCCCTGAGGCATCTGGTGGGGCCACTGTGTGATACAGGAAGCTGGACTAGATGGGCTTTTGGCCTGATCCAGCAGGGCTCTTCTTATGTTCTTATGTACCCCATATTACAGATAAGTGCCAAAGCACACATACACTTTCACATACACGTTTTAACACTTAAATCCACCGGAAAACATTAAAAAAACCTGTCAAAAAATAGGTTTCGAAACCGAAACCTAATTTTTTTGCGTTTTATTGGGGGGCGTCGGGGGGCGGCCCTAGATACGGGGGCGCCGGGCGACGCCACTGCCTGCTTCCAATTACTTATCCATCGTTGGCAGTCGTCAGTGTTACATCTGCACTAGGTGTATAGCAGAGTATTGAATTTCTACAATACAGTATAGATATATTTTGTTTAATGATATAAAGAATTTCAGTTTTCAAAACCATGTTGGTAAGCTCTGGGAACATTTTAAATAATGACCGTTAAGACATTTTGGTAGCTTGCTACTGTCTGATAACCACTTGGAGAAGAAAAATGGTTGCATACTGCACTAATAATCCTTTAAGCAGTCTGTCTCATTGCTGTTTTTGGCTTTTTCCCAACTCTGTTGCCATAGGGCTACTTGTCACATTATATACATTTTCCCTTCCCATATGGTATTCTACATGCCCGAATTCGCACTTGTCGATTTAGAAACTTGAGAATTGGCATGAAGAATTGGTAAGTGTCTATACATCTCTCTGAACTCAGTAGCACATATTCAGACCTTGTGAAAATGATACTGCTCTAAATAAGAATTAGGTATATCTAAAGCTATTATGTGGTCAGTTTTTGGAGTAGCTAAAGTTTTCTTCATTGATAAAATTGTTATTGTATGCAGAGGAGTACTGCAACTCTTCTCCTCCAGTACATCCAAAGTAAGGGAGGAAATCTTTAACTGAAGATTGAATTTGTGTACCTATGACCGTTAATTTCATTATAAACTTTTGCAAATCACCTCACACATGAGCAGGTGATGACCAGAAATAAGCACTTTTTTCTCACCTAGGAACTCATTATAATATCTCATAATAAGAATTCAGTCAGTAATGGCTCATAACACACTTATTCTTGGAAGACCTTTGCCAGGCGATATATGTGCCTAGTAGGTGCTAGAATCTTACTGGCTATGAATGTGATTGTGTGCTCACCATCCATACTGTATGGGCCATAGTCATATATTCAAACGTAACCAATAACTCCTGTAAAAATCTATGAGTCAGTCTAAAGACAAGGAAAAAAATGGCTTAAGGCGGATCCAAACCGCACGCGTCTGCGCATAAACGTCCGGTTTCCCACCCCCAGCTTCAAACAGGCTCTGATTGATTGGCTGAATGTGATTGATTGACTGAACGTGAACCCTGGCAAGGTGGAGTCCCAACTCCACTTTGCTGGCGTTCGCGTTCAGCCAATCAAACCTGTTTGAAGCTGGGGGCAGGACGCCAGACGCATACGCACCGAGACACGTGCAGTGTGGATCTGCCTTTACCATCTTTTAAAGATGGCATTTAACAGTTCACTTTTCTTCTGTCTTATGAGAGTATGGGAGTAAGTGTTGGTGCTATTAAGAACTGTAATTTGGATGACAGACTGCTCTATTTTTCTTATGTATTTAATGGCGCAATCCTGAACTAAAATTGGCCAGCAGAACGAGCATTCCGCCGGCTGAAGACGTTTCGCGATGACTTGAGAGCAGGCAAGGCCGCCGCAAGGCAGGCCTGCCCTGCTCCGCCGCCCGGACCGTCTCCCGCCCGGCACCAGACCCAGCTAAGGATCCTGCGGAGGGGGGCGGTTCTGGAGCAAATGGCGGAGGCTGATAGGCCCAGCTGATCGGGGCGGGGGCGAGGATCGGCCTCGGCTGAATCCTGATCCCGATCCCCGCCAATCGGCTGAGCCGTTACACGGCCTATTTTGCTGGCGGAAATCTGAGGAGGCTGATCGGCCCCAGCTGCAGTTACACCCGCAGAAGGGGACAAGTGTCCCCTTCCCTGAGTAGACTTTCCGCCGCGGGCTGCCTGCCCACAGCAGAGCTCAGGAACCTCAGGATCTGGCGGGCACCCTGGACCGCCCGGCGGATCTTTATTAGGATTAGGCTGCAAGGTATTTTTTATTTATTTATTTATTTACAATATTTTTACCCCGCCTTTCTCCCCGAAGGGACCCAAGGCGGCTTACAACATGGGATACATAATACAAAAAAATAATCACATTTAAAACAATAAAAACAATCCACAAAAGCTAGTAAAAACATCATCTAAAATTAATAAAAACCTGAAAGAGCCACGGGGGCAGCACACAATAATAATTATTTTGATTTATATTCTGCTTTATCCCATGGGATCGGAACACGTTAAAATATTTTTCTACATTTTTTTCCCCTCCTCCTCAGGGGCAGTTGATATTTCTTTGGGGATTGAAGGGCAAAGTCTAGCTTAAAAAGCACAGGAGATGGAGGAGTTGATGGTGAATTTCGCCTCTCTGGTTCTCCATCTTCTCTGGGTGAAGTAGTTGAAGTTCTGAACCTGTGCCTGGGGCCAGTGGTTGGTTTGTTGAGTGTAAATAAAACAAGACTCAGGCCAGCTAAGATAGTTATTGATGGTGGGGAGGTGTGATGACTATTGCTCTGGATTGCTCTTTATCACACTTCTGCTTAAGGATCAGTCCTACATATTTTGGGATGCTGCTTGATCTTTGATGCCCAGGTGACATCTGTGACCAGGATGCTTTTCTTTACCTTTAGTTCAGCGGTGGGGAACCTCCAGCCCCCGGGGTGATCTGGCCCGCGCGAGACCGGACCCGATTCCATCAGGTGCGGCCCGTGCAAGACCAGACCCGAGGCTCCATGCTCACCTTGGCGCAGCTCCTTCTCAAACCGGCTGTTCTGTACATGCGCAGAATGCCGCTAAGAGGCCAAGAGAGGGCAATCTCTTGGCCTCTTAGCGGCGTTCTGCGCATGTACAGAACAGCCGGTTTGAGAAGGAGTCGCGCGGAAGTGAGCGTGGGGCTGGCGGTGGCCCGGAGGCTGAAGGTAAGGAGGAGAGCGGTGGGGGTGGGCGCGCATGGCGGGGGTGGGTGGGTGCGCGTGCGATGGGGGGTGCCCGTTTGCGGTGGAGAGCGCACGGCCCGCAACACATTTTACCCATGGGAAAATGGCCCTCCACCGCAAATAGGTTCCCCATCCTTGCTAGTTGGTATGTCTTCTGGGGAACACCTTGCTGATGTCACTTATATGTTGGTAATTTTCAAATTATATTTTAATGTACTGTACATAGGGCTGCTTTTGAAAGGTGCTGAGAAACTACATTTGATCCAAATTATGGTAGCAATGTTTACAGCTGCTCTGAGTATATAACACTAGTGCTCAAACATTTTGATTTTTGAGCAGAATTTGAGGTGCTAGTGTTGACTTAAAATCCTGTGTGATCTGGGATAAGAGTGCCTAAAAGATCACATTTTCCCATATGACCCTTTTCTTATGCTTAGATCTTCATCTGAGGTCTTGCTTTGGGTTGTAGAAATTAGGTAGATTAGGAATTAGCTCCCCATGAAGTTGTATCTTGCCTGACTTTCCTTCAGGTGGCAGGATGATCACTCTGTGTAGAAGAGCTTTTGAGGTAGGGAGGAATTACCGTAGGTTGCTGTTTTCTGTGTGTTTTGTTCAGGATGCTATATGCTTTACATTTGTTTACTATTGTGTTGCTGTTGATATATTTTATGTGGTGCAAAAATTGATGCCTTGTGTGGTGGTGTTAGCTACTTTGGGTACCTCATGGAGACAGAAGAGTAGAGTCTTTTAAATAAAACTCTAGTATTTAGGGGTTGAAGATTTATCATCTTGAGTCTATAAAAAGTGTTTGTGTTTTCTGTCCTGTACAGATGCCTGTAAATAGATGTGGTGTGTTTGAAACAAACATATTCTCATTATAACTATATTAATGCAGCCCATTTTGAACATTTAGAAAATATGGGGGACTGTATCCATGGGGGATAGGTTCCTTGGGGCCCCCTGTGTGGATACTGGGAAACCGCAGAAAAGGGGGAACGCTATCCCCTGTGGGCCCATTACCTTACAGCGCAATCCTCTTCTTATCGGCGAAGACAGAACGAGCATTCTGTCGCCAGAAGTCGTCGTGAACGTCCCGTAAAGCACATTTGTGATGACTTGAGAGCAGGGAAGGCCGGCGCAGAGGCCGGCCTCCCCTGCTCCATCGATGGAGAGCCTCTGAGGCCGCCGGACCAGGTAAGTCGGGATCCAGTGGGTGGGGGGGCTGTTTGCCGGGCGAGGGAGATGGGCCATTGCCCAGATGGCCCGTAAGGGGATGGGGGATGGCCTCGGCCATATCCCGGTCCTCGCCGGGCAGCTGGGCCATTACACGACCTCCTCCTACTTCCGCCAGCGATTTTGCTGGCGGATATCCGAGGAGGCCGGTCGGGCTGGCCGGCATTTACACTTGGGGAAGGGGACGAGCGTCTCCTTCCCCAAGTAGATTTCTGGCCCGGCGGCAGCCTGGCTTCCGGGGAACAGGATCTGGCGGGCGGCCCTGGGCCACCGGACGGATCCTTACTTAGGATTGCGCTGCCCGTTAGGTTTCCAGCACTGGTGCCAAGCAAGCGCATCTTTCTTTACAAAAGCGCTATAAGCCAGCATGCTGGCTTATAACATAGAGCAAACTGCATACTAGAGAGGCTCCCAAATGTTAGATAGGAAGCAGGAATCTTCCTGTTTAATGTTTAGGAGCCTCTCTAGTATGCAAGCTGTTTGCATGCTCTGTGCTATAAGTCAACATGCTTATAGCTTATAACCTTTTTGTAAAGAAAAAGATGCGTTTGCTTGGCGTCAGTGCTGGAAACCTAACTAAAGTAATGGGCATGGAGGGGCAGTGAAACACAGATGAGTGAATCTGCAGACATGGGCCCCCCCTGTAGTACTAAAAGTACCTTTTGGGATACTTGTGGTTTAAAGAGACTAGCCGGATCCTATGTATGTCTACTCAGAGAAGTAAGTTTGGCTGAGTTCAGTAGAACCTACTGTCTGGTAAGTATGTATAGGATTGCAGCCTTAAATAGAAATAATATACTTTAAATAAAATGGCTTGCCATTCTTTTTTGGTTTTTTGTGCATTCATGCTTTTAAAACTTTCTCATCTGGTTGATTTTTCAGATCTCTCAGGGAGGAACCATTTGAACATCATTTAAATTGCTGCCAAGAAGATATTAGAAAGTATCAGTCTCCTTGCATGATTTTCTGAAAGGGTAAGTTTGAGGTTCCAAATGTTCTGAAATTCACTGAACATGTAATGTTGTATACATTTCTTAAAGTTGTGCATTTAAAAAACTGTACAGGTCTTACAGAAGTCAATCAGCAAATCAGACTTACAGCACAATCCTGACTTGGATCCAGCCAGCGGCCCATGGCCACCTGCCGGATCCTGTGCACCAGCAGCCAGTGTTACTGCCGGGCGGGAGGTCTACTTGGGGAAGGGAACGCTTGTTCCCTTCCCCGAGTGTAAACGGAGGCCGCCTGAATGGGCCTCCTTGGATTTCCACCAGCTATTTTGCTGGCAGAAGTAAGAGGAGGCTGTGTAAAGGCCCCGGCGCCCGGCAGGAGTCAGGATACAGCCAGAGGCCATCCCCTGCCCCCTCCTGGGGCAATGGCCACCCTCCTCCACCCGGTGATATGCCCCCCTGCCTGCCAGATCCTGTCTTACCTGGGTCCGGTGACTGGCGGGAGCTCCGTCGTCTGAGCAGGGGAGGCCAGCCTCTGTGCTGGTCTTCCCTGCTCTAGAGTAGTCGCAAATGTGCTTTACGGCATGTTTGCGACTACTCCCGGCGCCGGGACACTAGTTCCGGCGCTGGGGTTTACTTGAGGATTGGGCTGCCCATCCAGAAGTCACCGTCTAGTAATACCTTTATTGGAACCAACGAAAATGACACAAAGTATTGAGGAGCACGTTTTCCGGCTCTCTAGAACTCTTTATCAGGCTGATTGTTAAGCAAATAAAAAAGAAAGAGAGGGAAAGCTGGGCCAGATGTAGTATTAATTTAGGTGGTTCTTGTTTGATTTAGCATCTCCCTGATGAAAAGTTCTGAAGAATTCGAAAGCTTGCCACTCAAGACTGTGTCATTTTGGTTGGTCATATTTATCTATTTAAATTATTTATATTACGGTATGTCTTTCCCCCTAAAATATAGGGTGCTCAAGGCTGCATACAATAAGCAGTAAAACAATAAAAAGCAATTAGCAATACACATTACAAAAAAACCAAAAGATGATACAGAAGCAGCAGAATACTGTACCAATAATATAACAGCTAAAACTACCAGGTGCAAAAAGTATAAAAGATACTAATACCATAATCAAGTTATTACTAGATGCTAGTAATAAGTTCTAATTTAGCTTCTAACTTTTAATGAAGTAATAACTTCATAATTTCTAATTAACCAACATGGCTACCTATGATTTTGGTGTATGATGCCACCCTATTTCCTCAACCTGCTGAAGCTTATTAGTTGCTCACTAAGGTGTGAAGGAAACCCAACAAACTAGGTACTATACTACATAATTAGATCATGAAACTGCCATGTAAATATGATCTTATTAACCAGTCTTGTGATCTTATTTTTGGCTTGTGCGCTTTAGATGCAGAACCTTTCTATTCTGTGTCTATAAAAACAACCCTTTGTTTCATACTCCCCATCCTCGAGTTGTCCAGCTTTTGAATTCCACATGTTTACTTATGATCTCTTCACTTGTCCCCTACCTGTGCTACCTTCAGACTATTCCTACTGATTACTTGTATTCGCTGCTGCTGTTGCCATCATTAGTGACTCTTTCCTGTGCCTGTTGATGCTGTTTGAAGTGGGCCCTTATACATGCCTCATCCTTTCAGCTACTCCAAACATCCATTTGTTTGAACCGTTTCAGTGTGCCATACTCAGAGTATATTGAAGCCCCATGATTTGGGCTCTCCACCTTTTTCTTATGAGAAGCAGTTATGCAATGAAGGGGAGGGAGTTTAAGCTTGTCTCCTCTTATTTTCTTGCTTAGAATAGGCATTCCCCAATGCTGCTATTTGCCCCACCTGGCCGATGCATATGCTTAATAAAGAAATTGTTTTGTTTAATGTACCACTTTGGATTGCAGTTGTGAGAATCACATGATTCTTTGGTTTAAAAAACTAGATATAAGAGGGAAGTTCTGGTCTAGCTTTGGGGGATGGTAGCATTCAGACATGTAATGCTTCACCTGCTTTCTGAAGTAGTACAATCTCTGGAACAGCTGAGCTTTGGCATATAATGAACCATTTTTCTACATCTGTCTTAGACTTGTGCATTCTTAGTTACCTATTGTATTGTATTGCATGACGTACTTCAAATGCCTGTGGTATGTTTGGGGTTTTAAATGGTTTCAGATCTAATTAGTGAACTCTGGTTAGTGTTAACCATAGGTAACCTTGATGCAGACATAAAGACTAACCATGTTTAAAGCCAGCAGAAGGAATTTACTCAAGGGAGGAAAGGCTGCTTGGAGGAGATACCACAGGTAATGATAGAGGTGAGGAGATGTCAGCAAAGAGACCTATAGGATTATTCCTCCATGTGAAACACTGGAGGGAAACATTACCCTTTGAAAAGAATTGCCTTTTCTTCTCTCACTGTCCTTAACATGAGGACAAATGAATGCCCAAACTGGAAGATTATTCCATAGTTGTTTGAATGTGGAATCTTTCCTGGTCCTAGAAAATTATACCCCATGGAAGATCCTGTGTTCAGATAAACTGCAGGAACATCTCCCAGTTTGACTATTCACATCTTCTCCCCTCCCCCATGAAGAAAGTGGGTGAGGAAAGGAGTATGTAAGCCATCACAAGTCCAAGAACTGTTCTCAGTTGCTTTGTTAGCCCAAATAAAAGAGGGGTTTATGAATAAGATGTCAAAGACATGGTTTCTCCTTAGTTTTGTGTATCGCATATATCACCTTGATTTTTTCCCCTTATGTTCATATGCTCAAACAGGTTTCCCTTTAAGGACATGCATTTGGCTGATTCAGTTGTACAGCTTCTTAGAATATGTATAACAGGGAAGTAGGCCATGCATGATTAAATGACACCTGTAAACATTGTAATATCACTTGTTGGGTTCCTGTTTGTAAAAATTTTTTACATCAGCAGCACCCCTTAAGCTTTCATGTAGAACGTCTGAAAAGGGCAAGAAGGCATAACTACATACAGCTACTGTGTCAAGGCAGGAATGCTACCAAACATTCTGAGCAGATTAACCAACATAATCCAGATTGTGTGCCACAAAGGAAAGCAGGAATGAGCAAGCATTGCTAAAAGGAATATGCTTAGTAAAAACACTTCATGCTGCAGAGGAAGACAAAACAGTCCTCCACGGTCACCAGGCCATCTGCCATGCAGAAAGCTACATCTGTCTTTCCTTACTACAAATATGGCACTTAAACTGAACTGTGAGAATGCAACTCATCAACCAAGTTGCTGTAGAATAATTTTTTCAATATTTCAAATGTAAATCCAAGTTGAACAATTACTGGTTTCCAGTTGTTTGCTTCAAAAAGAAAATCCAAAAAGGTGGTTTTTGGAACAAAGGACATTGGGTTGTATGCAGGTTTGTGCAAGCAAAACAGAGTTTATGCAAGGGATCTTTCTCCCCTCCTCCCCACTGAACCCCACTGCTGCCCCCTGAACTCTCATGAAAGCCACTCCCTGGGGTTTAAGGGACTTTCGGGAATGGCATGGGATGCAATGCAGGGATCTCTAGGGGGAGGGGGGAGTTTCGAAAGTTGAGCAGAGGCATCTTCTGTAAGTGGAGCTCCACTTAAGGTTCTGTCACACAGTTTTCAGGAATGCCCTCTGCATTGCATCCCATACAGTTCCCAGGGCTCTCCAGGCCCTCATGATTGGTCAAGGCTATCAATGGTCAAGGGACTGTAGTTGGGAGGAGGGGATGGGAAATATCCCTTTCGTGAGCTTGGTTCTGCTCGCACAAGTGTGGATCATTATTATTGATAGTGAACTGTTATTAGACCTGTCATTTGCAATGTTTTAGATAGAAAATGAACTAACATGTGGATTAAATCATATAAATGAAGGCCTCAAAAGAAGCTGTATGTTGTGTAGGTGAGAATCGAGTGTGGAACTAGAGATTTTTTGGAAACTTTCAGTTCAGTAGCTCATATAGCCACTATGGCAGCAAACAAACTGTCATACCGCTTTGGCAGTAAGAACTGCTGCGATTAATCCTAAAGAAAGCTACCAACATGTTGAGTTCTTCCCTCTAGCTCCTTTGAATCACTGCCAAAAAGTTTGTAATTTAGGGCAATTATTTTGGTGATTGTGCAGATTTGTATGTTTAAAATCAACTAAAGATTCTTTCTGTCCTTGTTTATGATGATATGCAAAGATAAATTATTCCAATTGGATTACAAGTACGACTGTTAAGCTATTACTTGCTTTTAGCTGTTTTAATTTTAAATTAAAAATAAAATAAAATTAAGAAGCACAATTCCTTGTTACTCTGCATTTTTCATTTAAAAGTCACACTTGAAGATTTAATCATGGAAGGTAATTTATCATTATTTTACACATTAACCATTTTAACTAATAAGTGAGTTATATTTTCAACAGGGTCAGTAAGTATTGGATTGTGGCTGATTGTTGTTGCATCTTGTTAATCAGACAAGGATTTGTCTGATCCTAGGCATCCGTCCATATTGTGACTATATAGTATCAGAACCTACCTTGAATAGTAGTGTTGTAACTGTTAAACATATTGATGAGACACAGGACCTGCACAAATCTAACAATGCCTGCATGTTCCCTAGTAATTCTTCACATTTTCTTTCACTCATCATATTCATTCTTTGATTTGATTTGAGTGGACAGTAAAGCTGCCTCAGAGTGCAAAAGGAGCTGAATTTTAAGTTGGAAGCCTTTCATGTAGTCTCCTATGTAGTTGTCATAATGTAAATTCTGTGATCAGCAAAGAATAAGTGAGGTACAAGTGTGTTCCACAATGCAACAGTTATAAGAATTTCTGTGCGGTGATATGTAATTGGTACCCTCTGGTAGTTTGTTTCCAGTGATTTGACAAATTATTAATCTCTAATTCATTTAAGCTCCTATATATTGAATTTTTTTAGGTGGCATATTGAGTAAAACTCATGTTTTCAGGAGTGTAGATCGGTGACAGGAAAGACAACGTTTCTTGAGAATTCAAACTGTTGAATTTATAGGAAATGTTTGAAAATGAAAATAAAATGATCTGAAGGGATGCATTTTGAATCATGTGATTTGGTAGTGTATTTTCATCTACCAAGGCTTTTTCTAATGTGGTCATATCCTCTGATAAATTTATGAAAAAACAAATTTAACATGTTTAATACTTTGACTGCAGTTATCGGAGGCACTGTCACTAACGCATGCAGAGCTTCCAAAACCTCACCGTAGCAGCAAAAAGAGATGTTACGACTAGCAGTAGAAATCCTATATACACATCAGTTGTGGACTGTGGCCAGTATGTGGAAACAACTGCTACTCAGGTCAATGTGTATGCTAATGGATAGCTTGTCATGTTTACTATTAATATTTTAATTCTTTATATGTGTAACAGTACAAGAGTTCTTTACCAATTCATTAAGAGAGAAACCCTGACTAGTTTTTTCATTGTTGGAAGCTCCCTCCACAAATGAAAGTTCTCTTTCTGAACTGACGGGGGGTCCTTGCACAAATGGAGGAAGCTTCCATTTGCAGCTCTCAATGGCAGAAGCACTAGTTGAGATGCCAACCTTTAGTTGTTGTAGGTTTAATGCTTTGATCAGATGAAACTGTATCATTTAACTAGAGAAACTCTTCAAGGTATATATGTTAAGGTTTAAAACAATTACAAATTTGACTTTTGTGTTTATACCTCTTCTTCAGTGTTGTAGTCTTTGAAATCTTTGTTTAAAAGGGGAGGAGAGCTGCAGTACTGACACATTTGTTTGAAGACATAGCTTAGAGACTTTGATCCTAAACACAGTTGTATATACTCAGTTGAAATGAGTAGAACTAAAATCCCAGTCTAGAATGTTTTCTGTATAGTATTAGGTTGCTTGCATATTGGTGGGCATGGGTGTTTTCTCTGCTGAAGAGCTGGCTAGTGTTACCAGCTTTGACATTGCTTATCTAAATGTTGGGGGATGGTGTTCCAGTAATCAGTACACAAACAGGATTGTAGTGGTAAATTCTAAAGTGCAGGAGCTCATCATGAAATCTCCCCCTAAATCATGCCTCTTCTCCTCTGCGCGCCCCCCCCATCACCTGCACCCTCTGTGCACAAGTCTCATGCAGTAGCACTGGCTGTAGGTTTTTCTGAGCAGGATCCTGTTTATCCTGTAGTCCATACATGGATTGCCCTTGCTGAGCCAGGGATATTTAAATAGAATCATGTCCCATTAATTTCAATGGAATGTGCTTTCAGATAAGGGTATTTAAGATGCTATCTTAATTGCTTCTGAGTTGTTTGGATCAAAAGCTCTCTTTAGTATAATTTTGCTAACCTAAAAAGTAGTTTACTACTTCCCCTATGGTATTTAAAAAATGTTTAAGTAGGATATAAGAGGCAAAGCCATTCTCATTAAAATGTTTACCCAAAGAGCTATGAAAAGCTTATAGTTTCATCAATATCAAAATACAATTATCCTTCATAAACTACAGTGGTTTATTGTAGAGAAGGAGTATGTAATATAGGTTATAGTGCATGCATTATGAGTGAAGTCTTATTTTATATAGCTGTAATTTATCTAAAACCATCTGTTACGTGTGAGGAATTTTAACTTTTAAAAATGAAATTATAGGTAATTATAACTGACAAACTATCTCTTTTGTTCCTTTTCAGAAATATGGACCACTTGGTCCTGGATTCCCAAGTTTATTGCAAGTATGAAGATTCAGGAAGAATTGAAAATTAATTTTGGCAGCTTGGAGATAAAATTTTAGTGTGTAGAAGCACTTTTAAGAATGAACACTACACCCAGTTGTGTTGGTGAATACAGAAGGATGAGAAGAACACTATGATGGCAAAGAACAAAGAGCCTCGCCCCCCATCCTATGCTATTAGTGTGGTTGGACTTTCTGGGACTGAAAAAGACAAGGGGAACTGTGGAGTTGGAAAATCGTGTTTGTGCAATAGATTTGTGCGTTCTAAAGCAGATGAATATTACCCTGAACATACCTCTGTGCTTAGCACAATTGACTTTGGTGGACGAGTTGTTAATAATGATCACTTTTTGTACTGGGGTGACATAACGCAATGTGGAGAGGATGGAATAGATTGCAAAATTCATGTTATTGAACAGACTGAGTTCATTGATGATCAGACGTTTCTGCCTCATCGGAGTACGAACTTACAGCCGTATATAAAACGTGCAGCTGCAACCAAATTGCAGTCAGCAGAAAAACTTATGTATATTTGCACAGATCAGCTTGGATTGGAGCAAGACTTTGAGCAAAAGCAAATGCCTGAAGGCAAGCTCAGCATCGATGGATTTTTATTATGTATTGATGTAAGTCAAGGATGCAATAGGAAGTTTGATGACCAACTTAAATTTGTGAATAACCTCTATATTCAGCTATCAAAATCTAAAAAGCCTATAATAATAGCAGCAACTAAATGTGATGAATGTGTGGAACATTATTTACGAGAGGTTCAGGCATTTGCTTCAAATAAGAAGAACCTTCTGGTAGTAGAAACTTCAGCAAGGTTCAATGTCAATGTAGAGACATGTTTCACTGCACTGGTACAAATGATGGATAAAACCCGTGGTAAACCTAAAATAATTCCCTATCTGGATGCCTATAAAACACAGAGACAACTTGCTGTTACTGCAACAGACAAATTTGAGAAACTTGTGCAGACTGTGAGAGACTATCATGCCACTTGGAAAACTGTCAGTAATAAACTGAAAAATCATCCAGATTATGAAGAATACATTAATTTAGAGGGAACGAAAAAGGCCAAAAATACATTTTCAAAACACATAGAACAGCTGAAACAAGAGCATATACGAAAAAGAAGAGACGAATATATTAATGCTTTACCAAGAGCTTTTAACTCACTACTGTCAAACCTTGAAGAGATTGAGCATTTGAGTTGGTCTGAAGCTTTGAAATTGATGGAGAAAAGTTCAGATTTCCAACGGTATTTTGTAGTGCTGGAAAAAACACCCTGGGATGAAACTGACCATATTGATAAAGTGAATGACAGGAGAATTCCGTTTGACCTTTTGAGTACACTAGAAGCTGAAAAAGTCTATCAAAATCATGTACAGCATCTAATATCAGAAAAAAGAAGAATTGAAATGAAGGAGAAGTTCAAAAAAACACTTGAAAAAATACAGTTCATTTCTCCTGGGCAACCTTGGGAAGAAGTTATGTGTTTTGTAATGGAGGATGAAGCGTTTAAGTATATTACAGAGGCGGATAGTAGAGAAGTATATAGTAGGCATCAACGGGAAATAGTTGAAAAAGCCAAAGAAGAATTTCAGGAAATGCTTTTTGAACATTCAGAACTGTTTTATGACCTGGATTTGAATGCAACACCTAGTTCTGATAAAATGAGTGAAATTCATGCTGTTCTGAGTGAGGAGCCTAGATACAAAGCTTTACAGAAACTTGCACCTGATAGAGAGTCTCTTCTGCTTAAACACATAGGGTTTGTGTACCATCCCACTAAAGAAACTTGTCTCAGTGGCCAAAATTGCATGGACATTAAAGTAGAACAGTTACTTGCCAGTAGTCTTTTGCAATTAGATCATGGGCGGTTAACTTTGTATCATGATAGTGCCAACATTGATAAAGTCAATATTTTCATTTTGGGTAAAGATGGTCTTTCACAAGAATTGGCTAATGAGATTCGGACACAATCCACGGATGATGAATATGCGTTAGATGGGAAAATATATGAACTTGATCTTAGACCAGTTGATGCAAAGTCACCTTATCTTCTAAGTCAATTATGGACTTCTGCCTTCAAGCCACATGGATGTTTCTGTGTGTTTAATTCAATTGAATCACTAAATTTTATTGGAGAATGCATTGGAAAAATAAGAGTTGAAGCATCCCAAATAAGAAGAGACAAATATATGGCCAATCTTCCTTTTCCATTAATACTGGCTAATCAGAGAGACAGTGTTAGCAAGAATTTGCCAATTCTAAGACACCAAGGACAGCAATTGGCAAATAAGTTGCAATGTCCATTTATAGATGTGCCTGCTGGTACTTACCCCCGTAAATTTAATGAAGCTCAAATAAAACAAGCTTTGAGGGGAGTTCTGGAAGCAGTTAAACACAATTTTGATGTTGTAAGCCCTGTTCCTACAATTAAAGATCTCTCAGAAGCTGATTTGAGAATTGTGATGTGTGCCATGTGTGGAGATCCATTCAGTGTAGATCTTATTCTTTCACCGTTTCTTGATTCTCATTCTTGTAGTGCTGCTCAGGCTGGCCAGAATAACTCACTAATGCTTGATAAAATTATAGGTGAAAAGCGGAGGCGAATTCAAATAACAATATTATCATATCATTCTTCAATTGGTGTAAGAAAAGATGAACTTGTTCATGGGTATATACTAGTTTACTCTGCTAAACGAAAAGCATCCATGGGAATGCTTCGAGCATTTCTTTCAGAAGTGCAAGATACTATACCTGTCCAATTGGTGGCTGTTACTGACAGTCAGGCAGACTTTTTTGAAAATGAAGCTATCAAAGAATTAATGACTGAAGGTGAACATATAGCTACTGAGATTACTGCTAAATTTACAGCTCTGTATTCTTTATCTCAGTATCACCGTCAGACTGAAGTGTTCACATTGTTCTTCAGTGATGTTTTAGAGAAGAAAAACATGATTGAAAATTCCTATATGTCTGATAGTGCAAGAGAGACAACACATACGAGTGAGGATGTTTTCCTGCATTCTCCTAGAGGGAGTTCTCTCGCTTACAACTATTACCCAGATTCAGAAGATGATACTGAAGCCCCACCTCCTTACAGCCCAATTGGAGATGATGTACAGCTGCTCCCAACACCTGATCGTTCAAAGTATCGATTAGATTTGGAAGGTAATGAATATCCTGTCCATAGCACACCGCTTAACTGTCATGATCATGAACGCAATCATAAAGTGCCTCCTCCTATAAAACCGAAACCAATTGTATCCAAGACAAATGTGAAAAAATTAGATCCAAACCTATTAAAAACCATTGAGGCAGGCATTGGTAAAAACCCAAGAAAATCTAGAATGCCTCTGGCACCAACTGATGATTTAGATCAGTCTGATAATTATGCAGAACCTATAGATACTGTTTTTAAACACAGAGGTGCTACTGACGATATCTATGCAGTGCCAGATGATAGTCAGAATCGCATGATTAAAATTCGAAATTCAAGTAATGCCCAGGGAGATGAAGAAAATGGATTTCCTGACAGAATTTCAAAGACACATGGAGAAAGAAGACCTTCAAAATACAAATACAAATCTAAAACGCTGTTTAGCAAAGCCAAATCATATTATAGGAGAGCGCATTCAGATGCAAGTGATGATGAAGCTTTTACAACCTCCAAAGCAAAAAGAAAAGGAAGACATCGTGGCAGTGAAGAAGATCCACTTCTGTCCCCTGTAGAAACATGGAAAGGTGGCATTGATAACCCTGCTATTACATCAGACCAAGAGTTAGATGATAAAAAGATGAAAAAGAAGACTCAGAAAGTGAAAGAAGACAAAAAGGTAATTAAAAAAAATTAACTGTAATCAAAATGGGTTACAGGGGTGCTTTCCATAAAGCATATATACTGTTTTTCAACCAAAAAAGTTAACAAAATAATTACCATAGCAAAATAAATTTGAAAATGGTTTCGTATCCCAGAGGGCTCGCAATCTAAAATGACACATAAGAGACACCAGCAGACAGCCACTAGTGTAAATATGATATATTGGCGTGAATAGAGACACTTGCACTCCCCCTGCTAAATATAAGAGAACCACCATGTAATAAGTGCCTCTTAGGCCAGTTAGCAGGGACATGGAATTACTGTGTTGTGTCACAGAATCGCTTTAAACCATATTTCTAGTTTAATTTGCTGCCTATTTGAGCCATATTTCTAGTTTAATTTGCTGCCTATAACTGTATCAAAGGGTATTCAAAATTGTAACTTTAGGGTGACATTTAAAGCACAGAACCATTATAGTAAGTGAGAATGAAGCTGCATTCTTTTGATGTTGAATACTGCAGTTGGCATCAGTTCCTAAAGTGGTAGGGAAACATACCGTACATAAATTCATGCAGAATTTGGTCTTCAGGGGGTTTATTATTGGCTGTTGTGCAAAAGATGAGTAGCTAACTGTGTAGTGTTTGGGGCATTAGTAAAGTTAAGAAGCTAATATCTGAAATGCTGCTTGTCTAAACTGAATGTTCAGATTAATTTTTTTCTCTCAAATTAAATCATCGTATTCACTTTGTAGAGTTGCATTGCAAGTAGAAGAGTGTTTCTGTATCTAGAGTGGTTAAAAACCAGTTCAGACAGTATGAACCAGTAACCGAACCAAAAGTTAGCATCTGATCCACAGAGTTAAAAAATAAATACTGATGAACCTGAACTGGAACCAAACCCAAACTGTTAACAGTTCCACTCTCTGGTGTATCTAGTCCTATAGCCTTGTACATAGCTACAAGGATAGTTAGCTTCCTTGCTAGTTCCTATCATGTTTTATGGAAAGGCTTGAGTGGTTGATTTGAGAAAAGATACTTGCCTAGAATAAAATTTTTACTGTGTGACTGCGTGACTTTTTTGAACCACTTCTTTACTTGTGCTGCAAAAAACAAAGCAGTCTGCTATTTTGATTACTCATACAGAATGATTCTAGCAAGCAGCCTTGATGCTAGAGAGGCTCCGAGCAGTTTCTGCTTCCTGTGTTCGGAGCCTCTCTTGTACCGAGGCTCCGTCCTAGAATCATTCTGGCTCTGTACTATAAGCAGCACGTTGCTGCTTATAGCGTTCTGTTTAAGCAAGAACTGTTTTAAGCAAGAAATGAAGGTAAGGGGTGTGGATCTGCGGATCCTGGATCTGCAGATCCTAGATCTGCAGATACTGGAGGCCTCCTGTACTACTTTTTCTAGTAGTAATTGCTGTGTATAGGGAAGCAGTTTAAGCGTAGAACCGTGCTTGCTTAATTTGCTTGTATTGTGTAGGATTTCAAAATCAGTATGTCTTAGTGCAGGGGTTCTCAACCCCTTGGCGGCAGCATACCACCACCACTGCCTTAATCCTCTGCAGTACCACCGGAAGTGACTGACAATGACATCATCACCAGACACTTCCGGGTATCAGAGCTCAGGAGCGGAGGTTTTCAACACTGCGGAGCTTGGAAAGTGCTGGTAAGAGGCTTGGGGTGGGCGGGAGGGCCTTTTTCAGTGCTCAATACATGCGCTCCGCTCTCTGGCCGAGCCTCTTGCCAACGTTTTTCGAGCTCCACGACATCGAAAACCTCTGCGCCCGATCTGATTGGAGGGGTGTTTTGGAGGGGGGTTTGGGGTTCCAACCAGCGGTGTACCACTAGTGGTACCCCAATGTACCACTAGTGGTATGCGTACCACCAGTTGAGAACCCCTGCCTTAGTGTAATTGACATTAGGAGATATAAAAAGTCATCTGCAGTATAATCTGAGTAATCTTGGTAAGGCATTAACCTTTTCGCCTGTTGTGCTACTTGCAGGCATTACTTCCAGGTTCCAGTCACTGGAGCAAATGTAGACAGCCTGGTGTTTTGGTACTTCTGTTATAAATATTAACATATTTTTTAAAAAAATTAACCTAATGTAGGTTTATGACCATTGCCTTGACTTACATTAAATATAGCCAGCAATCTTAAAGGGTTGTATCATGTGCTTCTTCCATTCTCAAAAAAAGCTCTGTTTGTATAAGGGAGACAGGAGACTTTCATTGATCTCCGCTTCCTTCTGCAGCCACTTGTGCTCCCTGAAAATATGCTTCTGAGGGTTAAGTGGTGCTCTGGCACAGATATCTAAGGCAGTGGTTCTCTAACTGGGGCGTCGCGACGCCCCACCTGGGAACAAAGGGTTGCTATGCCCTTAAGGGGCATGGCAACCCGCGGTGACGTCAACGGCGCGCCCGGGATCGCGCCACCGCCGTGCCCGGGATCGTCCTTGTTACCTTCATTGGTGGTCAGTGGGTGTCCGGCGGGGGTTGTGGGGAGCCTGCGGACCCCTCTGCAGGCCTCCCCAAGCGTCGGAGCAGCGCTCCGACGCGATCGCAACCCACTTCCGGTTTCGCGTAAAACCGGAAGTGGGTTGCAATCGCGTCGGAGCGCTGCTCCGATGCTCGGGGAGGCCTGCAGAGGGGTCCGCAGGCTCCCCACAACCCCCGCCGGACACCCACTGCCCACCAATGAAGGTAACAAGGATGATCCCGGGCGCGTCATCGTGACCCCTGGGAAGGCCCCGCTGCAACTTAGAGCAGCGGAGGGCCTTCCCAGGAGTTAAGGAGCCTCTGATCTAAGGGATGCAGGGTACTGTAGAGGGAGGGGAGATTGGTGAAAATCATCCATCCCTCTTGTGCAAATGCAGATTCTTCTATTATTTTGTTAAGGATGCGGTTTGGGATATAGTACATAATTGTTAAATTACTTCAAGATTGCCAGGTACTAAATGTGTGGAAATGTTGTTCTTAAAATGTGGTTGTGATACCCCTCCCCTCCCAAAAAAAAAAGCTGAGACAGATGCAGAAGTGATAAAAGGTCTTCCAAGATTTGGAATTGCTAAGTAAATTAACAACAATTTAGCAACTCGGTAAACTTATTCAACTCTGCAAAGAAATCTTGTGTTTAGCATAGGAATATGGCCGATGCTTACAACTGTTGGTTACTGTTAACTTCATTTGGCGGTGCTGACTGGAGGGAGATATTTTGATCACTTTTTTTCTTTAACGTTCTCATTTATGCTTTGTGATCGGACAGGAGGTAGGTTAGTTCAAATTACTTTTTATCTTGCAGTTATATGATGTATGTTGTAAAGCCTGTGGCACAATCTAGTATTTTGTTGATGGAAGAGAGATTGATTCAGCAGTTTATGTGCTATTAGTCAGAGCAGACCTCATGAATGCTTAAAAGATATCCTTCCACGTTAAAACATTCTGGTCAAAGTACTATCCTGATTTTTGCTTGTAATTGTGAATTCACTGATGTTAGTAGATCCTGGTTTGGAAATGATTTAATCAGGAGGTTATTTGAATCATGTTGCTGGTTGAAAACTAGTGTAAAATTTGCATGTAGTCATCTTGGTGTGTTATTACAGGTAATGTGTTTCCTGGTTTCTGGCTAGCACAGTGTTTAAAATAATGCAAGTAAACTTCAGAGCATCAGAAGGGCCCCTCAGCTGTAGCAAAATGTAAAGACATTTAAATATGAGTTTTAGTTAGGGCTGTGGTAAACCACGGCAGGACATACTTCATGCTTGCCATTCCAAGCTATATGGGAGAATCCCAACTGCCAATTTCCAGGAGGAACAACGCTTAGGAAGTAGTTGCAATGTGAACTCCTTCCATGTGGCCCAGATTGGAATGGAGCATAGAAGAGCACATGTAGCAGCAACTCTTATGTTTTAATGGTAACATCAGAGGCATATTTTCTTCAGTTGAACACTAAAATTTAAATTCAAAATGATTAATCTAGAATGCAAAGTATATGAAAGCAAATGTGGTCCAGGGAGGTAGCATTTTGAACCTTGCTGACTACAGTGACACTTAAATCTATAACTGCTAAACTTTAGCAGTTATAGATTCAAGTGTCACTGTAGTCACCAATGTACTGAATGACCGTCTGTTAGGGCATACAGATCTCAGCCTCAGATATGTATGCTGGAGAAAATATTGACCTAATTTGCGGGATTGTTAAATGGGACGACGACTACTGTGTAATCTAATAAATAGGCCAGTGGTTCATGAACGTTTTAGCATAGGGATCCACCTTTTAGAATGACAGTCTGTTGAGACCCACCTAAGACCTGGGGCTGCAAGTGGTGTGCTTAATAAGTGATGTCATTGTGATGCCAGGATCGGAAGTGATGTCATCAAACAGGGAGTGATGTTGTTGTTCTCACCTAGGAAGTCATTTACTGCAAATGACAAAACACCAGTTCCCACGGAGTTAAATGTGTACACCTGTGGGCTTGGGAGGAAATGGGTAAACCCTATTTCCTCCCAACCCACAGGTGTAAACATTTAACTCCTGTTGTGTATATACACCCTTGGGTAACAATGCCTTATTAATAAAACAGATGAAGGGACAAAATAGCAAGTAGCAGCATTCCGACATGGCTTGCATTCTGACCTTAAGTCTACTTAAGCCTGTGCCTCTTTCTTCTCTGGGTATTGGCAGTGAGCAACAGAGATCATATAGCTGGCTCAAGTAAAGGAGGCAGGGTTTGGGCTGAAGGTGTGTATGTGCGTAAGAGAGCTCCTATGCATTTTGTAGAGAGACACGTACACTATTTTCTTTGGAGTTTTCTTTTGCAGATGTAGAAACATTTTTATACCCCTCCATTATCTAAATATAAAGCTAAGCAACTATATTGTTTTGGTTCAAACAATATTGTCACTTAGCTTTTGGCCACACTGCATGAACTGGAATAGAAAAAAGAGTTAATGCAGTTGAAAAGCCTGGTTGCCCTTCTTACCAGTGACATTGGGTTGTAACCTAACATCCACACATGGAGGAAAGACTGAGCAACCTCTCTTCCCTCCTCTCAGCAGCCTCCTGAACAGCCTGTCCAGGGAGTCCTGAAACTCCATTCTTGTAATGTACTTGCATCAATTTTGGAGGACTTTCCTCTCTTTTTCATCCCCCCCCTTCCTCCCGATGCCCCAGTCCCCACTTTGTTCTTGAGGATCCCTGGCACTCTGGAGGGGCATTTTTGAAGGCTGCTCTGGTGAGAAGTTCCCTTGTTCAAATTTGCTTCCACAAATTTGTTAAAGATAAAACCCACTATACACTGGTTCCCCGAGTTACGGATGGCCACATTGGCACTTTCATGCAAACACAGTTCATCCATTGTGCTTTTGAGCAACTGTGATGGTACTGGCCCAGCAAAAGCTGACTGTTCTGACCATCATACATTCTGACTCCCAGACAAACCTCTGGAATGGAACCAGTATTGCACCATGCATAAACAGTTTTGCTACTGTAATTGAGAAGCTTCTTATTGTAGTTTCAATGTTAGGTAGATATTAGTTAACTTGTATTTAGTTTGCCTGCTGACATTCTTTGCTATGAATGTTGTTTCTTGTTGTAGCACAAAAAGAAAATTGGGAAATTCAATCCACCAACTCGTAGAAATTGGGAAAGTAATTACTTTGGGATGCCACTGCAGGATCTGGTTACCCCTGAAAAACCTATACCACTCTTTGTTGAGAAGTGTGTGGATTTCATTGAGGATACAGGTAGGAAACACATTGAACTGATCTTTTCTTGGTGACTAATTATGGAAGTCTTGCTTCTTTTTTTGCTATTTCACTTACAACGTCATACTGTATGTTTAATTCAGTTGATGAAATTGTGGGGAAAATTGTATTGAACAGAAGCGCAAAATTCCAGTTGCCGGCTTGCCACTCCACTTCAGAAATCCTGGCTGGCTGGAATGTGGAGTTGGCCATGAAACAAATTTCTGCTTCTACTTCTATGCATGCTGCTTGGTGCCTCTCTCATCTCCCTGTTGTCCTTTCCTCATCTCCAGACTGGGCATCTAGTGCACTCAGGAAATAGTGTAATTTGGTACACAAATATTTTTTTTAGTTATTAATGAAACATTTCACAGGAAGAAATGTATAAATTTCTGTAACAATACAGTGGACCCTTTCTATCCACGGATCCGGGATCTGTGGATTTGATTTACCGTAGCTCCCAGATCCACAGGGTCCACGCTCAAAAAGCTATTAAAAGGAAGAGGAAAAAAAACCCAATCCCCGTTTCTGCCTTTAAGTGGCCAAACCATGCCATTTTCAAGTATCTGCAGGGCTTCTGCAAGCTTAACGACCCAGTTCTGGGTCACGCGAAGGCTCTTCCCTCCTTCCAGCCTTGTTCCAGAATGCATCCTGGAAGTGGAAGTGGATCGTTAAGCTTGCAGAAGCCCTGCAGAGACTAGAAAATGGCACGGTTTGGCCACTTAAAGGTAGAAACGGGGGTTGGGTGTCTTTTTCTTCCCTTGAATAGCTTTTTGAGTATGGACCCCAGTATCTGCGGATCCTCGCTATCACTGTATAAGAAAATAATAGCTCAGGAATTACAAGTAGATGAGGTATTTGTATAATGTACCTGTTAGCAGTTAATTTTGCTGTTGGGGGGGGGAATAGGGGAAATCATTTTTGAATTGAGCCATGGTTTTCATGGTCCCAAATTTACTCTGAGGAGCCACCCTGGTGTTATGAATACAAATATAAAAACAGAACATGGGCATTAAATATTTTAACAACAAAATTTAGTTGATTTATCACTGTTCTACAACTTTGTGGGAAGTAGCTTCATGGGGAGAAATTAAAGGCTGTTCGTTTTCTGCTGTAGTTATAGTAAAACAAAGCCAAAGACTGTTCAATGACAAAGCCAAGTGATTATCGTTAATACTGAGAATCAGAAGCAAGGATTACATTTTGGCTAATATGAGAGTCTAGTAAATGAAATATGTTTCATTATAGCAGTTCTCAAATCTACTTTTAAAGCACTTTTACTTTTGTACATGCCTGAACAATTTATTGTTCCTGAAAGGCCAATTTTCAGTTTTAGGTTACCTGAATTGGCAATTAGTATTTTCCTCATGCAAGATTAGTTTTTCTGCATAAACATGTGGCAGAGTAGTTGACAGAATTGTGCCATGGCTTGCCATTCCTTTTCAAACCTTCAAAAAGTAAGCTGTGCTAATGCACAGTTAACCCACCATGGACTGTATATTCCTGAGAATCTATAGCTGCATATAGTAATTTCATGTATTGTAAAACTCCATTGACTCAAGGGCTCCCTTTTTAACTAGATACAGTTGCAAGAAAAAGTATGTGAACCCCTTGGGATTACATGGAGTTTTGCATGAATTGGTCATAAAATGTGCTCTGAACTTCATCTAAGTCACAACAATAGAAAAACACAGTCTGCGTAAAATACTACACAAACATTAGATGTTGCCATGGTTTAATTGAACATTCACAGTGCAGGGAGGAAAAAGTATGTGAACCTTTGGACTTAATAACTGGTTGACCCTCCTTTGGCAGCAATAACCTCAACCAAACGTTTCCTGTAGTTGCAGATCAGACCTGCACAACGATCTGGAGTAATTTTGGACCACTCCTCTTCACAAAACTGTTTCAGTGTAGCAATATTCTTGGGATGTCTGGTGTGAATCGCTCTCTTAAGGTCATGCCACAGCATTTCAATCAGGTTGAGGTCAGGACTCTGACTGGGCCACTCCAGAAGGCGTATTCTGTGCTGTTGAAGCCATTTTTTTGTTGAATTACTTGTATGCTTTGGGTCATTGTCCTGTTGCATCACCCATCCTCTGCGGAGCTTCAGTTGGCGGACAGATGGTCATATGTTTTCCTGCAAAATGTCTTGATAAACTCTGGAATTCATTTTCACATCAATGACAACAATCTTTCCAGGCCCTGAGGCAGCAAAGCAGCCCCAAACCATGATGCTTCCTCCGCCATGTTTTACAGTGGGGATCAGGTTTTGATGTTGGTGTGCTGTGCCTTTTTTCTCCACACATAGTGTTGTGTGTTCTTCCCAAACAACTCAATTTTGGTTTCATCTGTCCACAGTATATTTTGCCAGTAGTGCTGTGGAACATCCAGGTGCTCTTTTGCAAACTTCAAACGTGCTGCAATATTATTTTTTGGGACAGCAATGGCTTCCTCCGTGGTGTCCTCCCATGTACTCCATTCTTGTTTAATGTTTTCCTTATTGTAGATGTGTCAACAAAAATGTTAGCATGTGCCAGAGATTTCTGTAGGTCTTTAGCTGACACTCTAGGATTCTGCGCTGTGCTCTTGCAGTCATTTTTACAGGACGACCACGCCTAGGGAGAGTAGCAACAGTGCTAAACTTTCTCCATTTGTAGACAGTCTGTCTTACCGTGGACACATGAACATCAAGGCTTTTGGAGATACTTTTGTAACCCTTTCCAGCTTCATGCAAGTCAACAATTCTTGATCGTAGGTCTTCTGAGAGCTCTTCTCTGCGAGGCATGGTTCACATCAGACAGTGCTTCTTGAAACCAGTTAACCCAACCCAGGTGTGTGTTTTTAAAGGGCAGGACAGCTGTCAGCAACACATCCAATATCATCACACTGATTGGAGTCAAGGTTGGCTCACTCCTGGCTCCAATTAGCTCTTGGAGACGTCATTAGGCTATAGGCTCACATACTTTTTCCTCCCTGCACTGTGAATGATTACATGTTATGTTCAATTAAACCATGGCAACATGTAATGTTTGTGTAGTATTATTTTACGCAGACTGTGTTTTTCTATTATTGTGACTTAGATGAAGTTCAGAGCACATTTTATGACCAATTTAACTCCACATAATCCCAAGGGGTTTACATACTTTTTCTTGCAACTGTATTAGAGTGCAAGCTGCTTGGTGCAGATTGCTCTATTCAAGCAGATCTAGCCCTATCTAACCACTCCTAAACATAATTATTATGCTATTATGCTAAACATAATTCAACAAAACATCAAGTATGGAGGTTCCCATGGCATGTAACAAGTTGCAACGATTTGAGAGTTATGGGATTTTCAGCCATGTAAAGTTGGAATGAAGAAATAAAGTTCTTACTAAAACCAGTGGTCTGTAGAAATTCTTTGAGACGAGGTAGCAGCTGTGAGCGCTAGTATCTTCAGGATTATCCAAAGCAGAACCACAGGCAATGACTTCAAACTGACGTTTCAACCCTCGCTTGGGTTTTCTTCAGAGCAATAGCACCAGTCTCAGCTGGTGGATGGTCTGTACCTGGTGAAGTGCTTAGCAGGTTTAAATCAACATTGCTGCAGGCAGCACGGGAAGACTAATTACTTAATTGATTGCATCTGGATGCAATCCATTGTGCTGACCAGGAATAACCTTTACTCCTGTGTAAGGTCCTGCTCTACTTAGAATGGGAAACCAGATTTTATTCACGTAGATTAATTCTTGCTGACGATTCATGGGGTTCAGTGATCTTCTCTGGGAAATGGCAATGGCTTCCAGGTTTCTGCGCTGTCTGTTTTTAGCTTCGTTGTACAGACATCGGGTTTCTTGAAAGGCGATGCTGTGTCCGGTCTGAGCTGCATGGCAAGCCACCGCTGATTTCTCTTCTTGACCCAGTTTCACAGCTCTTATGTGCTCCTGTAGTCTGACAGCAATCGGTTTCATGGTGTTGCCCACATATGTCCGTGCGCAGTCCCCGCAACGAATTTCATAAACACCCGGGTTGGATAAGGGGGGTCTTTGGTCTTTTGGATTGCGCAGCATTTGTTGTATTTTAAGTGTGGGTGAGAAACGGGTCTTGATGTTGTAATTCCTGAAAATACGAGCTATTTTATCAGACAGACCTCGTATATATGGAAGTGATAGCCAAACATGTTCATTACCTTCAGAGTTCTGCTGTTCTTTTTCTTTTTCTTTTTCTCCTGGTTTTGGGATATGTTGACTCTTGGCCCATTGTTTCTCCCAGCAAGTCTCAATGTGTTGTTTATTGTATCCATTGGCCTCAAGCATGTTGACAATGATGGATTTCTCTTCAGCTAAGGATTCAGGATCACAAACATGAATGGCTCTGTAAACCAACAAATTTATTAAATAATTTTTTTGAGCAGGGTGATGGTTTGATGTAGGTACCTCCCCGTGTGTGTTGGCTTCCTGTATACTTTGTGTCCAAATGTCAGGTTAGATTTTCTGGTTACCTGCACATCTAGGAAGGGCAGCATGCCATCTTTTTCTACTTCCATCGTGAACTGAATCTCAGGACATAAGCTGTTAAGATGATCCAAGAAATTGTTCAGTTCTTTCTCACCATGATTCCATACACAGAAAACATCATCAATGTAGCGCAACCACGTGGCAGGTTTAAAGCTGGCAGATTGTATCACCTTTTGCTCAAAGAATTCCATAAAAAGATTCGCCACAGCTGGGCTCAACGGGTTTCCCATGGCCACCCCTTCTTTTTGTTCCCTGATGACCCCATTCCACAGAAAGTAAGTTGAGGTGAGGCAATGATGGAATAATGGTACCAGGTCACGGGGTAGAGTGAGGTCACTGATCAAATTCATCACCTCCACTAGTGGCACTCTAGTAAAAAGGGGACACCACGTCGAAGCTAACCAGAATAGATTCTGGAGATAGTCTGGCAATCTTTAGCAGTTCAATAAAATGATAGCTTTCATCACGTAAGAAACACCTATTTCCCACACTTTCTCACCCACACTTAAAATACAACAAATGCTGCGCAATCCAAAAGACCAAAGACCCCCCCTTATCCAACCTGGGTGTTTATGAAATTCGTTGCGGGGACTGCGCACGGACATATGTGGGCAACACCATGAGACCGATTGCTGTCAGACTACAGGAGCACATAAGAGCTGTGAAACTGGGTCAAGAAGAGAAATCAGCGGTGGCTTGCCATGCAGCTCAGACCGGACACAGCATCGCCTTTCAAGAAACCCGATGTCTGTACAACGAAGCTAAAAACAGACAGCGCAGAAACCTGGAAGCCATTGCCATTTCCCAGAGAAGATCACTGAACCCCATGAATCGTCAGCAAGAATTAATCTACGTGAATAAAATCTGGTTTCCCATTCTAAGTAGAGCAGGACCTTACACAGGAGTAAAGGTTATTCCTGGTCAGCACAATGGATTGCATCCAGATGCAATCAATTAAGTAATTAGTCTTCCCGTGCTGCCTGCAGCAATGTTGATTTAAACCTGCTAAGCACTTCACCAGGTACAGACCATCCACCAGCTGAGACTGGTGCTATTGCTCTGAAGAAAACCCAAGCGAGGGTTGAAACGTCAGTTTGAAGTCATTGCCTGTGGTTCTGCTTTGGATAATCCTGAAGATACTAGCGCTCACAGCTGCTACCTCGTCTCAAGGAATTTCTACAGACCACTGGTTTTAGTAAGAACTTTATTTCTTCATTCCAACTTTACATGGCTGAAAATCCCACAACTCTCAAATCGTTGCAAACATCAAGTAGTTAAATTAGTGGCTCACGCCGATGATGTGTCGATACTAGTCAAAGATATGGAGGAGTTTTGTAGACTCACCTCCCTTTTCAAAGACTATGAACAATGTTCAGGAGCCAAGCTCAATGTTCAAAAAAGTTTTCTGTTGACCTTAAATGCAATAGACAAAGAGATGACTATAGTGCCCATGACAAAATTAAACATTTTGATGATAAAATCAAATCAACCAAAAATCACAAAAACAAAATTAGAGACGAAAGAACACATTAAGCTTTTGGGTATTTATTTTACAGTAAAAAAGAATGGGTGGGAGACTAATTGGAAATTGTGGATACAAAAAATTACTGAAAAAATTAAAACATGGAAAAAGTGGACCCTCACAATATATCAAAGAGCAATGTATATAAAAATGTATCTCTTGCCAGTTGCGGCAAGCATAGCTACTGTATATCCCCCACCAGGATGGGTAGTTAAAAAAGTGGATTCGCTAATATTTACTTTTTTGTGGGGCACAGCCCTCTTTCCCCTATCCAGAGCAACGGCATACAGGTCCCAAGTAGATGGAGGGTTAGACTTACCTGCTATTGGTCCACTTTTTCTAGCCAATTTTCTAGCTTTTAATTTTAATAGATGGGCACAACTGGAATTTCATAACAGCAAAACAACAGACATAAAATTTTGGCTCATAGCTTTTTCATCGAGCTGGAAAACAAAAGACTGGGGTAATAAATGGTGGAATTTAGAAGAACAAAACTATATGGTAACACAAGCTATAAAATGTACAGGCCCAGATTATTTGGTACCAATTTATTTAAAGGTAAAGCAATGGAAAATACTATCCAAAATGTTAAAAGAAGAAGACACAACATTCAAAGTAACAAAGAAAAAGGTTTATCAATATATAGTAGAAAACAATTTTTTTGAGCCAGATCTAAAAAGAAAAAAGACAAAAATTAATATGTGTAAATACCTTAGAGAACCAGAATTTCCTATAGAACATTTTAAAGACAACAGAGTGCCATACTATTTGTGGGACTTACGATGGAGAATGTATCATCAAGTCTATGGCATTCAGGCAGCAAGACCATGGTTAGCGACCAATTTTGCCCAAACATAGCCTGCCAACGTGAAGCGGAGAGAACTGGTCAAAAACATAGAGAGACTTTACAACATTTTGTAAGCAAGTGCACCACGACAAAAACATGGAACAAATTAGCGATGAAAATGAATTGGACTTACCTGGTGAAACAAAGCTGGGAGAACATTGTGTCGGGAACTGCTGAAGCAGAACTCGTTGAAGGTCCGAAGAAAAAGAAAACTACAAAAAGAAGGCATACTGGAACAAAAATAAGTAATTGTTGGATGGTTCCATGGTCCACTCTACGTTTAATCAATTTATTAGTTTTATCAGTTTTAACTTTTCAAAGAAATAGAGAAATAAAAACGGGCAAGGAAATAAATATCAACAATTCAGTGGAAATGATTTTATTTAAAATAAAAACAATAAGCAATTATGAAAAAGACAAAATGTCAAGGGTTAAATGGACCAAATTTTGGCCATGGAGCCAAGAACCCACGCCAGCAATCACGTAAAGTCATATATGATTTTTGGCCTTGTATTGGAGACAGTGTAGTTGGGAGTATTATTATATTATATTATATTATATTATATTATATATATTATATTATATTATATTATATTGTAGTAGGAAATATCCATATTGTATTGGACAGTTACAAGTTGTGAAATGAGATGTTACGTATGGTTTCTTTGTTTTGCACATGGGTGTGTAAAGTAATTGGTTAGTGAGTAATTTTAAAATTTAAAAAAATCTATATTCCTAAAAAAAAAATCTATATTCCTATCTAACCACTCCTGCCAATTTTATTCCTTATGTTACCTAATGCAATAGTATTTAACAGCAATTTATATTTGTTAACAGTTTATCTTTAAGCGGAAATTGAGACTCTTTAAAAAGCACTCAGAATGCATATAATAATAGCAGCTAGCATAAATATTTATTTGAAAATTTTATTTCCTGCCTCATTCCCAAAGAGACTCGAGGTGACTAACAACATTTTAAAATATAATAAAACATTAAAAGCAACCATTAAACAAAAACATTATTTTTAAAAAGCGCAATAGAAGAGCAAGAGCAAAACCAGAAGCTAAACATAATTCAGAAAAAACTGAACAGATAGGTAAGTCCAGAGAGAGAGAGAGGACAATTAACCTTCTGGTTGGGCAAGTTCCAGAGAGAAGGGGTTACCGCTGAGAGAATGCTCCTAACGAGTCCCCTCCATCCTCTCTTTGGACAAATATGAGATTCCCAAAAGCAGTAGCAGAGTACAGATCTGCCAGAGTTCAGATAGATTTGTATAAAGGGAAGGTGGTTGTTCTGTACCCCCATCCCGTGTGTGTCCGTCCATCTGTGTGTTGTACAGCTGAGGTATGATGACTTTCCTATGGTCAGTGAGTTTTGTAGTTCAGGCGTTTCAGAATCGGGTACACCTTGGCTCATACTGTTAGCCACCATACAGTGTTAAAAACTACAAAGAATATTATGGCATCTTAACAACTAATCTGTTGTAGCTTTTGTAGGCTACAGTCCACTTTGTTAGATGCATGAAGTGTTTTCCTCACTTGACATATATATACATGGGTATAGAGAAAAGTATAGTAAATGTACAGTGGAGCCAGATGCCCATGAAGCTCAAGTAAGAGAAGCACAGTGATTATTCACAACAGTAGCAATTGGCGATAACGTCTTCACCGTACTAAGTTAACGCCGGTAATGTGACAGAAAATCATTGTTCTGATTCAAAGCTGCATGAACAGAATAAACTTTTGATAAATCCTAATTTAGGAATTTCACGCTGGAATTATCCTTTGAATTTTTTTGTTAAATGGTGGCTTGCAGATTAGCAGTAGTCTGAGAAATTGAAATGTCATCTCACTGATTTCTGAATGTTGCTATTATTGATGTCGCACTGATGTCCCTTTTTATTATTTTGTGTAGAGACCAGCTTGTTTGTTTTTTATGTAGATGGCAGAAGCCATGGTTTGCAGGTGGTAGTATGTATCATGTTGAAGATTCAACAGGTGAATATGCTCCTGATTATGTAGTTGGTTAGGACCTAAACTTTAGGTCATGTAATAGTAGATATGGAATTTGCATGTGGAATGTGGTAGAATCTGGTCGTTGTGTTTGTGTCATGGGACCTATTACTGATGAGTAGCTGCCTAAGATTGGATTGCGGGGGCAGGTTCTCTGTAAGCAAGGCTACTATTCAAGGCTTCCTTTCTTACAGAATAGTGCAGTTGGTAGTCAGACTGAGGTTCATACTGGGAAAGGTCTGAGGTTTGAGACTGATAGAGTTAGATGCAGGACCTGTGGGGCTGAGAAGCAGTGGGGGAGGCCAAGCAAGATAAGTCTCTAGGTCTGAGAACAGAAGTTGTTTTGTTGAGGAATCAAAGGCTAGTACTCTGGGTCCCTGAGTTATGGACGACCAAGTCGGCATTTTTGTGCAGACCTGTGTATATTCTCACTGTGTATTTCAACCTGTGTATATTCTGATTTCAGGACAAACCTCTAGAACGGAACCAGTATGTATCTTGGGTACTTCATACATTGGATCTTGTATAGGAACAGGGAGGAGCAGAGAACAGTCATGTGGCTAGGGTGGTGATTGAAACACTACTGAAGCTGATTGGGAAAATGCTTCACCTTAGATTAAAGACCTCCAGTGGCTGGTAATCCTGAAAAGGCCCCTAAATCTGCAGCTCCCAAACTGCGCGTTACGACCCGATTTTGGGTGGGTCGCAAACAGCCTGCCACCTAAGCCTCTGCGTGGCGGTCTTCGGCCTGTTCCTGGCCTTGTTGCATCGTGTTCTTGCTGATGAGCTTGTTTTGTCACTTGTCAGCAAGAATGTGATGAGGCCTGGAGTGGCCGAAGACCGCCAAGCAGAAGCTCGGGCAGCAGGCTGTTTGTTTGTTTTGTTTGTTTGTTTATATATATTTATATTTATATAAATAAAATGCAAAAGCTTGGCAATCCAGAAGTTTTGGTGGTGACATGTTATCATCACGTCAGTACCAAAACTTCCGGGATGCCAAGCACCGCGCTGAAAGTGGGTTGTGGTGTGAAAACGATTGGGAGGCAGTGCCCTAATTGTTAATATAATTGGGTGGGAGATAGAATAGATGCTCCTATTTTTTGTCAGTTTTCCTTTTCTGTATGGTTACGTCTATTTAAAAATGTATAGTTTTTCTATATGCAAATCTCAAAATATTTTTGCATGCTTTTTTACTGAATATTTCTGGGGAAAGGGCCTACTGTTTTAGTTTACACTTAGTTAGTTTACACTTAGTTAAACTCATTTTGGCTACCATTTCATATTAGTATTAACAGATATAATTTGATTTATTATAAGCATAAAAGAATGTGTGATATTTTTGATAAAATAATGATGGAAAAACAATGTATTTGAAACTCCAAGTATCCATTAGTGCATGCCGTCTCTGTTACGACTTCCTCCTGTCCTCACACATTTGTATGAAGGAAAACGATGTTTCATTGGGACATTGCAATAGTTTGTCTGTACAGTTCTATGTTTGAGAAATGTAGCACAGTGCCTTTTAGAACACTAGAATGGCTTGTCCACCCTCTATGTGCCATTCAATGAACATTTCTGAAGTTCTGGAGTGAGTCCAGTGCTTTTCTTCTCATCTCTCTGACCACTAAAGGACGCCAGCAGCAAAACCTACATCTTTTTTATTTTTATTTTATTAAACTCGTTTTATCAACCTTTTAAAAATTGTTTGAACAGAATCAAACAGAACTGTTTGATTTTTATATGTGTATTCAGCTAATTTGGCCTTTATCTGCTGTTTCAGTGATTGTAGTGACTTTTCAATGTTTAGATTGTATTAGAGATTTAGATAATATATTTTTGTATGTACTGTAAGCCACCTATAGTCATCTTGAGGTGTTTTCTGTCAGAAAAGGTGGGATGTATGCTAGTCAGATAATTGTTGTTTTTAGGTTTTTTTGGACAGGGATTTCTCCCCTGTCCACGCCGCTTCCCCCCCCCCCATTTCTTGGGATTGTTTTAGTGTAAAGCAGACAGTGCATATGACCTGATATTATGTATGTTCTTTTATTTTAGCTTTCTATATCTGTTGTGTACTATGGTGCAGTATTGTCACTTCAAATTATGTGTTGAGTTTGTGCAGCTGTCAATGAGTTGCTTGCTCTAAATTTCATTGTTTTTTGGGTAGATTTACATGGCTGTTGAATAATGGATTATGGGAATTTGAAACATAAATACCAACATTGCAACTTAGTCATGACAACCCCCAACGCTATAGGTTATGTATGTGTTCTCTTTTTAAAGGATGATTATATTGTAAAAACATTGAGGGTACAAGTAGCTGAATATGTTTTGTTTTAGCAGAAGGGGATGAAGCTCATTTAGTTTTACAGTGGAACCTTGGATTGCGAGCATAATTGGTTCCAGAAATGTGCTTGTAATCCAAAGCACTCGTATATAAAAGCAAATTTTCCCATAAGAAATAATGGAAACTCAGATGATTCGTTATTCTGCAAGAGATCTGTGTGTGTGTGTGTGTGTGTGTGTGTGTGTGTGTGTGCGCGCGCGCATTATCTCCTGGGCTCAGCTAATTAAGAAGCTGCCCTGCAGAGTACTCCTTTGCTCTTGCAAACTGTAGCTCACTTTGCAACATCTGATATGCAAAACCTGAGCCTTGTTCTGCAGAGTAAACATCTTTGCTAGAGGCAGATGGAGGAGGGGGAAAAACAGCTTGTTAATGAGGTCTGCAAGACAGAAGTTGCAAAGCAAAGCCTGAGCTGCTATTCTGCACAAACGGAGCCTCTAGCAGAGGGAGAACAAAGTGTTAATGAGCAGTTAATGAGGGCAGTTTGTTCCCCGGAGACCTATTGTTACTCTGCAAACACAGAGAGATATCTTGGAGAACATAATGTACTCGTATTGCAAGGCATTGCTCGTTTATCAAGTCAAAATTTAGAAAACAATTTTGCTTGTCTTGCAAAACACTCGCAAACCAAGTTACTCGCAATCCAAGGTTTCACTGTACTTGCTGAGTGAGTTTACTTGCTGAGTGCAGATTGAGTTCCTTTCCTGTAAGCGTGCGTAGGATTGCAGTTTTCAAACCATAACTTTTGAAGAAGTGCGCAAGGTGCTTAATATGAATACAATTTTTATTGAAAAACTTTAGTTTTAGTCATGTGACACTTACTTGCTTTTCTCAAAGGTCTGTGTACTGAAGGTCTCTATCGTGTTAGTGGGAACAAAACTGATCAAGACAACATTCAGAAGCAATTTGATCAAGGTAATGGGAAGCTAAATTAATAGCAAATAACTTGCAGTGGATCCTGACAGACTGCTTTTATTTTTATGCACTATTAAAATCCTGAAACATAACCTTTGCATTATAAATAGATGTAGAAATTGAAGAACTTTGAACATGCATTCATATAAATGTTTGTATTATATTCTAGTTGTGATTTGTCAGCAGCAGTTGACATGTTCCTAATGTATAGGTAAGATGCAGCCTCATGCAAGGTAGCGTGTGTAAGATAATTGCTTAAGTCATTTATTTTATTTAGGGTTATAGCCTACTTTTCACAAAATTGTCCTCACTAAAACAAAGCAAATTAAATGTCATAATGCAAACCACAACACATTTTGGTATTAGATACATGTGTTGTGGTTTCCAACATGTTTAATTTGCTTTGTTTTACTATAATAAACATCCATAGATAATTCCCACCCTTCAATTTGTACCTTGCTCCCCCACAAGCACACTATGCTGTGGAAATGATATCCTGTTTTTGTCTGTTTTACCTGTTTTACCTGGAGCAGGCAAGCTCCATTTGAATGTGGGAGCTGCTAAAACTATTTGAATTTAAGGGGCAAACAACTCTCCATGAGCATCTCATAAATCAATGGCATGAGGTGATTACCTGGTTTAATCAGGCGTGACTTTCCTGACCTGTGAATCTTGGGCTGCTTGCCATCAGTCCAACAAATAGCCATGTTTCTGATCTGGGCCATGTTCTTCTGGCAGGCACTTGGCACGAAGTACACATGTGTAGATGTGTGCCTCCTACATGCCTTGGAATAAAGGCAAATGAAATACTGACTTATGTGCTACAATCACCAAAGATTAGAATAGAGCACCCCACTGTCGCCTCTCTACCTTGGGCTGCCATCCTATACACTCTTCCTTGGGAGTAAGTTCCATTGAACACAGTGACGGTGGCAGCAAAAGCAAAGAGAAGTGATTGTTACCTGGGCTCGTCTTGCATGCAGCTTGCTACTCTGCCCATCCGTCTGTCCTGAGGGCGTACTTGAGGCAAGAAGCAACCTGGCAGTCCCATCCATGGCCTGTTCCCCCCCTGTGCTGCCTGCCTCTTTCTGCCTCATTCTTTGATGTTGGGGGAAGGAGCTGGAAGTTGCCAGGAGTCAGGCAGAGCAGTTTTGTTCGATGAAGCTTTAATGTTTTGTGCATGCACAGCAAAGCCTGAGCCCAGCTCCTAGTCCCCACCCCAACCACAGGCTGGTTTGATTGAAACCCCAAAGTTCATGGCATTTCAAAGACCTCTGAATGGATCTGTTGGAAGAAAAAAACAAATGGGAAGTGCCAGGTGATACTGGGAGCCACGCACGCACACATGAGTCCTATCCTATGTCTTTTGCCAAGTTCCATCCTTTTTGAAAGATGGTTCCTTAGTGAACCGAGCAGGGAAAAAAAGAGTTGTTGATAGAAGGAAGCCCTGTGGTTACTGAAGACACTGTCTGCAAGAAGACTGGTGCAAGTGGACAAGCGAGTTGGCTAGAAAAAGACTCCACAAGGCACTGGACATGGACATATTGATGAGTTGTCAGCATTCTCCTTCCCCATGACTTGAGCTACAATCCTATAAATACTTTTATGTGAATAAGCCCCATTGAATACAATGGGCCTTACTCTAAGCATGCCTACTCAGAAGTAATATAAAGAGCGACAACCATGGCACCCCCTCTTCCAGCAGGAAGAGAGAGGGTCTCTGCTGGTTGTCCCAAAAAGGGTTTTCCCCATCTCCTCTCCCCCCAATTCCAAAATATCAAGCAAAAGTTGATTTTCCTGATGTCTCTCCTATAACACAAGCAAAGGGTAGGAAACAGCTGTCCTTTACAACCTAAAACGGGAAAGATGAGCTCTGGCAAAGGAGGGCTCTGCTGAGAGACATTCTAGGGTGCTGTTTCACTTCCTTCAAGGACCCAAAACTCATGGCTATTGGACATCCACATGAGTTTTCCAATCATACGTTCAAAACCCACATGGAAGGTTCAGAACTCACAGATTAAAACATGAGAAAGGTACTTGATTTATTCCATGGGGGGAGTCCACATGGATTTTTGCATCTAAATGTGCAGTTATTCCATGGGAAATGCTGATTTCCATGTGGGTTTTTGCACGTTTGGGCCTTAGTTTCACATATGAGCAGGAGGTCTGACTCAGTTGGTAGAGCGACCGTCTCATATGCCTGAAGATCTGAAGGACGGGAGTTTGGGATAGCCGGAAGTATCTGCGTCTGTCGGAGAACTGTCAGCACGCCAAGCTGATGAGAGGCAGAGTGTGAGGAAGAGAAGCTACAGCTGCACTTGAGTGGGAGTCAAGGTTGCCTGTCAGTTGAAGCGTGGAGAGGCGGACGCCAGAGAGAGACTGGACTGTGAAAGAAACCATCTAGAATGAAGGGTTCTATGAAAGATTATAACATACACCAGCCAGGATGGTGTAGTGGTTTGGGAGTCGGACTTAGACCTGGAAGATCCAGGTTCAAATCCCCGCTCAGCCACGAAGCTTCCTGGGTGACCTTGGGCCAGTCACTATCTCTCAGCCCCACCTACCTCACAGGGTTGTTGTGAGGACAAAAAGGAGGGGATGAAATATGTATACCACTCTGAGCTCCTTGGAGGAAGGGTGGTATAAAAATGTGAAAAAAAAAATAAAATAAATAAATTATTTATGTTATAATATGCCCTGAGGCATCTGGTGGGGCCACTGTGTGATACAGGAAGCTGGACTAGATGGGCTTTTGGCCTGATCCAGCAGGGCTCTTCTTATGTTCTTATTATTGTAATTGTAAAAAAAGGGTGCATTTAATGTAGGAGTCATGAATTTTTATCTCACATTTTCATACTTCTCTTCCTCCAAGGAACTCAGGGTGGTGAACAAGGTTTCCTTCCCTCCTTTTGTCCTCACAACAATCCTATGAGGTAGATGAGGCTGAGAGATAGTGACTGGCCCAAGATCACCCAGGCAGCTTCATGGCTGAGCAGGGATTTGAACCTGGATCTTTCCAGGTCAATGTGTAACACCAGAACCACTACTACATAATCCTGGCTCTCCAAGTATCTAATCATTTAGGGCAGGAGTTCTTGATGTACAAAAAAGACAGGCACTTTAGTATTGTGTAGTTATGGGATAATTGTTTGGAATGTGTGAATTCCTGTTCTGCATTGATTCTTCCACTGATAACAATTTGCTTTTAAGTGCTGAGGAAGAAATTGCCCATAACCTACACATTATTGCCTTTTTTCTTTTTTCTTTTTTCTTTTTTGCTTCAATATAGTAACATTGAAAATAGCCTGGTCTCCACGGTCTGCTTCTTGTATATTATTCAACTAAGTTTTTAAATTTGAATGTTCAGTGGCTATTTTGTGTTTGTAGTTAATGTCTTTTTAATGTCCAGTGATAACTATCTCATATGACTAATACATTGTTTTACATTCTTATAGATCATAATATCAACCTAGAATCTATGGATGTAACAGTAAATGCTGTGGCGGGAGCTCTTAAAGCTTTCTTTGCAGATCTGCCGGATCCTTTAATTCCTTATTCTCTACATCCAGAATTAGTTGAAGCATCAAGTAAGCATTTTTCTTCTCAAGAATAATTGTTGTAAAATCCAAAGGTTAAATCTCCAACTTTTGGAATATATGTGTAAAAAGTTAAGATTTTGTTGAAATAACTAAGATAGATGGCTATCAGGGATGTTATAATTGTAGACAGCCCACACTGGTTTGGGCTCGATCTTGTAACCCCCTTCCAGCTCTGATTCTGAGCTATATTAAACTGAATGTTTGTTTTTTAAAAGTTACCCATTATAATATACAGTAGTGTTCAGACTGCTGCTGTGCAACAATCTCATAGCAATGTCCCTGTTTGTCTCAAAATCCAAGTTCAAGAAATACGTCTCTAATATATAACCATCTACTATCTATATTTACTCTTTGCAAAATATGTTATAATGGTATCTGTTGATTGTATTATTCTAGAAGAATAAAAGCAGGTTTGCATATAGTTTAGAGAAGGGCAACCCACCCCGACCCCAAATCTTTCACAATAGGTTCAATTTTTCTGAGCTTTCCCTGAGAATTCTCAGAAAGACCAACAGCGCAATCCTGCTTAAGGATCTGCCAGGCGGCCCAGGCCGCCTGCCGGATCCCGTGCTCCGCTGTGGGCAGGCTCCCGCTCGGCCGGAGGTCTACTCAAGGAAGGGGATGCTCGTTCCTTTCCCTGAGTGTAAACGCAGGCTCGGTTGATCGGCCTCCTCGGATTTCCGCCAGCGAAATCGCTGGTGGAAGTAAGAGGAGGCCGTGTAATGGCACAGCCGCCCGTTGGGGACCGGAAAACAGCCGAGATCGTCCCCCTCCCCCTCCCAGGCCTACTGGGCATATGGCTGTCCTCCCTCCCCCGCCGAACCGCCCCCCCACTGGCTGGATCCTTACCCAGGTCCTCCGGCGGGCGGGTGAGGGCTCCATCAGTGGAGCAGGGGAGGCCAGCCTTGCGCCGGCCTTCCTTGCTCGCAAGTTGTCGGAAAAGTGCCTTGCGGCACTTTTGCGATGGCTTAGGGCGGCAGAACGCTTGTTCCACCGCCCATGCCTTACGCAGGATTGCGCCAAAAGTGGTATTTGGCAGGTGTCAGCCTTTCCTATTATCAGTTTCTCTCTTCCCTTCCTTCCTAAACTTAACCTTGTAATTGGAGTGGGAGAGAAAAGCTGCCTGAGTTCATAACCACCTCATCATCTTCAACCTGGAGAGGTTTTGTTTCTGGGCTCCAGCTCCAAAAAATATTCTTGGTCTCTAATGGAGTTGTGTACAAAATGCATTTGATCTTTATTTTTCTTCACTCTGTATAGGGTTCTTAGTAATGTTCATCTTCAAAGTCTTTTTAATATTTGAAAAAACTTATTCCTACAGAAATTGTTGATAAAACTGAGAGACTTTATGAATTAAAAGAAATTGTGAAGAAGTTCCATCCAGTGAACTATGATGTCTTCAAATATGTGATAACTCATCTAAACAGGTATTTATGCAACAAAATATCAACAGCCTTGCTGGCTCTCTTGTCGTCCACCTAACGAAGTCCATAGAATTGGACAAAACATTGTGGTCCAAGTGTTGTATGTTTTCTGAACTATTTTTAACTGTTAGATGTTTTAAACCTGTTATTTAAAACGTGTTTTTAACTTTTTTAGTTTTTAAAAAACGTATAATTATTTTTGGAATTTCTCTACATGGCTTTTGTTCCTGGATATAAACCTAAAACTATTTCGTAAGAGTCACTGAAAGCCTGTGAGGTGTGATGGTATAGGTAGAATGCCACTGAGAGGTCCAACATAACCAACAGGGACGCACAGTATTCCCCCAGTCTAGTTCCTGGTATAGGTAATCCACCAAAGTGACCACAGCCATTTCATTCCCAAAATGAGTTGGAAATCAGATTAGAAAATGATTCAGATAATCAGTTTCCTCCAGGAATTTCTTAAACTGGGTTATCACTATAACACTTGATCACATTCGAGACTTGTATTATTCTTTATAGATCAGAATTTGCTTTCCCTGTGGACCTTTGCCATCTTCTTTTCTAGAGAATCAAGCATTTCTCCAAAACAGATGTAAACAAGCTGCATTTACAAACTCTTGTTTCAATTAATGATCATCTTTCACAAGCTCTGTATGGTAGCTACCGACCTGATTCTTTCTCTTGTACTGTTTATGTATTGTACAGTATGTCTGTCTACAGAGTTGGTTATCATAACTTTTATTAGCATGCACAGCCAACGCTTAGTGTAGATTGCTTTAGCAGTGTTACTGCAGTCTTGCCTCACTTATCTGATTACCTGTTGTACCAGTGAATAACCCTGTGATTGAGGCTTGCTGCCCAAGGTATGTGGTAGAAGGTGGATATCTCATCTTAATTTATCCAGGGATAAGGATGCTCAGAGGAATTCACCCTGCAGTCCTAAAAACTAGTTTCTGATATTTAAAGGAGCCCACTGCACTGCCCCTTTTAATCAATAGCTTGGATTAAACAGCTAGAGGGTCCCTGGTGTAAGTAGAAGGCTACTTGTATATACAAGGTGCCTCCTCTCTAGTTATGCAAATTCCCCCTCATATTACAGCCTCCTTGTACCACATTGCATGCTGTTCTGGAGGATTCCTGTCCTCTCAGTTTTGGAAACTCTCAGGACAGTTTTGTTAGGGCCTCCAGTGGGTAGGAGGGGTGAAAAACACTGTGGCATGAGTAGAGTTGAATTTGCATTTTTTAGGATCTGCTCAATATGCTGCCAGCTGAACTTCAACATTGAAATACTGCTGGGTTTCAGTCTGTTACCTTTGTAAACACTTCAGCAGGGTTACTGTTGTGATGGATACCTACTCTAGGTAATGTTACTGACTTCCTCAGGTATACAAATGCAAAAGTAGCAAATTAAAATGTTTGGAGAGTCTTACAAATATAAGGCTATAAAGTATTTATTTATTTACTCGTTTTGTATCCCGTTTTTCTCCCTGGAGGGCACCCAAAGCAGTTTACAGAGCCATAAAAATGGAATATGTTCAAATAAACTTATTAAATCTATCATTCTGTTTATGAAATATTAATGCTTCAACATTTATTTTTATTTTAGGGTTAGCCTACAAAGTAGAACCAATTTCATGACTGCAGATAACTTATCTATCTGTTTCTGGCCAACTTTAATGAGACCTGACTTTGAAAACAGAGAGTTCCTATCAACCACCAAGATCCTCCAATCAGTAATAGAGACATTCATTCAACAATGCCAGTTTTTCTTCTATAATGGAGAAATTTTGGAAACCTCTGACAATTTGGCACATCAGCCTGCAACTCCCATCCCAGTGCAAATGGTAGACCCAATTGTACCACTACAGTTACCACCGCCTCTACAACCTCAACTGATACAACCACAGTTACAAGCAGATCCTCTTGGCATTATTTAAAGATAACAACGGATACTAAAAAAGATTGTTGTTGCTGGCAGCCTGCATTGGATAGAAAAGGAATCCTAGATGTGCATGTTTCAAGATACAAAAACAACTTTCATACTTGCAAACAAAAATTGGATCCAAACAAGGACATTTTTGTTGTAGTCATACTATTCACCTTGCTCATGAGTACTGCAGATCAAAATTATGTGATTAGCATGACTGGAGAGGTTTAATTTTTTTAAACAAAAAATAACTAAAGTGCAAAGCTGCTGTTGCATGAACGTTTATTGCAATCACTATCATTCCTGTGACAGTTTGTCACAATATATTGTGAATAAAATTTTTTTATAGAAATGTAATGATTAAATAAATCATTTATGGAACATTCAATGCTTACGGCCTGCTTTAGGGCTGTTTTCGTTATTTAATATCCTTTTTTCTGGCAATTTCATTCCCATTTAATCATTTGCTGTGGGCAGTTGAATCACAGCTGTATCTCATTTGTAAACTCCAAACTTATGCTACAATATGCTTAGTTTCAGAGGGAACATAAGCTGCACGGTTATAAATACTGCGATCCCACACCTTCCATCTCTCTTAAAGAAACCTGTGGACATTTTTGTTTGAGAGGTTGGTAAAATTACTTTTTTCTTACAGCACAATACCAAGGACATGCTTATTGTAAAAAGTAAGTTTAACCATTGTGCAAAAATGTTGCTATTACGTGTTTTTCTCATATTGCTTTCATGAATGAAACATTTTTTTAATACTGTTAATTCTGTAACAGCTGCATGTCTGAAAGATCATTGATGGTCTTGTAAACATTATCTAATATATTTTAGATACTTTATTTTTCCCACTGGGGAATTCATCTAGTATATAGATAATAGTTCGACATTTTCATATGACGTATAACTTTTCATACGTAAATGAGAACTTTGTTGTAGTGTAAGCTCTCTAAACCAAACAATCTATGACTTAAATTTAACATATACACTATATTTTTCTGTGGCCCTAAAATGGTATAAAAAGGCATTGCTAATATATAGCAATAAATACTTTGGGTACTGAAGCATCTTAATGTGTACATAAAATAACACTTGTATTCATGTTTCTTTCTGCTACCTGTTGTACTAAAAATCATGACTGGTTTTTTTTAACAGCATTTTAAAACTATTTTTTCTTTTACATTGGTACAAGTTTGTAAAAGACTGTACAGTACAAGCTGTAAAAGACTGCTGCTTAATTTTTAAACAATCTTGTTAATCTTTGGTGTTTGTTAAATGGGCTAGAATGCTTAGAAAGCTATAAATCATGAACCTGAGCAGAGATAGACAATATTTGAATTTTCCTTTTTTTCTTCCATATTCAAGATAGCTTTTTCTCAAAAGAACTCAAATCTGGTTTATTCATCCACTGGGATAACTTGAGTAGATTAAAATAACTTTATGATCACTATTGTAATCTTCGTTCATACTTTTCTACCTATTATAGCAAGTAAAACATTTTTTTAATATTAAGGTTCTTAAGAGTTTAATTTGCAAAGATTTTTAAGAATTAAATTTCTTAAGAGCTTTGCTCAATTTCTCTAAAATAAAAATTGCCTTTTTCAATTGTTATGTCCTAGGTATTGTACTTCTAATTATGACTTCAATTTTCATTTTAATTAAGATACCATAACCCAGGCTGCTGTTGAAGTATTTGTATATTATAAATTATCTTGATATTTGTGTTATATTCTTGCAAGTAATTATCTTTTCTAAAAAAACAAAAAAGCCCTTATTCTGATTCAAAGCACACAGGATATAAATACAGTAATAAAACTTGTCCTGTAAATGTAGTAGCATTAACCTGTTTTACATGACATCTGTTGTTTAAATAGATTTTATTTATAACCATCAATTTTAACATAGGCATGTTAAGAAAAAAATTAAACTTCAAGAGTTTTATAAACTGTTTCTAGGTTGCTAAAGAATTTATTTTTCTACTATAGATGGTATAGACAAAAGCATCAAACTGTACAGAAAAAGCTTATTTCTATTGCAAGTAGGCTAAAATGTTTCATATCCTTTTGAAGAATTTGTCTAACATAGTGAGTTGAGATTGTTTTTCCATTTAGAATTCTGTCTTTTTTGTAAGCTAGTGTAATTTACTTAACTGTGGCGTTATACTTTTTATTACCTATTCAGATAGGTTTTCATAACTTGTTTTCAAGTCGTTCTGTTTGTAACAACCTATTTTTGTTCATCCCACAACTTGTTAAAATGCTGCTCTTATAGTTGGCCTAGGGCATGATCCATCAAGGCAGTGGTCGCCTTGTGCACCCTTATACAGCAATGCATAAGTATGCCTGTGTCTTCATATCCCATAACCACAATACAACTTTCATGCTCCCTGCTGCTACATAATGCTACCAAATGGAAAGTGTTGCAGTGGATCATGTCCATAGTTCATTAACACCTAAGAAAAATTTGTGAGTGTCACCTACTTGTTGTTCCTTCTGTGATCTTTACATCAAAATTAAAGTGCTGTCGATGCTATTCACAAGCCTTTTAGCAGCATACATTTTTTGCCTGTCACTTTCACTAGAAATGCACGCACGCACCCCTTAAACAGTTGGTGGGGACTGCTAATTGAAAACAGGTGGAAAATATGGCACACGTGATCTTCAGGGGCTAACAGGCTCATGTTCTCATAAGATTATGAGAATCTTATGATATAGAAAGCAGACCTACAAAGAATTACTACACACCTAGCAGTTTGATTTGTTCATTTTGGCTAATTGAGTGGTCCCTTACCGGTTGCTTTTCTGAAGTTCCAAGCCATGGAAAATTATTGTTGTGAATTCAGTCAGTTTTATAGTAATGTGAACAGTGCTTAACAGTTGTCAGCTTGACTTCTGCATCTTTCATGTTGACCTATGATATATTTTGTGTATTCCTGATATGTACAGCTTTTAGGTTACAGTCCTGGGCACAGCTGTGCTCAGTCAAAGTCCCATTGAGATCAGTGAGATGGATTGTAGCCCGAGGCTGCAGTCCTGGGCACAATTATTAGGAATAAGTCCCACTTAAGTTCTGAGACTTATTTCTGAATAATTCAGTTTAGGATCATGCTGTTGTATGTTTTATGGTATTTGAGCATTTTATGAGTGTATTTAGTCCCTCACATAAACATTTAAGTGGCATTTTATATTAAATGATGTTTTACAGATTATTTTTACATTACACTCAATCTAAGGATTTTAATATAGTGTAAATAGGTATACAACTCTAATGAAAAGCAACAATTTTCCACAATGTGTGTTTTCTGCATTACTTGAATACTGGTTGCTAGAAATTACCATTGACTTGTTTATTTTTGAGGTACTGGAGTTTAGATTCTAATCTCTCTAAAATTGTAAAGAAGTGAGCTAATTGAAGAACTTAAAAAATTAGACCTTAGCTTCCATCGTGATTTAATTTTTTTACAGTAAATGTGATACTATATCAACTGAATATATACTTTTAAAGTTCTTTGTTTATAATTTATGTAATCTTGTCACACCACCTCCAGAATGCTACAGTGAATTAAATATCGGTGAAGCTTATCTGTATCCAGAATTGAATGAATAAAACATTAAGATGCCTACTGTGTATAATGCTTAGTTGCGTATTCAACTTCTGATGGACACCCTGTCCTTTATTTTCAAGTAAATACGGTGGTTATTTAGTAGATTGGTGAAATTACATTTCTGAAATTCAGCTTGATAACTGGAATGCTTGTAAATTGTTGAAATTCAAAAACAGTTAAGTTTTTTTATTTTAAATGTCTGAAAATTTTGGAAGAATGTAATGTCTATTTTCTAAGTGTTATATTTTATTTATAAGTATAAGCAGTAGTCTTGCGTGTATACCTCAGCAAGATTTTTATTTGTGTATGTACAGTGGGTGTATGTTTGAAGATAAATGTATTTTTACCTGAAAGTTCACTATCTAATTTGAGGTTACTTTTTATGCACCGAGCAAGTATTTACACCATTTCAAATGTTGTACAAAGCAGAAAATGCTAAAATGAATTGTATCTGAAGAAAATCATAGTAAGTACCATTGAAATCAATGCAACAATTTAGTCATGATTTGAGTTCCACTAATTTCCATAGGACATATTCACGACTAACTCTTTAGATATAATCCAACCTTTTACTAGTTGCATTATATATTTAATGCATTGTATTTTCACCATTATTTCTTTTTGGCATTTTGTGTTAACTGATACTCTCTTTTTCAGATGCTCAGGGCAATAATACAGGTGTCTTTGGGAGCTTCCCATCCTCTGTCATTAGGAAGCTCCAGACTGACATTGGCTGAAATAGTAGAGGCTGTCTCACAGAACTAGGCCTATCCTTTTTGGTAGGAGAATCTGAGCTCTCAAGTTACCCAGTTTCTTGCTTGTGCTGGACTTTTGTCTGTAGACTCTGCTTGTGGGAGTGTTTGCTTGTGGGAGTGTTTCCCCATCCCCCTTCTTTAACACAAAAGGACAGATAGCTTGGAACTCCTGGGCATTTCTAACATCTATAAGGCTGCAATCCTATGTATACATACCTGAAAGTAAGCCCATTGAACATAGTAGGATGTACTTCTGAGTAAACATGCATAGGATTTATGCTGCCAGAGACTGCATGAAAGGAACTGGTTGAGCTGACAACAGTTGACAGATATGTGTAGACCCCCAACCTCTTGACAAATTATATATATTTCTTGTGGACCCCTCTCTGGTGTGGTTTAATTTAAAATTCTTGTATTCATGCTATTGCTGTTCACTCTGTTTAACAATGATTTAGAGCACTCTCTCAGAGTTCTCCCCACAAGGCAGGGAGAGCTTTGAATGCTTGCGGGGGTGGAGACAGCGGCGGTGGCGATCCTGGAGATCGCAGCCAGCAGGAGGAAAATATAAAAAAAGGGGTTTCATACTTACCAGGGCCACCTGGGGATGCGGGAGGCCTGCAGACCCCTCTGCAGGCCTCCTTGAGCTTCAGATCGCCGCTCTGCGGTGATTTACAACCATTTCTGGAGTTCACAAAAACTGGAAGTGGTTGTAAATTGCCAAAAAGCAATAAAAAATATGAAAAGTAAGTACGAAAAACCCTCTTTTGGACTTTTCCCCCTGCCAGCGGTGTTCCCTGGGATCGCCACCACTGCCGCCACGCTTCCCCTGCCCCTTAAGGGGGCAGGGGAAGCATATGATTTTCCTGGTGGATCGTGACCACTGATTTAGAGGCTAGAAGTAATGATCAGCCATTTTTTTCCCCCTCGTGTTCCAGTTTTACAACCATGGGTTATCCTGATTGTGCCAAGTAAGGTCAGGTTGTCATGTCCAGCAAAGAGACTAACTTTACAGTCTCATCTGAAAAAATCTTCCAAGTCTTTGGCTGCACTATTGTGATGTAATAGAAGGTACACAAACTCTAATTACTCAGTAGCACTAAACTATCAACCCAAAAGAGGCCATGAGGTGATGTGTGTTTTCCAAAGCACTTTGGTTCCTCAGAGTTCTTTATGTCACTTGGCATAAGAGCCTGGCAACAGTGGGGATGAACCATACGAAACCATTCATAAAGCAAAAACCACTGGGTACTGTGGTTATTAGTAAGAAAAAACTGAGTACCTCCACTTAAAGGCCGACCCACACCGCACGATTTCCGGCATGTCCCAGACGCGTGCGGAGCTGTGCTGAGCTGTGTGGTCACCATTCCGGAAGAGCAGCTGAACGCGGAGCAGCTGCGCTTTCCCGAGTTCCGGCACAAGCGAAATTGTTTGTTGCCCATCTTTGAGGGGGCGGGTACGCGGAGCTACTGCAGCCACCAATAGGATGAAAGGGCGGGATGAAAAGGGTTGTCAATCAATCGGAGCTCACTTGAGTCTCCGATTTCTCTTGGAACCATTTCTCCTTCTCACAAAAGTTAGCAAGATGAATTCTATTCCTGGCACAAATCGTTTTGTTTTCTCTCCTTCCTGCCCCTTTCTCTCTTCTCTCGTGTATCGGACCGCACTTGTGCTTAGCGAATCACCGCTGCGCTTTCTAAGAAGGCGGGACAACAGGAGGGACAATTTGCTGGGAGACACTCGTGGAGACGAGGTCAGCGCATGGAGGCGAGCGGCCAGGTTACCTACGCTTGCTCGCCTCCGCGCCAGAGCTCATGCGATGTGTGTTGAGTTTACGGTGTGTGCTCGTGGAGGAATAGGGATTGTAACGTTAGTTGTTGCTTGTGTTTTTTTTTAGCACTTTTTGGATGGTCTTAATGCATACATGCAAAAAGATTCCTATGAGTCACATGATGAGTTTTTTCTTGGCATTTGACTTGTATCCTTTTTTTAGGACTTTGAGAGCAACTTGCATGTAGTTCTATGCTGGCTTACCTTCAAGCACCTACTATGGTTAGACCAACTTGATTTTACCAACGTAATGGCATTATGTGTGTTTTCCAAAGCACTTTGGTTCCTCAGAGTTCTTTATGTCACTTGGACTCCCAGACAATTCTCTATGTATTTTGTTTGTAATATGGATCATCAGTATGTTCCTCAAACTTGAGTGAACACGTTTTTCCATTAAAAACCACATTATACCCCCAGGGTGGGGAAGCACACATCAAAGGTTGCCTGCTTGACCATGAGTAGCTCATAATTCACAGGGTTTTTTTTAATGCAGTCATTAATTTAGGAGGGGTAGTGGTTTGGGAGTCGGACTTAGTCCTGGAAGATCTAGGTTCAAATCCCCGCTCAGCCACGAAGCTTCCTGGGTGACCTTGGGCCAGTCACTATCTCTCAGCCCCACCTACCTCACAGGGTTGTTGTGAGGACAAAAAGGAGGGGAGGAAATATGTACACCACTCTGAGCTCCTTGGAGGAAGGGTGGTATAAAAATGTGAAAAATAAATGAAAATAAAATAAATAAGAACAAAATGAGATCTGCTTCCTTGCTGCTGTCTGTGTTGCATTATGCAGCATGTCGAATAATAGTAGACAATTGGGGACCTATTCAGAAGCAACTCCCAAGCCAGCAATTCTGTACCCATGCCAGCATTAAAAGGTAATCATTTGCATGTTGCAGAGCCAGGATGGTGTAGTGGTTTGGGAGTCGGACTTAGACCTGGAAGATCCAGGTTCAAATCCCCGCTCAGCCGTGAAGCTTCCTGGGTGACTTTGGGCCAGTCACTATCTCTCAGCCCCACCTACCTCACAGGGTTGTTGTGAGGACAAAAGGAGGGGAGGAAATATGTACATCACTCTGAGCTCCTTGGAGGAAGGGCGGTACAAAAATGTGAAAAATAAATATCTATTCAGAATTAAATCCCATTGTATTCAATGGGATTTGCTCCCTAATAAGTATTTAAAGCAGGGGTTCTCAACCTTTGGAGGCCTGGGTACCCCCTATCACGGTCCAATTTTTTGAAGTACCCCCTGCTAATTAACTGGATTAATCAATTAGTTAGTTAGGTAATTAATCATTAAATAAAAGAGTACTAAAACAATTTTAAAAGTGAAAAGTGTGTGTGTGTGTGTGTGTGTGTGTGTGTGTGTGTGTGTGAGAGAGAGAGAGAGAGAGAGAGAGAGAGAGAGAGATGCAAGGATCTCTTTTGTCTCCAAGTCAAACTTCCCAAAATCAGCTCCTCCGTCCCCCACCTCACCAAAAGTACATTTTCCAAAGTGTGAAAATAAGCCCAAACCAAAATCAGAGACAATAATTAAAAATTTTAATTTTAAAATTTTTAATTATTTTTAAAAATTCTCCGAAAATAATTAAAATTTAAAATCCATGTTAATTAACACTTAATTAGCTGCTAATGGGGCAGATAAGGGGCAGGGCTTGGAGTACCCCCAGCAAGAGGTCAGCATACCCCTAGGGGTACATGTACCACAGGTTGTGAACCTCTGATTTAAAGGATTGAAGCCTTAGATGAGTAAATCTAAGTGAAGGCTGCTTCACTTTAAATCTAGCTAGGCAAAAGCCAGTTAGAAAGGTGTCCATTCACCTAAGAAACCATCTCACATAACACATCCTTTCAGATTTTTTTTCAGGAGTGGGATCTTCTGTTCATTAAAAAGTACAGTACCTTATCTATAGTTTGATTTTCGTTAACGTTGAATCTATAATAAGCTGAAATTCTGCAAATCTAGGGGTGAGATCCAACATGTCCTGTGCACTCACTCAAATGTTTCTTGTGTGTGCACTAGGACTTGAAAGTCTTTGAACTCTTGGTCATGGTGGAACCTTATGGAACCTCCAAGTTCAGAGGCAGTCCATTTGCTGGGGAGCAATAGCAGGGAAGACTGTGACCAGAGGCTGAGTGCCCCCATACACATTGAGCCTTTGGTGCTGGTGACAACAGTAACACTCAATAGGTCATCAAGGTGGGGGGGGGGGGGAACGACACACCATGAGAGAGACCAGTACAAGACTTTGTGCCAGCAAGTTGCTGGCACAATCCTGGCTGTTGTCTTCATGCCCTGCTTCCCAGAGGAATCTGATTGGCTGTGGAAATTAGATGGACTTTTAGTCTGGCCAAGCAGAGCTCTTTTTGCTATAGCATATCATTACTCTTTTTTTTTTCTATAGTTGAACATACAGCTCTCTGATTCGTTGCATATCTTCTTGGCAAATCTGGTTTTTTAGAATGACCAAATCAGTGGCTTGCTATCCACTTGAAAGCCTGTATGGGTAGCCCCTTACACATGGCTTGCTGCATTGGGCAATTGTGAACGTTGCTCAAGTAGCTACAATGCTGCTGATTGCAAATATAAAATGCTTCTCAGTATAAGAAGGGTTTTGAGTAGTTTTGGTGGTTATATAATCACAGCTACTGTTTGTCACTATAAACTGATACTTTTTAAATAGGTTTACATATATTTTTGTAATGTATACACCTTGGCTCCTGTTGATTTGAATATGAATATCAAAATCTAGCTTTGTTTAGATTTTTACTCCATTATTAGTGTTCCAGGAGAAGTCAAAGGCTAGTCAACATCAAGGGTAACAGTATAAGACTTATGGAAGTAGAGTCGGAAAAGATTTTCTGAATGACATTTCATGTTATTTGCAGTGGAATTACCATAATTATTGGAACTAGGTTGCTTACATCATTTAGTCCCTTCTGTTTAGTATTGGAAATGACACATTCTCATCAATAATTGAAGCACAAAGTGATCTTTGATCCACTCAAGAAGAAATTCTGCGAATATTTCTTACGTTCCCAGTGTCCTTTCAATCAATTTATCCCGATATTGAGACTTCTGTCAATATGGTTAGGTGGACAAGTATTAAGAAACTGAAGTGACTACGCTGATGTTTCCAGATGTAGGACACCAGAATTTCTGAAGTGCGTACCTGACTTTGAACTGTAATATCAAACCAAATCCATGTTTGTCTTGCATTGCTGCAGAGCTGTCAGAAAATTACTTTGGTAAAGCAGGAAGGTAACATTCCTATGCTGCATCAGTTAATAAACTTCGATTCTAGCAAGTAGACTGCATATATATTTTGTCTGGCTTCATTTCAATCTAAATGCATGTGTGCTGAGCAAGGAGGCTTTTGGGGTGGCAAATCTAAAATGAAAGGTATCTTTTCTGTCTTTTGCATGATTCATTATTCATTTAATTATCCCTTATTTCTGGTAGATTATAGACAATCCCTCTACTCTAGTTAAGATGCCATCAGAAGTCCCTGTGAGACAGCAGCATCCCTGAGAGCTTGTTAGCACTAATTCAAATGCTGCTTAAAAAAATAGTTCTGGATTACAGGTCCACTTGGGGAATATCAGAGAGAATTCCCTTCCCAATAATGATGAGTTAGGATACATTCTGGCTTCAACTTCATTCTGTTGGACACAATCCATTAACGTTTGCTTGTCAGTGTTTGTATAACTGGATCTTAACTCTGACGTGGGTATTTTTCTTATCTGAGGACAGCATAATTTTTCTGCTCTATTCACCGCTGGATTACAGTATAGACCTCTTGGGTAAAGGCCACATTGTCATCACAGATGATGTAATACGAGATATTTACAGGGGGCTAATTGACGCTCTTTGGTATCTGTCAGCCACAATAAGCAACTCGGTGTGGCAAGAACAAGAATGATTAAAGTGGTGGTTAAAAGTAAATGGAACTTAAATTCTTCCTTGACTTGCAGTGACTTTGAACTCTTAAGTTGGGTAGTAGCATCACTATACAGTATATTACAGTCAGTGAATCAAGGGAAGACCCCAAATATAATCAAAGGTGGTACGTTTACTATCCTCCTAAGGAGCTTGGAGAAATGTTAGTTTCAAACCAATCTTATGAGCTAGTTCAGATCAAATGAAATGAAATATTGGACCCAGAGATAAGTTACCGGTAAATCACAGTTATGCCCAGGAATGAGTTGGTTGTTGAGAACCATTTGGTCATCTGTGAACTAGAGGCACCACAGAGCAGCTCCAAACTAACCAGGCTCCAGCTGGTCACTAAGTGTTGGCTATATTACTTGGCTAAGAGTCCGAACTACAATTCTGTATGAGTCTTTCCAAAGGGCATTTCCTTGGATGCCAAGTGGAATGTTGGAATTGGCTGGTGAAAATATTTAAGAACTGTCAGATAACAGATTGTGCTGCTTAATAAGGCCACCTTATTAAGAATTGGCATGTTTCCATTGAGACAAATGGAAGGGAATAGATGGGAAAAGGGCACAAACAGTCTGCCCCAGGAATATGTTATACTGCAGAGCTATCAATAATAATAATACAAATAATAGGTCTGTTTCTAATTGTAACAGCAAATCTGTGGCTTCTGGGTTTTGCTCAAAACACTGCAAACTCATTGAAGCTGCTAGATGGCTTAACAAAATGTAGTGACTTCCATAGCACCTGGTCTCTGGCTGCCAATTTGTGCTTTTTCCCTGCCAAAGTTGTGAATAGTCCCCCCCCCCCAAAATGAAAGCCTTAAGACTGCCTGGTCTATTCCGGTGTGTAATTCTAAATTGTTGCAAACACTATAACAAAAGAATGCGGTTGTATGAACATTCACTTTGACTTGTGAATATTGTACAGAGTGGTAGGTTTTTGTAAAAAGGTGTGTGTCATACTTGGCACATCATTAATAGGGTGGGTGCCTGTGCTATTTGTGAACCTATTTGCAGACATTGATCTATTGCCATTAGAGACCATAGTTTCCCTTGTTTCTGTTACTATGCTGTCTTCTGGATTCAAATTGCCTAGGAAGCTGAAGAAAGAAAGTGCGTGTCCAAATGAGAATATTAGGTTATGTCTGGGAACAGAACAAGATTAAACCAGTTGCAATAAAATGGCTGCCAGTGTCAACTGATCCTTACATCAATAATCAATAGTGGCACACTCTGAGGAACAATTTAAAATTGATTATGCCACCTGGGAAGCACTTTGAATTGTAGGTGCTCTGAGCAATGTTTTCATTATAGCTACTTAAAAGGAGAATGAGACTGGATTATGGAGTTATGGTAGATTACTTGACATAAAGCTATAATGAATGTTAACTGGAAACAAGGAAGTTAATTCTTAATCCCCAGTTACCTCTGCCCTGTTCAGATATGAATTAAAATAATTCTGAGCTCTAAACCTGTGCTTTAAAAAGTTGAGATGGACAAGTGCTTCAACAGTATGAGCAGTTTGCAAGTAGCTTCTTGAATCTAGTGCAACTAGCATTGCACCCTTTGTTTCATGCAAGTGTGAATAAACGACTGTACTTATTTATGCCTGTGTCCCATCTGTGAGCCAAGTATTAGAATCTCTGATTTTCCAGAAAAATGCCTCTCGGTGGTGAGATTTTCCAGAAAAATCTGTGGTGGAATTATTAAACGTGAGTTGCTTCTGAGCTGGGATATTTCCAGTTCACCTCTTGTTTCAACCACAAGCTCAGTTGGTGGCCTTAAGGCCCACCCTGCCTCCATCGTCTTGCTGGCTGCGGAGGTAATTATACTGGCCAGCTTTTTGGCTAATGAGGTAAATACTGATAACCAGCTTACCAAGTGGAAGTGTGTGTGTGGGTCCTTTTTCCCCCCAAAATGTGTATGTGTATTCCAAGCTCAATTTTAAAGTGTAGTAGTAGTAGTAGTAGTAATTACCTTACATGGATAGCTAAAGGACCATTTCCTCTCATAAAAGCCTGCCTGCCCATTGAGAGAGAGAGCAGCGATCTATGATGTACCAACACCTGAAGCTCAGTTTGTTGGGATACATAATATGATCACCTTTGTGAGGATGCTTAGCCTTTGAAATTTCCTTCAAGGGAGACTCATCTTGCCTCCACTCTGATGTGCTTCTACTGCCTCATGAAGGCTTTGAGCTCAATAATGGTTATAATTAACTTCCTAGGTTTCATTATCTATCTGCAGTCTCCTCTCTTTTTATGCAGTTGTGTGTTAAAATCTATATTTAACTGCATACATTTTCTTTGTTTCAGAATCTTGAAGACTGCAGCTCTTTGCCTTGAAACCACATTTTAATGCACCAGAGTAGCAATTCATCAATTGCTTCCAAAAGCTTGTGGTAGGGACACTTGTGTCCTGATTGCAGAGAAACTGATAAAATCACAAAGTGACCAAAATATTGCTAGCAATCTGTTTCAATATTATCATGATGAGAGAAGTGTGTGTGTGTTAAAACTTTTTTGTGCCATGGCTCTACACCCGTTTTTTCCAGTAAATTCGAGTATACAGTCGGACCTTTTTATCCACGGTTTTTTAATCCATAGATTTGACTCAACACGGATGAAAAAACTGTGGAAGAGGGAGTCCAACCACTCTACCTCTTTTTTTCAGCGTTGTCTGGGACCTGCCAGCCACTTCCAGCCTCCTGCGCATGTCCAAACCGCTGAAAAATGCAGCCAGGAGTCTCTGGCGCCATTTACAGATTGCTTCCAGTAGTGGCTTTTGTTTTTTCAGTCAGTTTAAACAAACTCAGGAGGAGGGAAGCGGCAAAGATGCTGGAAAAAAAGGTAATGTGGCACCGCTCCCGCGCCCCCCCTCCCGGATTTCATATAACACTGATTTTCTTATCCACTGTGGTTCTAGGAACAGAACCCCAGCAGATTAAAAAGGTCTGTCTATATATTGATCACACAGCCAAAATTGTATTGTTGCCACAAAGCTTCTACTTTCAATGAACTAGACACAGTAATGAAGACATAAAATACCTTTTTTTAAAAACTGACCATTTGGGAAAGTATTACATTTGTGCTCAAGATTACAACATTTTTTAAAACAATATTAATATGTTATGTTTACTTGATGGATATTCTGTATTAAATCTTGGTGTATCCAGATGTGTATTACGATTGGAATAATGGCCTCAGATGCTAGCACCTAATCTCTTGAATCTGAACTTCATTTGTTGGGCTTTACTGGAGTTCATGCATTCTTGCTGTAATTCCAAAGCATATATAAACACAGACAGATATTAATGAAACACAGCACTACTGAAAGCCACTGTTGGTGAAGTTGAGTTCTTGAAAATGTTCCCAATTAGGCAAAGGGTTTCAATACTGTTTACATCACTTTGTTGCTTGATTTCTTTTCTGGAAAATCAGGAGTTTGAGAAATGTTTAAAATGCTATTGAAGTGGATACGGTTTTTCCTATCTGTGACCCCACCCCTTTAACTACATAGTAAGATTTAATTCATGCCAATAGCAGATGAGGTGGATAAAACTGTTTGGACTGCACCACTTCTAAAATTGCCATAAAAACTGGAGATCTGTTGAGGTGAAGCCTGTGATATCGCAAGACTGCCAGTCCTTGAAAAATTGGGGGTGGGGGTGGGGTGGAGAAACTGGTATGAGGCCAGGAGCCAGTGGTAGCCCCAAAATGGCCTGAGATTATAATTTGCCTACTCTCTGCCTGAGGAACAAGAAACGGTGGCGAAATGGCATCATTCTTGGCAAACTGGCAACCATTTAAACTGCAGGGAATCTCAAGATGGAGAACTCCATATGGGGGGTGAGGAACAAAACTGTTGGTGGGGTACTGTAAGTGGGGAATATTCAGCCGTGTAATGCAATCCAAAGTAGTACAGTCACATTTTGCTCTTTATATATTTTTTTTGTTTGTACACAAGGTCTGATACAGGCCTAATACTGGCATACTCATGACATAATGCAGAGGAAACTGCATCTCTTTGTCACTTCTGCGCACATGGGAAATATTTCCTATGTTCATAAGATACTAATATGCCCAATATTTAGCAATCTCCAGAAACATGTCTTCCTACAGAGAAAGCTGGTGTTAGAGAGAAACGAGAGGTTACCTGATAGCCTGGTTCTATTTTCCAGGGCTTGTAAACTCCAGACAATGTCGCACAAAGGAAATATTTTGTCTGAGGACAGATCACTGCTTGAAGAGGGGCTGCCACTACATATGAAGTGGACTTCCCCCTTATTACAAGCAGATGGGTTGAAGCTATTTTATTCCAGGGTTTGAATGTATAAAGTAATGTCTAAGGAATATCAAGGACACGTGGATAGTGAGTGAGGGGTATGAGAAATATTAGTTTTAAGACATTACAAGCAGAACTCCTTGAACACAAAACAGTTCCTATACATCTTGAGTGTTTTAATGTAGAGAATAATGTGTCCCTGTTCAGACGTTCACTCTGCGGAGAACAAATGTGTGAGGGGCCTGCTAGTTCTTACTCCTTAGCCTGCCCATATATTTGTCTGCAGAGACAAATGCTGCACACGGAGAGTTTCTTCCCAGAGTGAACCGTAGGGTAGCTATCGCAGGGCAAAACTCACTCTGTGGTCAGCATTCGTCCCTGCAGGCAAACACTGAATGCGTGGGGAGTAGGATTAAGTATCATATTCACTCTCCTTAGAGAATGAAAATCTGAAGAGGGCTCCAGAGAGAGAGAGAGAGAGAGAGAGAGAGAGAGGTTGACTTCATAAGTGTAGTAATGAAATGTGGAATTATCATTATTCCATAGCATTTCAATCTGTGTGGCTCAGGCAAAAGAACCTATTTTCAGTGATGCAAATCAATCTATGTACATGTTACTGTGATGAAATATTAAAGTTCCCATTAAGGTTTGTGAAACGTACAGAAACTCCATTATCCAAGGATTTTACCTTTAAGATTTATCAATGAAGGCATAACGTTTATAGCCACAGTTTGGGTCTGACAGGCAAGGAATGTTGTTAGCTGTTAACCTAGGTCATGAATTCAAGAAATGCATACATGCCACTTTCACTGCAGAAATGACATGAGAATGTCTCAACAAGTCACACCCATGCCTAAAAAATGTCAAATTGCTTCAATTGATTCATTGCTTCTAGAATATTGTGGCTGTTTCCAAGTCACTCCTAGATCCTTGGCAGCCCTTGTCAAAGGCAGCGGTATTTCAAGAATTTTACTGTGAACCAATTCTCACTTTATATTTTGTACTTGGGATGAAAGCTGAGTACAAAATAAAAGTATCTCTCCAGTGAGAGGGGTTCGTGCTTCTAGCAGTTGGCACTTGTCTGTTAAAACACTTAAGAGCAAGGGCCTATTCTTTCTTCATCATTTCTTCTGAGTAAATGGGATGACTTTATATGCTGGATGTTGCCTGTGAATGTATTCTGGGCACTTGCCAAGCTCATATATTTTGTACTTGGCTATTTGTGTTGTTGTTGTTGTTCAGTCGTTAAGTCGTGTCCGACCCTTCGTGATCCCATGAACCTTATCCCGCCAGGCCTTCCTGTCCTCCACTATCTTCCTGAGTTCGCTCATTTTCATGTTCGTTGCATAGGTGATGCTGTCTAACCATCTCATCCTTTGCCTTCCCCTTCTCCTTTTGCCTTCAATTTTCCCCAGCATCAGAGTCTTCTCCAGAGAGTCCTCTCTTCGCATTAGGTGGCCAAAATATTTGAGCTTCAGCCTTAGTACCTGTCCTTCCAGGGAACAGTCAGGGTTTATTTCATTTAGGATTGACTGATTTGATCTCCTAGCAGTCCAAGGGACTCTCAGGAGTCTTCTCCAGCACCACAGTTCGAAAGCATCTATTTGTAATGGGGTACAAAACATAAATAATCTTCACTAAGACCCACCATAAATAATCTTCCCTAAGACCCACCCACTGACAAATCAGGCTAAAGTTATAGTCTGTGGTCTCCTTTCTTGCAATAGGCATCGTGGGGAAGGGGGTTGTATTTGATTAGGGATGCCAAAGGTACAGTCAAGTCTTAAGTAAGCAATTTGGATCTCATTTCTTTCAGTTTAGCAGCAGCAGCAGGAGGGCGGCGGCAAGAGTGCAGGGGGGAAATGGCAATGTAAAAGCTTCCATCTTGAACACTGACACATTCTAGTCTAGGGGTTCTCAACCTGTGGTACGGGTACCCCTAGGGGTATGCGGACCTCTTGCTGGGGGTACGCCAAGCCCTGCCCCTTATCTGCCCCATCAGCAGCTAATTAAGTGTCAATTAACATGGATTTAAAATTATTTTTGGAGCCCTTCTGTCTCTCGGATTATGGTTTGGGGCTTATTTTTGTACTTTGGAAAATGTACTTTGGTGGGGTGGGGGAGGGAGGAGCTGATTTTGGGAAGTGTGACTTGGGAGAAAAAAAGAGATCCTTGTCTGTCTGTCTGTCTGACACACGCACACACACAGAGAGAGAGTTAAATAAGGCATTTTTTCACATTTAAAATGTTTTAGTACTTTTATTTAATGATTAATTACCTAATTAATTAATTGATTAATCCAATTAATTAGCAGTTAATTAGCAGGGGGTACTTCAGAAAATTGGACCGTGATAGGGGGTACCCTGGCCTCCAAAGGTTGAGAACCTCTGTTCTATTCAAAGTGTTCAAAATTCTGGGGGGTTGGTGGTGGTTTTGCATCTTTTTAGATTGCGGTCCCTTTGGGACAGGGTACCATTTATCTATCTATTTTGCTATGAAAACCACTTTGGGAACTGTTTTGTTGAAAAGTACGGTACTATATAAATATTTTTTTGCTACTAGTAAAAATGCAGCGCTAACACATAGTTTCTTCCTTTTGTTGTTTTTCATCATGAGAGAAGGGAGGGTCATAAGTTGCAGACTGTGCCATGTGCAAAATATACTGGGTTTCAGCCAAACCCTGTTTCGCCTGAGTGGTGTTATCCTGCACACACAATAGAGGAATAGGTGCAATTTTCTCAGATTTGTTTTCCCTTTCCAGCCCCCTGCATCCCCTGAAAATCTACTCCAGAGGGTTGGTTTGACCATTTTATTTTAATTATGTATTCTCCAGATGTGACTCCACCCTGTTGTCTTTATACATGTGTAGTATTGTAAGTTTCTGGGATTGTATTTCTGTTTGGGTGCTGTGTTTGCCTTGACTTTAAGGTGGAGCAAATGCAGCACATTATTTAAAGCAGTGGTTCCCAACCTTTTTAGCACCGAGACCCCCTTTTGTAGAATGACAATCTGTGGGGACCCGCCTAGGACCGGAAGTGATGTCAGTAAGCAGGAAGTGATGCCATCATTTTTAACAAGTTACACTGTTTAATAAATCACACTTTTTAAAATAAATCACATTTTTAAAGTTGTATTCATAAGCAGCCCCTTTTGGTATGAGGGAGGAGTGATCTAATATTAACAAAGATGCTAAAAGGCAAGCAGAAAGTAACACAAGGTGAGCAAACAAGCCCCAAGAGAGCATCAGACACTCCTTTCTCTGCAGTGTGTGTGGGGGGGAGAACTGAGCCGCCATCTTGGGTGTGGCCATCCAGTGAACATCCCGCGACGCCCCCCAGAAACTGCTTTGCAACCCTCTTGGGGGTCCCAACCCCCAGGTTGGCAACCACTGATTTAAAGGGTACCTGTGGAGGTGGTGGCACCAGTTTAGCTGGTGGAAATCCAAGGAGGCCAATAGGGCCTGCCTTGGTTTAACACTTGGGGAAGGGGATGAGTGTCCCCTTCCCCAAGGAGACCTCCGGCCCGATGGCAGCATGGCCGCCGGTGCAAAGGATCTGGTGGGTTGCGCTGCCCGTCTATAAATCCTTTTTGATGGACTTTAAAATGGGGCCCCTTTTGTCCTATCTGTTTGACACTTGGCAGAGCTGATCCCTTGGAGGAATCCTAGAATTTCTGCAAATTTTATGCTGTTTGCCTGGAAAAACAGTGAAGTTAGAGACAGGAGAACTGCAGCTGGTTATCCTTTTGAAGTCAATGGGGAATTAACAAAATGAACACTTGTCATGACAAAACTAATGTGATTCTAACAAATGAATATGGAAACAAATGAAGCTTCTAGCAACGAATGAAATGGAAAAAGACAATGATGTTTTTCTTGTACAACTTGTGTGGGTTTTGAAGAGGCTCCAGTTGTCTTAGAGATAAGAGTATGATAACGTTTGAAGAGGACAAAGTTTTCCTCTAGTAATATTTTTGAATGCTCACGTTCTCCCATTCTGTACCCCTTTGTGTTTATACTGGACTTCTTTACTTACTTTTTTTGTAATTGAGTAAGTTGCAGTGTTTTATTTTTATAATCATAATTCTAAAAGTGTATGGTCAGTCTTTTTTAAAAACAATTTTAAGCAAGCCATCCGCCTCTGCTATGATTGATATCACCGTAGCAGCCAGCTTGCTTCCCAGCCAATTTACTTCATTAGGAATGCCCCCTTGCTTTACACATTTGAATTAAGATTATGTCTTCCATCACGATTTTTCTAGCACAGACAGATGGTGAGTAACTGAGTCTAATGAGGGGATAAGTTGGATCACGGTGACATTGTCAAAGGGGATTTTGCTCATAGAGACTGGGAATGAAACAAATACAAATAAAGGCTGAAACATTCCATTTTCAGCATGGTCCTTGTTGCCTCCTCACCCCCATATTAACAGCTGTTCGGAGCACTAAAAGTGCTCTGGACAATCCCTTACATTCATGCTTATCTGTTTTCATGCATCTTCCTCTGAGTGATCCTATTCAATTCACTCTCCTGGCTCTGTCCAGCCATTGGTGACTGCAAAACAGTCCCATGTGTGGTTGTGTTGCCACACCAGCACACGTGACTGCTAGTGAGGGAAACATACGTGCAGAGGATCAATTCCTGGGATTATTTCCTTCTGCTATAAAATTGATGAGCTGCTTTTTGGTCAATGACCCCATCTAGACACTAATACCTTGCCTTTCTTTTGAAAGAGAGAATGCAATGAATGGCATAAATTAAACATTGCAATATTGCAGATTAAGAATCACCAGTAAAATTATCTGCAGCAGTAGCAACATTTAAAAGCACATATCACAATATAGAGCTAAATTCCTGTTTTACATTTTAAAAAGTATTTATTTTCATCCTGAACTTTATTATGCCGGACTTCTTTGGATCCTGAGCCTGTAATAGAGGAGAGCTTGCTACGTGCCGTTACCTTTGATGCTCAATGAATGTTTTGAGATGGGCAATCTTCTGCATAACTCAAAAGGTGGGAAGGTTTATGGGGAAGAGGCTGTTCTTACAAGTTCAAGCCACGCACCATTTACACAGCCTGTTTACAGTGTACTGTTTTAAAAAATGTAGGTTAATTATGAACATCTTGAATTGTGCCTGTTCCAGAAGCCAACAGGCAACACAGCAGCAAAGAACAGGAATTATATCCTCTCCCCAACCCACTCCCTAAGATGTGGACTGTTGTATTCTGTGCTAGCTAAAGATTCCAAGCATGCAGTACTGGTTACAATCGTTCTTGAAGGAAGAGGAGGATGCAAATTTCATCTCCTCTAGAAAAGATAGCTGGGTAAGGAGTAGCTGGAAAAACTAGAAATGGGCAGGGTCTTTTGTATTCTGTTGAGCATGAAGCTCTGCATGAATGCACTGGAATTCCTCTTGGATTCTAGATACCTGGTTCCAGCACTGAATTTTCTAGTTGCAACTTCTGTTTGTGCTGTCAGTGTAGCAGGCATTCATTATTGCACATTCATAGGAGTTCCCTGTAAGGACACTGCATCATGCCAACATTAGAGTCCTCTACAACACATGTGCTTCAAGGCATGGTGTGACATTGGAGCCTGTGGAACCATGATGGAAAGCATCAGATTCCAGGTGATGGAACCTGCTGGATTGACATCCATGAGGTCAAGTGAAACAGCTTTTTCCAGTAGTGGGTTAAGGGAGGCAGCAAAGTGGTGGAGGATGGCCCAAGCCCAGTAGCTTGACCCAGCCATTACCCCATCCTCTTCTTGCATGTTGTTCTTTGAAAGAGCACAAGAAGATCATGGGGGAAGGCTTACGTCCTCCTCTGTTTCTGCCACCACTGCAATGCCTTTCTTTACCATTCTCCTGAGCATGGAGGAAATGGGCTGTTGACTCCCCCCCCTCACTGCTGCTTGTAAAGTGGCTGGGTGGGAAGGATGCTGGGAGCAGAGAGGTACTGCACCCAGGATTGGTCCAGCCTGTCACTTCGCAAGAAGTCACAGCAGCCGGGGAGGTGGTAGAGGAGAATGAGGGTGATGTGGTGTGTGCTGGTGGAATGTGCGGCAGAATTTGTCATTGTATCAGGCGACTGGTCAGCTTGGGTAATCCCTGACTATTGGTGCTAGAAGCCTTGATGGCAAGATCGTCCTTTCTTTGTACTGATGGAGCCACCAGCACCATTTTCCAGCTACCCCCCCTGGTGTTTCTGCCTTGGGCTGCACATCTGTAGCTTTACTTTATTCCTGTGTGGACAATACTCAGGTTTTGTAAGACTGGCATTTGATAAATATTAGTTTGCTGTAAAAAGTAAAGCTGTGTTTTTATCTCTGGTAGATAACAGCACAGATATACTGTGCTAGTCCCTCTTACCTTACAAACAATTACTGCTAGGTTTAAGTGGTATTAGAAGGACTTGCAACAAAATGCTGCATCTCCCTAACCTTAATGCCCCCTTAGGAAGGCCAAAGAGTTCCACTCCTGACCCTGTACTCTAATGGATTGTTTTTTTTTCCAGCTACTGCCTCAATATTCCATTGTTCTTGGGGGGGGGCACACTGGGCATGCTCACTCTGGGCTGTGTTGGTGTCCCCCCCCCCAGGTGTATGTTTTACGGCTTGGGAATCTTCCTGGGAACATAGGTTGTTTTGGGGTGGCCTTCTTTGACTTCCAATCTAATACACAGTCCCTGAATTTGCTATTGTATTGGTATATAGATAGGGAATTAGCTTGAACCCATTTCCACTTTTGCTTTCACTCACATATACTTTGACATATAGCTTTGCAAGGGAAGAGCACTTGTGTTGGGACCCATCCTGTCAACACTCTTTGTGGTGGTCTTACTGGTAACACATTAGGTTGCCCACTGTTCTGCAACCTACTTTTCCAGGTTGCATTGAACAGATGGTCTTTAACATGAGAGATGTGTGAAGAGGATCCATGGTGCATTTGGTAGATATTTATCTGGCCTGCGTGTTGGCAGGAAGACTTGAGTTTTAAATTCTAAGTTGGGCAGAGAGAACCAGTTGAAGTTTATTTTTGGAGTAGTAATCCCCATGCCTGGGAGTTTGAGTTTGCTTAATGTGCCAGGCTTTTCGAGGCAATCTGCAGGCTTTGGGATGGTGCTTCCTAAGGCAGCATATAATTATGTGTGAAACAGATCAAAAGCTGTATTCTGTTTAATTTTTTTGTATAATAGAACATTGTAATGAGTGCTGGGTGTACGCCGGACTGTAGCTATAACATGGTGGCTGTGGATGCTTTTGTGCTCTTGCATGGTTTCTCTTCCCATAGATTTTGACGAAAATTCCACAGGAGAATTCCCAAGTGGATTGTCCCCTTGCTAAAAACTAGGAGCAGAAAGCCTCCAGTTCAAAGCTCAGCTATGAAGTTACCCAGTGACCTCTTAAATAGCATGCCACAGATTAATCATCCCTTAGTAGCCTCTAGACTACTATAATGTGCTTCTTCTGCAGGGCTGCCCTTGAGGAGTGTCCTCAAACTTTAGTGGTGCATAGTGCTGCAGCCAGATGGATGACTAGAACGAACCACTACTATTCCAGATGCACTGACTGTTTTTTTCATGGTGCTGGTTTTTATGTTTAGAGCCCTAAATGACTTGGGGCTTGCATACTTGTAGGACATGGACCTTGTTTCATATGTGTATTTATTTAGAATATGCATTCATATATATATGCATATATATAAACATACACACCCAAAAAATTCTCAAATATTTTTACATAGCAAAGAATTGACAAATGGTTCCCTCTTCCCAAAGGGCTCACCGTCTTTAAAAATGAAAATGAAAAAGATGCAAGAGATACTGGCAAACAGCCACTGGAAAAGATGCTATGAATGGGGAACAGTTGCTTTCTCCCAGTAAATATAAGATAACTACCACATTAAAGGGTGTCTCTTTACCCCAGGTACTTGAGGTATACGTACCCCCTTGTTCCATACCTGAAGTCCTAATCTGTATTCCACCAGTGAGGAGAAACGTTTGGTGACCTTTATTTTGGAACAGGGCTTTTTCTAGGGTGGTATCAACCCTATGGAATGCCTTCCCACTGTAAGACTTGACTCAGGAAAGGCTTTTGCCTTAGGATGTGATCCGTGGTGGGCCATGGTTCCCCCCCCTCTATTTGCATTTGATAAATTGGATTCTTTGTTCCTGAATTTGTTTTGAACTGTTCAAACAAGATGGGCCAAAAACCTCCTGATACCTGAGGTGGCGGACCAAATGCCAATTATCTCCCTTATCTGGTGGTGTACCAGCCTCTGCTACTTTTCTTTCCCTGGATTTGAAAATGAAAGGCAGAATGGAGGAGAGTGTGGTGGGCTAGAGCATTTTGCTCCCAAAGCTGCTTCTTCCAAAGAGAGGAAGAAGGAGCAGTGGAGGTGGACAGACGGGCGCTACCTTAGGCAATTACCTCAGTCAGCCTCATAGATAGCCTGGCCTTGCAGGCAAATGATTTGTTGTGTTTTCCAGTGGTACATTTTATCAGATTATGGTTATAAGAGGAAAAAAGGGAGAGAATTTATTATACATGATATGTACAATCTGGAATATTTTTATGTAGGCGTTTGCCCATATGCAAGGCAGAAGCCCACATGTTCCCTGGCCTGACTTCAGTCCATATAATTTCCCACCAAGGAGGTTTTAAGCTTGCCACGAATAGTGAACTCATGCACATTTTGTGTTCTTGGACATACCAGGTGAAGTAATATTATTCACCCAAACTTTTGGTCGGTAATATTTCAGTGCTGCTCTTGATGTTTTATTGCTGATTTTGTGGCTGATCAATTCTGTTGTTGGTCTTCTTAAATGCAGTTTTGCTTTAGTTTTTTTTAATTGTGTTAATTCTTATTGTTGGCCTCGGGGATGGCCCCAAACCTCTTGATGCCTGAGGGGGGCATGCCAAATGTTGCCTCCCTTATCCGATGATGTGCCAGCCTCTGCTCCTCCCATTCTCCAATGGTCTCATTGCTCCTCCCCTCCATCATGCTTCCTCTTCCTCTCTGACTCCCTCTTCTTTTCCAATCCAGTGAGTGGGAAGAGGAGGAGGAAGAGTGGAAGCAGGTAGGAGATGAGCACACCACCACCACCAATCTGCTGCCTGAGATGACTTCCCCAGTTGGCCTCATGGATGGGCTGGCCTTGCTTGGCCAGCTTGGAAAAGTTGTTTTACTGAAAGTGAGAGAGATGTTTTTTAAATAAAAGCAGTACTGAACGTCTTGAGGGCAGTCAGTAGTAAAATTGAAACTACTGCCTATTACACTCTCATTGCTTAGTAGAACTTTTATTGGACAAGTAACCAAAAGCAGGTGTTTAAGAGGATTTGCTTGCTGATGAAAAACAGTGACAAATCTATTCGGGCTTTTAGCTCTGTTTACATCACAACCAACATGAAAGGAATGCTGGCATTTTCATTTTTTTTCCTACTCATTTATTTTCAAGCTGTTCAGTGAATTAAACCACACAGCATGTCTAGGCGATTTGAAAGTATTTCCTATTCTGCCAAGGCACAGAAATTTTCAATGGCAAATGAAGGAGTATTCTATGGAGAACCAAGTTCTTATCAATCAAACTGTTCTTTAAAGTTGTTCAGCATTCTAGGCATGTCTGCTCAGACGTTAGTCCCACTAAATTAAATGAGATGGGCAGCGCAATCCTAAGGATCCGTCTGGCGGCCCAGGGCTGCCCGCCGGATCCTGAGCCCAGGCTGCCATTGCACTGGCAGGCCGGAGGTCTACTCGAGGAAAGGGACATTTGGCCCCTTTCCCGGGTGTAAACCGGGGCTGGCCTGATAGGCCTCCTCAGAGTTCCACCAGCTAAATAGCTGGTGGAATAGCCACCTGGCAGGGATGGGGATATGGCGGCCGCCATTCCCTGCCCCCACCTGGGCCGGCTAGGCCAATGGCCCCCCCTTGCCCGCCAGACCACCCACGCAGCCGCTGGTGGAAGAGCTTACCTTTCTCCAGCAGCCACGTCCCAGTCCGGTGACCCACCAGGAGAACCGGCTGCTGGCCCTTGCTCCCTTAAGGGGTAGGGACAGCGTGACAGCGGCAGCGGTGCTCCCAGGGATCACACCGCTGGCGGGGAAAAAGTGCTCTTGTTTAACTTACTGGGGGTCCTGGCGGGCCTCTGGACGGTGCGAGGAGGCCACAGCCCCCTCTGCTGGCCTCCCCATGCTGTAGATTGCCGCTCCAATGCAATTGCAATCATTTCTAGTTTTCGTCCGTCGCTGCTGTCCCCACCTCCGCAAGCACTCGCAGTTCTCCCCGCCTCACAGGGAGAACTTTAAGAAACACTGCTATAATACAATGATTCTATAAGATACCGTGGCTGTATTTTTAAACAAAGGTAAATTATAAACTTAAATATACTGCAAGGAATGTTTATTACTCCATCATGATGAGCCATTGCGCTATAAAATCTTAAAGGCAGAAGAGGGAAGCTATTGAATTCTGCTCTAAATTGGAACTTCCCCTGGAATCCACTCACAGCAGGAAAAATAGAAGAAAGCAAGCCATGCAAAAATGACATACAAAAATGAAATAATAAGGCCTGTTCAATTTGGACCATTATAGTCAGAGGCCCAAGACCTCCTGGTGCCTGAGGTGGCATGTCAAATACTGGCTTTCTGACCTAGTATTGTGCCAGCCTCTGCTCCTCCTACTCGCTGGATTGACAAAGGAAGTGAGGGTGTGTGAATCTCTAGCCCAGCACTCTCTTCTCCTCTATACTTCCTCTTCCACTCTCTCTCTCTCTCTCTTTTCCAATCCAGGGAGTGGAAGGAGGAGGAAGAGCAGTAAAAGTGAATGGGCAGATGAATGGCGCAGATGGGCAGTGGATCATGGGCCAGATGAATGGGCCACCAATCTACTGCCTGATGCAACTGCCGCAGTCAGCCTGATGGATGTCCTGGCCCTGGTTACCGCCGATTGTCACATGGGTGTCGCTCACTGACTTCAGGGAACAGAGACCTCTGCTCCACCATGTTCTTTTTCTGGCTCTTATAATAGTTTCCCCATGCAGGACTGGTGTCGAACAGCTACTGAGGGTACACGGTGTTTTCATGTGGTAGTGGCAGAGCAACTCTCTTGGGCAGGGTGCCCACATTCAATAAAGGACAAAGGGTGCCTATGCTTTTAACCGTTGTAGGAAGAGGGAATTTGGACAGGTATAGCTTGTTGCACCCTTCCATGATAAGCTGCACCTGCCCAAATTCCAATGGTTAACGGTATAGGCACCTTGTCTCTTCTTGAATCTGGGCACCCTACTCTGGGGGCACACCCAGGTAAGAGTGGGGCCATGTGGAGGGCTCCAGAGACTGGACTCTGCCCTGTATCTGTGGTCCGCCAGGCCTCTGCACAGACTGCCTTCCACCAACAGGTCACACCTTTTATTTACCAAAGCCTTTTAAACGTATCACTGCTGATTTATTCCTACCACATAGTTTTATTTTTTTAGAATTTGGAGTTCTCTCATGTAACAACACTAAATTAGCTGTAGGCAACTGTTGGAAACGTGTCTTATAAATATGTCAACTTCATAAACAGCACATGAAAAACTATGATTTAGGGACAGATGCTCAGCTCTGAAATCTGAAAGATTTCATTTTATCATACCTAATAATTTTTAAGTACCCCAATATTAGGAAAAGCATCTTTTGCTGTACTTTTGGGCTGGAAAGCAGTTTGGATCCAATTAATAGACAACTGTTAGACAGTCCAAGTTGAATAGGCCTCATTATTTCATCTTTGCATGTCATCCTCCCTCCCTATGTTTGTATGGCTTCCTTTCATTCTGTTTTCCCTTAGTGAGTGGATGTTTGTGTGGGTGTGTTGTCTTTGGAAATTGTACTGCTAAGCATGTGCCAGTAGTTCTGTTTTGGTTTTTTGTTGTTTTTGTTTTACAAATGTCGCTATCACAGAGTCACTCCACAAACTCTCCCACCTCAATCATGACTGGATAGCTGTTTCACACGCTGAATTTCTGTTAGCTTAATCCGTCCTTTGCTAAAGCTTGTCTCTTTTTTTGCCTTTTATTTTTTAAAGAGCTTGAAAGCTACAGAAGGTTTAATTTGTTTGGAGATAGACGGGCCTGTTTCCGAGTCCTGCCAGCTACAAACCAAATGGCAAACAGAGAATATGTAACGGTTTCCATTCAGTCAGCCTGGGAACAAGAACTAGAATTTCTTTTGTACGAAGCTAAATGCCCATGATTTTTCAAAAGGCGCTGAAAGCTTGAAAAAAGAACACTGGTTTTAATCCAGTGTGGTTCTTATTTTTAACTGCAGAATGCAAGAAATGCTCACAAGAAAGAAATAATGTACTTCCTTTGAACCCAATTCTAAGTATTTGGGCTCGTGTTTCTGGGACAACTATATCACCCCCTGGATGGACGGATGGACACACACACAAGTATAAAAAGCTAATTTTATAAATTTGCTATAATTCAGAAACATGCAGGACTCTATGCTGCTTTGAGAGTGTTTGCTGTCTTTACAAATATAATCCACTGTGTTACCCAATCACGTACTTCCTTAAGAACATAAGAAGAGCCCTGCTGGATCAGACCACAGGCCTATCCAGCTTCCTGTATCTCCCATATTCTTCAGGGAGACCCAAGACAACATGATACTTGTATCTTGTTGCCACTTCTTTCGTCCTTCCACTCACATTTCCAAAGCACTTTAGGACCCACGTTTACAAATCTGGAAATTCTCCAGTTTTTGGAACTTTTTTGCTCTGTCTTAACATATGATGGCATGACCACTTTTTCAGTGGAAAGCAAAGTTTTTTTTAATCAAGTTTGATTAAAAAATTAACCCTTCATTGAAAATCTATGGAACATTTGCATACCTCGCTGTTACCATTTCTCTCCGTATGCCAAGGCTGAGAACTGGAGTTAGAAACGGCTTCTGTGAGAGAAGTTTCAAGAGTGAAGAACTATTGGACTCCTGCATACCCCATGTCCCCCAGGCTTCTTTAACATTCCTTCAGCCCACACAAACATTCCCTGAAGTGAAGCCTGTGCATATCCTAGCTGAGTGAGTTCAGCTTTTGGTGAAGGTTTTGGAGAAGCAACTAACTAGGCTTCCAGTCAGTTTACAAGTCTGGTGCTCAGTTGGGAAGCTTTCAGCTTCTCAGGATGCAAGATTACACAAGCTCCTAACATACTAACTATCCAACAAACCTCTTCTTATCCAAGACCTGGCTTGCCTAAAGCAGCATAAGAGCAGAGGAGGATAAACCTTTTTCACCCTCAGGAAAGTATTTTGGTGTCCCATCCAATTCTATGACTCACAGCGCAATCCTGCGCAGGTTTGCGCAGCTGACCTAAATGGCCGGCCGCTGCATCCTGCGCAGATTGTACACTGTGCCGGCGTGGCCTTGGCTCACCTCGAGGGAAGGGGACATTTATTCCCGGTGTAAGTGGCATGGGCCCCAATGGGCCTCCTCAGATGTGTGCCAGCTCCTTAACTGGTGCATGTCTGGGGAGGCCATGTAAGGCTGGCACAGCCTGGGAAAAAGGGCTTGGGATATTGGCGCAATTCAGCGCCAATATCCCTGCCTCCACCCAGGCCAGACCAGCCAATGGCCCCCTCCCTTTGCATCCCTGCCTGCCCTTCCCCCATCCCTGCGCCGATCAGTGCAGGACCAACTCATCTGCGGCGGCTGGCACAGGTCCAGTTAGGCCATGTAGTAAGTGTCGTATGTTGCTTACTGACCTCCGTGCCCATGCTGCTTACTCACAAGGAGCCCCAAACGTACTTTAAAACATGCTTTACGCAAATGTTTGTGACTCCTTAGGCCGGCGGAGCACTCGCTCCGCTGGCCTAACTTTATGTAGAATTGGACTGTCATTGATGTATCTTAGGTTAGGTAGACAAGACATGAGAAATGCATGTTATTTAGTCTGTGCCTCTTAATTAAGCTCTTATGTAGGCATCCTACTGGGTCAAGGAAAATCATGCTTCATTAGTGTTGAAAAGAATGCATGAAAAGAATGAAAATAAAATTAGTCACAATATTTGGATTGTATTTTTAGAAACATTTGAATTTGTTATCTTGCTTTACTAAACTGATCGTGGCTGCATCTCATTAACAGATGGCCAAATTTCAAGGTATTAGAGGATTTCAGAGATGCTCTTCCTTGGTAAGATGTTGTCCAAGCCTCTCTTGTATGGTATATTTAGCTATTGAAAATTTTTAAAGGTTAACACAAATGTATTATGTCCTCTAAGGGCAATTAACAAGCAGTCAGCACCTTTTGTTAGCCAGTGTATTACTTGCAAGTCTGGTATTTGTTCAATCAATTCTTAATCGGTTCATAAGACTTACCGACTTATGTTATAATTGATGAGGGCAAGAATCCCTACGCAAGATGCATGCGTTTCTTGCCAAATTCATATCCAGGTTTAAGTGCCTCAGATTTTTCCCTGGAATTAATTTGACCTCTTTCTCACACTCCAAAGTGGCAATCCTGGCATATAAGAACTATTACTTTCTAAGCAGGTCTTGGCGTGAGAGTACAGATAGTGAGATCCTCCTGCTATCAAAAGGAGACAGAATGGTGGCATTCTAACTCTTTCTTTCATGCAAAGGTGACATGGATGTATTTAGGAATTCACAAAAATTGGAGATCACGGCTTGGAACCAGAACAAATTGAGCTGAGTGGTACTCATGCAACAGGACTTTCCCACCTTCTCCTTCCCGCTGCAGTCCCTTGTGTTCTCTAGGATAGTGCTTCTCAATCTGTGGTCCATGGACTGGTCCATTGCTGTGAAGTCTCTTGGGGGTTGCTGTGGGACTTAGATGCATGTCAAGCCTTGTGAGAGGCTGCAAGACAGTAGGAGAGACAAGGTGAGAGCTGATATGCGTGTATCGCTGTTCCCTGGCACATGGGGGGGGGGATGCTGGTCTGGAACAGCAGAGATGTTGAGGAAGCACTGCTCTAGAGCAGCATGTATGGAATAGCAAGGGCCTGAAACTGTGGTGGTGGTGGGGCTGGCCCATCCATGAGACTAACTGAGGCAGTTGCTTCAGGCAGCAGATTGGGGGAAGTGCCTACCTCTGTCCACCCACTCATCTTCCACTGGCCCTTCTCCCACTCCATAAATTGGAAACAGAAGGAGGGTAGACTAGAGTGCTCTAGCCCACCATTTCCCCTTCCACTCTGTCCCCCTCTTCCTTATCCAGTCTAAAGATGATTGAGAGGAGCAGAGGCTGCTGCCACTTAGGGGAGGGGTAGCATTTGGCACTGCCTCAGATGCCAAGATGGTCTTGGGGTGGCCCTGGGTGCAGAATAGGAACTTGAAGAAAGCCTCCTTTATGCAAGCACCATTGACCTCCACTTTCACAAGGAATTTTCTGGAGCCAACGTTTGCCAAAAGTACAGTAGCAGGCTTTGGATGTGATCCATCACTCTGTGTTGCATGCAGAAGTGAGTTTTGAATTGCTGTCTGATAGGGCACTTTCCTTGCTCAGAGACTACTTTCCCCTGCTAGAAACACTAGTCAAGAGTCCTGCTCATGCACCGAGGAGTTGCATCATTGGATCTCACTTGCTGTTTACCGTGTATCATTGTGGCATTAAATGTCCGCCCTAGACCTTCAAGAGGATTTCCATTCTCTTCCATTCCATTCTTTTCCAGAGTAGGAAGAACTAATCTGAGAAGATCTAACTTTCTCCAGAAGTGTACTGAAGAGAAATGGAGCAACAGATTCAATTTTTTAAAGGTCTTTGTTACATTCATACTGGTATAATGTTTAGTATCGTTTAGTAAATGTTTAGTATTGAGCTAACAATTCACAGTTCCTTCTAGCATGCATAAGGTGAATTCATTTTCTCATGCAATATGAACGCCATCAGCCATATTTACAGTATTTTAGAATAAAATGGGCCAAGTTCACAACACAAATGTTTTGTCCTGAATAGCCCTTTGGCACATGCTGTCATGGACAGTGTAATGCATTATGTTCCTAAATGCCGCCATCTGAGGCCAGAGGGATGGCGGCAAGATGTAGGGCCTTCTCAGTTGTGGCACCACACCTCTGGAACCAGTTGCCAGAGGAATTGAGGACAGCCCACTAACTTCATGGTTTTTGGCAAGGGTTAAAGACCCATTTGTTTCATCTGCCATTTGAGGAGGGAGGAACCACCTAGGAGCTACCCGGGACCCTTTTATTTATTTTTCTTTCCCTGTTGCTGTTGTATGCCTGTTCTTACTGTTAATGCTGCTCTGTATTGTTTTTTTTAATTGTAATTGTATTTTAATATTTAATTTTAATTATGGATTTTTAAAATTGGGTTTTAATTGTATTAGTGTTTAGTTTTGTATGTTGTACACTGCTTTGAATTTTTAGAAAAGCGGCATATAAATCTTTTAAATAAATAAATAAATGTAAAGCAGCAGAAAGCTATTAAAAGCTCTCTTAATCTAGGACCTTAATATGTGATAGAAGTTTGCAAGTACCAAAATCAAATCATTGTTGTGAAAAACGTTGTTTTCAAAGTGAATGTCATTTCTTTTTAAGACATACCATAAGAAAGACACTCTGTGTAGTGATTTAGGATTACTAAACTTACTTTGAAGAATGTCTTCAAAATTTATTATCTTGCTGAAATAACTATTTGAAGGATATTTTGATTATTATGAACTTTCCTTCATTATGCTATAATAAAATGGCTTATACAAAATTCATTATGTCACATAGATTAAAAATAAGACATGGAGAAAAATACAGATAACCGAGGATACTGTTGGAGGTGTTGGTCAGATAAACTAAGCTGACAAAAGACTTGCAGGCTGAATTAAATCGATGCAATGTCCAGGATTAAGCTTTTCTAGTGTTACCGTAAATAGTTTGAGTGTTTGTCAACACATACAAAAACCTTTGAATCTACACATAGTTGTGGCTGTTATCACAGGCTCAATGCTCAATTGCTGCCTAAGGTGAAGAACAAGCTGGTGCTCTCAGGCCAGGGTGCCAAGTCGGCAGCCAGCAACAGGGGCTGTTGCTAGTTCCTGAAATGACCTCGGACCGTCTTCAGTCTTTCCTCGCCTCTTTATCCTCACAGCAAATCCTGAGGTAGGTTAGGTTGAGGGATGGTGACTGAGCTGAGGTCATGCAGTGGATTTCATGGCTGAATGGGGATTCAAACTTGGACCAGGAAGAGCGGTGTTCAGCTTTCGAACAATTACACTCACATTGCCACGTCCAGTGGAGCTGCGGACTCTCGAAGGAGGAGGCATTCTTGGAATTGAGTTATACATTTCACTAAAAGTAAAACCAGCAGTTAACAAGTAAAATACTATCGTGGCATTCTCAGAACACCATACCTGAATGCCTCCTTGGCCTGTATATTCCATCCTAAATTGGGTTTAAAAGGGGATTAGACAAATCCACAGAAGAGCAGAGATCTATCGCAGGCTATTATGCCACTCTGAGGCAATCCTATCTTTCTCCCAATCTGATCTACCTCACAGGGATATTGTGAAGATAAAATGAGACCCCCTTATTAATACACATTTGGCACATTTTTAGCCTCGAGATAATAGCACACTATATGTAAAAGCCAGTGCAGAACCATTTCTATAAAGGATAAGTTTAGATAAGTGTGTGTGTGGGGGGGGGGGGGGAGAAAGGATCAAAATTAGAAACAACTACCAGTATTATGGAGTCAGAAATCAATTGAATTATTTTTTCTTCTCTCTTTATATACCTCATGCTATATGTGTTTACTCAGAAGTAAGTCCCACTGATTTCTATAGGCTTATTCTCAAGTAAGTGCACATACTATTGTAGCTTAGTCTTTGAATAAGGCATGGCAAACCATACACACTCACAACAGGAAGACAGCCTTTCTTAAGTATGGCATTACCTCCCACAAGATCTTGTCTTTACCCAGGCATTTGAAGTCTCTCAAAGACTATCTTAAATATGAATCAAGGGGGCGGGGGGGGGAGGGAGATGTGGAAGCAACAGGGAGTGTGAGCGTGTGTGAGCAAGTGTGCACATAGTGTAGGGCTGAAACTCTTGCTTCACAGTTTGCTTTTTTGCAGCACTCTTGCTGGGGGCATTTATTGAAGAGGAAGTGCACAGTGGGCAGCTTGTTTCAAAAAGTCTTTCTGGACAGAGGTGTTTTAATTCCACTGGCATTGGAAAGGAGAAGATCAGAAACAAAGCCTAGTGCTTCTCCCCCCCCCTTGCCCCAATTCTACAAATAAAGTTCTGCAAGCTGTTCGCTCTTGCAAGATCTTCTCATTCGGGACTGGGATCGCAGCATCGCCACTGTCTGGATGTCAGGGTCAACATTACTGCCCAGCCACTTCTGCAGAAACACAATACGGGAGCCCCTGTTTTGGCTCCTTAGCGCCAAACCAATCTGGCTGAGGCCACTAATTTCTTCCTCCTTTGAGGGTGGGAGGACAGTAGCAGCACTGTTGTCCCTGTTGCCGGGGCAAGGAGATGACCATCACTAACAGCTCTGCCCCCTCTGCTGCAGGCTGCCTCACACTGAGCAAATGACCGCTAGGACTCTTGCTGGAAGGTAGAGTCAAGACAGCTGGTCGATGCAGCCAGCAAAGGCAGTTCCAGCACAAATGCAGGGCTGGGGGGGGGGGCATCCACGCCAATCTGCCACTTCCACCAATCCGCCACTTGAAGTGACTGATTCACCCTGCCTTATGGAAGGGCTGGCTCTGGCCTTGGCTATGAGATTGAAAGAGAGAGATACAGAATTGGCAGAGAGTGAAACAGAAATTCAGATTGATCGTCTCCTGTATAATTGGCATTATCCAAAGGTACAGTGATTAAAATATATAGGGGAGGCCTCTTTTCCCAGGAGCGAGCTCTGTTCATGCATATTGCAATAAGGCATAAGCATATATGTCCCTGAATTGAAATACTGTTATATTACAACAGAGCACAAGGAGTTGCAACCCCCCGATGCAAATGTAGTAGGGCATTGCTAGCCCTTTCTCAGAAAGGAACAATAGTTTTCTTGGCTGGTGTTCATTGATTTATATTTGGTTATAGACAGCTTATTTAAAATGACTCTTCAGAATAGCTTTTAAAACCCCGGCATAACATTCAGCTTCAAAATAATAAATGCTTGTTTTGCAAATGTGATTTGAAGATGGTTCTGGGGTATTTTGTGGCAAGGATAAAATGTTTTATAGCCGAAATGTGCGACGCAGCAGTGCTCTTTCCACTAAAAGTTGCCAACAGCACAGTGGCATAAAACCTAAAAGACATTAAGGTATTGGGAAATGTATTTGCTTTTAAAAGACATCCTTTTTGGTCTGTGGCTTAATACGATGATTGATGACTATGTTGTTGAGGGCTGACATGGTGGATATTGAGAGAGAGGGAGGGAGGGAGAGAATCAGATTTCTGTAACTACGGAAATGAGTTGGAGGTAGTTATGATATTTAACCATGTTACACATGGCCTTTTACAACTATTACAGCACATCAAGGACTTATTAAGGACCCAATCCTATCCAAAATTCCAGTGCTGATGCAGCCCTGAGGTCAGGGAACAAATGTGACTCCATGACTCTCCCCCCCCCCCGATGAAGTGCATGCCCTGTTGGCAGGGCTGCATCAGCACTGGAAAGTTGGATAGAATTGGGCCCTAAGAATGTTTATATAACACTTTTCAACAAGGGGTTGTTCACAAAGCAGTTTATAATATGGCTGACAGCGCAATCCTATCCAACTTACACCACTGGTGTAACCAGTGGTGCAGCGAGAATGGGAGGCCCCAGAACGGAAAGGGGATTCAAATTCCCTCCAAAGGGGGATTCAAAGGGGATTTAAATTTCCCCTCCCCTCCAAAGCCTCTTGCCCTGCTCTCCCCCACTGGTTACACTGGTGGTGTAAGTTGGATAGGATTGCGCTGTGAATCAGGGCCCATGACAGGGAGATACAGCAGGTAAATTGTACCCGGGCCTGGGGTCAAAATGGGGACCTGGGAGCCCGGAACATTTTTCGATCTCACCTGGACTCCACCTGAAATTATGAATGAAAAGGAAGGCAGACTCTGACCAGAAGGCCAGGCCTAACAAGTGGGTAGATCTGGGCTCTGCATCACATCAGGAAGCCTAATAGACCTGGGCTCTGAAGATTTTTATTGCTGTTACTGTCCTTCCCCTGCCCTGTTTTGCCCCCATTCCACCTGCTCCCATCTCCACCCTCCCCCACCCATTTTGCCTCTCCCCCTTTTGAGAAGGGGCACAAAAGAAACTTTGTATGCGTATGCCTGATAAAATTCCTCTCGGAGGCCCTGAGCTAAATAAATGGCTCCTTGTCCCCAAAGAGCTCACAATCTAAAAAGATGCAGAAGAGACACGAGCAACAACCACTGGAAAAGAAACCTATGCTGTGGTGCTCAACCCCCCCCCCCGCTAAATACACGAGGGAACCACTTTAAAAGGTGCCTCTTTGCCCAGATAGCAGGGGATATTATTCCATGCACAGTGCAGCAGACTAGAACAATATCATAAGATCGAACATCTACATTTGCATTTCAAGAACAGTTGAGCCAAATGTTGTTCTATTGGCTCTTTAACAGCCCCCTCCGGTGTCCACCATTTTTTTCCCCCCTGGAATCCCTCTTGGGATGATGTTACGTGATGACAGAATTGCTTGGATGACAGAATATCCCAAATTTTTTGCCTGCAACTAGGGCAGCAAAAATGGGGAAGCCATTCTACTTCAGCCCCCAAACTGCTCAAAACAATAGTCCTAAGTCAGTATTTTTATAGTAGAAGCAAGATTTTAACTAGGGACCCCACAGTTTGCAATCTACACTACTACACCACCTTGCAGCCTTCATGTACAGATGGAAGCCTGAATATGTGTTGGCAGTGATGTAGACTTGAGTCTATTGACTTGGACTCGTTTCGGACTCAAGTCACATCAATGACTTGACCCAGACTTGACTCGATGATTGTAAAAGACTCGACTCGAGACTTGGAGCCTTTTACATCTAGTCGAATTTTATTCAGGTTTAAACCCTTTCCCCCATTAGATAGGGACTCACAACCAAAGACTCAGAACTTGGGGCCAAAGACTTGGGACTTGACTTGAGACTTGATCCACTTCCCAAAAGGCAGAGGAAAAGCACTCAATTTGTGGTGGGTGCCCAAACCTTTCTTTAAGGTAAATCACTGAATATTTGACGTAACATTGAAGTCTCTTACACCTGTCTTTACACTTTCTTTTTGTAGAAGTGCAACAGGAGTTAAACGTACAGGCAGTGCTGCATAGGCTTGCTACTGTGAAGTGCCAACTTGGTCTTAAAAATGCTGAAAGACAAAGGGTTTTCTTTGCTAAAAATAATCTTTTCTTTCTTCGTGTTCCTAATCCTTTCCCTCCCTGCAGATTCATTATGTGGCATATGTGTATTCAGCACCCTGCAGGATTTACTGAGGTTTAATGACATCACAGATTATAAACCGGCCTCTGTCGCAATGGTTTCTGTAGGCTTAGCGGTCTCCCTCTCTGTTCTTATCAAATGCTGCTAAATAGGGAAGCAATGCGCTTTCCACATCTGAACGATGCATCAACATCCCCACTCAGAAGTGCATGCAAATAGAAGCAATAGATGACTAAAACCTAAAAATACCATTTTGTGTATTGTAGAGGTATTTTAAGACCAGTCATGTCAGGATATTAGATCGTTCATTTGTTGAGCCAGAGCGCCTGGAATCCATTTTCAGGAAAGGCCAGAAGTCACAAGGGCAGAGGCTGCCAGGAGACGGATTCCCCCATGACACTTTTGCTGTGTTTTGATGAAAGCAAAAAACATGTGGTCTGAGCATTGATGCAAAGCACCCTTTTAACGGGTGCATTAGTTTCTGCAGAAAAGTATAGCATGAGCCTCTGAAAAACTAGGGCATATATATGCAGAAGCCCTAGCATGTTTCTCCAGAAATGTATGTAGTAATGTTTTATTTATTTATTTTAGGGATTCATTTTGTGGTGTTCCCATCTTTCTGCCCCTAGAGTGGCCTCCGAGGGGGCTCACAAACAAAAAATAAAACGCATTTTGCATCTCAATTAAAAAATCACTAAGAATTATTAACAGTCATATGTACCAAAGTTATAGTGATGTTGTTTGCTTATTTTTCTTTTTAAAATAAATATCAAATAAAATAGTGATAACAAAATGAGACAAAGAGCAGCAGGGAAACATATGTTACATAAGCCAACTCAACAGAGGCTAATCGGCATAACTGAAATGCCTAACAAATTTTAAAAACTCACACACAAAAAATGTTCTCCAGGCACTGAAACACCAATAGGAAGAGAGAACCAAACAAGTTACAAAGAAAAGGGAGCCCCACAACCTGGGGCCTGCAATCAAAAAGCCCTGCCCTACATTACCAGGACCACACAAATATATAGATATTATAAATGACCGTAAACCAAGGGGCATGTTTAATATAGGTCGTCTTGTGAAAATGTTCAAGATCGGGATTTTTAAAAACGCTTTAAATATAAGAAAGTCTGGGTAACATGCTATAGAAAAACTCCAAACAACTCTCCGATTATATTAAAGAATGCTGCTTAAATAATATGTTAACAATGTGTCTATTATAAAGATGGAGAAAGTACATATCTCAGAAAAGACCTCTAGGTATGGCAATGCCATATATCAGCTTGTTTGATTGGTTTCCTGTACTGTGATATATTATTAAGACCCCCAGTAGGATCTGCGAATTTTTTTCATAAAATCAGATTGATTGGCATTGGTATTGACACTTTGGGTTCATTTCCCTCTATGGCTGCTTTTCAGGTATTTAAAAGGAGGCTTTTGGATATTCAGGCCCAGGAGTTACAGGGTGCAGTGAGTAAGCGTTGTTCTCCGATATGTTTCCAGAGTTGGTCACCTCTCTGAGTATCTTGCCCGGCTCGGCTGACGTGTCCTATTGAACGAAGGGTTTACACTCTGGCCAGGTGTAATGTTTTCCCTTCGGCTGTGTTATATGGGAGATATAATAGGATACCCTATCAGGAGAGATGCTGTTCATGTGAGCCAGGTATGATTGAGTCTCTGACTCACATGATCCTACATTGCCGACTCCACCTGGTTCTCCGTAAGAAATTTTTAGCTCCCCTGCTGAGTAAGTGGGAAGGTTGTCCAGATTGTACTGTAGTAAGGAACATCTTGTCATCTGAGGATTCTGGTATAGTTGAGACAGTGGGAACTTTTCTGAAATATCTTCTGTTGCATCGGAGCCATGAATATGAACTAAGCTTGGCAGTTAACTAAGACTGTATGTATGTATGTATGTATGTTTTCTCTTGTTGTGGTGGTGTTACTGTATTGTGTTTTTTTAAGCCAATAAAGGTTTATTATTATTATTATTATTATTATTATTATTATTATTATTATTATTATTATTATTATTATTATTATTAAGGCCCACTGGTGAACAGCTGGCTCAAAAACAAAGAACCATTAAATAATTAAAAAAAAACATTGGCCATGTCGTACTTCAAAGTGAGAGTGCATACCAGAGCCTTCTGGGATATTGCCTGTGTCACTACTACTTCCTTCTGCTTTTATAAGTTATGTTTTTAACCCTAGCTGTTAAGAGGACTTCCTAGGCCAACTAGCATGAAGACCTTCAAAAAGCTAGAGTTGGCATTTGGGCATCCTATTTCTAAAGGTATGTGTAGACCTAGTGGTGAACAAGTCAGGCATGGTTGGATAACAGCCTTCCCATCAAGCACCTTTTTCCTTTGTGGTTTGGAACTGCTTTTGATAGTACCATACTGCTATGCTAAATCAGCACACGTCAGCTCTTTCAGGCGTATTGGCTGTGACCTTTGCACCTGTAGCAAACTGCAACCCATAGTTTCTCCTTGACATTTTAGTAGTAATGCCTCCTGGTTGAAGTCCCAAGGGAGCAAGCAATTATATAGTCGGCCTAAATTGTGAGTGGTGGAGTTTTGTCTTCTACTTCCTATCCCTAAGGAACAGTGTTGTGTTGTTGCTGTACTCCACTCTACTTACATGCTAATCCTCAGACTGTTACATAGAAGAAACTCCCTTTCATTTCATTGGCAATTTTGCTGTTCCTTGAAATTGATGTGTTTTGTAGTATTTGGCTTGCACATTCCATACAATAATTGGCTGATTTGAAGGAGGAGTATTACATCATGGTCATACTGTATATAATATATGGCCCAGAAATGGATGATTAGGATATTGTTTGACTCAAAAGATTAACAATGAAATACAGTCATTCCCCTCTAGGGCACCAGTTCAGAACTCAGAATCCTGCATTAGTGAATAAAAATCATTACCAGCAGCTGGCCTGTGTCTGAAAATATGCAGAACGGGTGTGGGTCTAAGTTTTGAATAAGAGTTTAAGCAACTCACATACTCCTCATGTAAAAACTGCAAGCCATATATAGTGTGTGTTCACTGGTATTCTTCTGCAGCTGCAGGTATGTTTTTAAAGTGATTTTTTTAGAACAGAAAATGCACAGCTGCAAATGCAGGTGTGAATCATTTCCCCATCTGCCCTAGCAGAATTAACCTTATATGTCATGGAGACACCAGATTGTGTTTCCCTCGTATCCCTCCCCTCCCCATCGGCAGCGAATGTAGAGGAGGTGTGAGAAATACAGAACTTCATGATGTCACAGCATGAGGTGAACTGTGTTTCTGTCTGGGAAATGTATGGGATAAGAAAAAAAAGTAAGCGGAAAGTGGTGTGTGTGTGTGTGTGTGTGTGTGTGTGTGTGTGTGTGTGTGTGTGTGTGTGTGTGTGTGTGGCCAACAGTTAATAATATACTGAAAGCACTTTATTTACACATGTGAATAGATTCTCCTTTAAATTGCTTGGTGCTTTAGAAAACTGATTACTTCAAATGAGAACAATGGAGAATTTTGTACAACTAAGATTTTACACTGCTGATGATGGGGTGGGGGGAGGGGAAATGATGCAACTTGTGACCAGCAGGCCGAACCTAGCCTGCTAGCAGCCCAGTGTGGCCCTGTGCCCAACAATACCCAACCTGTCTGCTTTTTCAGCCCCAGACAAATGGGCAAAATGTGGAGATTTGGACTGCATTGAGCATGGCATGTCACAAAATCTGCCTTAAGGATAAAAAGGTAAAGGTAAAGGTATCCCCTGACAATTAAGTCCAGTCGTGTCCGACTCTAGGGTGTGGTGCTCATCCCCATTTCAAAGCCGAAGAGCCAGCGTTGTCCGAAGACGCCTCCGTGGTCATGTGGCCAGCATGACTCTCCTTGCCGCATGCGGCTGGAACACGGAGCGCTGTTTACCTTCCGGCAAGCGGTACCTATTTATCTACTCGCATTGACATGCTTTGGAACTGCTAGGTTGGCAGGAGACCTTAAGGATATGCCAGCACAAATAATCAATGAGTGCTCTAAACTTCACTGGACTGCTAAAATTATTTTCCTATAAGCCCCCCCCCCATAATGTGGCATCCATCCATTCAATGTGGGCTTGGCATGGAAAATAAATAGGTCTGTGCTGCTTTTCATATGCACAGAGAGAGAGAGAGAGAGAGAGAGAGAGAGAGAGAGATATGCTGAGACCCGAAGGGCCAAACTTGAAACGGGGGAAACTGCATGCAAAGTGCATTGATTTGTCCCATTCTCATTTAGACCAGAGGTAAGAGAAGTCTACTTTTTATACAAAAAGGAATGAGTTGGGAAGGCAGCAAACCCCAACCCTCCCCCCCCCAACCTTATCTCTCGGCATTCAATAGCTTTAAGCAAAATTCTCCTTGCCCAGCCCGCTTCAGTAGTGATCCCAGGTTGCTGGGGTGCTGGGGCAACACTCTACTCTGGCCCTCCCTGGCACCTCTCACTTGCTCCCTGATGGTGCACTGGATGCTAAAACCACCACCAGTACTGAGGCTTTCAGAGATCAACCTAGCCGTGTGGGCACTCTACTGGGTACGGGTTCTTGGCCAGTGCCTGACCTCTTATGCCACCCCTGCTTTGGTGCCATCATGGGGTGGAGTGTGGTGGGGCAGGGCAGAGCCCATGTATCCTCAGTTGGATACATTGACTCTTTTCTTGTGTCTGCTGTGTTTCTGTGTAGGAGGTGTTTGGAATGTAATTAACTAGACAGAAGGGAATTATTGTGGCATCTGCTTTGGGTCAAAGAGACCCATATACTTATTTTGGAAATTCAAAAAATTGGCTTGCAATGTGCTTTAGCAGAAGCACTCTGCAATCGTGGTAGAGGCAGCCCAGCCGTGAGTCTGATTGCACCCCTTGTCTCAAACAGCAGACTGGGAGAGCTGGGGAGCAGAGAGGTGAGGTTGTGCTGGGGTGAGATTGTGTGTTGGAGTGGTGGTGGCAATAGCAAGGTTGGGGGGGTCGCAAAATGTGTGAAGGGGTGTTCAGGGCCAGGGGTGTCACTAGGGGGTGCGGACCATATCAACTGACACCCCAGGGAGCGTGACACCAAATGACTTTCTATTCTATTTGTTACTGGTGGTGCAAAACGCTTCATGAGGCCTTCACATCATGCGGTCAGGTGTAGGAGAATGTTCCATGGGGTGTGTGTGACACCATGAGCTCTCGCCCCGGGTGTCACCAACCCTAGTGACACCTCTGCTTGGGGCCACTCCTGAGTATTAGAATGCACTAAAAGGAAATGTTTTAGGTTACTTCAGACAAGTAGAATGGTTGAATGAAATCCTGAAGCATCTTTTTTATTTTTAGGGAGGGCATAGGTGCTGCTTCAGTACTGTTGAAATCCTGAACCCCTCCCCCCCACTTCTATGCACTGATGAAAAAATAATAGGGTAAGTAGCTGGGTCACCAAGCTGTGGTGAGACCAGAGACATATTCCAGGTATACATTTTTTGGCCCTTAAGTAAGTGCCAAATTGGATAAGATTTGGGCAGAAGGTCAACTGGATAAATATGTAATCCTGAACAGCAGGTCCTCTATGTGCCAAAGAAAAGGAAGAGCAGGCATACACCTAACAGAAGACACAGAATAAAAGAGTGATTTGTGTAGTGTTTACTGTGCTTTGGGACTTCAGATAGTTTATGTTGGGGATGCAACATGTGTACTCTGATTGTGGAACCTCCTGTGGGGAAATGTGTGTAAACAAGTATATGCTGATTGCAAGACTGGAGAGGTAGAAGTAACTTCTTCTGTGCAAATGCACATTGCTGCTAGACTGTTCCTGCATAGTGAGGTTCTGTGGGTGGTGAGCAACGTGTATACACAAAATAGAATGTGTATATGTATAATTACATAAGTAGATGCGTGCAGTGCACTGCATAAGCACCCAAAAAGCCATGACGGATAGACATGATATATAAAGTAACAATGCACTTGTGTGCAAGTAAGGTCTAGTTGGTTGGGACATCATCATTTCCAGCACCACGTATACACTGATGATATCGCTTCAGTTATCGCTTCAGCCCAGAACTTTCTTCTTCATCCAGTGCCACATCTTCAAGTGTCTCTGATATTTCCACTGGGATGTTTCATTGCTGTGTCTCGGTATGTCCAAGTCTGAACTCTTTCTTCCTTAGCCCTGTTTGATGTTAGCCCATTTTTGACATTCTGGAACCTTGGAGAACTGGTACAGAGGGCCCACAAGTCAACCCGGATGGGTGGGTCCTTTGATGGATTTGGTCCTTGGTCAGTACCGAACCAACACTTTTAATGGTATTCCTGTGCACAGCCCCTTGAGTAAGCTGAGCTGCTCACAGATGTCGGAAAGTGCTCCCTTGCACAACCTGAAGGTGAGTGAACAGAACATTTAAAACACACAAAACCCTGCTGTATCAATAGGTTCAAATTTTCATGGTCAGACAACACATACACAGTTAAAATATCCTGGTTTAAGGACCACTGTTGTATGTTAAAAATATCTATATTCCGACGTTTCGTCCAGTATACTCTGGACTTCCTCAGGGAATGTGTGGGACCCCTCACATAGAGCTGAGGTTCTCAGAGGAGACTGCAAATAGTGTACTATTTAAGGAGACTGCAAATAGTGTACTATTTATTAATGCAGTCTCCTCTGAGAACCTCAGCTCTATGTGAGGGGTCCCACACATTCCCTGAGGAAGTCCAGAGTATACTGGACGAAACGTTGAAAAATGGATGTTTTTAACATATGACCATGGTCTTTAAATCCAGATATTTTAACTGTGTACCTGCTGTATCAGGCCAAAGGGCCATCTAGCCCAGCATCCTGTTTCCAACAGCGGCCTACCAGCTGCCTCTGGGAAGCCCACAAGAAGTGTTGATGTTTTCATTGAGCTATCCTCCATGACCCCAATATTTCTTTCCTGGTTCTTCACTGATAGCTCAGACCCCATCAGTGTGCAGAAGTTACACTTGTTGACATTGATCCATCTTTGCCATTTGGTTGCTCATTCACTATGGAGAGGTCCTTTCTGGAGCACTTCTTGATCTGTTTTGGTTTTTACCACCCTGAATAGTTTAGTGTCATCTGCAAACTTGGCCACGTTGCTGCTTACCCCTATCTCTGTATCGGTTACGAACAAGTTAAAAAGCACCAGTCCCAATACAGATCCTTGAGGGATGCCACTTCTCCCTTCATTGTGAAAATTGCCCATTTATTCCTACTCTGTGTTACTCCATGATTGCTAAGTTTGCTCAAGAGCCTTTGGTAAGGGAATTTGTCAAAAGCTTTTTGAAAGTCCAAGTATAAAATGTCAACTGGGTTGTGTCTATAATCCAGGTGCCTGTTGACACTCTCAAAGAACTCTAGAAGCATACAACCCAATCCTACCTGTTGGGCTCCACTGGGTGGAATGTGCATTCCACCAGCAGATCCTGGCAGACACTGCGTGATGGTGTTGCGCACCCTGGCACCACCGGCAAGCACGACGAGGCAGCTAGCATGAGGCAGCTAATGGCAAGGCCTCTGTCTGCTGGTGAGAGATGAGTCGGCCATGGGGGTGGGTGGTGAGTTGATCAGGGGTGTTTCTGAGGGGGTAGGAACTGGGGGCAGGGAAGTGGCAGGATGGGATGATCTGGTGGCAATGGTGCACGCTGGATCCTATCCCCTCCTTTTTAAACCTTTCCACCCCTTTCCTCTCCTTGGCCATATGCCACCAAAGGCGTATCCAATACGCCACCTAAGGCGTGTCCAAGGAGGCCCATTGTTGCCACTCATGCAGCCTACCAAGAGGTAAGTAAAACTATTTCTACTTACCCCCTTCAGGCTTCCCAAGTGCCCCACCACCATAGGATGCAGCATGCACCAGTGGTGGAGGGTAGGATTAGGGCCTACCTATGCAGAATCCATGCTGATTCTCCTTCAGCAAAACTCAGTATGTGGTATCCAGCAAAGAATTAGTATAAATTAATGACAAGTTCATCAAAATTATTTATAAAATATTTTTTTTGCTTTCTCCCCAAAGGCACCCAAGGCAATGTACAAAGAACCTAGACAAAACAGCTTTGGAGACAAAGAGGTATTGTTGGTCCTTGTTCACATCGCAAGCAATTCATGCTCATGACACATCGTTCCTTCCGCATCACAATAACATTAGTGAAGATGGCACCAGCTGGGAAGAAAAAAGGGCATTTCCAAGCAACAACATGCCATAGTAGAAGTGGTAGCAACTTGCAATATCTTTGCTTCCTGAAGAGAAGGTGCCTGGATCTCCTGCAATAAATGCGTAACAAGCACACATTGATTGCACACTGATTGCATTGATGGATTGGTGCATGCAGGCGCTTGCTTTACAAAGCTCAGATTTATTGCTTGCACAGATTCAGAGTACCAGAATGTAAATGTCTTCAGCCAGCGCATTCATAGTATGGGTTTGACCTTTCAAAAGCACACTTTTGTGGAACGGTTCTTTTCACAACTCCAGTATGTTTCCTTGCAAAAGCTATGTTTTCCCTCCTTTATCACCTTGAGCATAATCACGATAGTATTTTAAGGATTTCCCCCCCTTATTATTCAGATGGACGAAAAAGCATTCCATTTGTTAAGAAGCCCAATTACTTAGGCAATGACAATAGACCTGCCTGCTTGAGAGAGCACGTCTTTATATGAACGAATTGAAGAGGCTTCACTTCCTCCGCTGAGTTCCTAGCAGTGTGTGGTGGAAAGGTTATGCTGGGACATAGATGATCTTTCTGAGTTGTTTGTTCATCAAAGCTATTTCGGGTTCTTGGCCACAATTATGCTCCAGAGTATGAGCCTGAATAGGTATGCTTGTAAATGCTGGTTTGCTTGGCATAAGAGATCAGAAGTGGCGGCAACAATACTAATTTCCTTTGCAGACAGCAGGTAAATTGTTTAAGCGAACATTGATATGGAAGGTGCCTAAACAAGCCCTGAGGTTATTTCACACCTCAACAATGTGAACGCATTTGTGTCCTTGCTGTAGTAGTCATTATTTCCCATGTTCTTGTGCCAATTAGCTGTAACATTCCTTGTAGAATATTTCCCATTATACGTTTAAAATGCACTTAGTTGATGAAAATGCGCTCACTCAGAGACTCCTGTGGCTTATAGTGGAGTTGTTAAAGACTTGAGCCGAAAGCCACCTGCATGCAAAAATTCATCCCAAGCTCCATTTCTGGCATGTCCCAGTTAAAATAATGTCAGGTAGCAGTGCTTGGCAAGACCTTGGCCTGAGACTGTGCAGAGGTGCCGTTGGTCAGGGCATGAATGGATGAAATAATGGATGAATGGATGAATGGATGAAATAATGGAGCAATCACCTGATGCTGTATAACCTAGACTGCTTTGTGGAATCAGAGTGTTGGAAGGGACCTACAACATCATCAACTCCACCCCCTTGCCAAGGCAGGCACCGAGGAGGGCTGAACTCCATATTGATTCGAAATCACCAGCCAAAGTTTAACTATGAGAAAGGACTGATCAGCTGCCTTTTAAATTAATGCTTCTATTCCAATTTGAAGTTTGTCGCCTTGACTTAATTTTGGTCTGTTAACATTGGCATAAAAATTGTGCAGTATTCAAAAGGGAATCAAGTACACACAGAAGAAGTCAATGTTCCCAGACCTCATAATTCATTAATTTCTTGCTGTCGGATTGTTGTCCTTTAAACACCGTGGCTTTGTTTGAACAAAGCGTTCCTTACCCTTGCACTTCATTCATTATGCAAAGGGTTTATTTCAAAAGTTGAACAGCACAAAAGTTTAATATTCTGTTTCCAGACCGACTCTTTCTAGGACACCCAGATAATACCTGACTGTAATAACTATCATTCGCGGACAGTGTGGTCTTTCTGCCACCTTGTGGAGAAGCATCACTTGACTCCTAAAATTAACTGGAAGAACAGACAGAAAAATCTGTTATGATCTACCTGGATTTCAGATCAATCCAGTGGTTCCTAACTGCAAATATATCCGTTGAAATCTATTCTGTTTTATTCTAAGGGAAGATATCTGTATGTTTCTGAATTGCAAATGAAACTTCAGATGAATGGATCAGATTGCACATACGTTAAATGTGTAGATTGTTTGGCCACATGTGTGTGTATTAAATTTAAAGAATAGCTGCAGGGGATGGCATCAGGAATTGGACAGTAACATTCATGGAGCAGGATATTTAACCCTTTCTCCCCATGCTAAAAATTCCTTCCTCCCATGTTGTTATAAGGCTAAGCCCCAAAAGTGAAGCTTCCACTGGCACCAATGGCAGCTTCCCTCCTGGGCCTAGTAGCAGGTTAGGGGATGGAATTTTTTTTAAAATACCCATTCTCTACACTCCATGCTCAAACTCAATCCCAAACTCAATCTCTCTAGCGTGTGTGCGTGTGTGTGTGTGTGTGCGCGCACACACACACACACACACACACCATTTGGTCCTGTGTTTTAATGATTTTAGAAACTAAGATCATAAGTACTGTTAGCCACATAGAGCCCATGGCCTCTGTTTTATGCTTAAGGCTAATTGGCCATGTCCTGCAGCCTGTTAGCTGCTTGACTAAACCTGTTGTTGCAGCTTGGTGTGGGCCACAAAGGCAGGGCTTATTAAATATGTAGCAGGAACACTGCATGCCCCCCTAGGTTGCAAGTGCTTTAAAATTGATTTGGGAGTCCGTGTTTAACATTTCACAAAGCTAATAAAAATGAAGGAACTGTTAACATCTCTTAATAGTTTAATTTTTGTGGGTCATAGAATTGAGTTCCAGTGAGAGTAAGGGAGCTGGCCTACCAGAGCAGGCGGCAAACAGGATATTTACTGCCACTGTGCTCAGTGAGGCAGTCAGACCCAAATGACATGACAGTGTAGCTGTGACTCATTTGGGGGTTGTGACACAGGGGGAGAGACCATTTAACCCCTTACTTCTGCATTATTTCCCCACCAAATTGAATGCACCTGAAGTAGCTGTTTAACTCTTTAAAGTACGATTTAAGCAAATGGCAATTTAAGGCCTAAACAATAGCTTCAGAGGCACAGTTTTCACTTATATATGGTTTTTTTTTATTTAAAATGGATAACATTTCCCCAAAGCAAGGAAGATCAAACATGTTTTTGTTAGCATGTCTTCATTTGATGTTTTCTTGATTTTGCTGTTGTATGGTGCTGCTTTAGGTAGAAAAAATGAGAACTAAATTTAAAAAAAACTAATTGAAAAGGTGGAGTTGTCCCATTTATCTCCACTTGCCTTTCATATGATGTTGCAGGGGCTGTTGTGGTGCCTCTGCTTGTGTCATAACAGCTACAGGAGGAGACAGGAACAGACTTTAAATGACCTGATTTTGGAAACAGATTAATGTTCTGTCTGATGCATCTGTTTTCATATGCCCAAAAAGCCAAAGCAACAGGATGAACCGGTTACTGCATAAATGGTCAAACAAAATTAAACTCAATACAAAGTCATAATGATTAATATTATCACAAGTTTGAGTCATATGATTTTAATTTCAGTATTTGGCAGGAAATGAATCAAAGGGGAAGATTCAGCACGAACTAAGGTTTGAACATCAACGCACGTATTAATTGCTTTCAGTGGCGTTGCCAGGAGCGCGTCACCCTGGGGCAGACGCACGTCACCTGGGGGCCGCGGAGGTGCGCATCACCCCCCTTTACACCCCCGCCACTGTGCGTCAACTACCGGGCTCCGTGCGGCTCGGCCTCTTCGTCCATCGGCTCGTTATGCGCACGTGCGCATTTTTGCACATGCGCACAATGCCGCTGAGGGCAAAAGGCTGCCCTCTTGCCCTCAGCAGCATTTCTGCCATTTTTGCACATGCGCACAATGCCACTGAGGGCCTAATCAAAAGAGGCCGTGCCGCCGGCCGGAGAGGACGCGTGGAGGCCCTCTCCTGGACCCGGCTCTCATACCAGGCGGCCACGGAGGGTGGCAGCGGTGCGCGTCACCCCCAGGATGTACCGGACCATCCGGGGGAGGGGGAGCAGCGGCATGTATCACCCCCTTGGCGTGCGTCACCCCTGGCTCCCCTCCCCTCCCACCACGGCCCAACGACACCCCTGACTGCTTTGAAAATCTGCATGTTTGCACCAGTCTGACGAACCATCCAAAGAATCTAGGCAAGACCATGGTGACCTGGAAAGGTGTTGGAGACTGAGGGGCAACTAAGCTAGTTCCAAAAGAATCAATGGAGGATGTGCTTGCTGAGAGTGGGGTTTTGTTCATATGATTGATTGTGCAAATACTCTGTACCTATTGCTGGCCAGTGAAGCCAGGGTGAGACTCGGACCAGATCTTACTATTACAGAGTTCTGACCTGACCTGAAGTTGGTTACTGATCACCACCACTAGACCAGATCTTGCTGCCATTGCTGCTGTTTCAGAGATTGTTGCTTACCCAGCTGCTTATAGAATATCACGAAAAAGCATCACATATTGTCTGTTTTCAGAAGGGTTAGAGGACAATGCACACTACTACCTACACATTGATCTGCCTGAAGGTGTAGGGATTTGTGAATGATCAGACTCACGTGCCGTAACCACTTTATGCAAGTTGGGACCAGTGCCTTCAGCATTACCAGTATGGGGATCAAGGAATACATGTTCAGTGTAGTTGGACATACTCCTGTTGCATCATGGTTAAAAAACCACTGTGTGTGGCTCCCCGGCCTCGGAGCGTCCGGCCTCCGAAGGGTGACGCGCGCCGTCACGGAGGTGACGCGCGTCACCCCCTGGCGGCCCGCCCCGCCCGCCTCGCTACAGTGACGCCAGTGTATATACTGTTTGGCATAAATCTCACAATTCTCTTTGTTTGTTACAGAAACATGTTTGATATGCAATAGGCTTTTGCAAACTGTCTCAATTTGGCTGTAAATTTCCATTTCCTTCTCAGTTTGCTTTAAGTAGAGGTTATGAAATGCTGGCTAGGCCATCTTGTTTTCAGTTCAGATACTTATATATATAAGACCTAGTTTTAATTACAGTAAAGGTAAAGGTGTATCCTGCCCTGCTCAAGAGCCAGTTGTGTCCAACTGTAGGGTGCAGTGCTCATCTCCGTTTCTAAGGCCGAAGAGCAAGTGCTGTCGGAAGACACTTCTGGTCGGCATGACTCAACACCGAGGTGCACAGAATGCTGTTACATTCCCACCTATTTATCTACTTGCAATTTCTTGCTTTCGAACTCCTGGGTTGGCAGGAGCTGGGACAGGAGGCAGGAGATCACTCCGTCACGTAGCACTAGGGCAGAGGTTCCCAAACTGGGGCGCCAGGAAGAATTGGTTGCTACCCCCTTAAGGGGGGTGGCAACGTTCTGTGATGTGCAAAAGCACTCCAGGGATCATGCTGGAACCAGGGAAAAGGGGGCTTTTTTGACTCACCAGGGGTTGTGCTCGCCCTCCGGAGGATGCAGGGGGCCCGCGGACCACTGTGCAGGCCTCCCCGCACCCCAGATTAGCTTCTAAAAGCGATTTAAAGCTACTTCCGTTTTACTTCCTGGTTCTGGTGAAAACCGGAAGTAGGTTTAAATCGCTTTTAGAAGCTAATCTGGGGTGCGGGGAGGCCTGCACAGGGGTCCGTGGGCCCCCTGCACCTTCCGGAGGGCGAGCACAACCCCTGGTGAGTCCAAAAAAAGCCCCCTTTTCCCCCAGTTCCAGCGCAATCCCTGGAGTGCTGTAGCTGCTGTCGGGGGACCTCGCAACAACTTGCAGCACAGAAAGCTCTGCCTGGAAGTTTGGGAACCTCTGCACTAGGGTCTTGAACTGCTGTCTACCAACCTTCCGGTCTGCAGTTCAGCGTCTTAACCACTAAGCAATTGCAGCCCCTAGCTTTAATTATAGATTGCAGTTAATCAAAAATAATCCTATACATTGTATCATGGGGTCTCATGGCAGTAATCTAAATGATTTTATAAAAGTTAATCAAAACCTACTGAAAAGGAAGGTCTTGCATTGCTTTTTAAAGATTCCTCTTCATGTATGGGTTTTAAAGAGCCTTAGGAATATGTGTTTTTGTTCTTTTTAAACTTGCTTTTGTTGCTGCTTGTTATTTCTATATCCAGGGAATTATACTGCACACGTGCAAATCTGTACTGATGACCAAAGCAAGCTCCACTAGTGCAAAAAGTCTTCTTCAAAATGGTTTATTACATGAACAGTGCAACATCTGAGCCATGAAATTGCAAAAGTGTTTCGCTCCTCTTCCGTGTTAAGAACATAAGAACATAAGAAGAGCCCAGCTGGATCAGGCCAAAAGCCCATCTAGTCCAGCTTCCTGTGTCACACAGTGGCCCCACCAGATGCCTCAGGGAGCACACAACACAACAAGATACCTGTGTCCAGTCGCCACTCCCTTGCACCTGGCACAGAGAAAACCCACTTCTAAAACCAGGAGGTTGCTTATGGTTTGTAACCTGTGATGGTCTTTTCCTCCATGAATCTGTCCAAACCCCTTTTAAAGGCATCTAGGCCAGATGCCATCACCACATCCTGTGGCAAGGAGTTCCACAGATGAATTACACGCTGGGTAAAGAAATATTTTCTTTTGTCTGTTCTAACTCTCCCTCCACTCAATTTTAGTGCATGTCCCCTGGTTCTGGTGTTGTGTGAGAGGGAGAAGAATTTCCCTCTATCCACTCTCTCCATCCCATGCATAATTTTATAAGTCTCAATCATGTCCCCCCTCAGGCGCCTTTTGTTCTAGGCTGAAAAGCCCCAGACGCTGTAGCCTTTCCTCATATGGGAGGTGCTCCAGCCCACGAATCATTCTGATCGCTCTTTTCTGCACCTTTTCCAATTCAACTATATCCTTTTTGAGGTGTGGTGACCAGAACTATACACAATACTCCAGATGTGGCCTTACCATCGATTTGTACAAAGGCATAATGATATTGGCCGTTTTATTCTCAATCCCTTTTTTAATGATCCAGAGCATGGAATTGGCCTTCTTCACAGCCGCCGCACACTGGGTCGACACTTTCATCGACCTGTTCACCAGCACCCCAAGATCTCTCTCTTGATCCGTCACAGACAACTCAGAACCCATGAGCGTATATGTGGAATTTTGGTTTCTTGCCCCAATGTGCATCACTTTGCACTTACTTACATTGAAGCGCATCTGCCATTTTGCTGCCCATTCTCCCAGTTTGGAGAGATCCTTCTGGAGCTCTTCACAATCCCTGCTGGTCTTCACCACCCGGAAAAGTTTAGTGTCATCTGCAAACTTGGCCACCTCACTGCCTATCCCCAACTCCAGGTCATTTATGAATAAGTTGAAAAGCACCGGTCCCAAGACCGATCCTTGGGGCACACCGCTTTTCACCTCTCGCCATTGTGAAAATTGCCCATTGACTCCCACTCGCTGTTTCCTGGTCTTTAACCAGTTCCTAATCCACAAGAGGACCTGCCCTCTTATTCCCTGACTGTGGAGTTTTCTCAGGAGCCTTTCATGAGGGACCGTGTCAAACGCCTTCTGAAAATCCAGATATATAATATCCACGGGTTCGCTCGCATCCACATGCCTGTTGACCTTTTCAAAAAATTCTAACAGGTTCCCCTTGCAGAAACCATGCTGACTCTCCCTCAGCAGAGCTTGTTCTTCTATGTATTTTAAGAGTTTATCCTTAATGAGACTTTCCACCATCTTCCCTGGAACAGAGGTTAGGCTGACCGGCCTGTAGTTTCCCGGGTCCCCCCTCCTTCCTTTTTTAAAGATTGTCGTTACATTAGCTATCCTCCAATCCTCTGGCACAGTGGCCGTTTTAAGGGACAAGTTGCATATTTTGGTCAAGAGGTCAGCAACTTCATTCTTGAGTTCCTTCAGAACTCTTGGGTGGATGCCATTCGGGCCTGGTGATTTATTGATCTTTATTTTGTCAATTAAGTCTGAGACGTCTTCTCTTTTAACCTCTATTTGACTTAATTCTTTAGTCAGGGGAGAACGTTCCGGCAGCGGTATTTGCCCGAGGTCTTCTGCCGTGAAGACAGACGCAAAGAACTCATTTAATTTCTCTGCAGTCTCCAAGTCCCCTTTTATCACCCCTTTCTCTCCCTCACCATCCAGCGGACCAACCGTTTCCCTGGCAGGTTTCCTGCTTCTAACATATTTGAAGAAGCTTTTATTATTCCCTTTTATGTTGCCTGCCATACATTCCTCAAAGTCTTGCTTGGCCTCCCGTATCATCTTTTTACATTTCTTTTGCCACAGTTTGTGCTCCTGTTTATTTTCCTCACTAGGGCAAGACTTCCATTTACGGAAGGAAGCTTCCTTGCCTTTTATAGCCTCCTTAACTGTGCTTGTTAGCCATGCCGGCACCCTCCTGGACTTGGTCGAGCCCTTCCTCCTTTGTGGGATACACTCCCGCTGGGCCTCTATGACTGTTGTTTTAAACAGCCACCATGCACTCTGGAGCGATTGGACTCTTTTTACCTTCCCTTTCAGCTTTTTTTTAACTTGAAAAAATCTCATTGGATTTGGGTACAGGTGGGCCCCCATATCCATTGATTCGCTATCCACGGTTTCAGTTATCCACGGATCGTGGGGACCCCCCCAGGCTTTTATTTTTTCCCAGTAAGCTTCGTTTCTTCCTTAAAGAAACAGGAGAAGCAGCCTCTGGCTGCTTATTACAGGCAAGTAGAACGAGACTAAGTCCTACAGAGGCTCTGCAAGGTTAACAGAAACCTTGCAGAGCCTCTCTAGGACTTAGTCTTGTTCTACTTGCCTGCAATGGAGGCTGCTTCTCTGTTTGTTTTAAGGAAGAAACAAAGCTTGCTGAAAGAAAAATAAGAGCTGGGGGGGGGGCAAGCATGCCTCCCTGCAGGGGAGGCAGGGTGAAGGGCCCTCAGGAAACCATGGAGGGGGTGTTCGCTCTTATCCACGGTTTCAAGTATCCACAGAGGGGCCTGGAGCATATCCCCAGCGGATATGGGGGTTCACCTGTATTTTGCTGGATTTGCTGAAACTGACTGTAAGGGCAAGACCACATTTTTTAAACAAGTACAGGAGCATTTGAACATAGCAGCACTGGGGGGGGGAGGGATTAATCATTTTATCCTATCCAAATCAAATCATCCCCCAAACGCATCCTCTAACAGTGCAATCCTATGCATGTCTACTCAAAAAGAAGTCCCATTGTGTTCAATGGGACTTACTACCAGGAAACTGTGTACAGAATTGCAATTAGGCAGCCCAAACCACTGTAACGTCCTGCATGGCAAGTCCGTTCTATCCCATGAGGGAGTTTTGGCATGTTGAGGCTTCCTTGGAGTAAGGGAACATTTGTTCCCTTCCCCCGGGGTACGCTCCAGCTGCCACCATGGATCAACTCAGACCTGCACCCGTGAAATTGCTGGCACAAGTCCGCATTGACCTCTGGAGGTGGATCAGGCCTGGAAAGGGGTTTTGGCGGGCGCTGCTGTTGAACCTGCCCCCTTCCCGGGCCCGACCTGCCCTCCACCCACTCCATCTCCTCCCATTCTGCCCACCCCACCCCATTCCACTCCCTTCCTGCCTTGCTCCCGATCCCTTCACAGCCTTACTTGCACTTATGGGTGTCCTCAGTCCATCTTTACATGGACCCGGCTGCCTACCACTTGCAGCAGCAGCCAGGCCATGTGCTCTGGCAGTGTTGCATTTGCAACAGCCACAAAGTGCATTATGTCAGCAGAATAATGCACCCATAAGATTGGGCCGTAAATTGACTTGTTCTACTAGCCTCATGGAAAAAAATCCAAGTACAGTGGTGCCTCGCAAGACAAAATTAATTCGTTCCGTGAGTCATGTTGTCTTGCGAATAATTTTGTCTTGCGAGTCACCTCCCCTGCCGTGCTATTTACTTTTAAGTATTTACAGTACTCACAGTTCCCAGAGCTCCGCTCTAGTAATGCACACCGTTTCTGGAAGGGAAGGGAAGTTTTATCTCTGCTTTGCCTTTATCTCTGCTGGTGTTAGCTATTTGTCGGGTGATAATCGGTGTGGCCTCGGGCTGTACTGTTTGCAGTCTGCTAACCCTCTTGAATACTTTATTCAAATGGCAAGTGTAGCTGTCGCCTACAGTATCCTCCTGCCACGGTGCCGGCCAGGCTAAGGGGCGGAGCAGGCACCACTAAATGCACCATTACCTCTCGGCCGTGCAACAGCTGAAGAGGCTTTTCTCGGCGTGAGGGCGGCTCCTGTGTGAGTCAGTAAGAGACTCGAAGCAGGCAGGCAGACAGCCTGTGCCGAGTTGCTGCTGCCGCTTCTGGGCCAAAACGAAGAATGGGTAGGGTTTTAATCAGTACACCTACTAGGATGGGAAGTTTTTCAGGATGGTAGTTTTATCTCTGCTTTGCCTTTATCCCTGCTGGTGTTAGCTATTTGTTGGGTGATAATCGGTGTGGCCTCGGGCTGTACTGTTTGCAGTCTGCTAACCCTCTTGAATACTTTAACGTTTGAATAGATTGTGGCTTTAGGAGCTGAGTGTTCCACAAGACGAAATTGTTTTTGCAAATTTTTCTTGTGAGTCACCAAAAAACTTGCAAAATGCTTTTGTCTTGCGAGTTTTTTGTTGTGCGAGGCATTTGTCTTGTGAGGCATCACTGTACCTGTAACTGTACCCCCCCCCGGGCTAACGACAACTTTAGGGTGTGCTGAACATTTGCCAATTACCCCTGCTAACTGGGCAAGAGGCACTTTTTCAATTGGTGCTCCTCTTATATTTAGCAGGCGAAGAGTAACTGCCCCCCTTTCACCCCAGCACAGTGTCTTTTCTGGTGGCTGTTTGCTGGTGTTCTTCTGCATCTTTTTTAGTTTGTGAGCCCTTTTGGGACAGGGAGCCATTTAATCATTTGGTTTTGTCTGTAAACCGCTTTGTGAACTTTTTGTTGAAAAGCGATATATAAATACTGAGTGTGAGCCTATTTTGAAGTTTCAGATCTGAGCCTCGACAGAAAATCATTTGGCCTTCTAAGTTCTTCTTTAGGCACGTCAGTCAACTAGACCAGTGTAAATGAAATCCTTTAATCCAGTGTTCGTTCATTTAACCTGCCTTAGAATTCATCACCATGGTATCTCCCTGAAGGTACTTTTGGTAAGTGAAAAACAGATTTCCCCATTTTTCAATGTTAGGCAAAGTAGTTGATGGTTCAATGTCTACAATGAAAACGAACCTCCTGACGCTTCATACTATAAATATAATGGAGGCAAATGTTGAGCAGAAAATAAGAACCTAAGAGTGAGATCAGCAGTAGCGTAGCTAAAGGGGGAGCAGCAAAGAGTGCTGCATTGCGCTACACGGTGGTGCAAAGTGGCCCCTCCCACTCACCGTCGGAGCCATTCCGGCTGTGAAGGCAGCATTGTGTTTGAAGGCAACGCTGCCTTCGCTGCTGGAATGGCTCTGACGATGAGTGGGAGGGGCCACTTTGCTCCGCTGTGTAGCACTTACCGCCCCTCCTAGCTACACTACTGGGGATCAGCCTAAAGACCCATCTAGCACAGAAAAATACAGACATGGCAGAGCATCTAGTGATACAGGCAGATCTCTGCTTTGAAAATTGCTGTGGCTGAGTTGTATTCTTTGTTTTGACTCAGCTTGGTTGCGTGAGTCAGTTTTTTTCTACAGTCATGGTGATAAAGACAAAAGTATCGCTCACAATTGTATAAACCTAGAAGCTGTCCTTAGATGTGCCATATCTTATAAAATACAGGATACGTAAGACTATAATCTTTTAAGTATGCCAGTTGTGTTAAATATCCAACAGGTTTCCATGAGTCATTTTGCAGAGCTTCAAATGGGTGAAGTTGGTAGTCTTCATTAAGGCTGTTAGTACATTCATTAGGGAAAAGTTCCAATAATTCTGAAGACTGCATAACATTTTGGAAAGTTTGACTTTTAAAGTATGTACACTAGAGTAGGCTGAAAGAAATGTCGTCATACAAGATAGTCAAGAGTGCATAAAGTGGTCTTTATCACCTTAATTCTGGACTTTAGTATTGCCTGTCCCCAAGATAATCTTTCAAGAAAAAGAGGACAAAGAACATTCAATGGTTCGTCTATACTACCAATAATTAGTTTTTGCCTTATAGAGGCAAGGGCTCTGTCTTGTGTAGTTTCAACTGATACATGAGAGCGCTATTGTAAAAGCACCCACATATCGGGACACACAACTACCCTATACTGAATTAGACTAACTAGCCCTGTACTTGCTCTGACTGGCAGAAGTTCTCCAAAGTATGAATGATTTTTACAGTTCTGCTGCCTTTGGCAAAACTACATGCCATTATATTTTCACTTTTCCATTTCTCTCCAACTTCCCCTTCTCACTGTGTTTCCCAAATTCAGAGCTATAGTTGGGGTAGAACCATGGTTCTGGAATCTGCGTCGGGATAAAAAAACAAACAAACAGTGGGAAGGATGAGTTTGAAGGGGAAAACAACAGATTGAGGGATGGGTTAAGTGCTCTCTTTTATTGTTTTATATTATGCAACATTTTAACAAATAGAAATACATACTATAAATGTGTATAAGTCGAGAAATTTTAGTCTTAAAACTCACCCTGAAAACCTGGGTCGACTTATCCACGGGTCAATAGATAAAGAGGCCAGCCTGCCTCCAAGTGGGAGCAAGTGAGTCGAGAGCTGGCAGGCGTGGCACAAGGTCTGCTGGGGCGCTCCCTGGCCAGTGTGGCTGCTGAGGAGGCCAGCCGCACCATGCCTCTGTGACCCCTGTTGCCGGGTGGCAAAAGAGGCGGTGCCCATCACTCCTCAGGGAGAGGGAAAAATCCAGAGTGCTCTGAGTGGGAGTCAGAGTGTCGTCAGTCGAGCGTGGGAGGTGAATGCCAGAGAGAAGCCAGACTGTGAAGGAAACCATCTGGAATGTAGTGTTCTATGAAAGATTAGAACTTTCTTGGGGGAGCTGTGAAATTAGTCCTGCAAGTTCAAGCTACAAAGGCTAGCCTCTTATGTGCAAATTGGGTGAAAAACAGATTTAGTATGCGAGAATACAAGCGTTTGTGGATCATAGAGCTCCTGACATTGGCGCAAGAGTTTATGTGGCATCCTTGAGGCTTGGAGGCCCTCTGGTCTTTTGTTTTCTCTTGGGCATAAGCCTATGAAGCCTACAAAATCCAGAGCTTTTCTGTCATGTTGAAAGGGGGTTTTCATGCCTGGGAAAAGCTGTTTTGCCAAAAACTCTCTAATCTAAGTAGCGCTGGCTAAAAGCCAAAAATGTGTCTTCATTGTTTAAGTGTGAATTGTCACACTGTTCTGTTTTAATCTTGTGGAATCCAGGCTCTGTAAGTTACATTCCTCTATGTTAATACTGAAAGTTGAGGAAGATAAACTCCAGGTGCTAAAGGTAGGGGTTCTTTCCCCACCCCCATTTTAAACCAGGCAAATCAAGGGGAGAGCTGTCGACTGTTCTGCTTGCTTGGCCCGTGGCCCCGTGGCCCTGAAGGCACACAGATTGCTCCCAGCCTTTCTTGAATCTTCATTTGTGTGTCTGTCTGATAGACAGATGAAAGGCAAGCTACTCAGCATGCAGATGACACTGCAGGTTAGCTTACAGCTGAGAAATGATGGAGCGGTTTTCCTTGACTGGCTAGAAAGTTCTTCTCTGATTTTTTAAAAAAGCAGCTTTTTTATTGGAAAGAAAAAAGAAAAAAAAATAGCGCTTAGAAGCAGCTAGACCAAATTGCTGGCAAACCTATAATAGAATGAAATCAAAGAAAGTAGGACTTCTAAGAGCTTCAGATTCTAGGTACAAATCTGGGTGGGGCAGGATTTTGGAAAGAGATGTTATTTTTCTCATTTCATGTTGTAGCAGCTGCTTTATAGTTGAAGAGAATAATACAAACATTTGCATGTGTGACCAATATACCCAATATGACTTTTAGAAATAGACTGTTATGACCCAGATTGCAATTAAAGTATGAATGTTATAATGTTTTCCTGCTGAAATAATTTTGAACATGTATGTCGTGTGCATTAGTTGCCATAAAACAGGGAGAGCGTCTCCAACAACATTTTCTTAAATAAGATAATATATAGTGTTACAACACTAACGTTAACAATACAGTGACACTGCACTTTCCAAAACCCTTTTGCCTTTTTTTTCCCCCTGTCTCTTTAAAGAGCTTCCGTATTGTCTTGGGCTCCCCTGGAAATGCAGTAAGGATTCCTATCACATCGCAGTTGCCATAGCAACAGCAGCCTTTCCCATAATGAGCTGCATCATCTGAACTGATGTCACAGCATCATGCAGCAGGTCAAACAAGGCACCTCCTAGTATTGCATCCTACAGATTGTGCTGTAAACATCAAAAGAGGATGGTGGAAGCAAGAGATGGTGAGTCTTTAAACATGAACCGCTTCTTATTTGTGGGTGCTGCTTGCTGGAGCTGTACGAGTCTTGCCTATTATTAGAATGTCTGAGTTTTGCCTCTGGAGGATGGGCTTGGAGGAAAGATGTTGCATGCCTAAATATAATTTTTCAGGCAGAAAGGCTGAGACAAAGGCCTACAAGACGAGCCATCTCATATAGCCCAAAATGTGTAGAACTGACTTTGCGGCTTCTTTGGAGAGCTCCAGGATTGCATAGACAAATTCCACATCTTCATCTTTGGTACACCTTGCTGATCTGTTTCTTACGTGGAAGCAATTACTCGCTCCTATCTCTTAGAGCCAAGGAGATTTAAAATCCACATCGACCTGCCTTTTTACCAAGAGTGCACAGCCTAGATTTGTAAGCTTTGGAAATCTTTGGTGGGCTGAGGGCAGGATCATTTACCTCTGGTGGGTTCTGAGAGCAGGATAGCAGGTAAAAATGCTAACCAGTGCTGAATAAGCAGCTGGCACAGCATTGACCTCAAATAGGATTCTGTGCTTTTTAAAAAAATGGTTTTGAATAATCACAAAATCTAATCGCACACAAACTTTTGTTACAAAGTCTATGCAGGTGTTTCCGTTTCCCCTGACCTCCTAAGAATATTGTTTATTAACCTGTAAAAGGAATATTTGGTAGATCATTACAGGAAGAAGGCAAGTCTTCCACTGCAATTGCAGTAAAAGGTGTAGCCAACAAAATCAGGCTCCCCTGTTGGTACTGCTGATCTTACGTAAATATAGCTAGAACATTAACAGTGGCACTAACTCCCTTTCAACCAACAACAGAAAAATGCACATATACTCTTAGAGCGTCAGTTGTGTTTTTATAACACGGGTATGATTTCAGCAGTTTTTGTGCTGAAATAAATGTATTTGCTTTGTAATTGGGTTCCCCCCCCCCAGCTTCTGGGAATCAACATCTGTTTCACTTAACTTGCAATGTAACCTGGGTGGGTGGGATACAGCAGTTCATTGTCTCTGCATGTTTAGATGAGTCATTGTTTCAGCTGTTTGCTGCAAAAAGGAACGAAAATACCAGACACGTGTCGGTCTAACTGACCAACATGTCCACTAGGAATCAGGGAGTGGTCTCCATTTCTGCCTTGCTTATCATCATTCTTATTTTTTTTTTTTAATACAGCTTGGGGAGAAGAAACTAGCTATGTTTACCCTTAGTTTATTTGTTTGACCAAGTCACAAAAGAGTAAAAAAGCCCACCATTAAGTGCACAAATACAATGTGTCAAAGAGCAAACGTAGTAAAAAGCTGATTGTTTTCATAGGCATAATAAGCACAAAGGCCTCATCTGGCATGGTCTCATCTGTAACAGATCTTCTTGATCGTAATTAGGCAGCTTGCACTGTAACCTATGTGCATTTTCCAGCATGTGTGCATATGTTGTTTGTACACCAAGAGAGAGAGAGAGAGAGAGAGAGAGAGAGAGAGAGAGAGAGAGATCATCTGGTTTACTTACTGTGATGGTTTACTGGGATGTCTGTTTTATTTATTGTGATGGTTGAAAAAAGGGATATTATGCTGTTCTATGAAAAGAGTTCTCTGTGGATTGCTGGGTGTTCAACATCCGTGCAAAAGGCATGAGTTAGCAAAAGAGGTGCTGTCTGACTGCTGGCTGAATTCTGACCCTGAGGCAAATAAATTACTACTTGGGAATTAACCCCATTAGCAGAGGCCCCGTGAAGAGAAGCTGTATTACAAACATACAGTAGTACAGGACTCATTGTCTGGGACCCAATGCCATTGTCCGTAATAAAGGTACCGGTATGTCTAAAAGAGAGGAGAAACAGAAAACATGTATATGTTTGTCATGGACATGAACACGAGACACGACCATCATATAGACAGAACCAAATATGCATCATCATTGGGATATATCAAGATTTATATTTAAAACATAATTGCCTCTTTTTTTCTTTTTTCTTTTTTTAAAAATGATCCTATAAATTCAAGCAAGCTAGAACAGCCATTAACTAAGGCTGAAAACCTATACACATTTACCTGGAAGTAAGTCCCATTAAACTCAGTGGAGCTTATTTCCAAGTAGACATGCCTAGGATTGCATGCTTAAGACATGCTAACCGAACTCTTGGGGTGTTCCTAGTACAGAAGCAGCTGAAGAATGGAAGGGCATAGGAGGTAATGAATATTACATTTTTCTGAAGCAGCCAAACGTAGACAGAGTGGACCTATTGGTCTGTCTGTAGTTCTCTGCATATGGGGAGAGACTGAAAATAAAAAAAGTTGCATACTTTAATGCTATACTTCATGTTATTATATAATTAGAAGTCTTAAAGAACATTCAGATAAAAAGGCCAATATGCTAGACACTGAACCCAGAGTGCATTTTCTTTTTTTCCCTTTTTTTAATTTTACCAATGTAGTTTTCTTTTAAAGCATGCATGCCCTCTTGGCATTATTTCCTCTTGAAAACACTAGAGCAGTTTCTTGGAAATCATTACTCTCTGAAATCTTATTAGAAACCACTGATACCAGCACATTGGTATGGTATAGCTGGTGATTGGTTATTGAACTCTCTTTTTAGAAACCTTACTTTGCTTTATTTAAAGTGATCAGTGATTACTTTATAGGCCCATGCCTATAATATTGAACGGGAACTTCCCATTATCTTGATGCTTTTGTATAGAAACTTTCTAGAAAGAGCATGACTCTGCTTGCTGGTTGGGTGGGGCATAAATGACAGAATCCTTCCGAACAATAACTGGTTCATGTTGAGAGCAATTAGCCTAGCATCCATCAAATGCACCAAGCCTCACAGGATCATCTCCGTTCTGATTCTCTCTGCCTTTTCTCTACTGTTGCTGAAAGTAGCACTGGCTCTTGTTTATATATCTGCGTTGGAATTTAAACTGTTGCTTTTGCACATGGAAAGACTAACATGATCAATAGTTAAGCTTGAGGTTTTCTTGTACCAAGGTTATTGCTAGAGCCGGAAGGACAATATAAAATAATTATAAAATGTGGTGCAGCAGTGGTATTCAACATTTAGTAACGTTATCCACTATTTTTAATTAAAATACATTTTATTCGCTGTGGAGCTTGATGCATAGATCAAGAAGCAACATGACTTTCTTCAGGATCAGGTGTGCGAAACTCAAAGATCTGTTAACTTCAAAAACGTGAATCTGTCTTAGTAGGAATTTCGTTAACATATGTTAACATGGCTGAAGCACTAATTGATGCCATTAGTAGATTAGTGGAATTAATCACAAGCTAAAATTGTGGGGTTTAATTGGAATTTCCTCTGAGCAAGAAAAAGCTAATCTGATCTGATGGAAGTGTGTGGTGCACATCTTTTGATTCCAGTTACAACTGTAAGATTATCTGTTAAAAGTCAAGTTCCTTGTCTTGCATCATTTCCTTATATGATTAAAAATAATCATCTGTATTAATATATTAGAATATTCAATTCCATCAACTGCTCTTCAGTTTAATCAACTTTTTAAAAAGAAAGCAGATAGAAAATTGATTGGCAGTGCAATCTTATGCATGTTTACTCAGAGTTCAGTTGTTGGGTTTACTCTATACCAGAGCCGGCCCACTAATGGCACCAACTGAAAGGGTTGCATCAAACGGTGAGTTGGGGAGGAACAATACACTGACAAAGTACGCCCTGCCCCACATCGGCCTGCCACTGTCCTCCAGCCCACTGTCCACCAAGTTGCTTTGGTCAGCTTTCTGATGCCCTCTGGAGGAAAGAGGAAGAAAAAGACTCCTGCTGCAATTCACCACCATCTCCTTGCTCAAACTTGGCTGATAAAGAACGTGAGCAGTGTGGACAAACTGCCAGGTGTGGACAAAAAGAGGGAGGCACAGAAATTTGGAGCCCAGCCAGCCCCCCCCCCCAACCCAGAGCTCTGGGGCTCCTGCCTTCTTCTGCACCTGTCCTATTTCAAATTCCTGTTCATTCAAAATAGGACAGGTGAAGAGGTAGGAGGCAGTGCCAGATCTCCAGGTAAGAGGTCTGGGCCCTGGATCACTGTGTCTCGCCCTCCTTGCCCACACCTGGCAAGGAGGTGGCAATGGAGGTGCATGAAGGAGTGGCGGAGTTGGGCTGCTTCAGGCAGTGCCTCCGCTTCGACCAGGCCTGCTCTCTAGGAAGTGTTTTTAGGATTGCAGCCTAAAATATTTGCCCTAATAGTTTGGTAGCAATCTGGCAACGATCACTATGGAAATACCATGATACTACCCGTAGAATACTATAGTAACACTCTGAAATAAGATGATTGCCACTTCTTCTGTACCAGTTTCGAAAAGTCTTGCCTGCTAGGAATCCTTCAGTCACTAGACCAGAAGAATATAATCTTCCTTAGACTAATCAGGGCCAGCGAGAAACATTTTCTTATAATGTGACCCGCTAGAGACCAACCATAACCTATTAGCCACCTGTTGTGTCCTGCTTAGCACTTGACTGACCTCCCTGCTGGGCAGTACCAGGCATGCAGCAATAACAGGAGGTTTATCAAGACCCTGATGGGACGCCATACATATTTGGTTTGCTGGGCTTTGTTTTTGTGGTTATTCAGGCCTGCTGTAGTATAAATAGACTTGGAGAAAGGAATGTTAAGGGACTGGTTTAGATGATACTATCCATTGGGCCCTGCCTACCATGAGATTAAAAGCAAAGGTGTGTACATTCTCCCCCTCCCCCGGTGCACTTTTCTACACCACAGACTCATGTAGGAGAACATCCAAATCACTCCTAATCACATGGTCTTAACACAACGTTAAGGACCTAATCCTATCCCCCGCCAGTCCATAGCATGCAGCGCTGCCAATAGAGCATGCACTGCATGCTATGGTAGGAGGGTGACCAGATAGCCTGGGAGATAGCCTCTTCGTAGGCCACCTGGCCATCAGTTGGTCTCCTCGAACCTATACCAGCTATTTTGCTGGTGTAAATCCAAGGAGAGGCAGGGGGCATGTCGGGCTGGGGATAGGATCTTAGAGTGCACTGCTGCCACCAAGATCTCCTGCCCCCTGCCTGGCACACTCCCCACACCCAACCACCCCCTATTTCACCTTACCTGCTCTCGCTTGGCGTCCAGGAGCCGCTGCCGTGCACATGGGGCCTCTGGCAGTAGTGTGCCTTTTGTGATGCTACAGTGGTACTTATTGCAGTGGACCAGGAGTTCCACTGTCATAACTGCCCTATAGGATTGGGCTGTAAATTCCCAATCCTAATTAGGATTGGGCTCTTCATTCCCGCGGATTCGGAACCTGTGGATTTGACTAACTGTGGGTTCCAAACCCACAAAGGAGGCACTTTGGTGTTTCTGAGAAACCGGAAGTGCCCTTCAGAAGCTTCCAAGAGGCCTTCTGAGACACAAGGACATCACGTGTGGCTTCAGTGCACCTCAGAAGGCCTCCTGAAGGCTTCTGAAAGGTACTTCCAGTGTTTGTTTGTTTTTAATTCCCCTCCCCGGGTTTCACTATCTGCGGATTTTGTTATCCACGGGGGATCCTAGAATGGATCCCCTGAAGATAACGAGGGCCAACTTTTATTCTTATCATGCTTGGGGTCAGAGGGTTGTATTGTTTAACCCAGCCAAAGTCTATAGCAGATCTTAGAATTTCTGATTAATTCATCCATGCTCATTATTTATGTCATAAATAGTTTACTGTTACCATCAAAGATACAGTTGTTTCTCATGAATGTCAGAGTCACACCTGCTGTGAAGTAAGTTTTGAATAATTTCTGGTAATGGGTTCCTTTCCTTTCACTAAAAGCACCAAATAGATATTGGTTTGTACTGTTATGTATTTTATAACTTGATTCTGAAAAATTCCAGTGCAAACTGAAGAAGAGGGATCAAAGGGTGAAGAACTGGGAAGTGAGAGGGGAAGGAAAAAGAAAGGAGACACAGGGACAAAGATCGAAACTGGGATTATGGCTCCTGGAATTTACCACCTTAAAAACGTAAGAACCTAAGAAGAGCCCTGCTGGATCAGGCCAAAGGCCCAACTAGTCCAGCTTCCTGTATCTCACAGTGCCCCCCCCCCGATGCCTCAGGGGAGCACACAAGACAACAAGATACCTGTATCCTGTCACCATTCCCTTGCATCTGGCATTAAGAGATAGCCTATTACTAAAACCAGGAGGTTGCTTATCCCCATCATGGCTTATAAACTGTGATGGAGTTTTCCTCCATAAATCTGTCCAATTCCCCTTTAAAGGCATCTAGGCCAGGTGCCATCACCACATCCTGTGGCAAGTGGACAACACCTTCTCAGTGGACAACACCTTTTCCAGATTGAAAAGGGGTTTCCTCTCTCTTTTTCTCCAATTGTCATTTTTCTAAGTCATTGCCCCAATTCTCCTGTCTTTCCTCCACCTTAAGATTTTAAATCACGCTTGGAATAGGGCACACATGAATAGATATCTAGAAAGATGGAAATGGGATCCCTACAGCAAGAAATTTGTTTAACCTCTATTCTACAGAAATCTCTGAGACTCTCTCGTTTAAATGAGATTACCGTGCACTAATAAAATATATATTGATTTTTGCTTTGGGATTAGAATACCTACTATGCACTTAAATGCTAAGCTGACAGAACAGGTTGTTTGGTCCCAAATAAAGTACTTGTTCATGCACAGTTTTAAGAAGTTTAAAGGAGGGAGATTTTGATTAAATGTTAGGAAGACATTCCTGACAGTACAAACTGTTCAGCAGTGGAACAGTCTGCCTTGAAAGGTGGTAGACTCTCCATTGTTGTATGTCTTTAAGCAGAGGTGGGATAGCTATCTATCAGGGATGTTGTAGTTGTGGCAGCCTGCATTGGCAGGGGGTTGGATCCGATGATCTTGTAGGTTCCTTCCAACTCTATGCTTCTATAATACTTTAAAATAGTGCGTTGTGCTGCGAAGAGCTTGTCTGGGTGGTGCGCAGCCACAGTGCCGTGCATCTTAGAGGGAACACAGCTTCTGAGTAGACATGCCTAGGATGGCACTGTTAGGCTGCAATCCTATGCACACTTTCCTGAGAGTAAGTCCCAATTAATTGGGACTTACTTCTGAGTAGACAGACATAGGATTGCAGTGTTAGTTTCCTAACACTTTGTCACACAAACACACAGAGACTAAATCTCATGCACACATACACAGCATGAATATTACCTGTCTGAGATCCCACCCCTGCATGCAAATTTTTGCCCATTCAGAAAATATCCACACCCATTAGAACCCATGAAGACTCTTCTGCCAACAGCCTGGCTCCCATCAGGTTATGTAAGAGAAAGTGTGATGTCAACATTGTAAACAAACAGTTTAGGCAAAACCATGGTGGTGATAATAATAATAATAATAATAATAATAATAATTAATAAGCAGTATTTATATACCGCCTTTCTTGGTCATTGGATTTCTCCTCTGACTTGGGCAGGCTTTCTCAACCCCCTAATGGGTTTTTTTTTTTACAATCATATGTATAAATGTTCAATCTTTCATGAACAACTGCATTCCAGATGGTATCCTTTGCAGTCTGGCCTCTCCTTGGCCATCGCCTCCCACGCTTGGCCGATGCAGCTGGCAGCTCTTTATCTCTCCTCACAAAGGCTTTTTTCACAGCTTTTTGTCAGCGGTGTGTCTCGAACTGGCCGTTCACCAATCTTCAGGCTTACGAGGCGGCAACTCTACCAACTGAGCCAGACCTCCTGCCAGATGATAGACCCATTCACACCAAGGTGCTACTATGGTGAGGTAGCTTAAGTAACTCCCAGGCTGCAAGTTTCCTCAGGAAGAGATAATTAGATAGGCTAGAAAGAAAGCTTAAAAATTAAAATCATACAAAGTGATTCATCAACAGCTATTTGTACACTACAAAGGTATTTTTGCACGGCCAATACATTTCAGCATCCCATCAATGTTTCCTTGCCTCTTTACGGAAATCCAATGTCCCACTCCCAGTTACAGCTTTAAACATCTCTTCGGTCTCCCAACGTCTTTCTTGCTGTTTACAAATACAAGTTAGAATTTCCTTTTATTTATTTATTTTAAAAATGTATACCCCGCCCTATCAAGGCAAATGCCCAAGGCAGCTTACAACAAGGATTAAAACGCATAATTTAAAACAATACATAAAATAAATTAAAAACAATAAAATCCACTGGGGGGGGTTTTGACAATATGGAGCAGAAGCAGCAAAGCAGAACATCTTGAGACCCAGGAGTCAGACAACAACCCATCACCCAAACGCTAGACGAAACAGAAAGTGCATTCTCCAGTTCCCACACTTAGCCACTTCTTCAAGAAATAACAGGCCATGAGAATTCCACCTTTATACCATCAGAGCTGCATTCCAAAAAGAAAAAAAAAACACCACTGCAAGAAAATCTCCAGATTTCCCTTGATGAACTCCACGGCTGTAATGACTCCTGATTCTTTGTAAAGGATTTCTAGGCACATTTCCATGAAGATCAAATGAAAGTCCCAAATCTGACACCTGCTAAAAGTCTTGTTCTGGAGTTATATTCTGCCAGATGGACAGAGTATTGAATACAGGCTGCCAGTAAATTCCCTTTTCTGTATATTTTACCAATTTCTCGCACAAGGCACAGTCTAAAACCGAGGCAGATAGGCCCCGTTGCCTGTCTGCCCCCATAGGTCGCAGGCTCCTGGATGCCCCCACTGCTGGGAGTAGTGTGTAGCTGGTCATCTGGGTCAGCTGTGATTCTTTGTAGCTGTGATAAAAGACGACCCTCACCTCTTCATGTGCCGTCTTCACGGTCACTCCTCATTAAACTCCTTCAGGCTTGCAAACCACTTTGAAATGCTCTTATTCCTGATCCTGGTCTAGCAGCGTTTGCTCCATTTTTGCTCACTCACCGGCTCACAGTTTCCCTCCAAAGAAAAATGATCCCTCTTTACACACCAGTATTATGCACTTCCATGACAGAGCACTGGAGACTTGTGTTGTTTTTGTAATATGTGCTTTATTTATTTATTTATTTACAGTATTTTTACCCCGCCTTTCTCCCCGAAGGGACCCAAGGTGGCTTACAACATGGGAAAGGAATACAATACAATACAAAAAATAATCACATTTACAACAATAAAAACAATTCACAAATTGTTTATTAATTAATTAATTAATTAATAATTGTTTATTAACAATTCACAAGTTGTCTTTATTAATACACAAAAAGGAATCTAGTGGGGGCAAACAGGCACTTTTCAGCAGAGAGCATATCCCCAGAGGTGAACTTGTGAGTGCATGTGCACACACACCCCTCCTAAAACCCTGCTCTGGAACTTCAGACCAGACCCAAGAAAGGTGTTGGCCCCCATCAGCGGGCTGATGCTGATTACCTGGCTCTCCCCTGTGTGCGGGGCAGAGGCGGGAAATCTTCAGCAGTCGATTGGCTACCTGGGCGGCTGGGCGGGGCTGAGGAGGCTTGGAGTGACTGCTCCGTGTTGCTCTCCTCAGTCGCAACCAGAGCTGGAAACCCTGCCCGCCTGCCCTGCTTTCATTCCAAGATTAGCTGGTTGCTTTTACAGGGACCAGGTAGGAATTTTTTTCTCACAGCCTGATTGGACTTTGGCTGTGGATTTTTTGCCTACCCCGGACTGTGGTATGTGGAGGGCTATATATTAAAATAGAAGGTCATCAAGGTAGGTCACTGGTGGCAGGTAGCGTGCGGGGGGGGGGGGGTAGCCAGGGAGGCTCCTATTTGGCATACATTCTGAGGTAAGCAAGGCCAGGGGGCGATGCTGACCTGGATCAGTGCGGCTGGCTGGCAAACCCCCGAGCTGGAAGAGCAAGGACTGACTTAAGGTTTTCCTGAGGAGGTCTGCGCTGTCCAGCTGCCTCAACCCTTCAGGGTTGGCGGCGATAGGCAGGCTTGGTCATCGACCAAGCAGGGCTTGAGCCAGGATGTGATGCCTGTTTACATCTGGGGGAGGCAGACGGCTAGGACCATTTCCCCAAATTAGAAGCCCGCACACTGGGGGGAAGATAATAACTATAATAATAAGCCAGGTCCCTGCTGCTGATATGGTTAATGTTTAATTAATTATTGAATAAAGTGGCCCATAATCCCAAGCCTCTGTCTTGTGTGTTTATTGGGGGGGGGTGCAAGGGTAAACACTTGCGGCCATTATTGGAATACAGGTGGGTCCTCATATCCACTGATCTGCTATCCACGGTTTCAGTAATCCACGGATCGCGGGGATCCCCCCAGGCTTTTACTTTTTTCCCCAGCAAGCTTCGTTTCTTCCTTAAATAAACAGGAGAAGCAGCCTCTGGCTGCTTATTGCAGGCAAGTAGAACGAGACTAAGTCCTAGAGAGACTCTGCAAGGTTAACAGAAACCTTGCAGAGCCTTTCTAGGACTTAGTCTCGTTCTACTTGCCTGCAATGGAGGCTGCTTCTCTGTTTGTTTTAAGGAAGAAACAAAGCTTGCTGAAAGAAAAATAAGAGCTGGGGGGGGCGCACGCCTGCCCACAGGGGAGGCAGGGTGAGGGCCCCTCAGGAAACCATGGAGGGGGTGTTTGCTCCTATCCATGGTTTCAAGTATCCACGGAGGAGCCTGGAACATATCCCCAGCGGATAATGGGGGGGGGGAGTACTGTATTAATATTTTTGTTAAATCCTTGACACTCATTGGGTGGTAATTTAGGTGAAATCAACGTGATGCCATGAACCAAGTCACATGGAACAGCAATAGTTCAAATTCATTCTGCACTAGTCAGACCTCATTTGAGATACTATGCCCAGTTATAGGCTTGTACTTAAGAAGAATGCAGACAAACTGTAATAGGTTCAAAGGAGGGCAATAAAAGATGATCCTGAGAGGAAGGGTGAGATATAAATGGAATGTGAATGCATCTATATCCAAATTGGCTACTCAGATTTAAACTGTTTTTCCATACAGATCTCCCTTATTGGATTGGAGAAATTTCAAGGTACACTGGAAAAGAATCGGTGTCAAGACATACCTGTTTAGCTGGTTGATTCATGCCACATCTGGCATTCTAAACCACGTGAGCACCTGCTACATGATTCATAGACAGGCCAATCAGCCGCTGGGAGAGAATCTCAAAGCACATTCTTTGCCCCCTGCTTTACAAGATGTGGAAATACTCCCTTTTCCTGGACAGCTTGAATCCAGGCAAGGCTGACTCAGCCGTTTATCATTCCAAGGTCAGAGAATGAGCTTTAAGTTTGAACAAGCTACACAGTGGACTATGTCTGGAACTCGTCTCAGTCTCTCAGACTCAGACAAGACACTGCAAATAAGGACAAGGAGTTCTATGCAAAACTGTCTGTTTTGCATAGATATTAAACCTTTTAGGATATGTTTTCCAAATGAATGTTCTGTCCAATGTCTTTTGTCCAGGATTGCCCCTCCTGATTTGCAATTTGTGATTTGTTTTGGCTCCAAACAGCAAGGAAGGGCCATAGTTTAATCATGCGGAAGATAGATAAAATGGACAAATAAAAGCCAGATCTTGGTGATCTAAAACTATGTTTTATGGATATGAATTTTCATGTAGGAATGCTGTGTTCTAATGCTTTTCCACTTACCGGTATTTAGATTTTGAATTATCTGATAGGTTTGGAATGTCAGATGTCTCTAGACATTAGCTTAAATGAAAAAAAAACTGCTTGAAAATGAAAACCATTTCTTTAGGATTGAAACTCCTTTCTTAAAAAAATGTACATTGTTTAGTACTATGAATAGACTCACAAGTTCTTTGCAATCTCGATGGTCACCTAGAAAAGGCCTTTCTGGAATGGGGTTTTGCATTAACTCTGAACTGCAAGGCATGCAGATAGTCATTGTTAGTGGCCATCCTCTCACTAGGGAACTTCCTCCTGTAGCAAAAGTCTCTTTCTAAAGTGGTGTTAAGATCATTTATATTGGTCAAGTGTTTTGTGGTCTGGAATGAAAAGGGAGGCTTTTGGTGATCATTTGGATGTCTAATTACATTCTTCTTTCTAGCAATCCAAGCCTTAGAAGTAAATCTTACTAAATTCTTTTGGACAGTGCATTGCATACACATTGTTACCCACTGTGGGCCTTTGAGGACAGAGAGGTTTAAAAATCCAGACAAATAAAATTTCATAATGCATTACACCCCTGAAGCATATACACTTTTTTTGAAATTGAAGGCTGAGCAAGGAAGGGGCACATGCATTTTCACCCTTGGCCAAGTATTTGTCTGAGGTCACCCGTTAAACCTTAAGAGGAACACTGGGCAGATACAGGAGGCAGGAGGTCTGGCTCAGTTGGTAGAGCGGTCGTCTCATATGCCTGAAGATTTCAAGGATGGCAGTTTGGGATGTCCGGAAGTCTGTCAGAGAGCTGCCGGCATGCCACTGATAAGTTGCAGAACCTCTTGTGAGGGAGAGAAGCTACAGCTGCACCTTGAGTGGGAGTCAAGGTTGCCTGTTGAAGCGTGATGAGACGGACATCAGTGAGAAGCTAGACTGTGAAGGAAACCATCTAGAACAGGCGTTCCCAACCTGTGGTACACATACCCCTTTGGGTACGCGAGATGCTGTCACTTATCAGCTGCTGTGATCAGCAGCTGAAAAGGGACAGCTGCTAAAGGGGATTTTTTTCTGGGTTGTGGGGCGGGTGGGCACTCTCCCGCACCGCAACCCAGAAAAATGTCGCTGAGTTGTCCCTGGTATCTCCTCCTACCTGTACTCCTGGGCACTGTCATCTTGGATCTCACGAAATCTCGTGAGATCCAAGATGACAGCGCCCAGGAGAATAGATAGGAGAAACTACCGGGGAAATCTCGGGGACATTTTTCCGGGTTGCAGCGCAGGCGGGTGGATCCTCCCGCTCGCGCCGTGACCCGGAGGGAAAGGGTACACAGTGGGGGTACGCGGACCTCTGAAGTTCTGGGGATACATGGGGCAGCCGGAGGCCTGCGTAGGGGGTACACAAGCCTCCGAAGATTGGGAACCCCTGATCTAGAATGAAGGGTTCTATGAAAGACTGGCACATATTGTGTTGTAAAAAACCCTTGGGATTTCGAAAGCCTGCCTGTATAAACCACCTTTGAATTAAAGTCAAAGGAGAAATCTGATTACCAAAGAAAAGGCGGAATATAAATACTGGTTATTAATACTGGTTATTATTTATCAGCTGGCTAGGCTTATTCCAGAAAAATTGGGGACAAAACCATACAGTAGCCTTCTGTCTGTCTGAACAGATCTTCTAAATCAGACATAAGCCCTTCCTTTGGCAGATGCTGGGGTGTAGTTGAAACATTTGGAATAAACAGAAACAGCGAAAAGGCACATCTGTGCTGTGTATCCCCTGGAATTGCTCTGTAATGCTCTCTTGGGTAGCCAGAAGGGCTGGGCTGTAAGGAATGTAGTACAGCTTGAACAGCAGCATTGTAGCCTACGGAAGCAGCATTACAGCCTGTGTTCTTTGCATTGCAGCATTTTCTGTCTATCCGTCTGTAGTCGCAACGTTACATTTCATATTATTGCTTCAGTAGACCTCCACCCAGCCTGCTTGGCCTGCGATCAAAAGAATGAAAGACTGTGCCTTCCTTGGAGAGAAGCATAATTCTTTGGTCATGGTTGGAGCACTGGTTCTCATTTTACAAGCAGCCGCCGAGAAGATTTCTCATATCGCACGATATCGAGACTATTGGAAGCTGACGTGCTTTCACCAAGATGAGTTCTGTATCATCTAGGTTCAATTCATAAAAGTGTCAGCAACATATATTGGTCCTCCTTTCTTGCCATACCAGGAAATACAGTATCTGAGACACTGTACTTTCAGTTCCCAGGTAGCAGCAGGGGTTTCTCTGCAGTTTGCAGTGTTGCACTCACTCTGTGGTCTCCACCTAATAATACCAGTGACGAAGATGGGGTGCTTCTGAGGCACACACACAGAGAAGGAGGGAGGGATAGGGGAGGGAGTGTGTGCACACAGTTCTACTCAGGTGTGGCCTGAACTATCACCCTAGGCCTTGTGGAAATCTCTGCAGAGTAGCTTAGTTCAGTGTGCGTATTGTGTAGGATCAGTGGCATCACTAGGGGGGTGCGAACCACACTGGGTGACACCCTCAGGGTGTGTGTGACACCACTAGTGGCTAAAATTGTGGAAACCTTGTACTTATGAATACTGTAATACCATCACGTGATATATAACTGGAAAGGTAATGTAATGAAGCAAACCGTGTTGAATTATCTGTATTCTATCAAAGGTTATGGCCAAATAACCAGAAAAAGAAAACACAACTGCCTTAAGTAACAAAAAGTGGATTTCCTTAATTCAAAACTGACCAATAAGACTGACTGTTCTGAGAGCCAATGAGGTGTTGTTATAACTCAACATGGGACCAATAAGGTGTTAGTATGAGTCAGGTCTTAATTCTATGTATCAGAGCTAATACTAGAACTCTTACAGCGCAATCCTACCTAACTTACACCACTGGTGCAGCAAGAATGGGAGGCCCCAGAACAGAAAGGGGATTCAAATTCCCCTTGAATCCTCCTTTAGAGAGGATTTTAATCCCCTTTCCATTCTGGGGCCTCCCGTTCTCGCTGCACCGCTGGTTACACTGGTGGTGTAAGTTCGATAGGATTGCGCTGTTATTCAGGTGACACTCATAAAGGTGACACTCTACACCAGTTCCTTTTCAGCCTGCTTCCTGGGCTTTTCAAATTGGGAAATAGAGATGGAGGAAGGAAGAGGGTGAAGAAGGAAGTAGGATGTTTGAGGCATCTGAGGGGAGAGAAAGGAATGGGAGTGCACCATACTGCATGCGATGACGCACACTGGGGGACCTGGATGCTGAGTGTTGGGAGATATGATGACTGGGGTTGCCCTCAGTGGTGAGGGGATGCTGTTAGGAGGAGGAATGCCATCAGGTGGGGGGGGATGGCAGAATTTGGTGCCACTTCAGGTGCCTGCTTGATGGGCTGGGCCTGATTCTGAGTCCCTGTGGTTTTTCTAGTTCCAATACTTGATAATACAGTGCTCCAAGTGGAATGGGTTTTCAAACGATCAGAGGGCTGAAATCAAGGCTGCTCATAGGCTGAGTATCTGGTTTTTTTCTGGTTTTTTTCTGGTTTTTTTCTGGAGTCCAATAGCTTTAGAAAGGGAAATGTGCTGGGATGATAGTGTCACATGTTAGTTGTTTGCAACAATGCAGTCCGCACACGGAGAACCAAACGTTCTCTTGGAAATGCCCCCATCTTCTAAAGGACCTGCAATAGTAGGTAAGTAGACATGCATGCTGTCGCCATCCTAATAGGGCATCCACGTTTAGCATAGACTTAATGGCACTATGCATACACTTGCCTTCAGGAAACTGAATAGTCAAAAGGTTTGGCTGTGTGATCTTTGCGGTGCCACTTGTGCCAACTGGTCACTTTGAAAGTCTGAGAATCAACAGTGTCATCTGTAAAGAAATATTTTCTTTTGTCTGTTCTAACTCTCCCTCCACTCAATTTTAATGCATGTCCCCTGGTTCTGGTGTTGTGCGAGAGGGAGAAGAATTTCCCTCTATCCACTCTCTCCATCCCATGCATAATTTTATAAGTCTCAATCATGTCCCCCCTCAGGCGCCTTTTTTCTAGGCTGAAAAGCCCCAGACGCTGTAGCCTTTCCTCATAAGGGAGGTGCTCCAGCTCATGAATCATACTGGTCGCTCTTTTCTGCACCTTTTCCAATTCAACTATATCCTTTTTGAGGTGTGGCAACCAGAACTGGACACAATACTCCAGATGTGGCCTTACCATCGATTTGTACAAAGGCATAATGATATTGGCCGTTTTATTCTCAATCCCTTTTCTAATGATCCCGAGCATGGAATTGGCCTTCTTCACAGCTGCCGCACACTGGGTCAACACTTTCATCAACCTGTCCACCAGCACCCCAAGACCAGCATCCAGCACCCCAAGCACCCCAAGCACTGTGATGGACCTCTTGATCCATCACAGACAACTCAGAACCCGAAGGTGTTACGGGTATCGCAGTCATATTTAGTTACCAAAAAAGCGCTTCCCAGCTGATCACAAACAATGACGATTTTATCCGGAACAATCCAGATAAACAGAAATTATTTAAAATCAACGACTGAAGGCTTGAGGACCCGACGTTTCGTGTCTTCAGCTAGACACTTCCTCTGGGGTATATCCAAATAAATTGCAGATGTTACAATGTGAGCGTCTTGTTTCGATCCTTTTTTATTTCAAAAAAGCGCGGGAAAACTGGCTGTCAGAAGCGGCAAAGTTCAAATCAGCACCTCCAGTGTAAAGACAAAATGCTCCTGACAATACTTAGTGTAACAAACTTACTTTCAGAGATCCTGTATCACAGTTACTGTGCGTGGGAAGTTACATTTGTATCCATACTCATATATCATTGACTGTTCATAAAGGTTCCGTTATTGCTGTGAACCCTGTCTCGAAACAAGACACTCACATTGTAACATCTCCAATTTATTTGGATATACCCCAGAGGAAGTGTCTAGCTGAAGACACGAAATGTCGGGTCCTCAAGCCTTCAGTCGTTGATTTTAAATAATTTATGTTTATCTGGATTGTTCCGGATAAAATCATCATTGTTTGTGATCAGCTGGGAAGCGCTTTTTTGGTAACTAAATATGACTGCGATACCCGTAACACCTTCTTCTATCAAGATCATCGCCGGTTATAATAGCTTTCGTTCAAAAAAAAAAAAAAAAAACCTCAGAACCCATTAGCGTATATGTGAAATTTTGGTTTCTTGCCCCAATGTGCATCACTTTGCACTTACTTACATTGAAGCGCATCTGCCATTTTGCTGCCCATTCTCCCAGTTTGGAGAGATCCTTCTGGAGCTCTTCACAATTCCTGCTGGTCTTCACCACCCGGAAAAGTTTAGTGTCATCTGCAAACTTGGCCACCTCACTGCCTATCCCCAACTCCAGGTCATTTTTGAATAAATTGAAAAGCACCGGTCCCAAGACCGATCCTTGGGGCACACCGCTTTTCACCTCTCGCCATTGTGAAAATTGCCCATTGACTCCCACTCACTGTTTCCTGGTCTTCAACCAGTTCCTAATCCACAAGAGGACATGCCCTCTTATTCCCTGACTGTGGAGTTTTCTCAGGAGCCTTTCATGAGGGACTGTGTCAAACGCCTTCTGAAAACCCAGATATATAATATCCACGGGTTTGCTCGCATCCACATGCCAGTTGACCTTTTCAAAAAATTCTAACAGGTTTGTGAGGCAAGACTTCCCCTTGCAGAAGCCATGCTGACTCTCCCTCAGCAGTGCTTGTTCTTCTATGTATTTTAAGATTTTATCCTTAATGAGACTTTCCACCATCTTCCCTGGAACAGATGTTAGGCTGACCGGCCTGTAGTTTTCCGGGTCCCCCCTCCTTCCTTTTTTAAAGATTGGCGTGACATTAGCTATCCTCCAATCCTCTGGCACAGTGGCCGTTTTAAGGGACAAGTTGCATATTTTGGTCAAGAGGTCAGCAACTACATTCTTGAGTTCCTTCAGAACTCTTGGGTGGATGCCATCCGGGCCTGGTGATTTACTGATCTTTATTTTGTCAATTAAGTCTGAGACGTCTTCTCTTTTAACCTCTATTTGACTTAATTCTTTAGTCGGGGGAGACCGTTCTGGCAGTGGTATTTGCCCGAGGTCTTCTGCCGTGAAGACAGATGAAAAGAACTCATTTAATTTCTCTGCAGTCTCTAAGTCCCCTTTTATCACCCCTTTCTCTCCCTCACCATCCAGCGGACCAACCGTTTCCCTGGCAGGTTTCCTGCTTCTAACATATTTGAAGAAACTTTTATTATTCCCTTTTATGTTGCCTGCCATACGTTCCTCAAAGTCTTGCTTGGCCTCCCGTATCATCTTTTTACATTTCTTTTGCCACAGTTTGTGCTCCTGTTTATTTTCCTCATTAGGGCAAGACTTCCATTTACGGAAGGAAGCTTCCTTGCCTTTTATAGCCTCTTTAACTGTGCTTGTTAGCCATGCTGGCACCCTCCTGGACTTGGTCGAGCCCTTCCTCCTTTGTGGGATACACTCCCGCCGGGCCTCTATGACTGTTGTTTTAAACAGCCTCCATGCACTCTGGAGCGATTGGACTCTTTTTACCTTCCCTTTCAGCTTTTTTTTAACTAGTCTCCTCATTTTGGGGAAGTCTGCCCTTCAGAAGTCAAGGGTTTTCGTGTCAGATTTGCTCGGCACTCTCCCTCCTACATGCATGGCGAAACAGATCGCAGCATGGTCACTGTTCCTCAATCGTTCGGTAACATTTACCTCCCTGACCAGATCTTGAGTGCCACACAATATCAAATCCAGAGTCACCTGTCCTCTGGTCGGTTCCGTGACAAGCTGCTCTAAGGCACAGTCATTTAACATATCCAGAAATCCAGTCTCTCTTTCATGACCTGAGCATGAATGGACTCAGTCGATGTGAGGATAATTGAAGTCCCCCATGACTACAACCCTGTCTCTCGTTGACACCTCCCTCTTCCTGGGCCTGATCCATCTTCACCGAATTGACCCATGACAATAGTAGGGGCTTATCCTCGGGCAAGGGAAAAATGTTAAGAGACCTCAACATGCCAAAACTCCCTGCCATGAGAGGCACCACTGCATCACCACCCAGGGAGTTAGGTAGGATTGGACTGTCCGTCCCAGAAGCTACATGACATCTATACACAGTTCACTCAGGCCTTCTGCACTGCAGAATCCCAGGCTGAGCATATGTAATACAGTCCATATATGCAGTGGAGAGGCTAAGGAGTGATATGACTCATAATAAGCCATACCAAGGGTGCCATTGTGGGAGGGTAGTGCAAGGGGCAATTAGTCTTCAGTATTTCCCACTAATTTACTGTTTCTATTCCATAAGTGATGATGATTATAAACAGTATAATGGGCATATGTATTAGATATGCATACCGAAAGCACAAATCACTTTAAACAAACAAAAACATGACTTGACCAGAGTTGTAGAGCTGCCAACACTATAATAGTTATTTATGAGGTATAAAAGAAATAAAACAATCGCAACTAGAGCTATTACAGTGGTTTTATGTTTTGCAATTTAATCTTGAATATGAACAGGACTGCAAGCCTTGCTGAGAATCTTAACCCCCATGACTGCAATTTGAATGGGCACCCCTGCGTAGTCTTTGTTTCTAAGACAGTTTTTGCAGTGCATCATAGTATCATATTACAACATATTTGGAATCCTGAAGCGCCATTCATTGGCAAAATACATCCTTTGAGTCAAGTCTAATTGGCAGCATATACAATCGAAGACGATTCTTTCTCTTAAAGCGACTGCATTCACACATCTGGAAGTGAAAAGATACTGTGATGACTCTCTTTCTTCGCCTAGGGCTCCTGCCAGCCCTAGTACATTTGCCAGCAGTGCAAGCAAATGGAATTGCAATGAAAGGGTTCCTCCTTCAAACAAACTATTTATTTGTGTTTTAGTATTTAAAAAAAACCCCACACATAATGGAGGCAATCCATCAAGCACGGCTGCCAAATAACCTCCATTCAGACTCCACTGAAAAGCATGGAAGTGGCAGAGCAGCATTGCTTGGGAGATAATGCCCAATGTTTACACCGGCTTTGTGATATTGCAATGCTCGTATACAAAAAGGGCAACACTGTGAGTGATGATATAACATTCACTCACTGCAGTGCTAAGCATGATTGCAGCATGCTTTGCAGAACCATCTCATGAATGTTATATACATGGCATCTATTTTTTATATACATGTGTTGGTTTCAGTCAGGCCGTTTGCTGTTCTGGCTGACGATCTAAGGAACATGCAATTTCTTCCGAAGCAGTAGGCTCTAATTACAGTAAGTGATGCTGATTTGGGAGCAGCCACCTAAGCACTGTTCTTCACGCATCCCTCACTCACAGTAGCAGTTAACCCATGAATACCACTCTGTGGAGCGCTATTAATAGGTGCCTATTTGGCTGGCTTCCTTTGGAAATAGATTTTGCAACTCTTGCAGTGTGTGCTAACTATAAAGTCGGTTTTCCAAGCCATACCATTAGATTACTTCAGTGGTAAATTCTCTAACCCCCCTCTGATTGGACTAATGCCTTTGTATGTGCAGTCAAGGAGAGGTAGAGGATACTGATTCCTATTTATTGTACTGCCCCCTGTATAAAATTCCCAAGGATTCTTGTCCAGTCTGTCTACTCACTCTGGGATGTCAGATTTTGAAGAAGTCTGTTTCCTTCTGTGCAATCATAACACCTATTAAACCTCATTATTTTCAGTGGCAACATTCAAAATATTCGTAACTTAAATATGAGCTATCTCTTGTATTTTCCTCATTTGAAGAACGTTGCTGTAACTGTAGTTTTGTTTTCTTTGATTCTATCATATTCTGTTGGCCACCTATTTTTAATTTGTTTTGCTCTATGGTTTAAAAAAAAGATTTTTGAACTGCATATAACTACATTTTGAAATGCTGGAACATTTAATATCCTGGGAGTTACTGGTTCTATAACAAGAATATATGAACAACAGCTAACAGTGCAATCCTAGGCATGTCTACTCAGAGAGGTAAGCCCCTCTGAATTTAATGAGAATTACTCTCAGGTAAATAAGTTTAGGATTACAGCCCAAATGTGTTTGTGGTTTGTAGAGAGATGTACTGTATATTTAGAAGTTACGTGTCATGTCATATACTGTTTGGAAACATATCTGATGAAACGCCATTTACGGTAAATGGATTGCTCATTAACGTAGTATAAACCTATTGATCATTTAATATAAATGAAATTCACTCTTTCCCTTTATTAAAAATGTTGAAACACATTTTTGCACACCAGGGTAAAAAGTGGGGGGGGATATTGTTTACATTTCTATTGATGTTGTACATTCTACAAAATCCTCATCAGGGATATGTTCTTGGCCCCCTATTATTATCTCTCTACATGCTGTCCCTGGGTGATTTTTCTTCTTCTTCTTCAAATCTCATGGTTTTCAGTATCTTCTATATGCAGAGGACTTCCAGAACTTTCTCCCTTCATCTAATTGTGCAGCTCTAACTGCGGTGAGAGTTAGAGGTTTCTGCTTGGATGCTTCTTCATCGCCTCAACTCAGGTCCAAGACAGAACTTCTCGTTTTTCCCTTCCCCCACCTGAAGGCCTCCTCTGCTTGTACTCTCTCCCTCTCCATTGTCACCATTCACCCTGTTGAGCAGGCTCGAAACCTTTGTCTTTGACTTCTCTCGCGCCTCCATTTCTCATTTCCAGACTGTCACCAAATTATGTCACTTCCTTTCTGTGACCTTTGTTCCGCCAGTTCCACCACCCTCAGCTACCTGAAGTTTCCCTGGTCTCTAAAATGGCTCTGCCCCTTCTCCTTTGCTGTTCCTTGTAACTAAAACTCCACCTCTCAAAAATCTGTGGAACTCATTGCCACAGGATGTGGTGATGGCAACTGCTCTGGATGCCTTTAAAAAGGGGATTGGACAGATTTATGAAGGAAAAGTCTATCACAGGTTACAAGCCATGATGGGTATATGCAGCCTCCTGGTTAGTAGTAGGTTATCTCTTTGTGCCAGATGCAAGGGAGTGGCAACAGGATACAGGTATCTTATTGTCTTGTGTGCTCCTTGAGGCATCTGGTGGGGCCACTGTGAGATACAGGAAGCTGGACTAGATGGGCTTTTGGCCTGATCCAGCAGGACCCTTCTTATGTACCTTTACTTTCTTCAAATCGCTCTTCAAAACCCACCTTTTGGCCCTGCCCCCTAGTCTGTTTACCTTACTGCAACTGCGCCTAAATATATGTACATGAAATAATTGCATATCATAAGGCACCACTCCCTGCTTCTTCCTTTCTTGTCTCTCTTGTGTTAATTTTAAATTGTGAACCTCTTGAGGCAAGGAGCTGCCTTCTCTTCTACTGAAAAGTGCCATGCACACGGATGCTGAATGAATGAATAAATAAATAAATAAATAAAATAAATGCTGCATTTTTATATGATACAAAAAGGGGCAACCTGGTAGTTCTGATGAAGGCTTGGATAATAATTAGGATTTTCTAGTCTACAAAAGAACTATGCCAGATGATCTTGAAGATGTTTCATTCTGCCTCCAGGAGATTTCAAGAGAGTTAAATTAGCTCCGCTGAATTACCTTGGTCTAAAAAGCAACTATTTCTGCCTGTGTAGACTCCAGAACCCTGGGGAGTGACTGTAGGTGATAAAGGCAAGCCCTGCAATTAGACGAGCCAGTGGCAGATGGGGTCATATGCAAGCAAATCTCATCTACCATATGTTCACCCTAACAAGGAAGCAGTCAAAAGGCAAAAGGCCTGGTTTAATCCTTGCTGCAAACAATTACAGTAGGGCTTGAAGCCAGAGAGCCTCCTAATCTGATTCAGTAGAACAGCAGCCGCGTTTTTCTGTCTTTTTCAAATAAGTGCCTTGTCGGTTCTATCGGATAAAAGACATCGAAAAGGTGAAGATGAATATCCTCTGTAAGACCAAGCATAGGTCTTTCAACAGCGTTGTGCTATCTATATTTCTGCACAAAGTTGTTCATCAGGCAGAGGTGTAGAGAACATAAGTAAACATTTTAAAATGAGCCAGCTCAGTTTTGGTTTGAAGCAATTCTGGTATCATGGATGAAATTCAAATGCCATCTTCTCTCCCAGATTGAATATCCTTAACCCCACATTGATGTATTGTTTAGCAAAACGGCCATGTTGGAGTTCTGGCAGTCTTGATTTGCACGCGCTGCCCAGTCTTGTCAAATTTCACACTGTACCGGATTATTATCTGTCCATCCCTCCTATTCTTACAGCAGACCCAGTTAGCTGGGTGCATAAGGATCAAACTAAATGTGATTTGAAATGGGTTCTTACAGATGGTGAGGCTGAGTGCTAGCAGCTTGCCTGAGGGGCCCCCTAAAGTGCAATCTTATGCACGTCTACTCAGAAGTAAGCCCTAGTTTAATGGAAATTACAGGTAAATGCATATACGAAAGTGTTCATATCTGAGGTGTAATTTGAGGGTTGAAACTTCCTAGTTTACAGCTCATATTCTTCATCACTACAGCAAGTCCTTGCTTACTGTTGTTTCACTGTCTGTCATTTTGTTTTAATGTTGTTCTGCATGGCTGGCTGCAGCTGCTTCTGGGTAGCACTGGGCTCACGACCCACTTCCTGGTTCTATTCGTGCCCCAGAATGCCTTGCAGGTAGCTTCTGCAAGGCATTCTGAGGTGAGAACAGAGGCATAGCCAGTCTCTGCTGGGGGGGGCAGGGTGGCTTGGCAACCCCCCCATGGGCCGTGACACCCCCATGTGACGTCACCTCCAGAGCCTAGAGAGGACCAGCGAGACTCTGGAGGACCAGGCTCTGGAGGACCAGCAAGACTAGGTGCATGCTAGAGAGGCTGCAAACCAGTCTCGCTGGTCCTCATGGCGGCAGGCTGTTCTCCTGCCATGCCTGAGGTTTCACGTGAAGGAGATAAAGTAAGTGCTGTGTTGCCCTGCCGATTGATGCCCCCACACCACCGAATTGCCCACCGTGGTGCACCCACTGGCTGGGGATTCATGAAGCTTGCCTTAAGTAAGCCACTGTCACCCGATTCCTGTACCCCCCCCCCCCGTCGCCCCTGTGCCACCTGGTGTGTGTGTGTGTGTGTGCGTGCATTTTTGCCGTGGATTCGGCGGTGGAGGCGTCAAAAATGGCGGGGGTGCATTTTCATTGCGCTGCCGCCAAATCTGGTGGCAGTTTTGCACATACACGAGTGTCGCCCCCTGCACCTGAGCCCCCCCTTAATGACTCCTCTGGGTGAGAACAAAGCCAACGAAGTGGGTTGTGGTCCTGCACAACCCAGAAGCCGCTTTGCAGCACATAGCGAGCCTGCCAGAGCATTACTGAGCCCCCAAAGTGTCCCTGAGCCTGAAAATTGGTTTCATTATAAGTTGTTTCACTTAACGTTGCAGAATCCAGGAGCCTAGCTGCAACATTAAGTGAGGACTTGCTACATTTATACCAGTTCAGAATGTATAGTCAAGTTCAGAGGTGCCAGACAAGAGTTTGTTACTAGGCTACTCAATTGGGTTGATTTTGGTTGAGTCAGATTATCCTTTTGTCCTAGCAGAGTGAAGGCACTTTTGGTTTTCAGTATACAAATAAGAGTTAACTAACCATTTTCAGTATCAAGTGTTTCTTACTTCTCGTACCAAGTGATTGTTTTCTGAGAAATCGGTGTCAAGCAGGTCAGATGAATGTAGTTCAGATGCATGATATGTTAGCAGCCTGGTAATTTGTGCCAAGTGAAGCACAGATAAAGACCATCTACTGGTTGCATTATGAAACTGAGCTATTTGACTGTCTACATTTTAGTGCACAATTAGATGTTTTATGCGTGGGAAGACTTACAGTGTAATCCTATCTAACTTACACGACCGGTGTAACCAGTGGGGGAGGGCAGGGCGGGAGGCTTTGGAGGGGAGGGGAGATTTAAATCCCCTTTGAATCCCCCTTTGGAGGGGATTTGAATCCCCTTTCCATTCTGGGGTCTCCCGTTCTCGCTGCACTGCTGGTTTACACCGATAGGATTGTGCTGTTAGTCAATCATTAGGTAGCAAGCGGAAATTTGAAAGTTGGGGGAACTGCATGTAGCCGGTTCAGGGGCAAAATTGGGGTGGTGGTGGAAATGCGTAGCGTAGTATCGTACTTTTGCTGCTAGGAAGGCTGCCTGTTGTTTCTGCCTTTTCTTATCATTGGCTGATCCTTCTCACCCATTAGGATAAGTGCTGTTTAACTGTTTTTCCTTATTTAGTTCCAACTGATCCAGAATCAGGAAGTGAATAGAGAGCTAAATTTGTGGGTGGTGCCATTTTTCTAGCAACCCAATTCTATTTGGATGCCAAGCAGACAAGCCGACTGGATGGTAGAGAGGCTTGGGCGAATTAATAGGAAGCAGGAACTGGAACTGCCTCCTGTTAACGTTCAGCCGAGCCTCTCTACCATTCAGTCAACTTGTCTGCTTCTGTGCTAGTTAAAGTACAGAAGCAGACCTTTGGTTAAATGGAAGACATAGGCCTGAACCAAAACAAAGGTAATGGCGGGTGGTGGTGGTGGTGTTAAAAAGGTTTTAAAAGCCCCTTTGCTGCCCTGCGCTGCCTGTAGCTGCCTTCCCTTCCGCTACCCTATTCCAGATCAATAATTATTATTTAACTAAAATGCATAAAGATTGTTAGGGCTTTTGCATTACGCTTAAAAACATTGCTGTGGCTGCATTATACTTTGAGAGATTGTTGGGGCTTTGGGGGGGGTCTTTAAAAATCTGCAAGGCTGTGTTATACATTTGTTGGGTGTGTTAGCGAAATTGTAGGCCCAGAATAGAATGGTATTGTGATCCTGAATTTGCCCATTTATTTAACAGTATTCCATTTAGCAGTATTTTATTAGCTATTAGGTTTATATTAATTTAGATATGTTTTAAAATACGATATATATGGTGTGCTGTGAGTTTTAATATTTTTGCTTGTCAGCTTCTCTATTTTTACCCTTGAGGAGCTGTGGCCCGAGCTTATTTTTAGAAATAAGTGAACAGAGGGGCAGGGAGAAAATATTGCTGATTCTCACATATAGTTATCTCTTGGCATATGTATATGTGTTTTCCTTATCAACCTGGGCACTCATCTCAGGCCTAAAGTTGTATCAAACTACGTCTGTGTCTATTCGTTGCGCAACCACACGTCAAAGGAGAATAGAAACTTAGTAAGATACTGCAAGTCTTCAGGTTCTCACGGCCACTACAGATAACAGAATTAAAAAACAACCTTTCTGGGTCTACTGGCTGTTTATTAAACCAAAAAACAGAACAGGACAAGTCAGGAAAGGAAACATCAGGAAAGAACCTGTCCTGTTTTAATAAATGGCCAGTAGACCCAGAAACGTTGTTTTTTTTAGTAAGATACACTCTGTGCATGTCTAAGAATTGTGGAAAACAAGTAAACTGTGCAGTCGTAATAATATGTAAAAAAGGGGGATGATCTGATGTTGCTTAGATACCGAAAAAGTCATAAATACACATGTTAAACTGGTGTGCAGGGTGCACATGGCTTCACAGCTGTCTTAGCTCAGAGGTGCTGATTGTGTGCATCAAAGCAGCTACTTTTAAATAAAGTATGAGGTTTTTGTTCTAAAGGCTGTCTTGTTCTTGAGTGTCAGTGCTCTCCAGGGTGAACCTGGGAGATGAGTGACATCGGCATGGTGTTTTTCTGACATTGCGTCGTCATCTGTTGGCAATGAGCTTCTACACTGGCAGGGCTGTTGTTGTCCCAACATATGTGGAGATACACTGGTGTATCTTGAGGAAAGGATTGGGCCTTAAGGATAGTAAAACCTTAAACAGAGTGTGATGAGCTGTAAGAGGATTTTTTGACAGCAAAAGTGGCCAAAGAAATTTTGTTGTTGTTCAGTCGTTAAGTCGTGTCCGACCCTTCGTGATCCCATGAACCATATCCCGCCAGGCCTTCCTATCCTCCACTATCTTCCTGAGTTCGCTCATTTTCATGTTCGTTGCATCGGTGATGCTGTCTAACCATCTCATCCTTGGCCTTCCCCTTCTCCTTTTGCCTTCAGTCTTTCCCAGCATCAGAGTCTTCTCCAGAGAGTCCTCTCTTCGCATTAGGTGGCCAAAATATTTGAGTTTCAGCCTTAGTACCTGTCCTTCCAGGGAACAGTCAGGGTTGATTTCATTTAGGATTGACTGATTTGATCTCCTAGCAGTCCAAGGGACTCTCAGGAGTCTTCTCCAGCACCACAGTTCAAAAGCATCTATTCTTCGGCGCTCAGCCTTCCTTATGGTCCAGCTCTCGCAACCATACATTGCTACTGGGAACACCATCGCCCTGACTATACGAACCTTTGTTGGTATGGTGATATCTCTGCTTTTTATTATGCTATCTAAATTTGCCATAGCTTTCCTTCCAAGGAGTAAGCGTCTTTTAATTTCATGGCTGCTGTCTCCGTCTGCAGTGATCTTGGAACCCAAAAAAGTAAAATCTGTTACTGCTTCCATTTCTGCCCCTTCTATTTGCCAGGAATTGATGGGACCAGATGCCATGATCTTAGTTTTATTAATGTTGAGTTTCAAGCCAACTTTTGCACTCTCCTCTTTCACTCTCATCAAGAGGCTCTTTAGTTCTTCTTCACTTTCTGCCATTAGAGTGGTATCGTCTGCATATCTGAGGTTGTTGATGTTTCTCCCGGCAATCTTGATTCCGGCTTGCGATTCATTCAGCCCTGCATTTCTCATAATGTACTCTGCATATAAGTTAAATAGGCAGGGTGACAATATACAGCCTTGCCGTACTCCCTTCCCAATTTTGAACCAATCAGTTGATCCATGGCCGGTTCGAACTGTTGCTTCTTGACCCGCATACAGGTTTCTCAGGAGACAGGTAAGGTGGTCTGGTATCCCCATCTCTTTAAGAACTTGCCACAGTTTGTTGTGATCCACACAATCAAAGGCTTTTGCGTAGTCAATGAAGCAGAAGTAGGCGTTTTTTTGGAACTCTCGTGCTTTCTCCATGATCCAGCGCATGTTGGCAATTTGATCTCTAGTTCCTCTGCCTCTTCGAAACCCAGCTTGTACATCCGGTAGTTCTCGGTCCACGTACTGCTGAAGCCTAGCTTGTAGAATTTTGAGCATAACCTTGCTAGCATGTGAAATGAGTGCAATTGTGCGATAGTTTGAACACTCTTTGGCACTGCCCTTCTTTGGAATTGGAACGTAAACTGACCTTTTCCAATCCTTTGGCCACTGCTGAGTTTTCCAAATTTGTTGGCATATTGAGTGCAGCACTTTCACAGCATCATCATTTAGGATTTTAAGTAGCTCAGCTGGGATATTATCATCTCCGCTAGCTTTGTTGTTAGTAATGCTATCTAAGGCCCACTTGACTTCGCTCTCTAGGATGTCTGGCTCTGGGTCAGTGACCACACCAGCGTGGTCATCAGGAACATTAAGCTCTTTCTTGTATAGTTCTTCTGTGTATTCTTGCCATCTCTTCTTAATCTCTTCTGCTTCTGTCAGGTCTCTGCCTTTTTTATCCTTTATCATGCCCATCTTTGCACAAAATGTTCCCTTGATATCTCCAATTTTCTTGAAGAGATCTCTAGTCCTCCCCATTCTGTTGTTTTCCTCGATTTCCTTGCATTGTTCATTTAAGAAGGCCTTCTTATCTCTCCTTGCTATTCTCTGGAAATCTGCATTCAGTTGTTTATATCTTTCCCTTTCACCTTTGCTTTTCGCATTCCTTCTTTCCACAGCTATTTGTAAAGCCTCATCTGACAGCCACTTTGCTTTCTTGCATTTCTTTTTCTTTGGGATGGTTTTAGTTGCTGCCTCCTGTACAATGTTACGAACTTCCGTCCATAGTTCTTCAGGCACTCTGTCTACCAGGTCTAGTGCCCTAAACCTATTCTTCACCTCCACTGTATACTCATAAGGGATATGGTTTAGGTCATATCTGACTGGTCTAGTGGTGTTCCCTACATTCTTCAATTTAAGCCTGAATTTTGCAATAAGAAGCTCATGATCTGAGCCACAGTCAGCTCCAGGTCTTGTTTTTACTGATTGTATAGAGCTTCTCCATCTTTGGCTGCAAAGCACATAATCTATCTGGTTTCGGTATTGACCATCTGGTGATGTCCAGGTGTAGAGTCGCCTCTTGTGTTGTTGGAAAAGAGTGTTTGCTATGACCAGCGTGTTCTCTTGACAGAACTCCGTTAGCCTTTGCCCTGCTTCATTTTGCGCTCCAAGGCCAAACTTGCCTGTTGTTCCGTTTATTTCTTGATTTCCTACTTTAGCATTCCAGTCTCCTATGATGTAAAGGACATCTTTTTTGGGTGCTAGTTCTAGAAGGTGTTGTAGGTCTTCATAGAACCGGTCAACTTCATCTTCTTCGGCATCAGTGGTTGGGGCATACACTTGGATTACTGTAATGTTGAATGGTTTGCCTTGGATTCGAACTGAAATCATTCTGTCGTTTTTGAGGTTGCACCCCAGTACTGCCTTTCCCACTCTTTTATTGACTATGAGGGCTACTCCATTTCTTCTAAGGGATTCATGCCCACAGTAGTAGATATGATGGTCACCTGAATTAAATTCGCCCATGCCCGTCCATTTTAGTTCGCTGATTCCCAAGATGTCAATGTTCAATCTTATCATCTCATCTTTGACCACATCCAGCTTGCCTTGATTCATAGACCTCACATTCCATGTTCCTAAGCAATATTGTTCCTTGCAGCATTGGATTTTCCTTTCAACCTCAGACACATCCACAGCTGGACGTCCTATTGGCTTTGGCCCAGCCGCTTCACTCTTTCTGGGTCTACTTGGAATAGTCCTCCGCTCTTCCTCAGTAGCATATTGGACACCTTCCGACCTGAGGGGCTCATCTTCCGGCGTCATATCTTGTAGCCTTTTGGAACTGTTCATGGGATTTTCTTGGCAAGGTTACTGGAGTGGGTTGCCATTTCCTTCTCCAGTGGATCACTTTTAGTCAGAACTCTCTGCTACGACCTGTCCGTCTTGGGTGTCCCTGCACGGCATAGCTCATGGCTTCATTGAGTTACGCAAGCCCCTTCGCCACGACAAGGCAATGATCCATGAAGGGATAAAGAAATTTTACCACACGTATAAACGCACTTCAGAATGAAAAAGTTTCTATCATCACATATGCATTGATGAGATCGCTGAAATAACTTGGGGTAATAGTTTTGACTCGTACTTTCTCAGCGGACAGATGTAATAGAACTGGTGGCAGTACAGAAAAGGTCACCTAAAATGAACAGAAGGATCATGGAGCATCTTCCGAAATCAGATTAAAGGCATTGTGGTCCCTTGGGTGCAATCCATTTAACTGTGTATGTTTGTTGGGTGCTTGATTTCAATGAGATTTACGTGAACCTAAATTTTACTGGATTATTCCCAAAATTTACCGTATTGACCCGAGTATAAGACTCACTTTTAAACCCTATGCACTCCTATGCACACCTTCCTGGGAGTAAGCCCCATTGAATGCAATAGGACTTACTTCTGAGTAGACATGCATAGGCTTGTGCTGTTAACCATTGAAATTTGGGCAGGTGCAGCTCATCATCATGGAAGGGTGCAACAAGCTGCACCTGCCCAAATTCCAAAGGTTAAAGGTAGGCACTCTGTCCCCCTTTGGATCTGGGAAGGCTACTAATACTAGAGTGCCCAGATTCAATAAGGGACAGGGTGCCTATGCCTTTAACTGTACTAAAGCTGTACTGTTTTACAGTTCTATTAATGTGTATATTTAAGTTTAAAAAAAGTTAAATGTATTTTTTAAAAGCACCAAACTTTAAGGGTGCGGCTTATAATCAGGAGCGTCCTATACTCGGGGCAATACGGTGTTTATTTTTATTTTACAAAGTTAAAACGTATATAAACATTGTTGTTGTTGTTCAGTCGTTAAGTCATGTCCGTTAGAATTTATTAAATACACAAAACCGTAAATGGAATACATAAATACTGTATAGAAAAATATTCTGATCCAAAGTGATATGATTACCTAATGTATTTCAGTGTTATTGAATAAATGACACCTATTTGTCAATGAGAATCAAGTTTTTCTATGCACTAACCGCGTCCAAGTTATCTATCTATGCTTTTACCAACCATTCATTTACAAAAGGCAATAAACACTTTCCCAATGTCTAGCCCAGTTAATTTTAGTAGCAACCAAAAGATTTCCTATAATCATGTTATTCTTCAAATAATAAAACATGCCCTTTATTTAGAAGAATGCACCACTGATTTCACTGCAACAGAGACTTGTAAATTGTTTGGGAATATAATCAGAAATGGCAGCTGAGAGGTACATGGCAGTTTATTGCTTGTCTTTTTCAATTCACTAATAACATTTGCAGAACTGATTACTTTTTTAAAAGTGACAGTGATGTTGGTAGAGATGGACTGGGTGCTAGTGGTAGCAACTAAGGTAGTACAGTGACATAGATTTGTTCTAGGGTCAAAAGAAAGCTAACACAATCTTGTGCTTTCCATGGGTAACAGTGGCAGAACTGAGCTGATCCACTTACAGCGCAATCCTGTGTAAAAATCCACTGGCGGAGTGATGGCTCCGCTGGTGCCGGGTGTCGTAAATCTGCCATAAGGCACATTTTCGACACCTGGTGAGTAAGCAGCACCGGTGGAGGGGCCAGTGTAGCTCACTGTCCACCCAACTGCAGCCAATGTCGGCGGACAGAGGTAAGTTCCGCGCTGGGTGGGGGAGGGGCGTAGGAGGGTGGATAGGGAGTGATTGGCTGGCCAGGCCAGGGATGGGGGAGGGATCCTCGGTGACGTGCTCCACAGAATCCTATCCCCCATGCCTGGGCAGCTTTAGAGCGGTTCCTCGGATTTGCGCCGGCCATTTTGCTGGTGCACATCTGTGGATACCCATAGGGGCTGCTGGGGAATTACCCAGGGGAAAGGGAGAAATGTCCCTTTCCACCGAGGTGTGCTCCAGCTGCGCCAGCGCTGGTCCGATCCTGCCTAGACAGGATTCAGCTGTCAGTCCAGCCTCACTTGCCAGCTGCCTGATGCTCATTTGTAGGATCAAGAAGTCAACGTTTTCAGGATAAAGTTATCTCGATTCATTTATACTGGTGCAAAAGTGCCTGTTTAGCTAAAGTGAAACTTAAGTATACAGTATTTGTTCCATTTATTTATTTAATGTATAGCGCAATCCTTTGCATGCTTACTGGGAAATAAGACCTATTGTGTTCAGTGAGACTTACTCCCAGGAAAGTATTATAGGATTGCAGACCCCAAAAGAGGAGGAATTCCATATAGAAGTAAAAAAAAAAAGTGTTTCTTTCACAAACTGTTTTTTTCTCTCAATTGTGTTTTTAGGTATCTGTATTTTTAGCTGCTAGTATTCTGAGTTTACTTCATGCTGTATTTCCTCCTTTGTTTTAATGGTGGCGTTTTTGTTGCAAATTTTGTTTCTATGTTTTATTTTGAAACCACTGAGTTTGACTGAAAAGCAGGATTATAAATTAATTAATTAAACAATAGATACTGCAGGGGAAAAATGCGTCAGAGGAGTTGTGTAATGGACTGCCAATGTGTTGTGCGTGGGAAATGGAAAACTGTTTTCATACCACATTGTTCTAGTCCATTTTAGTTATTTCAGTGTATGTTCAACATTGCTCATCTGTGTAGGGCTGGCAGGTTTAGGCTACTTCTTTGAGAAGCACCTTTGTGAGCCCTAGACAAGCCTGTTGCATCTAGTGCTTGTGGTTGGCACTCTAATGTGAATCTCTGGTTTCAATATGCGTTTCAGAAATGCTTCTTGGAGACGCCAGTATTTAAAAATTCCTTCACCTATCAGAAGGAGTTAACCTGAAACTCTTCATAACAAACCGAGACAAATTTGTATTTGGATATGAATTTGCGCTGGATAAATCCTGACTTTTTTGTCTTCATTCCGACAATGCTCACTTTGTGACAAGCATCTGGGGCCTCGAGTGCGGTCTTGTGAAGTTCCTTAAGAGCCTGGTACTGTTTAAGTAGCACCACTGGAACGGGTTTGACTGCCTTTGGTTCATTGGTCCAGCCTCCCTGCAGCCTTGGCAACAGGAAGCAGATGGCTCCTCAAGTCTGCCTTTGACATTTGCTTTTGGTCCATTACTTCTGTTTTCCTTGCATCTTCTGTGAACCTTAACCTTAACCCATTAAATGATCTGAACGCTTTTCCAGTTTTCTCTGTTAGTCTGTCTGACCATTGCTACTGTGCCTTAATGTCTGCCTGGACCTCATTCTGTCAGGAGCAAACATTTACAACAACTAACGATGCCATCGTTTCAAACGATGCTATTCAAACTAGACGATACACGTTTGATGGCACCTGCATATTGGTTGTTGTAAATGTAAATTGCAGCCATGTAAGATCCTAATCCAGATCATAAACATCATGGGGGGAGGTGTTTAACACTGTGCCTCCACCATGATCCAGTGGCTGAAATTCACCCTGGGTGTGTGTGTGAAAATGGCAGCTTTCCTTCTGGGGCAAGTAGTTGCTGTGGGGGGAAGGCCCAATTCAGATCAGGACAGTGGGGTGAAGGTTTAGGGTCTCTGCCCCACAGCCCCAATCTGGATCAATCCATGTAGCTATACTTTACATTTAAAAATGCAGGTCCTAATAGGTACCTCTGCATATATGAAGTAGTTTGAACCTAAGTCAAACCACTCTTCCATTTCTCATCCTAAATCTTTTCAGATTTTTCCACTCCACTGCTAGCAGAATATTCAGTCATTGACCTCTTGGTCTGCCTTGGCCTTCAAAAATTATTTGAACACAAATTTCAAGGCATGCAAGTCTTATCAGGAAAATGGCATGGGGCAGCGCCAATCTGGATCCTCCCTTCACTAGGTTCTTTTTACAAAAATGTATAGGTAGACCATGGTTTTCCATCAACTTGTCTAGATTGGCCCTAATTTGCACATTCACCCTCTTTTCCACAGTGTGGAACACTTTGCAGTGTTCTCAATTCACATCGGGGGGGGGGGCACCTGATCTTCAGGTGTTAAGACATGCACAGATTTCCTTCCTGCGTTTTATTTCAGGGAGGGAGTTCCATGTATGCTGTGGCATTCCTGCACCTAGATTGAAGCAATTACCTTTATCTCATGGCATATGGATTAAATACATTTCATTAGAGGTAAATCATTTCTACCGTCAATCTATGATACGGAATGATTATTTAAGCATCTCTATACGTCTTCATAGGCCGTCTATATACGTCTAGGCCAGCGGGTGGCGCAGCGGGTTAAACCGCTGAACCATAAGCTGTCGATCGAAAGGTCGGCAGTTCGATTCCCGTGACGGGGTGAGCGCTCGTTGCTTGGCCAGCTCCTGCCAACCTAGCAGTTCCAAAGCATGTCAATGCGAGTAGATAAATAGGTACCGCTTGTGGTAAGGTAAACAGCGCTCCGTGTTCCAGCTGCATGCTACGCGCTGCGGCAAGGAGAGTCATGCCGGCCACATGACCATGGAGGCGTCTTCGGACAACGCTGGCTCTTCGGCTTTGAAATGGAGATGAGCACCACACCCTAGAGTCGGACACGACTGGACTTAATTGTCAGGGGATACCTTTACCTTTTTATACGTCTTCAATCTTGTTCAGCTTTGCTTATGAGAATGTTTCTGTCCATACGGAGTCACCTTTTAGCACCCAGAATGAATTGGATGCTACCTGACACCACAGAAGAAGAGGCCGGTTGTGTATTTTAGTGGTTCTGTGTTCTTTCTTTTGGCTACTTCTGAGGGCTAAAATTGGAACTGTGGTATAAATTATGCAGATATAGCTGACTTATCATGAAGTAGAAAAGCGAGGGGTGGTTTCCAGGCAACGCATAAGGATGTCAAGCAATTCACCATGAAATGATTGATGAAATGATTGAGAATGCTGCAGAAACAATATCATCTGAGAGTGCACAGCAAAAGGAATTTGGTGTGCATTCTGTTGCACACTCAAGATGTTATAGAAGAGGTAATGGACCAAGATGGGGAGAAGCAGCTGCAACTTACAGTGCAATCCTGTGTATGATACGGCGGCTGGCCTAAAGGGTGTGGTCGCTAGGGTGTGGCGGTGCAGGCCGCCGGGAGTGACGCGCCCGCTGACCCGATTGCCACTCACATCTTCAGCAGCTTGGCCGCTTCTAACTAGGCCAGGGGGCAAGGCTGAAAGTGGCATTCTTCGCATGCGCACACAACACCGCTTGAAGCCTTGCCCTCAGAAGGGCTGAACAAAGACCCAGCCCTCTTCACCCCAGTATGGCATATTTTCCAGTGGCTGTTGCTGGTGTCTCTTCTGGTTTTTTTTTTTTTTTTAGATTGTGAACCCTTTGGGGACATGGAACCATTTAATGATTTATTTTACTATATAAACCGCTTTGTGAACTACTCCTGTTGAAAAGCGGTATATAAATCTTCTTAATCATAAGTTAAAAACAAGTACAGTGTAGTCCAGATCCCATGTTTTCCCTGTGATGACTTGGGGGGAAAATGTATGAATATGAAGGCTGACATTTTCTGCAGTACAGATGAGTTTTCAATAAGCCACTGCACAGAGTCCAGATGTTTTTATTTGCCTAAGGCAGAATTATCGCTTTGCACTGCTAAGACTGACAGTGAATTGTTCTGGTGGTATTGTGATGCTTAGTGAAATGAATCCATATAGTAGAGATGCTATAGATACAATTTCCATATCCAGAACTGGGAGTGCATCAGGCTTGTCACGTCAGCGACCATATGGAAGATGGCTGTAGCTTTACGCTTAACTACAGGCACACTTGCAGCTCCCAGATCCTCATATATGCATATATCAGAGAGGCTGTTGCATTTGATGTGAACAATGGGACATGAGGAATTGTGTGGTGAGTCAGTGTATCTACTGTCATTTCTAGATGGAATGGAACAGTTTCACTGAATCATTAACGAAGTTAAAAGTGCTGAAAACTGTCTAAGAATATTCACCAGTTTAACCCTCAATAATGTCTTTTTAAAAAGTCAATGTTCTTTGTGCAATTTAGTTTAGATTGAAGACTCACTTCAAAGAGTAGCTTTATTTATCAGAACAGCACAGAAGCCTTTCTTTGGCAGAAATCTACGCAAAAGCTATACAGTAGCTCTCCAGTTGTTAAAGTTACATATAGAGATATTATGAATACTGTATTTTAATACGTTTCTTAAAAGAATACATGATTTATTCTTGAATATTTTTTCTTCCCCCACCCCTCTTCCTCTCACTGTTCCTGGTTTTACTCTCCAGCTACATATTTCCTGTGATGTTTGTTTTCTGTCAGGTTGCATAGATTTACAAAAGATGTGCCTTGAGGACAAATCCATGCCTGCCACTTTAAATCTACATTGTGGAAGTAGGGTCTATTTTTACTGACCAACTATGGGCACTTTTACTGGAAACAATCATTCATGATGACAGGCAACTAGTACCTTATAAAGTGGCAGTTTAAGACCCTAGTGTACCCATACAAGGTGCCAGGGGGCGGGAGAGGCACGTGCCCCACCCTCATCTCCTTCCACCTCTTCCTTATGTGGACCCCTGTGGTAACTTCTTTGTTATCAGATAAAAGGTTATATAATACCTGTTATCAAAGAAAGTTTTATTCTTTGGTATTGGAGATCACATGCACATACAGGTATCAGGGGCAAGTCAAGGATAGCTGTACCAAAACTGAATCTTGGATAGATGCTTTCCATCCCAAGATTCCTGGTGTCCATTGTTAGGGATCTGAGTTGGAGCAAGAAACTGGGGATGGAATCGGCCCATGATATTTCACTGCCTGAGGGGAAAGACAAGGTGGGGCCCTCACAACCAGTGCCAGGTTGCTGGGTGTTCTTCAGAAAAGCGCAGCAGTGGATCTCTCATGGTGCTCTGCAACCACCACCCCCATTCCACCCCAACACACATCCGTCCTGCCCTAGCTTGCCTGATTGGGGTGATGCAGGAGTTGGGGGTGACAGTCTGGCTGGCCAGCAGACAATGTCTCCCTCTCCCACGGTGGATGTGGTGTATATATGGATGTGATAGTGGTGACAGTAAGCCACATAAGGCTTATCTGAGACTCCATGAGGCCCTTCTGTAAGGGTGTTGAATTTAAAAAAGGTAAAGTGCTATTACAGGAGGAGATCTCAGCAGCTTTTAGGAAGCTGAGATATCATAGAAGCCTCTTGAGGAAGAGGGTTAGAAGTGTCTAAAACTAGGCCAAACTCACACCCTAGGTCAGAAAAACCAAAGCACTGCCACTTGAGGCAGAAATTTCATCACAGTTTATCTACTTAGTCATTTATTTAACAAAGCTGCTATCACAGTTTCTCCCTTATGTCTTTCTATGTTGTTTATTATTGCATCAGTGATAGATCAACTCTGATTTTTTTCTTCAAATCCAGAGTGTTTTCTTTTAATCATCTCTCTCTTTAGAATATGTATTGGCTTAATGTACTGTATTCTGTTTTAAACATACATTTTGTTTCATAATATGGAAATGACTCTTCAAGCCGCTAGAAATGGTTATTTCCTAAATGCTTCCACCTTCTGCAATCAAGCTCTGGGCAATAGCTTGACTTTAATCATTAACAGCGCAATCCGACTTAACTTTTGTGCCAGTTTAACCAGCGGCGCAGCGAGAGCGGGAGGCCCCAGAACAGAAAAGGGATTCAAATCCCCTCCAAAAGAGGAATTCAAAGGGGATTTGAATCCCGTTTCCGTTCTGGGGCCTCCCGCTCTCACTGCGCCGCTGGTTAAACCGGCACAAAAGTTAAGTCGGATTGCGCTGTTAATGACTTTAATCATTAAAAGAAAACCAAATCATCCACCCAGCAGCCTTAAAATCAAAACCATTATTTAAAGCAAGAGCAAATCAACAAGCAGCAGCAGATCAGTTTCCAACATCTAGGTGATGGGAGCAGGGCCAGCCCAAAACCTCTTGATGCCTATGATGCGCTGATTTGGCAGCGTACCAAATACTGCCCCCCATTATCCAGTGATGTGCCAGCCTCTGCTCCTCCACTCTCCAATGTTCTAGCTCAGCAGTCTCTTCCCCTCTACGTTTCCTCTTCCTCTCTTTTTCCCCCTTTCTTTTCCAGGAAGGAGAAGGAGGAGCATTGGAGACAAGTAGGTGGACAGAGATGGATGCTCCCTCCCAACCAATCTTCTACCTGAAGCAACTGTTTCAGTTCGTCTCATGGATGGGCTGGCCCTAGATAGGACCATATTTCAGTGGGAGACTACCTACCTGCTTTGTATGCAGAATTTCCCAGGTTCAATCCCTGCATCTCCAGCTAGGTCAGGGGAAAGCCCCTGCCTGAAATTCACAAAGAAGCTACAGCTCTGATTGGCTGTCATTTCTATTATGAGCCCCACCTTTCCTGAAGGTGAAGGGGAATTGAGCCTACCAATCAGAGGAAGAAAAACAACCAAAACACAGCTGCTCCCATATGACTGCTTTCAGCCTCCACAATTGGACTGTCTGCTCAAATAAAGAACCGGAAATGCCTGTGCCACACATTGCACTGTGGACATGAATGAACATGCCTATTATGTGGCACAGTTCAACCCTCCTGGTATAATGTAATGAACAAGCCATAATATTACAAGGAAACAGCAAGGAAAAGTATAAGGTAATATGGTGGCACATCATTCTGTATGTAATTTTGGACCTGAAATATGGGCAACACATACTTAAAAGTGACAAAGTTCTGGTATAATTTGCTGTTGAAAACGACTGGTGTATTATTGTCAATTTATGAGAAGCTGCAAATTTGTCTTTGCCTGCCTAAAACTACAGTAATTGTTGTTCTCTTTGTGCCATTTCCCGACCACTCTGTTTTTGTCAGGCAAAGTGAGAAACAGCAGCTTGTGTTGCAAAGGAAATAGAGAGGAAATACTCTCGTTTCTACAGGTCTGTTCTCTTGAGGAACACGCATGAACTCTGAAAGTGAAAATCTTTCTGCAAGGTGAAGCCTCCCAACAGAGTTCTACTACCAAGTTCACTTTTTATTACAGCGGATCCAGTTCTGTTTGCTCTTTTTGTTGCTCCCCAAGTGGGAAAGGTAAACTGTCTTCTGGGCATTTGATGGTGACAGATTTTTCCAACTGTAGATTTCTACATCTGCCTACAGGTAGGAGAAACAGCTTGGGTTTACTGTGGTCTGTTCATTCTGCAGAATTCTGCTTTGCAGTCCTTCTGCCACTATGGAATCACTGCCATTTGCCCTTTGACTGTCAAAGATTTCTTACCTGCCCTTTTAGTCATTGACAGTATTATAGATTTTGGTATTCTGTATATTGTATATGAAATGTTTTTTGTTTTGACAAAAATAATCCAAATTCATTATTTGGATAACTTTGTTATAAATTAACTTGATAATTTGCGGTCTGCAAGATTAGAGAATAGTATCAGATTATGTGTTTAGTTACACTGAATGTTGGACATACTGTACTGCCTTATGTAGTTTTAAAAATGTATATAGTTTGCATATAAATTTGTACTTATGTATAGCTGTGGGTATTCTACCTGTATAGGTAAACTAGCTATATTTGGTATTTTCTCCCTTTCAATTTTAAATTCTGTACATAAAATACTATACAATTAAATTAAAAAAACAAATACAAAGCTTGCTCTGATAGCGATTGTGCCATCATTACTTTCAAATTCAGCAACTGAATATGTCATGAAATATCTGTTTTAACCTTTATTCTTAACAACTCTGGAAATTAAATTGAATTGTTTTCATGATGGACAGATGGCTACCTAGCGCTGACTTTAACACTATGTGACAGAAAAAGAATTAAGAGCTCATTAACATTCACAATATCCAGTGGACCCAACACTGATCAATACTTGTACCCCCTCCATACCTCAAATGCTTAATGAATTTTTGTCTGACATGAACCAATGACTATTACTGGTTGAATAATCTGACAGATTGCTGAGTCAGAATATTATGAGGACTGAGCAAGTCATGTGTGAATGAAGGGATGCTTGAAAAGCTTGCTGGTTTACTTACTGAGGGTCACTGACAATGCATGAAGAGGTTAGTAGCATCTGGCTGAGCAGAAAATCAGGAGAAAGAGGCAAGTTGTTACTATATATGCTGTACTTTTGAAATGGGTATGTGTTTGGGAGAATGAAACATACAGAATAGTATTACTAAAGGCTCATTTGCTCAGTCACTTTAGCATGGTATTGTAGGTGTGCCTTGGCTCCCAACTGTAGCACCATGACTTCAGGCAGTTGTATGAAAATCAACATGGCAGGTGCATTGAGTGATTCTGCACCTGTGTGGAACAGCTGCCACAGGGTGTTAGGCTGTGGTCTTGCATTTATTTATTTATACCTATGATGCATGGATTGCACTGGAATCTTTTTATGCTCACCTCCTGCTGGATTTATGGTCATAAAGAGCTGAGTTCATCAATATGCCTCACAAAAATGTGCAGTTATGCATTCCTTAAAGTCAGATGGGGGAGAGGACAAGAGATAGGAACCAATGAAGAAAAGGATTACGAATAGCCAGGGCCTCTGAGAGGAATTTTATCGGGGGCACGAAGTTTCTCTTGGGCCCCTTCCCAAAGGGGGAGGAGGCAAAATGGGGCAGGGGAGGGCAGCAATGACCGGGAAAATTCTGGAGCCCATGTCTACCAGGCTTCCTGATGTGGAGCCCAGGTCTACCTGCCCGGTTGACCCTGCCACTGTCTTTCACTCTCCATGAGGCCAGCTGAGATCTCAGGAAATTTCTGGCCCCCCTCCTTTCACTCCTGGGCCCCCTTTTTGACCCTGGGGGCCCAGGTACAATTTACCCCCTTTACCCCCTCTCATGGGCCCTGCGGGCAGCTATAAACTGAAAACAAATACCTATTTCACTATAAATCTTTATCAAGTCCTTTATAAACCAGCTTACTAAAATTACATTTTATAACAAACACTTCAGAGATGCCCTGTATCTTACCCGATGATAACAACTACCGGTAATAACATTGGTGCTTTTTCTTTAATGCTTTTCTTTTTTGCAGTGAATATATTGTACCAAAACTGTGGTTCTGACTGAATCTTTGTCTTTTTTTAATGTGCTGTGCAAAGTTCCCATCCAATGTGTAGCTTTATCAAGTTCTTGCAACTGGGACACATACAATTGCCTTACAATGTGTCAGCCCAGTGACAAATCAGTCAAGAGAGTTCTGGTTTGGAAAAGACAACCCTTTCGTAGAGCAATAAGGATACGTTAATCTGTTTAGCAGCATGAGATAATAGTGCATTAGAAAGATGCCAGAGATGATGGAATTATCCTGTGGAGCAGCGGCTGATCGGCTTATTAAGGTATACAAAAAGCGTGTATCCTTGGCCAAAACACTCCATGTACCTCCATCTCAAATTTCAGTAGTAAACCTTTCTTGACTCCTTGTTGAAACACTTGGAGGCATTTGAATTATTCCTCCGACTGGAATAGAGCAGTACAATAAAGCTTTCAGCAAGAACTTCATCAGATTCTATTCAAAGGGAATCAAGTTCATATTGACACTATCTTACCAGCATGATTTTATAGGTTGGCGTAGGGATGACATAACAGTTCCCTTGTTCTGCCAAGTGCAACGCTAGTGGAGGAGGAGGAGGAGGAGGAGGACGAGGATGAGGAGGAGGAGCCCGGCTTTCCTAGATTAGTACGAAGAATGACAGCCCTGGGAGGACACTGCCTGATGATGCCAGTTCTCTCGGGAATATGTGTGTGAGACCTTCGCTTTCCTTTGGTAGCTAAGCAGCTGGGTTCTGTCAGCTTTTGCTTCTGCTAGGAAACAACATCAGTGTCATTCTTCTGTCAATGCTGTCTGCAACCGTTTTTTTTCCCCCCCCTTCCTTTCAAGCATATGTGGGCTTCAGGGAAAAAGCTAGAAAGCTCTGGCCTGGTCAGTAAGCATTGGCATGTTTTGATTATGTTTTGAACATAATTAACCATGTAGGAATATGATATAGTTGCAACTTTATTCTCCTCCTTTATGCTTGGCAGCAATTCACTGTGGTTTTGTTAGAAGGAAGGATTGGTCTTTATTTCAAGAGCTGTCAGCATTATGGAGTAGAGCCTGTGGTGCTCTGTGCAGATTCATGAGTGTAAGGAGAGAAAACAGGTCGACTATGACTAAGGCTGGTGGGAGACAGAGTCCCCTCTCCTGCCTGCTTCAGAATTATATTTGCAACGTTCTGCCTGGAGCCTGGGGGAGCTGTTTGGTTTGTTTCTAGGCAAGCACGCTCGACGGGGTCTGTCAGATCTTAGTGTTATTTCTCATGTTGAAACGCACTGGAAAGGAGCCTTGGCGAATCTGCACAAGGAGTCAATTTGGTGTTGACCAGCTACTGTGCAAATGTTGTGTGCTGTGCTTTCTGGACTTTTGCTCTGTATTAATTAGTGGGGAGTGATTTGTTTGCCAGGGGGGGCAAGCTCATGTCAGTAGCAATACATTTAGTGGTAGCAATACATTTAGTGGTAGCAATACATTTAGTGGACCCCATCAGAATTCAGCTTTGGGGGGAAAATGATGTTGAGAATATGTTGGAAATCATAGCATATTGTTTGTCATAAAAACTGCATAGTGAAATCAGGCTTCAAAGAGCAATTGGGGTCGTGTGATTCCTTTTTTTCCCTCAAAGATTTTCTCAAATTGTGAAATGGATTGGTGCAATCCAGTGGGGATTTTTGCCACTCTCACCAGAGGAATACACAGATTCTTGTTTCATTTGTATCCCACCCTTTCCTCTAGGAGCTCAGCAGTGGTGGTGAAACCCAGATTGCTACCCAATGCCACCTCAGATCTGCTGCCTCGGAACAATTAAAAGACAAAGTAGCCATTTACTGCATTCCTCACACGGTTTCTTCAGTTGTGGAAGTGTAGGACTTCCATGTTTGATTTAAACGGACTGCGCAAATGAAGGAGTACCTTCATTTGTATGGTCCCTGTAAATCAAACTGGAAGACCTGCAGTTCTATGTTTGAAGAAACCATGTGAGGAGCAAGGTAAGGTGATCCATTTTCCGCTCACTTTTAGTGGATGAAAGGCAGATCAGTGCAGTTTGCAAACAAGATAGGGTGGAGGGAAGCAGTTGCAGATTCAGGTTGAAGGGCACCTCAGATCTGCCCCCCTCTCGCACCCTGCAATCTGCCCCCTGATGCAACCCGCATTACTCTGTCTAATGGATGGGCTGCCCCTGGAACTCAGGGTGACATGCATGGTTTTCATTGCCACATTAATAGGTTAGACTAAGCAGTAGCGACTTTCCCATAGTCACCCAGTGAGCTTTGTGGGTGAGTGAGAATTTGAACCCAGGTCTCCTCAGTCCCAGTTTCACCATTATATCCCACTGGCTCTTGGCACATTTATGCCCTCTGTATTTGCATCTGTGGTGTTAGTCACAGCCCATTTTAAAACATGTAGCTCCCAGTCTTTTAAATATCATACATTTGCATGCTTGTTGCTTGAAGTACATATATTTGCAATACACTGTATTTCACTTTCCCAACAGGATGCACTATATCTTATTCTTTATGAAAAATCTCATTTCTTCCGCCTCCTAGGCATCCATTTCTGGAATGTGGTTGCCAAACTGTGAAAGACAATCACTGAATATCACCTGTCACAATCAACACAACACATAAACCCATGCCTGTGCGTGCATGACTTCAGGAAGTGTTTTGTTGCAGTTTATAAGTCCAGCAAAGTCTAATTGTTCACCTGCTGTGTTGCTCCAGCATGGGGAGTGCTTATCGAGCCATTAAAAAGTGATTTGCAAAGCTGCCAAGAGTACAATCCTATGCACACTTTCCTGGGTATAAATTCCATTGAATGTAATTGGACTCATATATATCTATATCTATATCTATATCTATATCTATATCTATATCTATATCTATATCTATATCTATATCTATATCTATATTGCTTATTCAGATTTTGGATTTGCAGATGATGACAATATAGGTTGGTATAAATGTGATAGGCTGGCTGGTGTTGTTTTCTTCTGGCCTGTACGGCCTCATGTTGATTTATTCTGATCTTAATCATCTGATTTACCAATTGACCCCATATTGTCAGATGGATTTTCCAGTACTCGTTGCTTGTATTTTGAAAGCAGTGCAACTCATGCTGGGAATGTCACTTAAAACCCTTAAAACGTTACAATTGAATACACAACAACATGGCTATGAGAAAAATTATTTGCCCTTCCTCTAGAACGGTTTTCTACTGAACACTAAGGTTTACACTCAGAAAACACTCAGGGCTAAATTAGATGTGCATGCAAATGTGTGCAATAGAGATGCTATTTCAGCTGGAAGCACTTCAACTGTAGAGGTGGGGGGGGGCAATCCCAGACTGGGCTATGGCTATGCAGAGAGGAGGGGAGGAAGTTTGTTGTTCCCCTGCGTGCCATTTTCAAGACAAAAATCATCATCCTCCCTCCCACTGAGTGGCAATTAGCCCCAGAAGTAGCAATTTCCTCGCATTGGTGCTTCAAGGGCTAATTGCTGCTTGGGGGAGGATTTCAGCTGGAAAATGGCATGTGGAGTGCAACCTAGTCTTGACTGCAAAGGCCTGTCCCCATGGCTGTGTACCACAAATGAGAAGTGCTTCCAGTTGGAAGCACAGCTCTATCACAGGCATTTAGATGCACATCTAGTGTGGCCCGCAGAGTGAAACTAGTTAGGATGTTTTGCCCGTCTAAACAATGCCACTATATTTTAACGTGCTGTTTCCAACCAGTGTGCCGTGGCACATTGGTATGCCATGGATGGTCCACAGGTGTGCTGCGGGAGTTTGGGCGAAGGTCATTGTAGGGCCATTGGGGGATGTGAGCCTCCTCCCACTGGCAGTGCAGTGTGCCTTGTCAATTGCCAACGGACTGATGGTGTACCTTGACAATTTTAGTGCTATGAGATGAAAAAGGTTGAAAATCGCTGAACTAGTCAGATAAATGGTTGCGAGAGTTGGACCATAAGGAAGGCTGAGCGCCGAAGAATAGATGCTTTTGAACTGTGGTGCTGGAGAAGACTCCTGAGAGTCCCTTGGACTGCTAGGAGATCAAACCAGTCAATCCTAAATGAAATCAACCCTGACTGTTCCCTGGAAGGACAGGTACTAAGGCTGAAGCTCCAATATTTTGGCCACCTAATGCGAAGAGAGGACTCTCTGGAGAAGACTCTGATGCTGGGAAAGATTGAAGGCAAAAGGAGAAGGGGAAGGCAAAGGATGAGATGGTTAGACAGCATCACCGATGCAATGAACATGAAAATGAGCAAACTCAGGAAGATAGTGGAGGATAGGAAGGCCTGGCGGGATATGGTTCATGGGATCACGAAGGGTCGGACACGACTTAACGACTGAACAACAACAACAAGTCAGATAAAAATGCTGAGTGCATGAGCCAAGATGCTGCGTATCAAGCAAATAGCAGTCATAAAGTTCAAGTTGTTAACTTCAAAACATTACTGCAGTGTGTAAGAACATGAGAAAAGCCCTGCTGGATAAAGTCAAAGGCCCATCTAAGCAAGCATCTTGTTTTCCACAGTTGCCCCACCAGCTACTCCTGGGAGGCCCTCAGGCAGGAAAGAAAAACATACTGTATCTCTCTCCCGCCATTGCTTCCCTGCATCTGATTTTCAGACTGTCACTGAACTCAGTGGTAGTGCATAGTCACCATAACTAGCAGCCATTCACAGACCCATCCTCCCCGAATTTGTCCAGTCCTCTTCCAAAGCCATTCAAGCTGCACTAGTGAATTTGCTGGTGCAGGTCTGCGTGGACCCGCACCGTGGGATTGGACCTGGGACAGGGGTAGGATTAGGCTGCTGCTGCTGCTGCCAAACCCTTTCCAGATCCAATCCACCCTTCCCTCGCCCCCCATCGCCACCCCGTTCCGCCCTCTTCCCACCGTGTCCTGTTTCCCCTGCCATCCTATCTGCCTCAGTAGGTCCTCTGGGATCTGCTGACTCGCACAGGAAGGCACCAGCCTTCCCAAAATCAGAGCAGCCACTGTGTTTGGGGTTACTTTGGGTTCAATTCCATGCTATGTTAAGTGTGTCACTGTCCCTTTTGTGCTTAATTTTTGTTTCCTAAATAGCAGCTGTTGAAGACCTTGATCCTGGACCACACTGTATGGAGAATGAGGATTTAATCCTTTGCCTCTGACAAAGTGTGTATCTGAATTCCCTCCCCACCCCATAGCTGCTATTTGCTGTAGTGGGGAAAGTGACATTTGTGCCAATGGCAACTTCTCTCCTCAGGCTGCTGCAGAGGGAGAGGACCATGGTGGAGCAGAGGGTTGTATCACCTCTCCTGCCATAATGCAGTCCCGAGTGTGAGAACACATAGATACAGACATAGAAGCTGGTATTTAAGGTCTAACTATGACATGCTGAACATAATGTGTAATTGACCCCTAAGTAACCCAAAACACAGTATGGCAGAGGTACTTCTCGATCTAAGCAAGGAACCCCCTTCCCTAGCTCCCACACACTGATCATGGCTGTGGAAAGCTTCTGTTGTCCCATTCCAGTCTCACATCCCAGTGTGTATGAACTGTGAATGCAAAAGCAAATCTTTGCCTCTACTGCCCTGATGGGTCTACTTGGATCTGCACCAGCTATTTTGCTGGCGCAAGTCTAAGTGGACCTGGGTAGGTGGTTGGAGACTGGGAAGAGGGATACGATATCGTTGGAGCTGCTGCTGATAACCACCCCCTTCCCGCCCATGACATACACCCTTATTTGCCCCTGTCCCCGCCCCATTCCACCCATCCACCATCCACCCCCGAGCCAACTTACCAGCACCAGGGTTCCCACGGTGGCCACTGTCACCCAGCCACTGCCGCTCACTATTTGCGGCAGCGGTCAGGCTGTGCTGTATGGTGTGTCACGTTTTGTGATGGCTGTAAAGTGCGCTGCGTTGCCAGAATGCGTGTTCCGGTGATCCAGTAGCCCAATCAGATTGAGCTGTTAAACTATTACAATGTTTGGGCCATTAATGCATTGGCTTTTCTTTTACTGTTCCAAGCTACACTTGAATGTTGTTGGTATTCAAATTATGCTCCAGATTCAGTCTTCATTAAAACAACAACCAAGTTTCTAGTTCTTATAACTATAAAGATATGGTTCAAAGCATTTTGGAAATGGCTATGAAATCTCAGAAGCTGGAGGCTGGGATTCTGAGACTGAGGGATGGCTTTACTGCTTCAATAGCACCTTGTCTCTCATCATGTCTAACTGGAGAAGAATAAATTATGCAAATGCATGTAAATCTGAAAAATTAGCATGCTTTCTATAGATTACAGATTGTTTTTGGAGTTGAATCTGTGTTATGTTTGTGCAGCATTTTAGACGTGTTTTCGTGCTGAGTAAAACTTTCTCTTCTTTTATATATTCAGCAGATTTGGAAAGAATTGCTGTCTAGAGCTCCCGACGCTAGCCATGGAAGTAGCACTTTCCCCCATAATGCCGCAAGAACTGGATTCTGTCCCTGCTGTTGCTTCTCCCATGGTCATCAACATGACTCCCACCACTGAGCAAGGTGGCCAAGAAGATGGGATGAAAGATCTTGAGTCTGGACAGCAATATGACAAGCCTCCCCCTCTCCACACCGGAGCAGACTGGAAGATTGTGCTCCACTTGCCTGAAATTGAGACGTGGCTCCGAATGACATCGGAAAGGGTCCGAGATCTGACTTACTCAGTGCAGCAGGACTTGGACAGCAAGCATGTGGATGTCCATTTGGTGCAGCTGAAAGTAAGCCTCAATGTTACTGTCTACGTGCTAGGTTTCATCTTTCGGTGTCTAGAAGATGATGCATCCGCTGGTTGTATGAAAGGGAAGGAGGGACATTCTAGAAAGGTTATTCAGTAGTCTTGCTGAATATCCTACCATGATAAAATTATCTTTCTTAGGGACAAAAGCAGTCCTCGTATATGACTAATTCATGCAGTAGTGGCGACTGCGGCTCTGCTGTGTAGTCCAGACTTGTCATAACAAATCAATTACACTTCATGAGGGAATACAGGCAACCATTGTACCAAGTAGTAACTTGTTTGTCATGAGTGATGGTAAAATTCTCTTCAACACGTTGGCAGACAATACCAGTGGCCGACTCTCCTTGTGGTAATGCAGTATGCATAGCATGATGCAGTATCTGTCTCAAGTATCTGTCTCAAGGCTGGTAATTGTTCTACTTCCTGTAAAGGTTTGTCCTTCCTGCTCCCCCCCCCCCCCCCGCTTCATCTTGCACCCAACCTGCTCTAGGTGGTAAAAAGATTTATGGTGTAGGATTTGTGTCTGCACTAAACCAAAGTACACAAGCTGATTTGTCTAAGTAAGCTATGCTAAAGAGAGACTACTGTATATACCGGTAACCTATCTACAATAGATAGCTTGCACAAACCAATTGAAAAGCCTGACTGGAGGTGTGATCTCTAGATGATATCCCTGTGTATTCCACAGCTGAACACAGCAGAATGCCCTTCACATCTGTGACCACCCTTCATTTGTTTGGTTGAGGCTCATCTAGGCTAGAATCAAAATTCATCACGTGATAAATCGTGCTGAATGAAAATTTGCTTCATCACAGGATTCTTGTCATAGTTCGTAGCTTATGGAGTGTGAAGATTGTAATACAGTATCCTCTATCTTAAACCTGCCAAATTCTGTCAGAATAACCACTTTGATTCTAAAATTCTGTCCTTTGCCCTAAATAAAGTGTGCCATGAAAAAATGTCCCAGTTGGGATCTTCATATATACCATGTACATTACTTTAGTTGTGCAGTTTGACCCCTGTTTTTTTTAAGGTTAAGTAGCAGGTGAGACCAGGATCAGGGCTATGGTACACAGGGAGTACACTTTCCCACATGCCATGGTTCCAACAAAGATGGTACAGATATACATGCAAGTTTTCATGGCTTGTTATTATACTAGAAGATACAATGTTTATGGGATTTCCAGCCATGTAATTTCAGCTCTTAGAATGAAGAAGTAAAGATTAATCTTATATTGTCAGTTGAAATTTCTCAGTTGTACCGCGGTGCAGAGCGATGCAGAGCGGGCAAACGGATTATCCAAAGCTGACAGGTCCGTGAAAAGTCTTGAAAGCTTCCCGCTTGACGTTTCTCCCCAGTCAATTGGGGTTTCTTCTGAAGCGAAAAAGACTCAGCCACAGGCTGAGATATGTCCATAACCTTGTCTTGCATGCACTGGGTTCAAATAGGAGCAAACGTTAGTAGCGCGGGAAACCGCTGATTACTTAATTGAATGCGGAAGCTGTCAGTTCCTCGATGACTGGGAATGACCTCTCCTCCGCGCTTCGCTTTCCCTGTTCGTTTCGCTGTTTGAAGGCTTTATTCAAAGAAGGCAACCATATTTTATTGATATAGGATAATTCTTGCTGACGATTAAGAAGAAATTTGGGCTGACGTTGGGCTATTGAGATCGCTTCAAGGTTCAAACATTGTCTATTTCTTGGTTCGTTGAATAAAGATCTAGTTCTTTGAAAGTTAATCTGGTGTCCGGTTGCTTTAACGTGAGCAGCTACAACTGATTTCTCTTCCTGGCCATTTTTGACAGCTCTCAAGTGCTCTTGTACCCTGGTTTTGATAGGTCTTTTGGTGTTCCCTATGTATGAGCCTTGGCATTCTTCACAAAAAATCTCATAAACCCCTGGGTTAGTTAATTCAGGCCTCTTATCCTTGGGGTTACCTAATAATTGTTCAATTTTGGTTGTAGGCAGGAATATTGTTTTCACATCGTATTACCTAAACACATAAGCAATCTTGGGGTAAAGGACAAGATTGCTTATGTGTTTAGGCAATACGATGTGAAAACAATATTCCTGCCTACAACCAAAATTGAACAATTATTAGGTAACCCCAAGGATAAGAGACCTGAATTAACTAACCCAGGGGTTTATGAGATTTTTTGTGAAGAATGCCAGGGCTCATACATAGGGAACACCAAAAGACCTATCAAAACCAGGGTACAAGAGCACTAGAGAGCTGTCAAAAATGGCCAGGAAGAGAAATCAGCTGTAGCTGCTCACGTTAAAGCAACAGGACACCAGATTAACTTTCAAAGAACTAGATCTTTATTCAGCGAACCAAGAAATAGACAGCGTTTGAACCTTGAAGCGATCTCAATAGCCCAACGTCAGCCCAAATTTCTTCTTAATCGTCAGCAAGAATTATCCTATATCAATAAAATATGGTTGCCTTCTTTGAATAAAGCCTTCAAACTGCGAAACGAACAGGGAAAGCGAAGCGCGGAGGAGAGGTCATTCCCGGTCATCGAGGAACTGACAGCTTCCGCATTCAATTAAGTAATCAGCTGTTTCCCGCGCTACTAACGTTTGCTCCTATTTGAACCCAGTGCATGCAAGACAAGGTTATGGACATATCTCAGCCTGTGGCTGAGTCTCTTTCGCTTCAGAAGAAACCCCAATTGACTGGGGAGAAACGTCAAGCGGGAAGCTTTCAAGACTTTTCACGGACCTGTCAGCTTTGGATAATCCGTTTGCCCGCTCTGCATCACTCTGCACCGCGGTAGAACTGAGGAATTTCAACTGACAATGTAAGATTAATCTTCATTCTAAGAGCTGAAATTACATGGCTGGAAATCCCATAAACATTGTGTCTTCTAGTAAAGATGGTACACTTTCCCACATGCCATGGTTCCAACAAAGATGGTATCCTGAAGCTGCTATTGGGTCCAAGAGGAAAGCTTTCATTGGCGCCAATTTCATTGCAAAGGAACTTGTTTGACCCTGTTCAGGTTTAAGCCTGCTATGTTCTTACCTGTTGAGCAGTGGGGCTGAATCATAGTGCCCTACAGCCATTTTGACATGGGAAACATGCAGTTAGTACAGTAGTGATACTGTGGAAAATTGAATAATCTGTAAATGTTCTTTCTTCCTAACTTCCCAGAATGTTTCATTCATTATTGTAGAGGGTTCCATTGCAGGTCAGAGGGGATCTCTGGAGAACTCACTTTTGGTTTTGAACCAGAAGATTCTACAATACCCAACACTGAACTGTAATTTAAAAGATTTCTATCCCGCCTTTCCATAAAAGCTCAAGGCAGATAACAAAGTTCATAATAATACAGATCAATAAAATCATATACAGTTCAAAATTGTGAGATATAACAATAAAATTCAAAACAATGAACCAATAAAATACAAAGAAAAACCAGCAGCCACTACAGCAGCATAGAGTGGACATAGTTAAAATGTACAGTAGGGCCCCCCGTAGGGCCCCCATATCCGTTATCTGTGGATTCACTTATCCCCAGTTGAAAACATGTCCCCATTGCACACATCCCCATCGCGTAAAGGACTTATCAACTTGTGATTGCAGCCTTCCTGTGTCTGGGGGGCTCCTTGCTGATTACAAAATGGAGGCAGGAAGCACTCCAAGCCCTCTGCCTGGCTTCCTGTGAGTGCTTCCTGTAGCATCTAGTGCCAAACAGCTGATGGGCTGGGGATTTAAAAAGACGGTGAGGAAGCACTCACAGGAACAGGAAGTCAGGCAGAGGGCTTGGAGTGCTTCCTGCCTCCATTTTGTAATCAGCAAGGAGTCCCCCAGACCCAGGAAGGCTGCAATCACAAGCTGGCAAGTCCTTTGCATGATGGAGGGCACACGATGGGTGTTCTCTTCATCCGTGGTTTCCAGTATCCATGAGGGGCCAGGGACGTATCCCCCGCAGATACGGTTGCCCTACTGTATAAACTATTAAATCAGGAACCCCAGATAAAACAGCAAATCAGCAGTAGTAAACACAGTAATAAAAAGCCAGTGATAAATAGCAATAAGGGGTAGTCGTAAAGGCAGCTCACTCCCCATCATCCCACCAACAATCAGAAAGCCAACTGAATTAAAAATGTCTTCAACCCCCACCAGAATGCCTCTAAGGAGGGGGCAGTTCTCAAAGAGGAAGTTCCTCCACTGCGGTGCCATCACAGAAAAAGCCCTGCTTCTTGCCATCACCCTTCTAACTTCTGTTAAAGGTGGCACTTAAAGCATATGATGGCCACTGTGCCTTAAAGGTTAAGATGCTGAACTGCAGACCAGAAGGTTGGTAGGACAGCAGTTCGAGACCCGAGTGCCGCGTGACGGAATGAACTCCTGTCTTTGGCCCCAGCTCCTGCCAACCTAGCAATTCAAAAGCAAACAATTGCAAGTAGATAAATAGGTACTGCTGCGGCAGGAAGGTAACAGCGTTCTGTTAGTCATGCTGGCCACATGACCATGGAAGCGTCTTCGGATAGTGCTGGCTCTTTAGCCATAGAAACGGAGATGAGCACTGCACCCTAGAGTTGGACACGACCGGCTTTCGAACAGGGGATACCTTTACCTTAAAGCATATGATACAATTTGATATCAAAACATACAGTAAATGCCACAGAGATGTGAAAAGAGAAGAATTATTCATATTTTATAAGAGTGATGCTCCCTCATAAGGGGTGTTACATCCGTCAACAGAAACACAAAAGTGTCAACTAGGAAACTAGTAGCACAGAGGAAGACATTCCACCTGGAGAATCATTTATTGAAAAGCAGCGTAAACAATGGGTTTAATAATGAAATAAATAAATTGCACTACTGATCTGCATTTGTACATTTGGTAGCATCTCAAAAAGAAATCTGCAAGAGTAATGGATGGATGAATTTGGGCCTAATTAATATAACCTTCCCCTGCCCCGCCCCATGCCATAAGTTTTGCATTTACAGAAATAAAAAGGTTTATGGTAAAATAAAAAGGTTTATATGGTAAAATAATCATTCTGTTCTGCTTCTCCCTCTCTCAATTCAGCAGAGAGACTGCTTCGGTACATTGTTAAATAGGCCATTCTATAGAGTGTTTGGGTTGGGGTTTTTTTTTTAATTAATGCTGCAGGGGAATGTAATTCAGTCATAGCACTTGCTGCTTTTATGTGAGCCAAAGCTTAATCAAATGTTTTCTCCAGAAAGCAAGCCCCTGGCCTGGGCTATGGTCTTGGAAGTATGTGAAGATATTCCATTTCTGAACTGAAACAGGTCAGGCCTTGCCAATACCTGCGTGGGAGTTTGCTTGGGAGAATGCCTTTGACATCATCATAAGCTCCGTGGAAAAGAGGTGGACTGAAACAGTCAGACAGTAGCTTGGCAGCAGAGTGCTGCATGTTTCCTGTTCTCAGACTGATAGGTACTGTATGTGGTGGATTCCTCGTTGATTTCACACACAAGGATTAGTTTCACCAAAAGAGAAGGCGGAAGCGGCTGTAGTATTAAAAGCAGTTCAAAAAGAAAGCAAAGCAAACAGGTGGCCAGACAGAAATGATGGGAGCTTGGGAACAATGTATAATTCTCTTTGCTTTCAGATGATATTTATCCACGAGAGGTCTTCGAGACAGAAAATAAATGGAATATATATATAGATTCCCATTGCTCATAATCTTGAACTGTATTATCAGCCCCCAGTTTTGATGGCTTGTGATTGTATGGATTGCTCTTGTTGGAAATGTAATGTAACAGGCTGCTTTATTATTAGACAGGATTGGGTCTTCCAGAATGCTATTGAAGCTGCTGAGGTCTATTTGGTGCTGCAATTACTTTGGTGCTATTATGTTTGCTGTTATTTGTTTAATGTTTTATAATTTTGTTTAATAAAGGTGCTATTGGATCAGTTTCAGAAAATCAGCACGTAGTCCCCCCCCCAAAAAAAAATAATAATTGCAACATCCTGGCAGGGTTCTGAAAACACAGGCCTGTGGCAGGGTTTGTCGTAGTCCAAGGGAAGGGGAGTGTATACCAGTTGGGCTGTACTTAAGGGGACAGTGCACAGTTAATTCATTGTTCCCAAAAGCAACACATTTATATAGGACAACATGCATGTAGGACTCCTTATGTTCAGGATCCATTTCTTCCAGGTTATAACTTCCAGGTTATAAATACTCCCAGGTTAAGGCTGGGTCTATGTGGGCAATCAACATATTCTTCACCTTGCCTGAATGGCTCTCCAGCTTTGCCCTAGATATGTTTGTCTGCCTGCCTATTCCTCCATCATTGCCCTGCCTACCTGCCTTCCTATCAATCTGCCAGTTTCCCACCTGGGTGCCTGTTCTGCTGCCTGCTTACCCCACTGTTCCAGCCCTGTTCAGGATGAATGTCTAAGTTCAGATGGACTCTGTGTATTGCCCCCCCTCCCATCCACTGCCTGGATCCAAATCCAGTTTGAACAATAAAGCTCACAGGCTGATCTTGGGTCAGTCAGTCTCTCTCAAGATAAAATGGGGCGTGGTAAACTGCCTTGAGCTCCCTAGAGAAAGGATGGGAGAAAAATGAAATAAATACATGGGCCAGCACTGACTGGCTCATAGGGGGAGGGGGAGAGAACATAGAAGCTGTGATGCAAGTGATGAAAAAAATTAATAATATTTATGTACCCCGAACAAAAACAAAGAATGGCTCATCATCTTAAAATGTACATCACATTTAGGTTTCCACAATCTTTTACTAGTTGATTTTTAAACTGCTGAAAGATTTTGCAAGTACTGTACATACCAGCAACACAAACAGTAAAGCAATAGGCAGAATGATAAGGCCGCTCAGAAATCTGGCTTATGAGCAATATGCTTTGTTACAGGAATAGGTAATGGATCCAGTAATGGATGATAATTATAGACATGGTTTTCCTGATCTCAGCACAAGCAGTACACTGTGAGTAAATGCTTCACGCAGAAAACAAACGGTAGATAGATGACTGGTATTCTGTGCATGCAGCTTACAAATGTGCAAAGATGGATTCCCCTTTCCTCCTTCACAAGGAAGCTTGCCATGAAAGTGTAGCTCAGTGTGGTCTGGGCCAGACCGTCTGGCAACCAGTCTCAATCCCTGGTATCTACAGCTATGACTGGGAAAGACCACTTCCTGAGACCCTGGATAACAGCTTCCAACCAGGGTAGACATTATCATCTGTGTAACCGTGAACTTGAGGGAAGGTAAACAGCACTCCGTGTTTCAGCTGCATGCTACGCGCTGCGGCAAGGAGAGTCACGCCGGCCACATGACCACGGAGGCATCTTCGGACAACGCTAGCTCTTCGGCTTTGAAATGGAGATGAGCACCACACCCTAGAGTCGGATATGACTGGACTTAATTGTCAGGGGATACCTTTACCTTTAACCTTGGACCAGTGGTTTGATTCAGTATAAAGCAGCTTCATCTTCATGGTTTGCATTGGTGACTTTGGAAAATCTGCTAGAAAGACTCCATTTAGTTATGAATCAGATTTCTGACCCATGTTTCTGACCCATTTCTGACTCAGATTTCTGTTTTGTTTTCCATTTATTTTTCTCTTCAAATTATTAAACAGAATACGTTTAAGGATAACCTATTCCCTGCTCCAGTTTTTCAAGCATTCAAGTGATTTATTCATAAATAATGCCTTTTCCATTAAAGAAGCCCAAAACGTCAGAGAAGAGATGTTGTGCCATGTGGATCTGCCCCAGTAGTGTCACTGGGGGGGGGGGCGTATGGACCGCCCCGCACGACACCCTTGGGGGGATGGGACGGGACACCACTAGTGGCCAAAATTGTGAAAACTTTGTTTTTATGAATAATACCATCATGTTATATATCATTCAATATATTGAACTTTAATCAATCAATTTCAATCAATTTCATCTGTATTCTATCAAAAGTTACAGCCAAATAATCGGGGAAAAACCCTAGTGATGCTCTGATCTGCCCACAAAAGTATAAAAAAGCAAGGGTAGGTAGCACAACCACAAGAACGGAGCAAGTGTAAACAGAAGACTATTTTCCAGGTCACTTGCTTCTTGTTTTGGAGGGGTAGTGAGAGCCTGCTTAGTGTCCAGTCACATTAACTGTTTCTTAATTGTGCAAAAACAAATCTTTCACTTGGAGTACGTTGGAAATATATGGTTTATATTCGTTTCAATTAAAGTGTATAAGCAATGGCTAAGCACTTGAGCAGGCTCATTGATTTTAATGGAATGACTCTAGGATGGTAATTGAAACTAGTGGAAACAACTGGCCAGATGTAAGATGTTACTACTTTAACTGATAATTGCAGAGTAATTACTTAGTGTGATTCTGTAAGTGTATAGAATCTATACACACAGGCACAATCAATGCGTGGAGGTTGGTGGCAGGGGCCATGACTATGATCTGCACCTCCCTTCCATGCATTCATTGTACATGGTGACAAGGGCTTCTGAATTGCTATTCTATTGTTTGGCGAATGGCGGTACTGAATCCAGCACACCTCCCTGCCACAAATCATGAGCATTCTCATCAAGCTGAACACTGCGAGCATGAGGCTATAGCTCAGCGGTGGAGCAGTGATTTGCATATTGAATGTCCCAGATTCAACCAAGTAGCACTAGAAAGGACCCCTGTGAAATCCTGGAGACCAAGCCACTGTGAGACTGTATGACATTAGTGAGCTAGCTGGACCATATTCAGCATAAGGCAGCTTCATATGCTCAATGTATGTTCAGTTAGTAGGAACCTTTTGCAGAATAGCCATATATGCTACGTGAAAAGATCTTCGGATTAGGGTCTAGGTGTAAAAACCCATCATTGTATAAACTGGTTATGTTTACTCAGTACTTCGTTGGCCGAAAATTAGACATATTACAATGTAAGATTCTGAAAAATATAGACAATACACGTATAGAGATATAGGTGCAGTTCTTAGGACTACTGCAGTGGTTCCCTAACTGGGGCGTTGCGACGCCCCAGCCGGGAACAAAGGGTTGCTATGCCCTTAAGGGGCATGGCAACCCACGGTGACGTCGACGGCGCGCCCGGGATCGCACTGCCACCGCCGCGCCCGGGATCACCCGTTTTACCTTCATTGGTGGGCAGTGGGTGTCCGGCGGGGGTTGTGGGGAGCCTGCGGACCCCTCCGCGTAAAACCGGAAGTGGGTTGCAATCGCAGGCTCCCCACAACCCCCGCCGGACACCCACTGCCCACCAATGAAGGTAAAACGGGCAATCCCGGGCGCGGCGGTGGCGGTGGCGGTGCGATCCCGGGTGCGTCATCGCGACTCCTGGGAAGGCCACGCTGCTACTTAGAGCAGCGGAGGGCCTTCCCAGGAGTTAGGGAACCTCTGGACTACTGTAATTCATTCTGGCATAGTTCCCATTGGCCTGTAGATGTGACTTCACACAAATGCTTATCTTATGCAGTTAGTGATTGCAGTGGCAATCATGCAGCTAGAACAGGGGTTCTCAACCCCTTCCTGGCCAAGTACCACTCTTCTGGCACCACTCTTCTGAGTACCACCGGAAGTTGGTATCATCATCGTCCGTTACTTCCGGGTTTTCTGAGGCCAGAAAACGTAGGTAGGAGGCTCTAGGCGGTTGTTAGGGTCCTTCTCAGCATTCCCGAGAGGCTCGGCCAAAGGCAGGAGCCTCTCAGGAGCGAAAATGCAGCTCCAAAAGTGCCACATCGGAGCGGGGTTCCAGCGGTCCTGTGGTCCGAGTACCACCAGCAGTCAGCCGAAGTACCATGGGTGGTACGAGTACCACTGGTTGCGAACCCCTGAGCTAGAACGTTTGAATTGTCAAGGAGGAGATAAGACAATCAGCTGTGAGCCTCTTGATTTAAGTATTATGTGCAGAGTTGGACACCAAATAAACATGCCAACTATTGAGATCTTTGAAAGGAGCAATACCATGTATGCTTACCTGGGAGTAAGCCCCATTGAACAAAGTAGGACTTCTGAGTAAATATGCATAAGATTGCCCTTATCGCTTGCTTGGCCTTTCTGCATGTGTACACAGAAGCAAAACGTTACGAGTCATTATATTGTCCAATAACCAAACTATTTTATATACCCCAAGAGTTCCTCTGTGAACTTCAGAGAAATAAAAGAAGATAAGCATCCCTGCAGGGAGCTTTGACAATAATTTGGTCAATTATCTTTTTTTAAAGAAAAGAACGAAAAGTGAATTTAATCTTTCGAGCTTGTTTTTTGAGTGCTCCCTTGTGTGCCATGCTACATTATAATAATTCTCTTGTATATTACCAGTGATGTGTAATTACCATCTGAAAAAGGAACAATTGCTGGCATGGTCACTAATGAGCAATTTTTACTGTAGGCAACTTAGTTCGTGCAAAGCAATGAAGAAACCCTGGAGATGTAGAAGTCCTGGCTGATGACTAGTACTATTGTGTTCCTCAGAAATCATCACTGTATCCTTTCATTTTCAAACCTTGGTTAGATTTGAACAGATCCCCCAAAGAGAGAGGCCCATAGCAAGCATCTTCCCAGTCCTTGCATATGAAGTAGCCCTTAATGATCTCCTTGAGATTAAAAGCAATGCCATAGTGTTGATGAGTTTTAATTGAAAATATGTTGGCGCCAATTTTCTTTTGTCAACAAATTCGGACAAAATATAAGAAGCAATTATACAACATCCCAAACAACCATTAACAACCCATCATAAGAGATAAATGAACTTGCACAATGTTTTAATGTAGCATTGTGTTCTTTCATATTGCATCCAAGGTTGTTGCATTACGCAATTCGACAAGCATGAAAAATGATTTGCTTTCTAGTTTCAAAAATAGTTCTGTAGTGTTTTCACCTGGTTAGTAATGCACTGTTGTACAACTTTTGCAAATAGGGGGATAGGCAGTTCCCAGGCCTGGCCGACCAATCCTACCCCCCTGGAATGCCCCATTCCACCCTTCCCAAGCCCCTCCGTCGCCTGGTGGGGAACTCACCTTCCCTGGTGGGTGCAGCTCCAGATCTCGGGCGAGTAGAGCAGCGCTAGCCTTGGCACCGGTGCTGCCTACTCACCGGGTGCCGGTAACATGCTTTACGGCACATTTGCGACATCCTAGACCGGCAGAGCAGTGCTCTGCCAGTCTAAATTATAGACAGGATTGGCCTGCCCATTTCGGACTATCCTTCTTTGGTGCCTCTTTTTTTTTTTTAAGGGCTGAATTAAACATTATGATAACTAAACTACAGAGTGGAGTCACAGTAACCTTAAAAGCTGCTGCAATGCTGTGATTGTGGTTATATTTTTCCCTTTCTGGGTTTCCCTATAATATTCATCCTCCAAGAGCCAAACAAGATGTGATGTGGGAGATCCATGACATTTTCATTTTTCAAAAAGCAGTTGCGGTTGGGAGTAATTTGGATTGGGGCCATAGTATTTGAACACTTTCCACTGTGTTGTGGCTCCCTTCCAAAGCAACTCCAAGTTGTTTTTGAAAAAGAAAATTCCCATTTCACTATATCTGCAAATTTTGTGCCTCCATGTTTTCCCCATCTGTGGTTAATTCAGTGGTGTGATTTCAGTCAGGGAATTGGCGTAGGACAGAGGTTCCCAAACTTCCCCCCATGTAAATATTTGCGGGGGGTGGCTATGGTGCTTCCGGGATCATGCCGCTGCCACCGGAGGAACAAAGGGGTATTTTTAGCCCTACCTGGGGTCTTGCCGGGCCTCCGGAGGGGGGGAGAAAAACCGGAAGTGGGTTGCAATCGCGATCTGGAGCTGTTTTGAGGTGCGGGGAGGCCTGCGGAGGGGGTCCACAGGCTCCCTACCCCCCCCCAAAGAAGCGCTGTCGCCATCACCATGGGTCGCCACTCCCCTTATTAAGGGAGTAGCAACCCATTGTTCCCGGCTGGGATGTCACAACACCCCAGTTTGGGAACCACTGGCATAGGGCATAGGATTAAACTTCCCTCTCTCCATGTCGGACACTGAGCCTGTTCTTTGGCATTTCCCTCCCTCTCAATTGTATGATTTTAGAAAAAGGAAAAAGACATTCGATCTTTTAGTCACAAAACTCCCATGTCATGACTAGTTTGGCCCGCAGCAATTGTTGTTTTTCCCTAAGAAAGGGGGAATAAGTGCCGCTGTTGTGGCTGAAGGAAAAGTCAGTGCTGAGTAATCATGTACTACATGAGAAACAGAATATTTTCTAGAGGGATGGGGATGGTGGTGGAAGAGAATGAAAGAAGCTACTTGTGTACGTAGATATGCAAGTGTGTGTGTTGTAAGTATGAAGGGATTGAAGCATATGTGGCCTGACTGTTAGCCAGGAGATTCAGGTGACTGAGGTTTAAATAATAGGCACAGGTCAGAACCTCTATCACCTGTTAGGAAGGTGGAGGGCATTGGAATGGGGAAGGGCTTCTGAGCTTTGTTCTAGCTCCTTCTGCTCCTAGACTACTACTCGAGGTAAGAAGTTCCTCAGAGTATTTTCTAATTTGTGGGGTGGGACGGGAGGAGTGCTGAGACTGCTGGAACTCTGAATGTGGGCATTATTTATTTTATTTATTTATTTTTCACCTTTTTATACCGCCCTTCCTCCAAGGAGCTCAGAGTGGTGTACATATTTCCTCCCCTCCTTTTTGTCATCACAACAACCCTGTGAGGTAGGTGGGACTGAGAGATAGTGACTGGCCCAAGGTCACCCAGGAAGCTTTGTGGCTGAGCGGGGATTTGAACCTGGATCTTCCAGGTCTAAGTCCAACTCCCAAACCACTACACCATCACTACAGCTGCCTCTTACACTCCCAATATTAGATCTAGTTGCAGAGATCTGTAGTATAATATGAATTGCGCAAAGTTGAAAATACTCCTGATATATTTTGGTTGGATGTGGTTTAGACAAATTGAGAGACTTATCCAAAGTTGCCTAGCAAGTAAAACTCAGACGACTAGGATGCAGAATGCAGAGTTCCAAAGAGTTCCATGCGCTAAGCAAAAGCCTCAGCATCACCTCTGGAAGGCAAGGCTGAAATCTGATCAGCGTAGTTGGCAGCTCTGAAGACATAAAATGAGCAATGCGGTGTCTGCCAAGTAAGGGTGACATTGCATCTTTGATCATTACAGTAGCTGAATAAATTGGGTGACTGGATGGTAGGGCCAGGCCCAAGCTCTGGTTCAGGCATTATCACATTATCCCCCAAATTATGGGTAAACATATTTAGGGGGGGTAGCCATGTTAGTCTGTAGCAGCAAAAACAATAGTCTTGTTGTGGTACCTTAGAGATCAGCAGATTTATTATAGTATTAAGTGGACTGTAGTCCATGAAAGCTTATGCTACAACAAATGTTTTATTCTTTAAGATGTCATGGGATTCTAGGAGTTTGCAAACTTCTCAATCTAGGAGTTTGCAAACTGTGGTTAAGAACATGAGCTGTGAGCTTGAAACCCTGCCTGAATTTCACCCCAGCTGTGAACTCAAAAGGCAGCTGTAGGCAAATTATGGTTAGGGAAGTTTGAGTAGTGCTGCTTGTCATGCTGGGGTGAGAAACATGGCAGCCATGTCCTTCTTTGCGTCTGATGGACGCACTAAGCTTAACCCCCATCTGTGATCTGGGGATAATACTGGTGTAACATATGCAGTTGTTGCAAGGATTGTTGATGTGATGTGATGTGCTTCAAACACTGAGAAAAGCTGTGTTGTTGTTTAGTCGTTAAATCGTGTCCGACCCTTCATGATCCCATGAACCATATCCCGCCAGGCCTTCCTGTCCTCCACTATCTTCCTGAGTTCGCTCATTTTCATGTTCGTTGCATCGGTGATGCTGTCTAACCATCTCATCCTTTGCCTTCCCCTTCTCCTTTTGCCTTCAATCTTTCCCAGCATCAGAGTCTTCTCCAGAGAGTCCTCTCTTTGCATTAGGTGGCCAAAATATTTGAGTTTCAGCCTTAGTATCTGTCCTTCCAGGGAACAGTCAGGGTTGATTTCATTTAGAAAAAAGCTGTAGAGTAGAAAAGCTGTAGAGTAGACAAATGCGAAGTAGTACTGTACTAATAGGGCAACCAAGTATTGGGAGGGGCTGTGATATAGAGGGGATGACTATTGGGTGAAACTTCAAAGCTGTAAACTGGCTTTTGCAGATCCCTCTTTTGAGAGCCATTTTGGAGCTTCTGGGTCAAGATCTGAAACAACCTGATTTGTGCTGCCTCATTTTTAAAGTCTGAAGCAGTAAACACATCCCTGCTAGAGAGACTATTTATAGCTCAAAGCCAAGATATAGAATTATATAACTATCATTGAGTTATTGTGCATAGAGTGTAAGACCTTTCAAAATGAAGGGACGGATCCGTACACAACTCTTTTTATGGTTGCAGCCTAAATAAGGTCGTCATCCCACCCTCCCATAATTTTCAGTTTATAAATATGAAGATACAAACAATACTGACTCAGATGCCGAGTTAAGACATTTGATTTATCTAGCCCAGTGCTCACTTCTCTAACAGCAGCTCTCCAAAGACTCAGGTAGTCCTGCTTTCAGTCCTGCTACCTGAGGCCCTTCTACCTGGAGATGCTGGGGACCGAACCTGGGTTCTTCTGCATTCAAAACACGTGCTAAGTCACTGAGTTATGAACTCTCACCTTGAAGTGAGATTCAGACCAGTAGTTTCCCAATAGATAGCTCAGTCTCCTAGAAAGTATGCTACACCAGCCACCGGCAAACATATTGATAGGTGACAAACGTATTCCATAGGATTCATGGTAGCATACATAAGGTTTCCTGAGCTGGAGAGCTGGTAAATCAATGTACCTAAGACAGTGAAATAGAAATCAGGAACTCCCAGGTTCAAATATAACTTCTGCTGTGATCTCTCCAGGTCAGACCCCTTCCCGGCCAAGTACCACCTCTGGCGTCACTCTTCTGATGTGTACCACCAGAAGTGACTGGCAATGACATCATCGCCAGTTTCTTCTGCGTTTTCATAGACCAGAAAATGCAGGTAGGAGGCTCTGGGCAGATGGGAGGTCCCTTCTTAGCATTCCCGAGAGGCTCAGCCAAAGGCAGGAGCCTCTCGGGAGCGAAAACATGCTTCCAAAAGCGCCGCATCGGAGTGGGGTTCTGGTGGTCCGGCGGTCCAAGTACCACCAGCAGTCGGCTGAAGTACCACTGGTGGTACTAGTACTACTGGTTGAGAATCCCTGCTCTAGGTGGTCGTAGTGGGTTCCCTTTCACCTTCAGCTCTCCAACTGCATATGGGGATACTTATCTTGCAGGTTTGTTGTAAGGATTAGAAGAAGATAATACATATGAAGCTCTTTGAAAGCGCTATACAAATGCTAAGTATGATTTCCATGCTATCTCCCATCCCATCAGTGGCCAGCCCAGGGTTGCTAGATGTCAGAATTTTGGCCTGAGACTCAAGGTTTTGAAGGGCCGTGTTTGGCTATCCAGGCCGGTGTCCCAGTTTCTAGTTGCCTGTCATCTCTGCTGCCTCTCCACTCCTGTCCTCCATTCAAAACTGAGTACAAATGCTGTTGTGCTGCTCCAACTCCTCTAATTGATCTGAAAGGCAATGAGGAGGCAGATCCATTAACCACTGGCAACTATGTGACATTACCAGATCCTTCCTCTTCAGTCTCAGGCCAGTGGCATACAAACGCCCTGCGGGAGTTATATGGTTATATTGGGGGTTATATGGTTGCAAAACAGCCATAGGTTCCATGGATAAAACATCCGCTAGCATGAAATGAAGAGGCAGTCATAAGCAACCTCCTGGCTTTAGAAGTAGGTTTTCTCTGTGCCAGGTGCAAGGGAGCGGCAACAGGTCCAGGTATCTTGTTGTCTTGTGTGCTCCCTGAGGCATCTGATGAGATACACTGTGAGATACAGGAAGCTGGACTAGACGGGCCTTTGGCCTGATCCAGCAGGGCTCTTCTTATGTTCTTATGGGAGGGAGGGCCGCAGCGCAAAATGACACACACACCCATGCCATCACAATCCGGAAGTGACATCACTGGCCTGCCCCTGGAAACGGCACCTGGTTGGGGGTGACCTTTCGCACTGTCGCCTACCCAGCAAGGATGCTTCAGCACCCTCCAGGAACCTCCAAAGCGGCGCGAAAAGCTTGCCACCGCTACTGTTGAATTGCCGCCGATATGACGGCTGACACACACACACCCCGCTTGTCACCCGTGGGCTCCCCGGTGACATCTCTGTCTCAGGCTTGAGGGTGCCTCTGACCTGGTCATCCCAGCCCAGGCCCCTTCATTAGCATTAGCAAAGTTGCTGCCTCATAAGCCTTTAATTCCTGGATTTTTAATTTTTTTTTTAGCCAAGACTAGATGCTCTTGTAAAAACAGTTTTGAATATGTAGTATAATCATTCTAAATGGATTTGAATTAATATGGACTGTGCTTTGCCAGACCATGTTGACCCTTCTGATCTTAATCCTTCTGACCCTTCTGATCGGTGTATAGCCATAGCTGTGCCACCTCTCAAGTCATCAGTCAGAAGTGTGTCTCTCTTTACATCGTATTGATGCTCTGGGAGGAGGGAGAGGAGAAGTTGAACTGCAGCTAATCTAGGAAGGGGCTTTTCCCACAGAAGATTCTGTCAGACACTACTTTTGTGAGATGCCTTGTGGCAAACTGTATGACAAAGCAGCTGTAGTCGGGGAAAGCAACAGCAGCTCATCAGGCTGACTCACTATTTTTTCTTTGGGATTTATGTTAAAACAGCAGACGTGTCTGGCTTTCAGAAAAATGCTATATCTAAAATATTAATGTTTCCCAGCACAGTCGCATATTTTGTGCCTGACTCAATACCATAGTTCTCAATTAGCTTGTATCAAGGTTTGAAGGACCAGAGGAAATATGATTTCCATGCAATTGGCATTAAAAGTGGTAGAACAAAGTCAGCATCTGTTAAAAAGGATGTGAGACTGAACTGGCATAAACACACATGTGATTACTTGCAGCCCAATCTTACGTACAGGGTAGCAAGTTCCTCTGTGTTCAATGGAGTTTTGCCCAGGTGAGTGTGCATAGGATAGTGGCCTTGAAGCAGTTTGTGGTTCACAAATAAACCTCCTCCTGAACATTTCCATATGATGATACAATCAAATTAATAAATATTCAATTTTTGATCCTTGACACAACCCCCTGAACTGGCCTTACATTATTATTTTTGTCACCTTTCTCCCATTTCTGATCCCCACACACACAGCATTGTAACCAGCATTTTCACTGCTTTAAGTAAAACCGCTTGCTTATATATCCTACTACTTGTAAACATTGTCCTAGTTAACATGTGTCTGTGTTCAAAGTCACATGACGCTTGTGCACATGCAAATACGCACAGTGTAATAACAACCCCCACCCCCACCCCACCCCACCCCCGGGCTAATCTAGACACCTCAAAAGCTTGCAAATCTTAGCCCACAGTTGAGCTTTTGAGATTATGGCAGGGTTAAATAAGGGAAGCATCCGTGGGCAGATAATCCTTTTTGAGGATGCAAACACTTCCGTCTGAGAGATTATGAACAATGCATTGATGTTTCCAGTATGAGAAGTGTTTAAAGCCAGGGTTTCAGACAAGTATTTTCCAGCCCTATTTGGAAATACCAGGGGTTCAACCTGGGACCTTCTGCGTACAAAGCATGTCCTCTACCACTGGACTAGATCCCTTCCCAGGTACCACTACTACTGAGCGTACACACCCTCCTCATACAGTCTATGTTTATTTATGGGGTGTGTTTAAAATTGCACTTCTCTATTTTTCTTCCCCCTTTTCCATTCTTTCACACCTTCCCAATGGACCAAGCCAGTGCCCACAAAACAAAGAATACATTGGTAGCACAATCCTATCCAACTTACACCAACAGTGTAACCAGTGGGGGAGGGCAGGGCAGCAAGCTTTAGAGGGGAGGGGATATTTAAATCCCCTTTGAATCCCCCGTTTGGAGGGGATTTGAATCCCCTTTCCATTCTGGGACCTCCCGTTCTCACTGCATTGCTGGTTATACCGATGGTGTAAGTTGGATAGGATTGTGCTATCAGTTTGTGATGGCACAGAGAGTCTCAATGCCTATAGAGGGCTACTGCACACAAATTGCTTGCAGTGTGGAAATAGGCAACACAGAGAACTGCTTCAAGCATGCAGTTCATGTGTACAGACCTCGGCGCACTACAGTTTGTAATTTCTCATCTGCCCACACTTCTTGCTCCTGTTTGACCTTGGCTAGTGTGCATTGCCTTTGTGACTGGGGATGTTCTCTCCTTCTCTGCTGACTGGGCCACTTCACAAAGCAAATACTCCCTCCTCTTGTTGGGTCCATGCCACATACAGAGAAAAGAACAGCAGGAAGGCAGAGTACATGGAAGAAATGCTGCAGTAAGAGTGGATACGTAGAGAAATGGCCAAGCACAGCAGAAAGTATAGAACTAGGGGATGAGTTACGTTATACCCTTCCTTGCTGACTGCTCCTGTGCATTTTCCAGAATGCAGCAAAATAATGGCATGTCTGTCCAAACTGCAGAGTTTCTTGCTGTGTATCTTTTGTTTCTTTTGTGAAACCTAAAGTAGTGGGTTGTATCCTAACAACTTTCTCTTCAAAATCTGCTCCCAAGGGTCTCTCAATGCTTGGTGCAAATTTTCAGGTGTCTACAGAGAAATGAGGGAGGGGCAATGTCAGTGAAAATCACACCCCCTTGCACTATAACGGGTTCTCAACCTTTGGAGGCCCGGGTACCCCCTATCACGGTCCAATTTTCTGAAGTATCTCCTGCTAATTAACTGCTAATTAATTGGATTAATCAATTAATTTAGGTAATTAATCATTAAATAAAAAGTACTAAAACAATTTTAAATGTGAAAAATGTCTTATTTAACTCTCTCTGTGTGTGTGTGTGTGTGTGTGTGTGTGTGTGTGTGTGTGTGAGAGAGAGAGAGAGAGAGAGAGAGGTGCAAAGATCTCTTTTTTTCTCTGTCACACTTCCCAAAATCAGCTCCTCCCTCCCCCACCCCACCAAAGTACATTTTCCAAAGTACAAAAATAAGCCCAAAACCAAAATCAGAGAGACAGAAGGGCTCTGAAAATAATTAAAACTTAAAATCCATGTTAATTAACACTTAATTAGCTGCTAATGGGGCAGATAAGGGGCAGAGCTTGGCGTACCCCCAGCGAAGTCTGCATACCCCTAGGGGTACCCGTACCACAGGTTGAGAACCCCTGCACTAAAAGAAACCCTTCCCATTGGCTGAAAATGTTCTTAGCATACAAACCAATCTGTTTAACTCAGTAAAGATAGACGATACATCTATGTTGGTACCATGCAATTATTATTTATGGTGATCACTGTTTTGAAATTTGCTTTTTCATGAGAAACTGCAAGGATCATTTCCATATATTTGCTAAATCAGTGGTGGCCAACCTTTCAACATGAATGCTCCTGGCCCTTTAAATGGTTGCATAGGTGAGGGCATTTTAGCAGGTGCAGCTGCTTTAGTAGCACCATCAGCACTTGCAGCTGCCCAGATTCTGTCGTGGAAGGCTGGCCACCCCTGTGCTAAATTATGGCAACCTTTAAGAGGTTTTGGGAAATCTATTTTTTACTTGAAATAAACCAGCTGAATTCTTACTATTTTTGCCAAAAAACATTGACCTGGTAACAAGACTTTAATCTCCTTTTAATCCTGCAGCAGATACCAAAGGGGAGGGGGGAGAATCAGGCCTGGGAGGGGGGGTGGGATTGGCGGCACTGGCGCACACTGAATCCTATGTTCCCTCCCGGGCTTTAAAGCCTGATATGGAGCTTCTCGGTCCTGCGTCAGCAATTTAGCTGGTGCAGTTCCGAGTAGCCCGTTGTGTAGGCTGGGGCTGAGGAGACTTCCAGCCTGCTCCTTCCCAGTGCTGGATACAGCGTGGGCCGCCCAGCCCTGCTGCACTGGCGCTGGTTAGGATTGGGCTGTATATGTTCCTAAATGTGAAATAAATCTTTAAGAGCCTTACAGTCTTTTACTCCAGGGATTTCCGTCAAAGAGTAAAAGACTTGACGATCGCAACATCAATTCTGTTTCTCTTTGGTTTGCAAATAAAACCTACTTAATATCCTGCCCTCTGTCTTAGTTCCACAGAAATGTTTGTTCTGTCAGTTACAGAAGGATAGCTTTAGCTGTAGCTATGTACAGTATAACAGGAAGATTTCCAGTGCAGTTGTATCACAGCACCATCTAGTGCTTCTAGAAGAACAGGAAGGAGTTCTGGCAGGTTTTTTTTTTCTAACCACCATATTGCTAAAGCAGGGAGCACCACACAAAAGCTTCAGGTAGTGCAAGACCTGTGCATTGTTTCTCTCCTGCAAGCTAAGCATGAATTCATTTCTCTTATTGTTTACTTTAGCCTGACTGTTCTTCATTCAGAACCAGATTCATATTAGAACCATGAGTTATTGAGAGATGTGGAGCGGCTGCTCTTCCTGGGGATGTTTAGCATAGTAGTGCAGTATATGATTTGATAGCATCATGCTGCCCACTTTCCCTGTTCTCCACTATAAGAAAGGAAGTATGGGTGAAGGTTCCTATAGAAGGATGGAACTGTATGTGTCAAATAGGTTTGGCACAGTTAGTGTGGCAATAAAGGAGAACTTCTGTAGGGCTTTGTTTCAATTTGTATTTTGTATTGCATGTCAGGTAGAATAAAATGATGTACAGTACAATTTATGGGAGATGCTATGAATTAGATGCTGGATTTTTGAAGATTTGATGGGATAATGTGGATTCTTTGGACAGAGGTACTGTACTGGAAATAATTAGAAGTGTAACTGGGGATATTTTAACTCCACAATTAGTCTTGTATAATTTAAGGAATAAAGTAGGAAGAAAGTATAGGAATATGGTTAGTTAATTAGATTGCAATCCTTTGCTCATTTACCTGTGAGCAAGCCCTATTGATCATAGTGGGGTATATTTCAGAGTAAGCACGCATAGGACCATGCTGCTAGGCTCTAAAATCATGATAGCACAGATTGGAGCAGTCCTAAAACACCTGTGATCAAAGCATGGTATAGGAACGTTTGCACTGTCATAGTTACAGTATATACAAAAATTTAGGGGTGGGAGAGCCAGGATGGTGTAGTGGTTCTCAACTTAGACCTGGAAGATCCAGGTTCAAATCCCTGCTCAGCTTCCTGGGTGATCTTGGGCCAGTCTAACACAGGGTTGTTGTGAGGACAAAAGGAGGAAAGGAACTACTGTATGTATACCACCCTGAGCTCCTTGGAGGAATAAATGAACTAACAGCCCAATCCTGAGTAAGATGCAGCAACCAGCCTAAAGGGCTGGCTCCTGCATCCTAGCCCCATTGTGTGTTGCACCGGCACGACCCAGGCTCACCTTGGGGGAAGCCTTGGTGTAAGCGGTGCAGGCCCCAATGAGCCTCCTTGGAGACCGAGTAAGGCCGGGAAACATTTCTTACTCAAAGAATAAGTAAGAAACACAATAAAGGCTAGGAAACACTTCTTACTTAAAGTGCTAAACTGATCGCTACATTTCATGTCATAAGCCTAATTTTAAAAGCTTGTAAACCTGTAGTCTTGAAGGCCAACAACCTGCTTTCTTTCTGAAATTAGGGTGAAGACAGACATAAGATTTTAAGTATGGTGAAAGTGGTTTGAAGATACTTTTGCTACACTGAAAGCAAATGCATTTTTTTAATGTCTGAAAAGACATGCTAAGGAAACACAGCTGTACCAAATACAGTAGGCCCTCCGTATCCATGATTTGAGCTTCCGCAGATTTGACTCAATGCGGATGCTCGCGGATATAGCGGCCAATGTAAAAAAACTTTTAAAAAGAAAAAGCAACCTTTTTGCTGGCAAACTGCTGCATTCTGCTGGCAAACAGCAATGCATTCTGGGATGAGCCTGGGAAAGGAAAAGGAGTTGCGGGCCCCGGAACAGGCTTCCGGAGCGCGATTTCCCCTCTAAAGGCCTGAAAATGAAGTGGTTTGCCAGCGAAAAGCTAAGGAAAACTCTTTTTAACTTTTTTCTTTTTAAAAGTTTTTACATTGGCCCCCTTATCTGAGACAGTGGACTTTACTATCTGCGGATTTCAGTATCTGCAGGAGTTCCGGGAATGGAACCCTGGTGGATACCGGGAATGGAACCCTGGTGGACACTGTATCTGTCTTACTGACCACTTTACATTACAGCAACCTTCTCGTCCCATCTTTGGGACAGTTTTGCAATGGTTTTGAAAATGTTCTTGCTCCGGGGGAAGGCTATGACCACACACACACACACACACACACACACACACACACTGAATTTTAAAATAATTGTAAGATCGACAGTCTATCTGAAGCAGAAGAGGAAGGACAAGACTGACAGGTGATCCTGCATGTACTGTACGTTCATGTGGAAGGGTCAAACTTGACCAATCAGCAGAATTCAGACCAATCTAGACCAGGCATTCCCAACCTGTGGTACACGTACCCCTAGGGTTACGCAGGCTGGGGGTACGTGAGACGCTAATCGCAGCAGCTGATAACAGGCAGCGGCTAAAGTGGTTTTATTCCAGGTTGTGGGTCATCCCGCTTGCTCCGCAACCTGGAAAAACAGCCTAGGCCCTGCCAATGTCCCCAATAGCTCCTCCTACCTGTTCTCCTATGCGCCACCATATTGGATCTCGTGAAATTTCGTGAGATCCAAGATGGCAGTGCACAGGAGAACAGGTAAGAGGAGCTACCAGGGACATCAGCAGGGCCTAGGCTTTTTTTCCCGGGTTGCGGCGCGGGCAGATCCTCCGGGTTGCGGCGCGAGTGGGAGGCCGCAACCTGGAAGAAAACCAATTTAACAGGCGGCAAGTCCAGGGGGTACGCGGGGCAACTGGAGGCCCGCGTAGGGGGAACGCAGGCCTCCAAAGGTTGGGAACCCCTGATCTAGACCAAATGGCAGATTTGATCTCCAACCTTGTTATATGTCTGCAAATAGTTGTTAAATGTTGGCAAAAAGTAGCCCTGTGGCCTCCCAATCCAGATTGGGATCATGGCACTATGGGGAATTTAATTCTTTCTTCAATTTCACTTGAAGGATAAAAAATCACTTTTTCCTCCCCTCCCCAACCCAGTTACTGTTTGCTAAAATCAAAAGAGATGGGAGAGCCTGTTGTAGTTCTCTGCCATCTTGTCTAACTTGACTTTGTAACAGCTGTTGAGAGCATTACGTCTGTCTTCACTCTGAGTGTAGCATTTACAGCCTTTGGGAGCTGTGTGAAGATATACTGCATACTGAAATGTCGTTCGTTGTGTTTCTCCAGAACCTTTATATCAGCTGCAAGCTCAATGTGGATTCAACTGTAGACAGACTCAAGGAGTTTGCCTTGTGGGGCTCCATGTCATAGCAACCTAGATAGTCTGAAAAGGACAGCTGAATAATTTGATCTAGAAAGCTTAAAGGTCACAAATATGGGCTGTAACAGCTGTATTCGTACACAGCATTTCGAATGATGTAACTGCATTGCCTAGAAATGTCTGGAATGTGACCATCGCTTTAAGCAGGATTAGGAAAAAGCAAACTAGTTTGAGCCAGTCTCCCCCACTTCTTTTTTGCAGAAGGGCCCATGCCAGAGCACTGCTTGATTAAATCCTGAAGGGGAACTGCTAAACTGTCATGTCTATCTGGCTGTTTAATCTCTCAGAAATATAAAAAAAATGAAACTTCAAAATGAAATTCCTTTGCCCGTGGCCTCACTGAGCTTACTTTGTGCTTTGTTAAAAGGGTTGATGAAAATGGTATGGCGCAGGAATCTGGCACCACTTAGTCAATTATAATATACAAGTAAAATGTCAACTCAGATCTTATAGCGATAGCAGAATCGAAGTGTTCAAAATGTATAATGCTGAAAGTTGCAGATGAAATCAATTCCTTGATATTTCATTCACGAATGTCTTTCTCTAAAAAGAAGAATAAGCATAACTGTACAAATTCTGAATAGTTCTGTCTAAAATATTGTAGGAGTGCAGGTTCTCATCTGGTTTTCCCTGCTAGCTGTTTAGAAACACTGCCTTAGTGTGGAAACGGTAGATATACTACAGTGGCAAGGGAGTAGATAATATACAGACCCTGAAAAGATTTGAATTTGGTATATGAAAGCATCTCAGCTTAAGTGGCAGTAATGAAAGCCCGAAGGCGTAATTCATTAGCATTTCATTTACCCAAAAATGCTTCCCAGTGTTCATTCAGTTTATCTGTGATTCCTGCAAAGATTTGCTGTAACAATAACAAATGGTAATAAAATTATACTGTACTCCAGATGCCAAGTTGGGGTCTTAGTTATATTTTTATTAGAAGTAGAGGTATTGGACACACAGTTTTGATCAGATAAATTGACTCCAATACCTCGTGTGTGTGTGTGTGTGTGTGTGTGTGTGTGTGTGTGTGTGTGTAACAATAATAACAATACTAATAATAACAAAGGGGTCCTATATAACATCAGAAAACATAGGAGTTGGTAGAATGTTCGATCACCCATCAGAACCAGAGTAGTCTTTGGGCACGGGGGCCGAATGAGTGCAGTGCCTAGTGGTTAGTGACTACCTTCTCACCCTCCCCACTGGTCAGACTGGGAATTACTGGGAAAAATTATATCTTTTGCTGCCCATCACCCAAGGCTGGGGGGAAAAGCCCAGATGAGAAGAAGCCTCCTTGAGAAAACCTCTCCCCCACGTTAGGAAGGAGCTCCTAAATCTGAGGCCTCTCTTAAAACCAAATAGTATCAAAATGTAATGGTCTTGGCAAGGTGTGACCCACACAATGGTGGCCATTTTCTGGCTGGAGCTGGTCACAGCCTATATGTCTGCAGTCAGCCAGGTCTTGGAATAACAATGGCTTAAGCATTTACACATGAAGAGTCTTCTGTCTGTACTCCTGAAAAGTTCAGGTCACTGGAAAATAACTTGGAGCTTGGTGGTGTGTGCTTCAGAGGTTAGACCATTTGCAAGCCAAAGCATTACAGATATAGACAGGAAAATTTTCCCCAAATACCTATGGGGTGAGATACATTTTGATTGTTTTTTCACCAGACCTTTGCCAAACCTTTTACCAAACATCTATATGTGCCATTGGGGGTGGTGAAAAACACTAGTAGTTGTATGGTCCAGGGGCTCCTGGTATTGATCCACACAGAGGTGAGGGAGGAGGAAGTAAAATTTGAAAAGATATATACCCTGTTTCCCTGAAAATAAGACCCACCCTGATAATAAGACCTACCGTCATTTTGCATTATTTTTGCTGGCACTCGGCAATATAAGTCCTCCCTGAAAGTAAGACCTAGCTAGGATCATCAGCCAGACGCGACCCCTCCGGCATCCCCTGCGACACCCCCCCCCGGCACTTACTTTGACCAATTTAAGCTTTGTTCTTTCCCAAGGGTGCAAGGCCTGCACAGCCTGCACTCGAGTCCTCCACCATAGAGACAACGTGCTAGAGAGACTCTGCAAGGTTGCAGCCTCCTTGCAGGCCTCTCTAGCATGTCGTCTCTATGGTGGAGGACTCCGGGGGGTTGCACCACAGGTTGGGAAAATAAGACCTCCCTGAAAATAAGACCTACTGCATTTTTTTGGAGCCAAAATTAATATAAGACACTACCTTATTTTCAGGGAAACACGGTATATATCTTAGGTATTTTCAGTCTGGCAGCAAGCAATGACATTAAGATAAATGGGTGACATTTGCTATTTTAATTTCTTGCCCTTGTGAAGCATATGAAAATCACAGAGAAGGGATCCTTCATCTGACACGGATATGGTCTCGGGAGCCTTCATCTTACAGCTAATTCACACATTACTTTTTCTTGCTTATTTCTTCTTTGTTCCACTTATGTCATTGTGCTGCTTTTGGGAGCAGCACTTCATGAGCTCCTATCTCATGAGATGCACTTTATTCCTCATCTAAAAGGAAAACAAGAAAAGAATGCTTCATTAATGTTTCAAAATATTGTTTCCATTTCCCAAGAGGCCGAAGCTCCAGGCATAATTTTTTTACATAGGGTCTGCTTGCCTGTGAGAAAAGAGCATGGAAGAAAAAGCATTTTTGTGATACATATGTACAAATGTACATGTTGTGCATGGGAGAGCAGGTAAGGGAAAGATGCATAGCACTAACTTATAAAGCAGCATTAGTTCTGTAGAAACCACTTGGGTGGTTCCAGGGCTCATTCCAGCTAAGCTCTTGAGCCTTCTCCTGAGCATAAGGTATGTCCTAAGTAGCCTCCAGTCATTAATGTTCATTGAAAATCTTAAGAGCTCTAGAAACATCAGCTGATCCACCTGCATTTGCTAGCAAGCAATCAAGTTTTTTTTAAAAAAGATGGTGGTCACTTGACTCCACTCAAGTAATATTTCCATTACAATAAGAAGCACAAAGTAAAAGAGTGAGTTGGCCTTCAGTTACACATTGTAGCATTGTGAGGATTACTGTATATGCCCATATGCACAGTGATGCATGCCTGGCCAAGATAAAACTGATAAAACCCCATTAGATGCATGCTTCCAATTCAACAATAGGTCTGCTTCGGTTGTGATGCTGCTGAACAGAGAGAATGTTGGAAGCCAGACCCAGGGAAGAAGAAAAAAAGGAGACTAAATGTGACTGCCAAAACAAAAAGTTTCATGCATGCTTGAAAGCTCGCTGTGCCTAACACAGTGAAGCCAACTCTTATTGTGATAGACCAAATAATAAATGAAGCGGTTAAATATATTTTAAGCCTATGAATCAACCCAGCATTATGCAAATTCATCATGCGTACCATCTACTTGAGCTCCCATAACTGGAATAGCACTGCTGAAGCACACACATGCCTTAGCAGACAACACATGAATCAGCCTGATGAATCACAGAGCATTGATGATTGATTGATTATAGAATTACTGTATTGATTCTATAGCATTATCAGAAGTTGCTAAAAGTCACTTGCCAAAGCTCAGCTCTGCTTAAGAGCACCTATTCAAGGGAAAGGGAGTAATAATTATAAACCTTTTGAATGTGTTTTGTGGAACATGGACTTTGCTTATTGATTTCTGAAAGTTGTATCACCACCAAATATCAAGGCTACAAAAATTTCCATGATCACAATGGTGCATTATGAAAATATATAAATCAGCACTGTCAGTCCTACTATGAATATCAGATTTCAAAACACACACACACGTGTGTGTGTGTGTGTGTGTGTGTGTGTGTGTGTGTATGTGTGTGTATGAGGTGGTGCACTGTTGCCACAATGCCAGTTATGCTGTTCACCACTGTCTACTTTCTCAGGTTACCTCATTTGACTGTGTCAACAGCTGCCCTAGTGATCTTTTTTCAAGTTTTAACTCTAGTGTTGTTTTCACTTTTCTCATCTGGTAAACCATTCATAGTTTGTGGCCCATTTCCTCATCAATGAATCATCTTGCATCTGTAGTAACTTGCAGGAAATATAGAATGTTAGAGTTGGAAGGGACCTTGGAGGTCATATAGTCCACCCCTTGCTCAGTACAGGATGCTACAGGATGCTACAGCATCCCTGACTGGTGGCCATTCAGCCTCTGCTTGAAAACCTCCAATGAGGGAAAGTCCACAACTGCATGAGGCAGACTGTTCCAGTGCCGGAGAGCTCTTACAGTTAAGGAATTCTTCTTGTTTATTCTAAATCTACTTGCCAGGACACAGTTTTCCAGTTTGAGGTCAGCTGCAATAGTGCAGAATAGAGTGGAACTATTCTTGTGATCTGGGCTCTATGCATCTGTTCATGCAGCCCAGCATTGCATTAGCTTTTTTTGCAGCTGCATCACACTGCTGGCTCATGTTCAGTTTGTGGTCTGCTAGGACACTTAGATCCTTTTTACACATGCTGCTGCCAAGCCAGGGCTCCCCCATCCTGTACTTGTGCCTCTGATTTTTGTACCTGTATGCAGCACTTCACATTTGTCTCTATTGAACATTATCCTGTTGATCCCAATGATCAAGCCTCTCAAGTTTGAATCTTGATTTGATCTTCCATGGTGTTAGCTATCCCCCCCTAACTTTGTGTCATCCGTAATTTGATAAGTATTCTCTCTACCCCCTTGTCTAGGTCATTCATAAAGATGTTGAATGGCCAGAGACTGGAGACAGAGCCCTGTGGCACCTCCAGTTTGATGCCTCCAGGTTGATGCATTTGTTAGCATTTGTTGGGGTTGTTCAACTTTCTTTGAAGCCACTTAACAGTAGTACAAGTCAGAGGTGTTGATTGCATTTCTGTCTCCTCAATTAACATTCTCCTTATCTATTGTATGCTTTGCCTACAGACTCGTTCACATTTGGTGGCAGCACACAAATACCGTGGAAGTGTGCAGGGACACTGTACAGTTCTCATCTGACCCATGCACATTTGGAGGCACTATGGAAATGCCACGAAAAATGGCCCACCCATGACAGCTGATCCGCCTCTCTGCTATAACATTTGAGGCACCATGACTATATGGATTAGGGCAGTGTTTCCCAAACTTTTTCGACTCATGGCTCCCTTGACCATTGGCGATAATTGGTCACAGCTCCCCATTACATTATATTGATGCCTGCCAATTGGCATCGCACTGTTTTCCAAGAGGATTCCGTGGCACTCCGTGGCTCCCCTGGCTGGTATCCACGCCTCCCCTGGGAGCCACGCCTCCCAGTTTGGGAACCACTGGATTAGGGTAATCATGTTGTGAGGTTTTCGTACTCTTTCCCAGTACTACTGGAGATATCAGCTTGGGGTATGGAGAGTCACAACATGAGCCTCAACCCACATGGAGCACAGTAAATTAGGGCAGGCTGAGGGATACCTTTCCCTTTCATCACAGGGATACCTTTCTGGGCAAGCTTGTGTAAGTGTAATGTGTACTTCTGCTATTTAATGGAAGGTGGGGTTTCAAGACTGAGCAAGGAGTGTCAGGGGAAATGTCTGAGGATGCACACTCAACATAAGGCTTGGATTAAAGACACAGAAGTTGTACGGGGTGAAGCACAGATTTGTGGAGCAACTGCACCCCCGTCATTACTTCTGTGCTCCTACATAGTGACTGCAGTTCATCATTACTGTGCTTCTATAGTACATATACTGCAAGTTCTACACAGGTGCCTCAGCTGCCCTCTGATAATCAGTGTTCATGTTCGTTGTAGTAGTTGTGGATACTTGTATTTCTTTTCGAGAAAACGTTGCATTGGGTCAGTGCAAAGACAGATAACCTAGGTCAGCTTGAGGAGCAATAGATGTTCAGAGCTCATTAAGCAGAATGCATTTTAGTCCATTTAATATGTCCTTGTGCTAGGAAGAGAGTAGCAAGGAAATCGAGAGCAAGAAGTAATGGTCCCCAGCAAAGGAGCAGCTATGATAACCTGCAGTGTCAGTGCCCATACAACTGAACTTCCTCTTCTCTCCCCCTGTCGCCAGCACTGGTGAATGCTGTGGCCACTTTCAGGCAAAGTTAGAATTCAGCGGTAGGTAAGCTGGTCAGATACAATGGAGAGAATTTTCCCTGGTGCAGGTTTTCTCACACCTGCATCACTATGAAGTGAAAGACCACAGCTGCTCGTATTCAGTCTTCTACAGCACCTTTAAACACTTGGGGCCCTCTTCTCCTATATACCCTCTGTATAATTAATCTGTGGAACTCCTTGCCACACAGTGTTGCGATGACACCTGGCCTAGTTGCCTTTAAAAGGGGATTGGACAGATTTATGGAGGAAAAGTCCATCACGGTACAAGTCACGACGAGAGGTAGCCTTTCTCTGAATGCCAGATGCAAGGGAGTAGCAACAGGATACAGGTATCTTGTGTACTCCCTGAGGCATCAGGTGGGCCATTGTGAGATGCAGGAAGCTGGACTAGATGGGTCCTTTGTCTGATCCAGCAGGGCTCTTCTTATGTTCTTGTTACACCTGGATCATTCTACACTTCCCCTATTACACCTGGATCATCTGTAGCAGAGGAGAAATGTCAGGATACAGATATAGTTTCTATTTAACAGGAAGACTCAATGTTCAACATTCCAGGTCCACCTAGTGCAGCAGCAAATATCTACCTGATGGCTCCCCAATGCCACTACTGGACTAATGCCCAAAAGTAATGTTGTTGTTCAGTCGTTAAGTCGTGTCCGACCCTTCGTGATCCCATGATGCTCCCATGAACCATATCCCGCCAGGCCTTCCTGTTCGCTCATTTTCGCTGCATTTTATCTAAGAATTTTATAATGCAACAGGAAAGAAACTCACAAGACTATCTTTACTATTCTGTGATTTTCACATGCTCCTCTCTCCAAGTGTGTGTGTGTGTGTGTGTGTGTGTGTGTGTGTGTGTGTGTGTGTAAAATCCTAAATTATCCTTGGGTAGCAAAATCATTAAGAGGTTGAAATGAGAAGACACAATAAAATGCCGTAGAATTAGATCATAATGAATTTTGTTTCTGTGTCATGGGAGCAGCCCCTGCAATAGTGTAATAAAGCTATGAGAGCATCTTAGCTGAGGATTTCTCTTATGTCTGCCTTCCATGTAACACAGTGAAAGCCAGCAGTCACAAGTCTCCATCATATTTGTTGTGGATCTTGTGAATCACTGCACTGGGGAAGTTAAACCTGCTGTTAATAAATTGTTCCAGTCTTGTGATCTTATACTGTGTCCCGAAATACGTTCTAAACTGTCTGATATTCACTCTGCAAAGCTTCTTTCATGTATATGGAAGTTTTAAAGACTTTCAGCTCACTCTCTTGCAAATTTACTTCAAAGTAAGACTGAATGATTTCGGTAGGACTCAATCCCAGATGTTTAGGATTGCAGCCTAAATCGGTTATTTGGGGGAAGAGGCTAGAAGAAAAGAAGAAATATGGTACTTAATCATGTGGCCATAAATATATCCAAATTCGAAACTTTATCAGTTTTGTGCTGTAACCAAGTGACCAACTTGTATTAGATTCCCTTTGGCCATCTTGGTGCACAGCTAACATTCTGCTGGAACTTATGTCAGTGACTAAAATAACCCAACTAATTTCAAGCGGCAAGTGTCTAGCGAGTTACCAGTCAGAGATCTGTAGGACTGAGAAAACATTATTGTAGAGTCCGAAACTTCAGGGCAAGGGAACAGACCTAAATTTAATCAGAGGACAAACCTTGTGCAGATACAGATTTGAAAATAAATATCACTTGCTCTGTTTTAAATTTGTTCCTTGCAAAGCAAAAACAGTTGCCTGGGAACTGAAAATGGATCTGTCTATGGCCTGTCTGGATTTTATATCTGCACGTTTCCTGAATTGCTAACTTGCTTTGCACAAGAAAAATAACAAGGAGCTGTTAATTTTCTGCTAAATGGATGAATGAAAACCCTCTTTTCAAAACAACTAAGGTAGGACATGCTCTACTGGGAAATAATTAACATAAGATGGGCTTTGGAGAAAGATCTGAGAATGTCAGATTTCAAAGTTTCGTCTCTGCAAATGCTTTCTTGGACAGTATCTTTTTTCTCTCTCTTTTGTAAGGGTCATATTTCATGCTCTGAACTTTTGCCTCACTTTGGAAGACTACACTTCATTCCGTTGCATGCTGTAATTTCGGCCAAACAAGACTTGATGCTAATTACTTTATATTTAGATTACCTGGTTGAAGGCAGGTTTTTTTTTTACTCATTCTGATTTAATAACTGGTACATCAAGATTCTGTAATCACTCATGGCTGTAATATTTTATCATTTATGTGAGGATGTATATTTTAAAGATAGCATTATATACCGTACTTCAGCTCAGGTTAGTTTCAGGTTCTGAAAGTGTTCATGTTTTCAATTGGAGTCCAATAGCTTTTAAATGCTTTTCCCTTACAGAGTTGAAAGATGGTCATTCTTTAGAAAAGTCTGAAACAGTACAGTAGTGACATGCTATTTATAGTTGATAATGTGATTAAAAATAGTTGGCCTGTATATTATTGGATTGCTCCGGCTGTAAGGTTCTCTAGTGTGGAGTTTTCATATTTATTATGTCTTAACAGATTCATTGTAGAATAATAGAACACGTACTCAAATGAAAAAAATTACTTTATCATCACATCTAGGCCTCATCCAGATTTATTAAATGTTAAACACGAAGTTGAAATGGAATAACTACTTAATAGTAAGTTAAAGCAATAGTGATGGCCAAATTATAAGTAACTATTTTCTATCATCCTACACCATTACTGTATTATCATGTGACGAGATGACGTGAAGTTTATTATTCTAGTATTGTCCTGTTTATGTCTTGTACTTAATCATTTGTAGTAGAGTATGTTATAGTGTATGCAGCTTCTTCAGTAGCTGTCTTTACCATATGTGTACTTCTTTTTACAGGGTTAATCAATCAAGATAAGATAACATACCGTATTGTCCCGAGTATAAGACACACCTGATTATAAGACGCACCCTTAAAGTTTGGTGCTATTAAAAAAAATTAATTAAATCACTGGCATTAAATTTATGCCTGATTATAAGACGCACCCCTAGTTTAAAAACTTAAATTAGGAGAAAAAAGTGAGTCTTATACTCAGACCAATACGGTATTTAACTGCCCAGCTATTCTTCATTATTTCAGTTAAATGCATTAACAGAGTTAAGGCTGCTCTAACGCTTGCATATGATAATATTTGTTGCTCAAGTCACTGGGGTAGATAGAACCAGGATGCCTGTCAATAAGAGTTTTAATTTCCCCCCACAGTGTACGTAGTACTTAAAAATCCCATCCAAACCAGTGGTGATGCATAGGGAGATAGAAAACCATTCCAGATTTGAAGATAGTGGGGTGGGGGGTGGGGAGAAGAAGCACTATTTGCTGGTCTTTTTAAAATGATTTGTAATTGGAGTATCTGGTGGATTTTCATCAGTGCAAGATTTTAGTAGTCAAAATCATTTAAAACATGATTTTATTGTCATCCACCTTTTTTAACCTTTCCTTGTGATCATTCCATAGTTGCTGCCTTTCCATATCGTTGTCAAATGAATGGGTTTTAGTTGGTCTAATGCAGCGGTTCTCAAATAGTGGGGCGCGCCCCCCAGGGGGGGCGCGAGGCCCCACAAAGGGGGGCCCGACCACCACAGTCGCCCTCCGCACGCTCCGAGGCCGGCCCAGGAGCCGACCTCGGAGCGTCCGGAACGGCCGGCGCTCCAGGGCCTTCTGAAGGCCCAAGCGTCAATCCGGGTATTTTTGATGTTTTCGCTCATGCGCAGAGACGAAAACGGGTCTGCGCATGAGCGAAAACATCAAAAATACCCGGATTGACGCTTGGGCCTTCAGAAGGCCCTGGAGCGCCGGCCGTTCCGGACGCTCCGAGGACGGCTCCCGGGCCGGCCTCGGAGCGTGCGGAGGGCGACGCGAAGGGAGGGGGGCGCCACCCCCCAAAATCGGGTGACGGGGGGGCGCGGGGAAATATTTTTGAGAACCACTGGTCTAATGGGATCCTGCCTCTCTGGGTACTTTTGCAACTGGAGTAAAGAATGTTTATGACCACAGCCAATACAGAAAGGGAATAAAATAGATTCCTCTTAATTTTGCAACCTGAAAAGAAAACTAGTATATGTCTCAAAGAAATCCAGTAAAAATACATTATAGTACATTTGCAACTTTAAAATTGCAACGTCAATGGAATGTGGGGACTAGTCAGATATACATTTAAATATCTGATTTCTTGACTATACATGACCTGAGAAATACAGTCAAAATATGAAACATTCTAAAGACTGTAGCATCATGTTCAACAACCCAACGTACTGAAGAACGTTCGGTACCGATCAGAATTAAATTCACATTAAATGGAAACTTGTTGACCTTTGGTGTTTTTTACAGTGCATATATGTATAGTTTGCTCTTACTAGTATGCTGCTCTGTTATTTGAGTACCATTTTATTTTCTGTTTGTTACTTGAAACCTCATTATTTCAAGGGCCATAGTTGCCTCACCCGGAAATATCTCTCATTCCACCAACTTGGCACGTTTCCTCTTGGGGCAGCTGACATCCAGCAGAATTCCTGTCTAGTTCTATTGAATTTAGTAGTAAAGGAAGTCTTAGGAGAGGCAGCCTACCCGGTTGCAGAGCAGGGTTGAAACTAACTGTGATAGACCAGTGATGGCATCAACGCTATTTAAATGGTTCTCCTCTCAATTAGTTCGTGTTCCTGCCACTTTATGATCATGCCCGAACAGCAAGTGAATGTCTATTTTCTTTAATCATTCTGATGAAAACAAAAACCTTATTCTATGTTCTCCCATTAATAGCCTGATAGGATTGGTCCAGGCAGCCAACAAGCCATAGTTTGTTGGGTTGTGAAGGTGACCCCAAAGCTACTGAGTGAGCTCATGCACTCTCTACCCTCCTCTCCTTACCTCCTGCTCACCTGAAGCTAGGAGCTGTGGTTTAAGTGACCTGGGAATGAAATGTCACAGTTCCAAGACCGGGGGGGGGGGGGGAAGGACAGTATGGTTTGGAGTTGCAGTCACAACCCAGCAAACTATGGTTTGCTATCTGTTTGGTTGGTTGTCTGAAACTTGAGGGGTGGGGAAGTGGGCTACATTTTATATTTATCATAACGTGTAGTGATCCTGTTTTCAAGGTGCAGGTTACAGTATAACATACAAATAGGTTGAGAATCACTGTCCTAGGCCCCCAGGACATCACTAGTTTATAATGACCTCAATGCCAAGCATGTCATGTCACCCGGGACAGCACTCTCTGCTGGACCCCTCCCTAGCATGCTGACAGCTGTGACCCCAATACTCACCCAGGAAAATGCTCTGGGACTTCCCCACTACTACACCACTTCTCAATGATATGTTTGCTCAGCCTGCTGCAGCTGGCCTGCCCATTTACCCTTGTGGAATGCAAGAGCAGAGCTGGCCATTGAGGCCAGAGAGGATAGGGGGCAAGCTTTTATGAGTAAGAGGAGACAGGGCCAGCTCTTAAAACCCATTTCCTCCTAGCCCACAGGTATATGCATTTAACTCATATTGCATATATATATATATACACCCTTGGGTAAAAATGCCTTAAACCGTTGCCATTATTTCCCAGTAAGGCAGCATGGTGTGGGCAGGAATGCCAGATGAGGGAGGCAGGGCAGATGTAGCTACTCCTAACCAGTCCCAGCACTCCTGGCCTTCAGGTAGGGGAAAAAAAAAACCACCTGCAACAGAATGGGAGAGAATGGGAAATCTACCTCTTCTTCCTTACGGTTAGGCCAGACAGGGGAGAGAGAAGGGGAAGTGATATAACTCAGGTTCTTCTCTTCTCCTGCTTATTGTTGTTTCAAACAAGATGGGAAGGGCTGTAGGTCAATGTTGGAGCGCATTCTCTGCAGGCTTGTAAATCCCAGGTTCGAGCAATGACAGCAACTCCAGGGAGGACTGGGAAAGACTCTTTCCTAAAACTTCAGAGGGTCACTGAGCCAGTCACAGAGCCAGCCCAGCCACGAGGTGACCTGATGCAGCTTGTGTCAATAGCAGATGGCAGGGAGGTGAGGGGTGGTGGATTTGGGGTGCCCTTCACCCCCAGTCTGCTACCATCTCCCTCCAGCCTACTGTGGACACAAACTGCATTGATCCGCTTCTTGCTTGCTAAAATGTGTGATATGCACATTACAAATGTTCGAAGTGGGCACGTGGATAGCTACAATGGGGCAGGCAGGGGGAAGGAAACAGTCACGGTCTCCTCGCAAGGAGACCGAGGCTGTCACCCGAGGCATTTGCCCCCCCCCCATTGTAGCTATGCAAGTGCCCACATCAAACATTTGTAATGTGCATGCTTTGACAGTTTTTCTGTCTTTTCATGTCATGACGGTTGTGGTATGTCAGTTCATTTAAGAATAAATCAGCTTTACTGAAGATGGAGGTATCCAAATCATACCTGCTCACCCTGCCCTTGACCTCCATGCATTTACCTGCACTTGTCCACAGAGCCTACACACATACAAAATGCACGTGTGTAGGACCTGTCCATGCAATCCAATGCCCTGCAAATCTAGTTTGTATGCATGTGGGCTCTGTACACAGGCTTGGATGAATATATGAAGGTTGGAGATGGTATCAGTTGACAAATGCATGTGCGCACACGTTTGCACATGCACATACCTTTTCATACATTCATTCATCCCAGATTGTTTGGCAAAACCTTTTTATTCTCATTTTATTCTCTAAAATAAAAGATTATTTTATTCTCAACCCCTCACCCGCAATTTTGAAATAATAACGTTGATCTGCTTTGCAAGGTCATTGCAAGTTTTATTGATGTGACTGATTAAGAAGATTCTGAACACTCAAAAAGTGCTATGTAAATTAATATTATTGTTATTATTTCACTCATTTGGAGTAGCATAAGAGTCAGGCTCTCATGCTACTGTATCAATCCTGGACACACATGTAGTGTCATGCAGCCAGGCTAATAACATTTTTTCTCTCTGGGTCAGTAACAGACAGTATAAGGATATAGGGTACTAGCCCTGTCGAAACATAAAAATATATTAAAACAAACAAACAGCTCTGATGTTTCCGTGCTTAGTTTGGAATTTCTGTGCCCAGAAAAAAATCATAATATTATTAAAATAAAGATCAACAAGACAGACACACTCTTAAACCACGAATTTGATTTGCATGTAAGCTTGTCATGTGCAATGAGTAAGGGCTTATCTTTTGGAGGGGGGTTTACTGCAAGATCAAAGAATATAAACCAAAGCATATTTGCTTCTGTCACTCTTGTTAACTGTGGAGCACTAGAACCTTTCATCTTCCACTAGATTTCGCATATGTCTCAGCAGTGCTGTATCTTTAGTAGAAAGAATATCAGGAGTTCTCTTGTAAACTAGCAAAACCTAGATTCAAGCAGACTCTAGGAATCTGCGGCTGCAGTCCTGAGTGTAAACCCCACTGAATTCAATGGGACTTACTTCCAAGTAAATGTACTTCAGTTAGGACTGCATTGTCAGTGTGCAACTCTTGTTTGTAGCCATGTTTATACTTGTTAACGTAGAGGGCTCCAGCCCTCTATGACAGATTGTAGCAGCTGTAAATTACTGGATCAGCTGTCTGCTGGTCTGAGTTAAGTAGGCAGTTGGTACAGTAATAGATGCAGTCTCTGCACCCTGAGAAATTCCATGATCAAAGATGCTTCTATACAGTCTATGAATTGAACACAAAAACCAGTATGTGGTAACCCCATGAGTTTGTAAACACATGCTTGCCTTATGTTTTAGAACAACTGTACAAGTATGCAAAGTGCATAATATACCCGAAGATGAGCTCTGCTGTAAAACCCCTTCAGATGACTGTCGTTCTTAGTGGGTGGGAACTGTTCAGTCTGCCGCTGGTTCATGGGTGATGGGATTTTCACTTTTCGTAGAATACTTTGGAGTAGATGTCCTCTCAGAAAATCAAACATGGTTTTAACAAATGACATTTTCCTATCCGTGTTCTGCTGTTCTTGTGGATTCCTAATCTACAACATTTATTGTGGAACCCCCTGCCTAGGGAAACCTGCCAAGGCTCCTCCCACATGGCCTTTAAAAAAAAATATTTTTCCCAAGGACTTAGGTGAATTATAGGATACTATGTTATTACTCTCATTGTTAGTTCTTTTTACTGTTGTTTTTATCATTTTTGTGTGGTTAACGGCTCAATCTTGCGGGAAAAGCGCCTGCGGAGCGCACAATCCGCAGGCGCTGGGTATCGTAAACACGCCGTAAAGCGTGTTTTCGACACCTGGGGAGCAAGGGCAGCTGGCACGCAGGCCGGCAGCCCTTATCTGCCTCCCACCCAACCCTGCAGCTGCCGGTGCAGGTAAGAAATGCACTAGTCAGTGCAGGGGTGGGGGGAGGGGGCTGGGCAGTGTAGGAGGGAAGCCATTGGGTGAGCTGGGCCAGGAGGGGGCTGGGCAGCTCCACACCCCTTCTCCCAAGGTGTTCCCAGGCTGCGTCAACACGGCCTGGGAAGGGCACAGGATACTGCAGCCAAATGGGCTGGCTGTGTGTCTTTACACTGGATCGGGCTGTAACTTGTTAGCAGTAGTTTTAAATATTGTGAATTGTCCTGGAAGACCCTTGGACTGAAAGTGGGCTTTGAGCTTTTTTAATTGTCACCATATATCCTTTATACTTCTGTAGAGAGATATCTTAATTATCTGCAGAAAGCAAAATACCTATTCATGCTTGAAATTCATCATTATTAATATATAATTCTAATGACAATGACAAATAAGTTCATTCATTATTGTTGTAAGTGGTGTGTCTAGTACAGTAGTTGTGAGATCATAAACAGAGTGTGTTATTCATGAGATTATCTCTACAGCAAATTTCAGTAGCAATTGAGATGCAACATAGGTGTTGGTTGGCTGGTTTGGGAACTACTGTTTTCTTTGCACTCAGATGGACTATCCGTTTGAATTTACTGTACTGATTCTGCCGTTAAACTTTACATATAAAATGTCAGACAAGTTTTGCCTCCTCTTTCCTTCCTTTCATTCTTGAGAACGAGCACTTGAGCGCAGGTCATACTAGATAGTTAATGTACCTTTGGAGCAGTCTTTGAGTGAGAAGTCAAGAGGCAGGAGGCTGTCAATTGTTCTGTTAATATGCAATGCCAGTTGACCTCTATGGTGTGCATGATTTAGTTAAATGACAAAATTAGCAGATTGGGAGTGCAATCCTGTGCAAGTTCACGGCGGCGGAGCGAGTGCTTTGCCACCATTGCGAACGTGCCGCAAAGCATGTTCGATTACTCAGGAGTCAGGGTTGCCGACGCTAGGCCGGCAGCCCATACTCTGGCGCCGGTTCTCCCATGCGACCGCTGGAGGAAGGTAAGGGATCCCCTGGCAGCAGCCGAATGGGTGGTCCGGGCAGCAAGGGAGCGGGGCCATTGGCCGTGCCGGCCCGGGAAGGGGTGGGGATGCCGTCTGCCATCTGGTGTCCACCCGTCCCTGTTCCGGCCAGTGCGGCTATTACACTACCTCCTTCAACTTCCACCAGCTAAATAGCTGGTGAAAATCCAAGGAGGCCCATCAGGCCTTCCCCCGAGTAGACCTCCGGGCCGCTCCAGAGCGGCCCAGAATGGGGATAGGATCTGGCAGGCGACCCTGGGCCATCCGCCGGATACTTAGTTAGGATTGCTCTGTTAGTGAGAATTAAAACCAGCAGCATCCTTGTTACTGGGATGTGTAACCTGCCAGCATATCTGCTGCAATGACTTGCAAATTACTGGTTTTCCAACTATGCCCTTTTACACTGTTGGCATGTAGGCATAGGAGTACAAGTTTTTAAAAAATCTTAATCATCTTCCAAGCAACCATCTGCAATGAGTTGGTGAAAAACAGCTACACCAACCCAGTGGCACAAAATCATGAGGCCAGCTTCATACATACTGGTGTTGCAGGGAGATATGCTAGATCTAGGCACCCAAGATCATTTTCTTCACAGTATGGTCTGGTCTCTCTTTCTGGCATAGTGCACATTCCTTTGTTTAGTCTCCTCCCTCTAAAAATGACAAAATTAGCAGAATTCCGATTGCAGTTCTCAGACAAGTAAAATCCAGCTACATAGCAAAAATGGGAGTGTGCTGTAGATCTCCACCACTTGATCATGGGGTTGGTTTAGAGCCACATACAGTTTATTGGAAGTGGCCCATGTTGAATTATTTCCATCCTTGCTATTTTTAAAGTTTAAAAAGTGTGAGGCCCCACTTTATCACTTCAATTTTGCTTGCAATGTATTTTGGGATATCTGTTTTCTTGCAAAGTGTGTTACTTATGGATGCACTGAAGTAATGTAATCAATTCCCACGGCTGCACAGACTGGGGCTTTCACTCTCTACTGGTCCCTGCCCTTCTGTTCAGTTGGGGTGTCTGCATGACAAAATGGCCTGTCTAGTTGTTCCTCACAGTGTTTCTATTGAGTCTCCTCTCCAAGAGCTTTCTAGAAGTTTAGAGAAACTTCAGAAGTGGTTTCTAAATGCAGTGTGCAGTAGCAGAATCTGCTCCTGTCAGCAACAAAGGTACCAACGTCTGTGTGTATTGCAAGCAGTGATGTAGACTTGAGTCTATTGACTTGGACTCAAGACAGACTCAAGTCGCATCAGTGACTTGACTCAAGTCGCATCAGTGACTTGACTCGGACTTGACTCGGTGATTGTAAAAGACTCAAAAGACTCGACTCGAAACTTGGAGCCTTTTACGACAAGTCAAATTTTACGACAACCTGTTTCCCCCATTAAATAGATAGGGACTTGCAACTCACAACCAAAGACTCGGGACTTGGGGGCAAAGACTTGGGAATTGACTTGAGACTTGGACCCAGAGACTTGGGACTTGACTCGAGACTTGGAGTCAGAGACTTGATCCACATCCCTGATTGCAAGCTTATTAATATGGTTTGCAGCCATATTATTATACAAATATATACACAATGTCGGATCTGCTTACTGTGGCTAATATTGCAGCTAATGTTCTGTTTTCCCCCCTTTTTCTTACAGGATATATGTGAAGATATCTCCGATCACGTTGAACAAATCCATGCTCTGTTAGAGACTGAATTTTCCCTGAAGCTTCTGTCTTACTCTGTCAATGTGATTGTTGACATCCACACTGTACAGCTTCTTTGGCACCAACTTCGAGTTTCTGTCCTGGTTCTGAGAGAGAGGATTTTACAGGGGCTGCAGGATGCCAATGGGAATTACACCAGGCAAACTGATATTCTGCAAGCCTTTTCAGAGGAGACAAAGGAGGTATGGCAAGTGAATGCGAGAGTTTGCCTTTCGTACTTAAGGTTGTGTTTGCGCATTCAGGCTTTTGTGAAGGAATCTAGTTACTTTTGCCTGTAGAGCAGAATATGCTTGGTTCAGACAGTTCAAGCCAACTACTGCTGTCAGTCAATTTTAGGGTAATGCAGTCAGTCTTAAATTAGTGCTGCTGTCATCCATTCTGAGTGAACGGACTAGTTTTTAAAAAGTGTGGGTCTGTCGTGTTTCCATGCTGCTGTGCCAGGGATTCTTATCCTACCTAAATGGCAGTAGAGCTAAAAGCAAAAGCCTGTATAACCTAAGACTCCTAGGCCTTAGCTGCATGGATTACTTACATTCAGTGATTAGCACAGGAAATGGATGCATCAATCCTATCATTTTCCTTAATGGAAAGTTATCGGTTTGCATTAACAATACTGTTAAAAGCACCTTTTACATTCACAGGTAATATTTTCCCCATGATTGCACAAATGTGCATGCTTTATGTGCAGGATTCTCCTGCATCTTAAACACATGTGTCATAAATCCAATTTAAATCAATGTTATTGACTCAAAATGCAGTGTGTTCAGCGTTACAGTCTTGCATTCAAATCCCATACATATGCTTCATTCTTGGTGCACTTAAGACCAGACACAAACCACCCAACCTATGCAGCACTACAAGTTTTGGCTCTAGGCTGAGGAGATCCCAGATGAAAAGTAGCTCATTTGGAACTTGTTTCAGGGCCAGTTAAAACAGGATAACTGCCAGTGGAGGCTGCCAAAATACACAGACACATGCAAGCAGTCCATGCAGTGGGCATGACCCAGTCCATAAACATGCAGCATTTGCTTGCCAGTATGGCATTAGCCTTGATCACTGGCATGATGATACTGCTGCACATGTATGAACTGGGGCAAGGACAATACTTTTTTTTTTAATGTTATGCTAGCCACCTGCATGTCTGCCCATGCAAGTGTTCCTTGGTGGTCTCTTCATGGCCATCTTTGTGATGCAGGTAGCACTCGTGCAAGGGCCCTTGTACAGCGCTGCCAGGTGTGCAGAAAGCAGAAGGCACTGCCCCAAGGGTGCGTAGAAAAATGTCTTAAGAATCAGCCAAGGATTGTCTATTGACTTCAGGGCTCTGCATTGGGAACTTCAAAATACTGCTGCTGGGAGTTTTGCTTTCCTTCTACCAACCAAGGACCAAACTCATGTTACCTTAAACGTGTAGTCTGGCTCTGCAGTTTTTAAGAGTTACAGTATATAGCAGCCATGGCGGGTGGGGGACGCAGGAAGGAAAGTTTCCACAAAATCTCCTATTAGCATTAGTGGAAAGTTCCTTCTTAAGGCTCATAACATGTTCAGAGGCATAATTTTTGTCAAGATCATAGGAAAGGGTTCAGTTTCCCTCCCTATGCATCATTGTACCAATGCCAAGTTACACACACCCCCTTTCCCCAGTGGCTGCTATTTAACTGAAACAAACTGTGTTTTTAACATGATGTGTAGTTTGGCCCGTAACTGGATGCCTTGTTAAAGGAACCGAACATACCCGGCCAATTAAGGTTGTAGTAAGAGATTTGATTTTCCCTACTGTGGAGCAGAACCAGAAAGGCATTGTGGCTTGACAGGATCAAATCTTTAAACAACATCAAAGGATATACCTTATACAATTCACATTTTCTGAATCTGAATTTTAAATCCAGTCTCCAGGCAAAACCTTTACAAGTTCAGACTCATCTTAGATTTGCCACCATAAGCTTCATTTACTCAGGGCTTTCAGGGCTGTACATACATACACATTTTGAGCGTGGAAGAACTGCTCAGCTTTAAAGCCCCAGTTGATTTCTCAAACTCACTGTTCTATTTCTGCACAAGCCCATATGCTAAAAAGAGCTGATGCTACTAGTTATTAAGACAGGAATCATATGATGGATTCCTTTTACCCAGGTTGCTCATTGGTACTATCATCTAGTTGTTGTTGTTGTTGTTGAATAATAATTAATAAACCAGTATTTATATACCGCCTTTTCTTTGGTCATCGGATTTCTCCTCTGAGTTTAATTCAGACTTTAATTTCTCCTCTGACTTTAAGTTTTGAAGTTGTTCTTTCTTGCAATGACACTGCTGGCTTGGTGATAAAAATATCAACTCACTCATCCTTTGTTGAACTTGATCCAAGAAGAGTGGGAAACTTGGAATCAAGAGCAACAGACATGCGCAGGCCCACGCCTTCCTCTCCCACCTTCATTTCCTGTCTACACCTGCCTTTTGCCTCCTGCGGCATGTCTGGTATGTCTTTTCTTGGTAGAAACATTTTCTCGCGTGGGTTCTATAGAACTAGGCCTATCTCTCTAGCCAAGCACTTCCTAGATGAAAACCTCTTTGGGTTTGGATGATGATGTTTTGCACATACTTGGATAGTGCTCTAGAGAGTGAACAACTAGAAAACTGTTGGTGTTGCGTTGAGCGCCGACACTGTTGCCAGGTCCCCCCCCTGAAGCATGTGGGAAATTGTGGAAAGAATTTCCACGCTTTAAAAAATAGATGCTTTAAAAAAATAGATTAAAATAATAGTATCAGGAGCCAGACTTAATTTAAAAAAAAAAAGTATTCAATGATCCATTAAAGTGATGAGTGAACCCCAAAAGTTATCTGGAAGAGAACCTCCATGACTTGACATTGGAAAGCCTACACAGGAAAGGATAAGGTGAAGTCAGCATGAAGTACGGTGCTCATATCCAATAAGGGACAGGGTGCCTATGCCTTTAACCATTGTAAGAAGAGGGAATTTGAGCAGGTGTAGCTTGTTGCACCTTTTCATGATGAGCTGCACCTGCCCAAATTCCAGTGGTTAAAGGTATAGGCACCCTGTCCCTTTTTGGATATGGGCACCCTAGCATGAAGTCACATTGTTTTTATTAAATGAAAAAGAGTATCTGTGAAATAATATTTCTAGAAAATCTATGGATTTATTCACATCACAATCTTTCTTTATTTATTTTATGATTGTAGCCTCACAGTTTGCCTTCTAAAGATAAAGCATTCACACCTCCATTAATTAGATCAGCCTTCAGCTTCTCAGAAAACTAAAAGTGTAAAGCCTATGTTAAGGAATAAACACTTACATACCATGAGTCTGGAATAATATACTTTAAACCAGTTGTTCCCAAAGTGTGTGTCATGGTGATCCAGGGCACCGCGGGATGCTCACCGCCCTTACCGCTGTTTTCTGTGTCGTGCCATGGTCTCAGAACCCAGAAGTAAGTGGTGGTGATGTCATCACACACGCGTCATTGCATCACATGTCTCAGCCATTTACTGTACTTCTGGAAACGTCTGTGGGGGTAACATGATGCCAGTAAGTTTGGAAACCACTGCTTTAAACAATTACTGTATACTACAAACTCAAAAGAGACAAAATAGCTAAGACAGTAAGTGGCTACTTTTCTTGTTTTTAAGGCATAAAATAAGAATGAATAATACAGACTGTAACAGACATAATAAACACACACAAAGATAACTTCAAGAAGCATATTCTGACAGCCCAATCCTAACTCCTGTGTGGAGATGCAGTGGCGCCAACACGGCTATCGCTGTATCCCACAGGGGACTTTTGGCCTCTGGAGGCCTCCTCGGGGTAAGGGAATACTTGTTCCTTTGACCTAGGGTAAGCCCGAGTGGGTGTACTCGAACCTGCGCCTGCTATATAACTGGTGCAAATCTCAGTTGATCTGTGCAGGCGGATCAGACCCGGGAAGAGGTTAGGATTTGGCTGGTGCCACTGCCACCCCGATCTGTCCTCCTCCCCGCCCCCATCTCCTCCACATTCCGCCCACCCTCTGCACGGCCTTACCTGCTCCAGCAGGATTGGTGACCTGCTGCTGCTGCTGCTATTATTATTATTATTATTATTATTATTATTATTATTATTTATATACTGCTTTTCAACAAATGTTCACAAAGTGGTTTACAGACAAAATCAAATGATTAAATGGCTCCCTGTCCCAAAAGGACTCACAGTCTAAAAAAACTACCAACAGAAGCACAGGTAAGCTAGCACAGTGGGAAGGTGGTAGAAGGAACAGGGTGGGGAGGAGGAGGAGTATCTGGGGGAGGGGACAGGTAGGAGGAGAAACAGGTGAGGGAGTGGAATTCTGAATCCTATCCCCGTTCCCTATCCTCTTCCTTCTCCCTTATTCTCCTTGGTTCTGCACCAGCAAAATGACTGACACAGATCTGAGGAGACCCAATCGTGCGGGGTATTTTGAGGCCCTGAAACCACCCGCCCACCCTGAGCCTTTTACCGCTGTCTTTTGGGTCGCGCCATGGTCTCAGAGGCTTGCCTCAGGGTAAGGGAACAAAAGTTCCCTTACCATGAGTAGACCTCCGTAACTGCCCCCCATAGGATGCAGTATGCACTGCATTGGCACAGCTGCATTGGCACTGGGGGAGTTTAGTTAGAATTGAGCTATAAGAAGTTTTATTTTTGATTTATAAAAATAGAGCATTACAGTTATTGTGTTAGTTTGCTAACTTGTCCCTGCATTATTCTACTAACTGGTCTCTATCCGAGCATACTCACACAGGCATACAACTCGAGTGGCCAACTCCAATATAGCTGTCTTTGAGGCCAAAGTTCTGACGTGTACACGTTGCCTCTGCCTTAGTCAGCAATCTCCAACATGCTGTTCCTTCATGCTCTTTTTTTAAAGCCCTTTCCTCCGGCCCTTGTCCTTTCCCTCCTTCTGTGACCCCCTCTGCTTTGCCACTGCCTGGTCAGTATTATCTCTTCCTCTTCCCAAGCAGCTGGGGCTCAGTCTGGTGGTACGTGGCTTTCTATCTTGCACAGCTTGACCAGTCATCTCTTATCACTCTTACCAGTTCAGCATGCATCCTGTCCTTCAATCATCCCTGGACATTGTGGTTTTTTGTGCTATAGTTGGAGGTCTTCTTGGAACTAGAGGACTGCCTGTATTTCCTGGTGCTCAATCTTGTCTGCAGCTGGAGAATCTGTTGTCTTCAAGCACATTGGAACCTTGGCTTTTTTTTCTTGCTCACAAGCACTCTGCTACACAAGCACTCTGCTACATTCATCTAGCATCTGTTCAAAACCCCAAACTACTCGTGACACTGCCTTTGAAGACCACTGAAAACTTCAGTTGGCACAGAATGCAGCCACCAGGCTCCTTATAGTAGCTAGGTGCTGGTGACCATATCACACCCCCATTAGTCCATCTGCACGAACTGCCTATACACTTACAAGCACAATTCAGGATGCTGGCAATGACCTATAAAGCCCCACATTATTTGGGACCAGGGTACTTGAAGGACTGTCTCCCCCCATGTGAGTCTGGCTGTTCGATGAGGTCATCTTAGGTGGCCCTGCTGCATGTGCCATTGCCTTTATATGTGTGGTTGTTGGCGACCCACAGCAGGGCTTTCTATTTGCCAACATTCCAGAGGAGGAGGTGGTGGCAGCAGCGGCAGTGCTACACACTGAGGTAGAGAGCTGAGCCTTCCCCATCCTCCTCTCACTTGCAACCGTGCAAGAAGAGGATGGAGCCAGTTTGGACTCCTTGGAGGCGGGAGGCTGAGTGCAGAGGTGGATAGGCATGGTGCAAAGGCGTGGTGCAAACCTGATGCAAAGTTTCAACTCATGTCATGGACAGGCCACCCCTTGGGGGGAGCATACTGGTTTATATATGATCAAAATGGCATGCCACTAACTACATTCATCATCACTACCTTATTCCATTGTTTCTTATGGGAAAAAATTCCCTTCTTTAAGTCCAATGTAGGGTATGGATGTACAGTACATATGGTTCTCATTAACCCCTGTTTACGTTATTTCTTGGGGGGGGGGTTAATTCCAATAAGTTGTTTTGCATGTATATGTTGTTTCACCTTCCCAAGTTTTCTGATACCTAACCCTGACTGATAAAGGGGGCCCTCTGTAGTAGTAATATCAGAAATAGTTGAATATCTGTATGAAATGGTGGCCTGATGTAAACTCCCATCATTTCAATAGGGCTACTTAGGTATAGGTTTGTTGACCTTTCTGCTAGCACAACGACTCCAACAGTGTTGCCCAGCCACACCTTGTGTTGCACAAGACGCTCAAAACAGATATATTCATTTTAGTGGAATGTATAAAGCATGTGGCAATGTTATTTTTTGTAACGTTATTTTCTAAAGCTTGCAGAAGAAAATTGTCCCTTATTCTTGATTTGTCATGCTTAGTGTGACAGGTTTAAAGATTCCTGATCTCCAGCCTGTTAGAAACAATACGTTTGTTTTCACAAAACCCTTTCTCGTTTTTCTTTTGTTGCAGGACCGTCTGGACTCTTTAACCGAAGTGGATGACTCAGGACAGCTAACCATCAAATGTTCCCAAAATTACTTGTCGTTGGATTGTGGAATTACTGCATTTGAACTGTCTGACTACAGCCCCAGTGAGGACTTGCTTGGTGCTCTTGGTGACATGACCTCCAGTCAGGCTAAAGTGAACCCATTTGAGTCCTGGAACTGCAGTGAAATGGAAAAAGACTTTCCAGAGCTTATCAGAAGTGTAGGTTTACTGACAGTAGCAACGGAGTCAATTGCTTCCCAATGTAATGAAGGCATTCATGCAAAAGAAATCCATTTACCTCTGCCAACAGACCACCAAGATGAAGGCCACAGTGTCAAAGTATCACCTGCTGTATCCACTGAACTTTCACCCTCTCATATTTCTGGAAACTCACCTCTTTGTAATGCATCTCGCACTGAGAATTCTGTTGTTTCAGTTGACAGCAAGACACTCTCTGACTTCGTGAAGCGGGAGCTCAGTCCCTTGCCCTCCAGTGGTGAAAAGACCAAGCAGCATCTTCACTGTGAGAACGCAACTCCCAAGAGGCCAATGAGAGACTGCTTTGACTACAACGCGGATTCTCCCACACAACCCACCTTGCCCAAAAGAGGTTTGTTTTTGAAAGAAGACATTTTAAAAACTGACATGATGGTCAATGATATAAAAAATCAGATCTCTCTAATGTTTAAGACAGAGATAAGTAGGAGCACACCCTCATTGTTAGACCCACCAGACAGATCCAAGCTTTGCCTGGCTTTACAAACAGCCTACACTAATTGTCCTTCTGCCATCAGTCAATCATGTGATTGTTTACACAATATAAGCGATCAGAATCTCAAATACTCAATACAAAATCACTTTAAGGAAAGTTCTCTGGGTCTAGGTAAGGCTAGTGACACCACGAGGAGGGAGAAGCTGAGGTGTAAGAAGTCGCACGACATTCCCGAGGAGGTGGCGTCATGCAGGATATCTGAAATCGTAACGAACACAGCGTCAGCAAACCAGGTGAAAAAAAGAGGGGTGTCTACTTTGCAAAACGGATTTGACTTCAGTAGCTTGCAGTCCATGGAAGGAATAGAGAGTGATTCAACGTCCACATCTTCTGATCCTTGTAAACAGCAGGGACTGAATGGCCAATACTGCAGTGAAAGAGAGAATTCTGCCTCACCAGCTCACAGCCAAGTGAGTGGCTCTTCAGGTGGCTCAGAATCTGTGGTGTCCTCATCTCCGGTTCTTCCAAGAAATAAGAGCAAAAAGACTCACTCATCTTCACTAAGTTCTGTAAATACAGACGGCAAAGTTGTTGAGGCTTGGTATGGTTCTGATGAATATTTGGCACTTCCATCACACCTCAGACAGTCTGAAGTATTAGCTTTAAAGTTAGAAAACCTGACAAAATTACTTCCTCAGAAACCTCAAGGAGAGACCATTCAAAACATTGATGACTGGGAACTCTCAGGAATAAACTCGGATTCTGAACTTTACCCAACATATCAAGTTAAAAAGAAGCACAAAAGATTAGGCAGAGTTTCACCAAGCTCTTCAAGTGACATAGTCTCCTCAATAGGTGATAGCATTGAATCTGGCCCTCTCAGTGACATCCTTTCAGATGAAGAGCTTTGTTCATCCTCGCCTAGCATTAAGAAATACCTAGATGACAGACAGCAAAGACTGTCAATGACTCAGTTCTCTGATAAAACTGAAATATGTACCACAAATAAATCAGCTCTGATTCAGCAGTTGATACAAGATATACAACATCAGGATAATTATGACATTATATGGGAAAAAATGGAGGTAAGGAAGAAAGTATCAGTGTTTACATCTAACTTCATTTGTATTGTGCCCTACAGCAGGGGGGAAAGGGTGTGTGTGTGTGTGTGGGGGCTTGATTGGAACCAAACACAGGAATGGGTAGGAACAAGCTGCAGTGTTGTTGTTCACAGCTTCCATAAATTTGGTGTAACTAGAGGCTTCTATGGTTGCGATATACTGGCAGCAGGCTAACCTTCCAGCTCGCCTGCAGGAACCAAGGGCCAGGAAGGAAGGCCTAAGACTGCCAATGCTGTGAGCCACAGGCTGCATACCAGCACCCATCTGGGGTTGCAGTTTACCCACCAGCTCTGAGGTGGACTGAACTATGAGTCCTTTAGCGGATTCATAAGGGGGAGGATGACTCAGTGGTAGATCACATGCATTGCATGCAGGAGGCCCCAGCTTTAATTGTTGGCATCTCCAGATAAGGCAGAGAAATATCCCTGCCCAAAATCCTGAACAGTGACTCCCAGTTGGTGTTGACAATACTGAGCTTGATGGAGTAATAGTATGACTCCGGATAAGGCCACTTCTTACATTCCTACATTCCATTCTACTCCCAAGGTCCTTAGGGGGTTTCCCATAAAGTTCTGCAGGGACCCCGGTTTATTTATTTTATTTAACAATGTTATACCCTGTGTGTCCATCCTACCTGCTTGTCCACCATTGTTAGACCCTGGTGGGTCTAACAATGAGGGTGCCCTGAAGTTCAGGGCAACTTGCATAATAAAATACTGTAAGAACAGCCAATGAAAACCAGTTGCACCCTAATTAAAAGCATTGCAGAATTAAACCGTCTTTAGATACCATTTTTAACAAAGGAAACCCTGAAAATAAAGTATCAAAATGCACCCCATAAGGAAGGCAAAACATCTAGTCTCCCATCTTCCAGTCAAGGAGTTCCTTCCCACCAAGAACTGGCAGCCAACTCCATAGTTCAAAGCAAAAGAATTTAGAACCATGAAGTAGACAACATGGCCAGGTTGGAGGGAAGAAGACAAGATGGAGCACTAGGCCCTTACCTCAGATTTATGTGTCAGAATCACACCAGAGAGAAGTCGTATCTTCTCTTATCTGTCCCAGTCATCCTCACCTATGGGCCAACTGTGATTTATTTATTTATTTAAAGAATTTATATCCCGCCTTTTTCCCAGCAAGGGCACTCAAGGCGGCTTACAATAAAACATTAAAATACATATATACATTAAAATAATTAAAAACAAATAATTCAAACAATTAACAAACAACCCCAGTGGGTCACCTATATTTACATTTGTTAAAAGCCATTTGTTAAAAGCCATTTGTTAAAAAGCCAGCCCACCATGTCAGACATCGAATGCTAACTTAAATAAAAACATCTTAAGGCCCCGCCGAAAGGTCTCTAAAGAGGGAGCCGTTCTTAATTCCAGGGGGAGGGGGCGCCACTGCCGAGAAGGCCCTATTCCATGCCGCCATCCCCCTCACCTCTGTCAATTGTGGCACGGTTAACAGGGCCCCCCCCCGATGACCTCAGAGTGCGGGTCAGATTGTAGGGAAGGAGGCGGTCCCTCAAATACCCTGGACCCGAGCCGTATAGGGCTTTAAAAGTCAAAACTAGCACTTTGAATTGTGCCCGGAAACGAACAGGCAGCCAGTGTAGCCACCAAAGCAACGGTCCGACTGAGTCGAACCGACAGGCCCCGGCAACCACCCGGGCCGCTGCGTTCTGCACTAGTTGCAGTTTCCGAACAGTCTTCAAAGGCAGCCCCACGTAGAGCGCATTGCAGTAATCTAATCTAGATGTCACATGGGTCACTGTGTCCAGGTCTGCGCGATCCAAGTACGGTCGCAGCTGGCACACCAGCCGAAGCTGGGCAAAAGCCCCCCTGGCCACAGCCGCCACCTGGGAATCCAGGAGCAGCTGCGCATCCAGGAGAACGCCCAAGCTGCGGACCTGCTCCTTCAGAGGGAGTACAACCCCATTCAGAGCAGGACGATGATCCAATACCTGAGTCGTAGAAAGAAGAACCTCTGTCTTATCAGGATTTAATTTCAGCTTATTTGCCCCATCCAGCTCCCGACTGCCTCCAGTCAACGATTCAGGACATCAACCGCCCCCTTGGAGTCGGGTGGAAAGGAGAGAAAGAGCTGGGTGTCATCCGCATACTGATGACTCCCTACCCCAAACCCCCAGGTGACCTCTCCCAGCAGCTTCATATAGATATGAAACAACATAGGGGATAGAATTGACCCTTGTGGCACCCCACACCTCAAGGGCAAGGGTGCCAAACAAGCATCCCCCAGCACCACCTTCTGGGATCTATCAGCCAGGAAGGAGCGGAACCACCTCAGAACGGTGCCTCCAAGCCCCAACCCAGCCAACCGACCCAGAAGGATACCATGGCAGATTTTATTGTTAACTGACCTGGCGTTCAAGAGCAGCAGTTTCAGACTCGGGGGACTGTTGCCCAGACTGCCAAGGCTCAGAGGGATGGGAGAAGGGCCAGAAAGAGGGACAGTCTGTCTGTGACTGACCCTCGTTCTCCTGAAACGGCCTGCCCAGCCCCCACCGCCATATCTTCCGTGACCCGTCACTCTGCTAATGGTGGCCGACTTACTGACTCCCTGTTGTACATGCTGCCTTTTTATAGTGGTATCCCAAACCTATAGACATAATTCCAACTACAGTTAGGTTGCAGTCCTATCCACACTTACCTGGAAGTATTGAACACTGTGGGACTTACTTCTGACTAAACATAGGGTTGTGTTGTTGGTTGCACTTAAATCCCACTGAAATTGATAGGTCTTCATAAATAAACCAATCAGGAAGACATCATGGGTTCTACATCTCTTAGGGTTTCCTTCCTTTTAAGGAAGGACTAGGAGCTTCTGCCAATGGAAGGAAATTTTAGGATACAGCCTCATAGTCCCAATGCTATCTCCTCCAAAAGGAAGCTGAATCAGTGCAGGCTACCCCAGACTTCCTTCCACATGATTCCTACTTCCAGGTTCTGTTTAGAACAAGCAAGGATTTGCCATGATGCGCAAACCCAACAAATCCCAGTTTGTTCTAATCAGAGTTTCTGATCAATCCAGGATATGAAGCTGGGAATCTCCAATAGAACAGCCCCAAATCGCTTGCCTAGGTACAATCCATTAGGAGAATGGTGGAGAAATGCATCTTATTTGTTGAGAAATTATTCTTGGCTGGTTAGGAGCTATACAACTTAAGCAGTAGTGGTGGAAGTTCTACACCAGGATTTGGCAACCTATGGCCATCAGGCTGGATCCCGTCTGCGCAGAGCCTGGCTTAGGAGGCCTCCTGCCCATTTTGCGAGCCTTGGCAGGCAGCTCTGCCATTCCCTGCGAGGCAAATTGGGTGGGAGGTTTCACTCCCAAGCCAAGCTCCATGCAGCCGCTTCCAGGAGCTCAGCAACCCAGAAGTTTGGCAATGACGTGCTGATGTCATCACCAAACGTCTGACCCCTTTGCTCGAAAAGGTTGCTGACCCCTGTTCTACACAGTCAGTTCAGTATACGAATAGGAATAGATGTGCAGAAGAAGTGGAGCCAGAAATGTATCAGAGGAGAAATTACTACTCGTGAGGTTTGCTCTGTGCTTCCAGCATCTTTGTTGAAAGAACAGTGTGTCAATCAGTTTTGTCGTCTTTGGTTTAAACTTGGAGGAAGAAGTAGAGACTGGCAAACAAATTTATTTCTCAGTTATTTTAAAGTTCATCCACGTTTCTCCAAACCTAACCTTTACTAACCCTTCCACCCCATTCTGTATAAAATAATGAACTAAATCCTTTTGTTGTCTCAGGGTTGCAGTATCTTTATGTATGTTAAGGATGTAGAAGAAGGTCAATGTATTCATCAATTATCCAGACGCAAATGCCCATCTGTTTATCCAGTGGAAAAGTTGGGATTTGTTTTGTTCGCTTTTGCATCTGCTGCAGCTGCTGTTGGTGCTGCATTTAAAGTCCTCCTTACGTGGCAATGTGGCACCCTCTTGAGGCCTACTGTTGCTAGTGTAGCTCTTTAATAGATGCCTAAAGTCAGCTAGATGTACACAGAGCTCAGTGGTAGAGCAAGGTAGAGAACCTTGAATGTAGAAGGTTCCAGGTTCAATCCCTGGCAGCATCTCCAGGTAAGGCAGACAAAGGACTCCTATCTGAAACCCTGGAGAGCCATCATCAGTCACTGTAGACAATGGTGACCTTAATGGACCAATGATCTGTCTCATTACAAGGCAACTTCCTATATTCATCTGTATTTGTGCAATGAAAGATATAAGCTCCACACAGGGTGAATTTCAATAGCAGTGACAGTGCACCTTAGAGAATTTGTAGTTGTAGACCAACTGCTCGCACAAGGAACACATGGGCACAATGCAACATTAAGGGCCCAATCCTATCCAAGTTTCCAACGCTGATGCAGCTGTGCCTATGGGGCGTGTGCTGCATCCTGCAGTGGAGGGGCGATCATGGAGGCCTCCTCAAGGTAAGGGGACTTTCTTCCCTTACCTCAGGGCTGCATTGCGACTGCATCGGCGCTCAAAGGTTGGATAGGATTGGGCCCTAGAGCTGCAATTATAGTGAAATTTAGAGTGGAAAACCCTACCATGTTTAACACCCTTCTCAATCTCCGTTCTATTGCTCAAATGGTGTTAGCCCTAACAATCCATGCCAACTTCTAGCTTTGAGTCTGTTTGGTGTATTATCCTGAAAGTTCTAAGCTCCAAAGTTCCCATACCTCTTGAATCCCTACCTTCCTGTGTTGCCATTCCTTCTAATTCCGTCTCTTTGTGCCCTGTCTCTGAGCGCAGCCTGGCACCATGATCCTGATTTTTGCTGCCATCTCTAGCCTTTGGACTTACACATATTACAGTATTTGACATTAGTTCCGAATTACCTCCCAGGCCTCATTTTCTACAGATACCTTTTCTATAGGATACTTTTGGATGTTATGAAAACTGGATGCAGTGTGAAGCATTTCAGCTAGTCCTGCCCTACCCAGCCTTCCCTGTAAGCTGCACAGCTGCACAGCTGCACAACTGTTATAATTGAAGCCCTGCGCAGCTTCCCTCTTGGTATTCTGGAGCTCAGGTATGATGATGTCATCACCGAGCACTCTGGATGGCGACAGCCACCCCCACACAGCCACCGTAGGGCTCTGCACACTCCAGGAATTAGGGGGAACATACCCCTGCATATTTGTATACTCTGTGGCCATGCTTGTCAGGTTTCCCCCTGAATACAGTGTTTGTTTGCAGAGGGAAACATTGTACATAGGAGAATTCTCCCCATGATCTGAACCATTGGTTGCCCAATAGACGCTTTCAGGGAGAGACGGGGCAGGACTGTGGAGCACACAGGTGTCAGGTGTGAGGCTAGCGAGCATGCTCCTGTACCCCTTCTGCCTTGTCCAATAATGCCTGGACAGGGTTAGAGACTTAGAAGATGGTGCCAAATGGCTAGAAGCAGAAGTCCATTCCAGGGCTGCATGTTAAATGGATGTGCAATGAATATTTCAGAATAGTGCCATTACAGCCTGGGAATTTTTATTTCCTTGAACATGCATTTGGGCTGAGCTGAGCATTAGCTGCCAAATGCTTTTGGCATGAAAGGGAAGCTTGAGGGGGGGGGCTTAAAATATTCCTCTCACACACACCTCTCCCTTTCACACTGGTTCACAACATTTTCACACCTCAAATTGACTGCTGTTTCAGTGCAGTTTTTTCATTCAAGCTCATTCTGATCTACAGTAGTTTAATTGTCACACAGCAAATCTGAGGGACTATGTGATATCACTTGTTCCTAGGAAAAGGAAGACCTAGTTTGAAAGGGGGGGGGAAGCACCACAACAGTGGCCAGTCAAGACTGTGGAGAGCCGCATAAGTCCACTGTTCCTTCCCCACACCACAGTGCCATAGATACTGCAGAGAATGAGTCCATGCCTCAATGTATGTTGGGGGAGAGTACGGGTGCACATAGGTCACTTTTGCTTCTTGTGTGTGTGTGTGTGTGTGTGTGTGTGTGTGTGTGTGTGTGTGTGTGTGTGTGTGTGTGTGTCCCAAATTATGGAAAAGGGAGTCCCCCTTCACACTTTGATGAAAAGTCTCCTCCTTTTGCTCGGACCCAATATATCCCCAAAATGTTAAGGGAATCAAAAACAATAGCTATATAAGAATATTCTACTTTTAATTATCTACATGTGTTGGAATCTAAGGACCAGTTCATACCTGCCTGTTCATCTCTCATTGATTAGATAATCTGGTGTGAGAAATCACCGATTAACCATCACAGACTTTTATTTTATTTATTTATTTATTTATTTATTTATTTATTTATTTATTTAATGGATTTCTACCCCGCCGTTCTCCCAATAAGGGCAATCAAGGCAGCTTACAGTTAAGAACATGTTAAAATACATAATACACAATAAAAAATAATTAAAAACAAGTAATTAAAACAGTTAAAACAGACAACCCCAGTGGGTCACCTATAATTACATTTGTTAAAAGCCATTTGTTAAAAAGCCAGCCTACCATGTCAGTCATCAAATGCCAACCTAAATAAAAACGTCTTGAGGCCCCGCCGAAAGGTCTCTAAGGAGGGAGCCGTTCTTAATTCCAGGGGGAGGGAATTCCATAATTGGGGCGCCACTGCCGAGAAGGCCCTATTCCGTGCCACCATCCCCCTCACTTCCGTCAATGGCGGCACGGTTAACAGGGCTCCCCCTGATGTACAGGTACGGACTCGGACAAAGTGCTTTTACTCAGCACTCATACATTATATTATTTTGTTGCTTCCTTCTGGTGACTTCCACTGTACCACTCCTCTTTAGGCATAAGGACTTCAGTGTACATGACTCCTATCTCTTGAAAAATGTCTATATCAAAACCAGAGGTCCCATCAAGTATCAGGCTGATAAGAAAACTGTTTACCCAACAGGAAAGAGTCATGCAGTAACCAGTAGTATATGTGACAACAGGATGGGGTTTGGACCGAAAGCACCTGGAGGCAGATAATATAACATGTACACCTATATTTACACTATGGTTGCTTGGAGTCTGAAGAGTGAGTAGATAAGCATACAAATACTTACTAGCAGTTGCTCCAAATATACCATGTTTGCAGATGTCGCATATCACTGATTAAATAAACAGGAGCTATTGGCGGGTGTCACATGTTGTCCTAGAAACGGCCAAGGTTGGACTGATGCCAGGCAGAGTTTTGTGGTGTCTGAAAAAGTGCTACGATTGCATTTGCCACCTTCCTTGCGATAACAGTTGGTAAAACTAGCCATACTATGATTAAACCTCCAGATGGTGCTGTTTACTTAGACAATGAAATTTAGAAACTGGACAATGTTATCCATCCTCTGACAGTAATTTTCAGTGTCAGGCTTTTAGTATTCTAAATAATTTTCAATTTCTACAGTTGTTTTCTTTTGAACAGTCTCCATAAAATTTTATAGACATCATCTGAAAAATAGTGGCATTATAGTGATCCGTGCTTTCTACTAGAAAATTGACTTTTTTTTTCCCGTGACAGGGATAGCCACTGTATACCTCTTCTTATACGTCTTTGTCGAGATTTTTTTTTTAATCCTTTAGTGTTTACCAGAGATGCACACAGTGGCAGTACACTCTCTGCTGATGTTGCTAGGGGACCATGTATATTATTTTTAGCAAATGATTCTAGTTTATCACAGATTTGTACCATATTGGCATTGCGTATGGTTACTTATGTATATTCATGCCTCAAGATCATAATTTAAATATCCCCAGCCACCATTATTTTCCTTTTGAAGTTCTGTGGGAGAAAATGAAATATAGAATGCTGATAGGATGAATCTTTAAAATATGACCTTGCTGTATACTGTATAATAAAGTCTATGGGCTGCATGTTGTTCCATTCTGTTGTTCATACTACTATAATAGTTATTATGGCTCATTTCTATAGGATGTTGTCATATGGAAAATGTTTTGACAACCCTGTCTTATGCATTGTGTCTGTTTCGAGCTAGAGACCATATGCACTCAAAGTAAGTTTCTACCTGTAGCCGTGTAAAATAAGTTGCAACCGATCAGCTGTTCAGAAGAGGTAGACGGGGTCTGGATTTAGTCACCACTCCCAGCTTCATTCTCCAGTCCAAACAGTTAATAGGATAGAGCCAGGATGGTGTAGTGGTTTGGGAGTTGGACTCAGACCTGGAAGATCCTGGTTCAAATCCCCGCTCAGCCATGAAGCTTCCTGGGTGACCTTGGGCCAGTCACTATCTCTCAGCCTCACCTACCTCACAGGGTTGTTGTGAGGACAAAAGGAGGGGAGGAACTATGTACACCACCCTGAGCTCCTTGGAGGAAGGGCGGTATAAAAATGTGAAAAACAAAATAAATAAAAATAAAATAATGGTTACAATTGCTATTAATTTTATGAGACTATTCAGATGCAGCCCTATCCCTGTTCTTTAGGCAATAGCTTAGCTCAGAAAGTTCAGAACCAAAGACCTCGTAATGGGGGGGGCACCCTTTGACCTCCCCTTTGACCTCCCCTTTGACCTCCCCTGTCCTTGACTTTTGATTTCTTTCTTAGTTTTTGTGGGGAGATTTTTCAAAAGATCTTGTTGAGTAGGTTAGGGTAGGAAGCAGGGGATGGAATGACATTTGTCTTACTGTGTAAAACTAATTAATAAACACTTTAAAAATTCATCATGAGCTGAAGGGCAACAAGTAATCTGCGTATTTTAATTGCATGAAATTTACATAGGGTGTGATCCGATCTAAATTAAACCCTTAATTCCTATTGATTTAAATGAAAATGTTGAGCATGTTCTCAATTCTCTGTCACTGGATTCAATGGGATGCTTAACTTTGGCTGGGATGTGTCCATAATCTGCCTACCATTTGCTTCAATACAACGTATCTTTGCAACAAGTGACTGGATGGCTTTTCTTCCTCACCAGATTGACTTGAAGTCCTGTCCTACTGTACTTTCAGTTAAAAAAAATGGTCCTGAGCCAGAGTTTATCACATACAGGCATGGTCTGTACATACCCCACTGTGAGCTACCCTCCTCTTTCTCACCAACTATCCACTACCTGAAGGGAGTAATCCAGACATGCTTGGATTTGACCTCTCCGCTCTTCAAGCAAATCAGTGAAAATGAAACTGGCACTGAAAAGAAAACCCTCAGGGTCCAACCCTATCCAACTTTCCAGTGCCGATGCAGCCACAATGCAGCCCTAAGATAAAGGAACAAATGTTCCCTTACCTTGAGGAGGCTTCTGTGACTGCCCCCTCCCACTGCAGGATGCAGCGCATGTCCCGTTGGCACGGCTGCATCAGCGCTGGAAAGTTGGATAGGATTGGACCACAATATCATAAAGCTCTTATACAAATCTGTGGTAGAGCCACACTTGGAATACTGTGTACAATTCTGGGCATTCTGTCTCGAAAAGAATATCATAGAGCTGGAAAATGTTCAAAAAAACAATGGCAAATGGGTTTGTCCATTGAGTTCTATGGGACTTACTCTCAGGTAAGTGTGTTTAGGATTCCAGCCTCAGTCTGTGACATCTTTGTTCTTGTTTTTGATATACAGTAAGTATTGGTTGTATGGATATTTTTTTGATCTTTGATTACTGTCATCTACAGCGCAATCCTGAGCAAAGATCCTACGGCTGGTGCATAGAGCCAGCCGCAGGATCCTATGCTCTTCCTGGGTCACTCCGGCGCAGCCCAGTGTCTCCTCGGGGGAAGGGGACATTTGTCGCCTTCCCCCAGTGTACGGCTGGAAAGCCCTGAGGGGGGCAGAAATCCGAGGCGACTGTATAACAGCCGCCAAGTCCGGGAATGGGGACAGGGATATCGCAGCCGACATTCCGCCCCCAGGCCAGCTCAGCCAACGACCGCCCTCCCTTGCCGCCTGCCTCGCCCCTGCTCCCACCGGAGCAACTCATACCGTCCTCCGGTGGGAGCAGGTCCTTGCCGTGGTGGAGAGAGGCCTGCTGGTGTCTGCGCCGGTGGGCCTTACTCTTTGGGTGCTGTAAATGCGCTTTACGGAGTGTTTACAACACCCTCTGCCTGCGGGATTGTGCCATTATTCTCGGTTCATTCTAATCAAGTCAAGTACATTCTTAAAAACATATCGCAGATTGCCGTATGTGTTACTTCTGTTTTCTCATTCAGAAATAATAACCTTCAGATAAGAATAAGAACCTTCTGTGCCAGCTTGTCAAAAATCTTTATAACATGGCTTTAGAAATTCTGAGAATCAAAAGTTGTAAATTAATTTGGGTATCCTTGTATTTGCTCCTTTGTTTCCATCCTTTGGTGATATTGTCTTCGCTTTTTCACTTTTTTTCTGTGAATCATGAATGTTGCAAACTTGATGTCCTTAAAAATGAAACACCTGATGATTATGGCAGGAATTCTAATTCTATGTATTGGTTTGGTCATACCCCTGCCCTAAATTTTCTCAATTTATTCTGAGGCCAATGTTGTCTCACCTCATAATCAAAGGCTGCTGTGTTAAGTACAGTTTTCTTATCATTAAAATGAAGAAACAAAAACAATGTGTTTAGGAGATTATCATTTTACTAACAGACCTACTGTTTTCTTATTCTTTTCTCTTGCTGTGTAAGGGGTTTGTAAGCAAGCTGGATGAATTCATTCATTGGTTAAATGAAGCCATGGAAACCACAGAAAATTGGACCCCTCCTAAGGCAGAGACTGACAGCCTTAAACTCTATCTGGAAACGCACTTGGTAGGACAAGATTATACTGTGATTGAAGCTAATAATGGAAATTGCCTCAATATTATTTTTATTAATTTCTAGTATGGATCATTTTAAGGAAATGTATGATGTAGTCTTGCTGACTGTATTAACCAAAGTCCCAACCAATTCATGTTTTAAAAAGAATCCAGATACCATATTTATCGGCGTATAAAACGCACCGGCGTATAAGACGCACCTTCCTTTTGGCCCTGGGTTTCAAGAAAAAAAGATTTAAAGAATTTTGGGCCACTTGGCCACTTACTGCTTGGCTGCTTAATTAGCTAATTTACATAAATTGCAAAAAAATACCAGGATCTCTTTTAAAACACACAGCAATAAGACACATGAACAAAATGCACCAGAACATAAATCCCAAGTAAAACAAAAAACAAAAAAAACCCAGACTCAACTCTTTTACCCCACCCCACCCATGCACAGTTTCCAAAGTAAACAACATAAAAGTACAAAAAAAAAAAAAACCCAGACTCAACTCTTACCCCACCCCACCTATGCAGTTTCCAAAGCCTCCCCAACTAGGCCCAGTTCAGAAGCTTACCGAAGCTGCATTCAATCAGCATCCAGGAGAGCTGGAAAGACTAGGCCCTCTGCAGCTCAGCTGAACTGAACTGAGCACAGTGCCCTCTGCTGGCTGCTGAGAAGCTCAACTCATGCACGTGCATAAATTAAACCCGACAAACAGCTGTAGATCGGATAGATTAGTGAGGGAAGAAAGCACAAGGGAGGTCTCCGGCTCCGGAAAAACGCGATAAGCCCGAAAATGCTTTAAAACGGGCAAGGGGGAAAAAGGGATTTTTTAGTATTGGCGTATAAAACGCACCCTACTATTTTGGGTCACAAATGTAGACAAAAAAGTGCGTCTTATACGCCAATAAATACGGTACTCTTTTTTTATCTCATAAGTAAGTGCAGAGGCGTGGAAAGACTGGAGCGAACGGAGCAGCTGCTCCGGGCGGCACCGCGGCGCCGGGCGGCGCTGCTCCGCTCGCCCCAGTCTTTCCACTGAGCGAGCGAGCGCTCGCTCGCCCGCCCGCCCGTCCGGTGACGTGGGTGGGCGCTCCGAGGCCTTCTCCCCGGCCTCGGAGCCGAAGAAAGCCCCGGAGCGTCCATCACGACCGGTGGACAGGGCTTTCTGAAGACGGAGCGCTAGTTAGCCTTTTTTGCACATGCGCAACGTAAACGTAACGTAAACGTTCTGCGCATGTGCAAAAAAGGCTAACTAGCACTCCGCCTTCAGAAAGCCCTGTTCACCGGTCGTGGTGGACGCTCCAGGGCTTTCTCCGGCTCCGAGGCCGGGGGAGAAGGCTTCAGAGTGCCCCGGTAAGCCGGGCCGCCCCCCCGGAGTGGGGCTGCCCCCCCAGAGCGGGGACGCCCCCTACAGGGGGCGGCGCCGCCCCTTTGGGGCGGCGTATCAGGAGCGGTGCTCCAGGCAGCATCTGCTCCTGATACGCCTCTGAGCAAGTGTTGTGGAACAAATGCCATACCTGAATTTAGGGGTGTGATGTTGTGTGATGTAATGATTATCTCATCTCAGAAAAAGTATTATTATTAACAGTATTTATATACCGCTTTTCAACAAAAAGTTCACAAAGTGGTTTACAGACATAATCAAATGATTAAATGGCTTCCTGTCCCAAAAGGGCTCACAATCTAAAAAAGATGCAGAAGAACACCAGCAAACAGCCACCAGAAAGACACTGTGCTGGGGTGAAAGGGGGGCAGTTACTCTCCCCCTGCTAAATATAAGAGGAGCACCAATTGAAAAAGTGCCTCTTGCTCAGTTAGCAGGGGTAATACCACAGAAAGCAAGTAAAGAATTTAAAAAATGGCTTTTCACCTGACAATTGTAAAATTTAAAGATGAATAACAATATTATTCTTATAATATTAATGAAATGTTCATTATCAAGAAAAATAAGACTTTTTATGCATTTTAAAGGTCTGGCACAGGATCATTTAATACATTTTACATGACATGCATTTTTATAATGCACTGAATACTACTATCATTGTTTTGTGCTAAAAGCTAAAATTACTGGAGAGTAAAGTGTTTGCATGAAGAGGTTTTGGGATCCACTGCAAACAAAAATGATAGACCAATGGAAATTTTGTGAATTGCAATATGTTTTTCACTTACTGTTTCTTCTGGTGCTGGCTGTAAACTGGTAAACAAAGTAATATAGAGAAGTTACCCTGCAATAAACCTTTCTATATTATTATAAAACAAAGTGCTGGGTGAGTGAGTTGAATGAGAGTTTTCTGCTGCCTTCCCCTTGCTTGGTTGAATCTGCCATCAGCATTTCTCAGAGTGTGCTCCTAGGAGCCCTGGGGCTCCCTCCCTGAGATTCTTTCAGGGGCTCTACGAGCACACCGTAAGTGGTTGTCATCTGCTCCACTTTGTGCATGTGCCGGAGCTCTGGGGCTCCCCGAGATTCTGTTTAGGAGTGTAAAGGGCTCTGGAAACTGAAATGTTTGAGAACTGCTGCTGTAATTCAGCACTGTGAACATCGTATGGATACAGGCAATTACCACATGATGCATTCAAAATGGTAGTACAGCATTGCAGAAATAGTACAATTAAGAAGGTTGTAAAGATGATGGCAAGGAGCAGAGGATTATGGAGCAAGGCTGTCAAATGAACCCAATGCTACACTGGACAGGTACAGCTAGTTCCTCAATTTGGATAGTGCAGGTATAATCAAGTGTTTAACAAGGTGTGGCAAAAGGACTGTAATTTCCATTTCAGATATTACATATTTGGGTGGAAAGTAAATTTGTGCTTTGAAACACTGAGTGCCCAAACAGCTTAATTCCCCCCCCCCCAAATTGAAACACAGTTTCCATCATTTACCTTTCTGAGAAGCAGATGATTAAATTATTTTTAAAAAGGGGTACTTTTGCAACTGGAAGATACAGTTAGTCATTGCTTTGTGATCTATATTTTATTAATGAGAATGTCAGCTTTTCATTTGGTTCAGGCCTGGCAGAAATTCTAATCTGTGTTTAAACAGAAGTCTATGAAATTAAGTTCCCATTAAGTGCAGTGTCAGAAATATTTTGATATAGTATTTGCGTTTGGTACTAAGCTAAGGAGAAGAAGGGGGCAGGTGCTTGGCTTCTCAAAATCATCTATTCTGCAAAATACATCATGCAGTTTCCTACAATGTTAGATACAAGGCCTGTTCTGTCTCTTTGTATACATTCATTGGCTGAACTCATATTGCTCTGCAATAAGGTCTCTCATGTGCACTGATTCTTTAAAAAGTACAATCCATCCCATATCACAAACTGTTTTGCTAACTCTCCTGAAAACAACAAGCCACAGAGAGAGAGAGAGAGAGAGAGAGAGAGAGAGAGACAGAGAGAGAGAGAGAGAGAGAGAGAGAGAGAGAAGAATCACAAACAGCTCAATTCTATCCCCCACCGTCTTCAGCCATGAAGCCACGCTGACGGAGCATGTGGTGCATGCTATGGGAGGGGGGAAGGTGAGGGAGGCCTCACCTGGGAGGCCAGGGAGAGGTAAGTAAAATATTTTTTACTTACCTCCTTGAGAAGCCATCTGATCGCCTATGGAGCTCCGCAGACCCATGCCAGCTATTTTGATGGCATAAATCCAAGGAGAGGAAGGAGGCAGGACAGGTTGAAAAATAGGGGATAGGATCTGTCATGGACCTTTGCCACCGAGATCCACCCCTTCCAGCCTGCTCCCTGCCTCCTGCCCTCCCCGAACTGCCCTCTTGCCTGGGCTGGTGGAGCATTTGGGTGAGTCTGGTGTGCAGCGCCGTAGACCATTTTGTGAGATCCGCTGCTATAGGCCCTTGGTAGGATTGGGCCAGTAATGGAGGAATGTGCAAGTTTCCCCTTCACAAACTTTAACAATTGTCAGATGGAGCAGAATCCAGTAGTAGCCAGGACCAAATCTATGCTAGCATGACAGCTATATGCATGTGTATGTGTGCGTGTGTCAGATTTTTTAAAATAATCAGAACAATATTAATAAATATTAAGAGTGTGTGTACAAACTCGCGAACTGCAAATGATTATTTTAATTTAGACAATTTTGTTATCATTGCCTTGCCAATGCCTGAATCCAAGCCCTTAGCTGTGTTGTAACAACAAACCTAACCTATTGTGGGGTTTTGTTGTTTTTTGCCAGGGCAGAAAGAATATAATAAACTCTTAATCTTTTCCCAATTCTATTTTGATAGGTACTTAACTGCATTTTTAAAAAGTTTTAAAATGAAATCAGTTATTTGAAGACCTGAAACATCTTTATTAAACATATTTTTAAAGTATTTTAGTTTACCATCAAATTGTGCAGAGTATACTATAGCTGCCTCTGATCTCCAAATAATATTAATAAAATGAACATATTTTTTAAAAATACTGTAAGAACTTTGAAAAGTTTGATTGTAATAATTATTGTAAAAATGTACTAACATGCATTTAGATTAATACAGTATATGCAAGGTCTGATATAATAATAATAATAATAATAATAATAATAATAATAAACCAGTATTTATATACAGATGGGCCCCCATATTCACGGATTCGCTATCCACGGTTTCAGTTATCCACGGATCGCGGGGACCCCCCCAGGCTTTTACTTTTTTCCCCAGTAAGCTTTGTTTCTTCCTTAAACAAACAGGAGAATAGTCATACATGCTTATTGCAGGCAAGTAGAACGAAACTAAGTCCTAGAGAGGCTCTGCAAGGTTAACAGAAACCTTGCAGAGCCTCTCTAGGACTTAGTCTTGTTCTTCTTGCCTGCAATGGAGGCTGCTTCTCTGTTTGTTTTAAGGAAGAAACAAAGCTTGCTGAAAGAAAAATAAGAGCTGGGGGGGTTGCGTACGCCTGCCTGCAGGGGAGGCAGGGCGGGGGCCCCTCAGGAAACCATGTAGGGGGTGTTCGCTCCTATCCACGGTTTCAAGTATCCACGGAGGGGCCTGGAACATATCCCCAGTGGATATGGGGGGAGAACTGTACCGCCTTTTCTTTGGTCATTGGATTTCTCCTCTGACTTTAATTCAAAGGCTGTTTACGTGGGCAGGCTTTCTAAACCCCAAGGGTTTTTTACAATACAATAATGTTCTAATCTTTCGTAGAACCCTTCATTCTAGATGTTTCTTTCACAGTCCATCTCTCTCTCTCTGGCGTTCGCCTCACCACGCTTCAGCTGACAGGGCAACCTTGACTCTCACTCAAGTGCAGTTGTAGGTGCAAGTCTACGTTGACCCGGGAAGGCATATCAGGCCTTGGAAAGGGGTCAGAATTCAGCGTGCGCTGCCCCTGCCCCAAACCCACTCCCCTTCCGGGCCTGATCTGCCCTCCATCCTGCCCCATCACTGCCCCGTTCCACCCCCTCCCCCATTCCACTCTCCCCTCCCCATTCCACCCCCTGCGTGGCCTTACCTCCTCCAGCGGATCTTCGGCTGTCCACCGGTGCTCAGGAGGTCACACTGGTTTCCCTGTCACTGACCCAGCAGCGTGTACTGGTGGAAGCTGCTTTGCGACTGCCATAAAGCAGCCTCTGCTGGCTCAACGCATGGAAGCTGCATGGCATTTTTAGCCAGGTAAGCCTGGTTTAGAATCCTGAGTTCAAATGCTATACTTTGGGTTCATTTGCTTATATTCTCACCTGTAAAACTGTGTTCTTGACACTAATCCTGCTCAGTCCGTTGATGTCAGGTTTCTTTCCCCCAGAGAAGTGAGAAGCTCTACTACACACACCTGAATGGAAATAACACAACTCGCAACCAACTACCATCTATTTTGCTCTTGTTTGCTAGGATGCTTGTAGTTTGTAAAAAGAGTTTCCCCCTTAAGACCAATGTGTTATTGGTTAATCTGTTGCTGGAGTTTGCGATTTATGCTCGGCAGTAAATTAGACGCCAAGTCTGAATTTTGTACAACTGTAAAATTGCAAATCAAGCCCCAGAGTTTTGGCCCATCTTTATTCATCATATTTTACTTCTTCAGTCAACATTATTACTGGTTAATAGGTGCACCTGTAAATCAAGCTGCATTGTATACTTGATACGTTATGTTAAATGAATCTTTTCTAGGGCAGCAAGTCTATTTTTTCTAATGAAGAAGAATACCTCATCTTTTCCAATTTTCCTATCAAACGCATCCACATCATCTTGAGGCAGAGCCGCATCCAGCTGCATCGTTGCTCCGCTTCAATTATCCAAAATTATCCACCCTACTCTCGGGTCCTTTAGGTTTTCTTCTGCTATATGAGGCGCCCGCATGGTGCATCTCTTGTGAAGTACATGATTACAAACTATTCAACACAAGCCTGTTTTAAGTAAACAGTAAATTAAATATTGTCAGGGCTTGTTCAAGCTTGCTGGTATGAAAGGAACTTTGAGAAAAGGTTTCCTGAAAAGTGAAGCTTTAAGAAAATGAACTATACAAAGAGTAATGGTTTTTTCCTTTTCTCGTGCATGCTTGACCCACTTTATATTTTGGGATTTGTCTAATTTTCATCTGGTTTTAGTGCTCCATGCCCAACATTATCAAAAAGTTATTTTCATCAGGAATCTCAATTTTAATTTAATGGGAACAAATCAAAATGTTCAAATTAGGTCCCTACAAATATAGAAAGGCTTTGTTTTTAATGACAAATGACAAATTGAGTGCCACAAAAATATGAAGAGAATATATGATTTGTTTTGAGCAACGGCTCAGTTTGGAGGCTTCTAGGGGGAAACTCTTTTCTATTATTTTCTAATTTGGGTGACCAGGTACAAAAGAAGACAGGACATTTAATTGTTGTGTAGGCATAGGAATTTCAGTAGTCAAAACTTTTCCTCTTCTTTGCAATTAGGTATGAGAGCCTTTATGTCCTCCACTGCATTTCATCAGTCAACTCTTCATTGACTTATTTCAGGAGGCAAGGTCATAGTCCTCTATTAGTTTCATTGGTTGCCTGTTAGGTTTTGGGTGCAATTGAAGGAGCTGGGGATGACCAATAAAACCCTATACAGCAGGGAAAGTACTTCTTTCCATTTATGGTATTAAGATCCTTAGGAGATGTTCTGCTCTGAGTGCCATATCATTTCCTTACGATGGCACAAACAGCTTTGAAGTCCACCATAGCCCAACCATGCAATTGTTAGTAAACTAGTAAAAATCTATTTATTTAGATAGCCATTGGGAGTTTTTCTGAACTCACTACATTTTGGTTTTTATAATATTGTATATTTTAGGTGATTTCTATTAAGTCGTATATGAAAAATGGATATTTTATCCAGATATTAATGGATACTTGTCTTCCCTCACAAAGAAAAGGCAGGATACAGATCAGATGGATGGATAGATGGATGCATGTATGTATGGGCATGTGTGAACCAGGATGAACACAAGACATGATGGAAATTGGGATATGCTCTCTGCTAACAGCAACAATAATGCTTGCCTGCTATAGATCTTTTTTATTGTTAAACAGTTAAGTCATTCTTCACTATTTGTGGTCCAACAAAGTTCAAGCCAGTTGTGGGTCAACATAAGTACCCAATGCGTGCCACATGAGATAAACTGTGATACTTAGCAACATTTTTGTTTCCTTAACAAAAGGATATTAAGGCCTACTGGTAATTGATATGATTAGATTAAGTACTTCCTGTGGGTGAAGAGGTTTGATTCAAGATATGATTTTGAAGGCCAAGTCCCAGCAGCTTATTGAAAAATAGGTTTGGGATAAAAAGTGCCCACTCATAATTTTTTTTAAAAAAAATCTATAAATATCGCATTTGCCAGAACTATTCCATCAGCATGGCCTCCGACCTTAGGCACTAATGAGCATGCCTAGATGCCATGACCCTTGTAGAAGAGAGGCAGACTGCTAGCTAATTCTGCTATGGGATGACAGAATAGAAGTTGTTATGGGAATTGGAGAACAGTGAGGAAAGGGGCAGCTAAAAGGGAGGAGTGGAATGGTAAAGTGCTAAACATTCTGTCCCTAAGGGCCTAATTTTCTTAGATGTGCACCCATGGTGTAGTGGTTTGGGAGTCGGACTTAGACCTGGAAGATCCAGGTTCAAATCTCCGCTCAGCCACGAGGCTTCCTGGGTGACCTTGGGCCAGTCACTATCTCTCAGCCCCACCTACCTCACAGGGTTTTTGTGAGGACAAAAAGGAGGGGAGGAAATATGTACACCACTCTGAGCTCCTTGGAGGAAGGGCGGTATAAAAATGTTAAAAATATTTATTTATTTATTTAAAGAATTTGTAGCCCGCCTTTCTCCCGAGGGCACTCAAGGCGGCTTACAACATATTAAAATACATATAAACACGTTAAAATAATTAATAAACACATTAAAATAAATAATTAAACAATAATTAAACAATTTAAGTTAAAATAAACAACCCCCGTGGGTCACCTGCATTTACATATGTTAAAAACCATTTGTTAAAAGGTCAGCCCACCATGTCAGACATTAAAAGCAGTCCTAAATAAAAACGTCTTAAGGCCCCGCCAAAAGGCCTCTAAAGAGGAAGCTGTTCTTAATTCCAGGGGGAGGGAATTCCACAATTGGGGCACCACAGCCGAGAAGGCCCTATTCCGCGCCGCCATCCCCCTCACTTCTGTCAATGGAGGCACGGTTAACGGGGCCCCCCTTGATGACCTCAGAGTACAGGTCGGATTATAAGGAAGGAGGCGGTCCCTCAAATACCCTGGACCCGAGCCGTTATACATACAAAATAAATATACATTTAGAAATGTAATATGCAAATACAATCAACACATACTTCCAAAAACATATATCATACAGGCACATCAATCAGTGAACTGAGATTGGCTGCAGGTCCCTATCAGTTGTATGCTCAGTTGCAATAAGCAGTGGTTTAAAAAGCCCTGAGGTTTGAAAAGTCTTAGCCTTCTGAGTCTGCATGGCAGGAAAAAGAGAAGTCTCTTGAAAAAGATAGGAGAAGAGTAGCTGGAAACCAATAGCAAGGATGAGCTTCCCCACTCTTGAGCTGGGAAGGACTAGGCCTCTGAAGGGCCCAGCAGCTGTGAATAAAGAAAACATTCCCCTGTTGAAGTGCAAAATCTTCACTCTCACTCAGCCACCCCTCCTGGACACAACTGTTGCAATAATCGAGGAGGCAAGAGGACAAAATATCTCTAGCCTTTTCAGTGATGTTGGGGGAGAGAGGAGAAAGGGAGTGACCAGCAGGAGGCTACATTCCCCCTGGCGGAGTGCTGAAGTTTTGATAAATAAGCTGAATTCTTTTGTGTGTCTTCATTTGAAAATACTCGTTAGCAACCAGGCCTATCATATCAAATAATCAAAAGTGAATACAATTACTCAGGGTTCCTGTAGTTTCTTTGTTATGCTACCAATGTATAATTGTCAAAATTAAGTTAATTATCTCCGAAATAAATACAGTAGTTGTACTGACAACACAATCCTGTGTAATCTTGCACTGGTGTAACAGTAGATGCACCGGTGTAAGTGCATGTACACTGGCATAAATGCACTTACACCAGTGCATCTACTGTTACACCGGTGCAAGGTTACACAGGATTGCGCTGTGAATGTAGTAAGCTATTCTGAAACAGTGATATTAATTGTACCTATAACAATGAGGATCTAAAGCAGCTTGACTAAACCAAAGTGAAGGAGAAAGAAGGCTATAGCAGATTAACAACCATATTAATATACTAGCAATATTTTGTGCTAATAGATACAAACATATGATGCACATATTTATCTAAATAGTTCATTTACCAATATTTGAAAGAAAAATATGAAAAACGAGGGCTCATCTGTGATGTCTCCAACTTGGTATATTTTATAGGACATTTTTATTCCTGATATAGCCTACGGATTACGACTTTCATAAAAACTAATGAATTTCTAGATTTGTCAGCTGTTTCAACACAGATGCACTTTGCTAGTCTAATGGAAACATTTTGAGCTCAGTTCCAAAATATCAATAGCTTTTAGTATTGCAAATGAATGTGGCTGTTGGGTAAATGGAGCTGTGGTTCTTGATAAAAGTAGCAAGTAATTTTGTACGTGTGTTTTATGTTCAAATACCTCTCCACCATTTGATACTCATATATGTATATATATATATATATATATATATACATTTTTCCTTGCAGAGTTTTAAGCTGAATGTAGATAGCCACTGTGCTTTAAAGGAAGCAGTTGTAGAAGAAGGACGCCAACTTCTTGATCTTATAGTATCTCACAAATCAGGTAAATCCTTCTGAAATATTGCAAGTCTTTATGTCTCCAGACTATTAAAGAATAAAGAAGCATTGCTGTAAATTACTGCATATATTCACTTCCTTATGTATTATTAATATTTACATTATCAGTTTGACCTTCAAGATTTATAAATGTTTCATATACTGCATACAATGCTGTGATACTTATAAAATGAAATACTGCCTGCAAATAGTCTGTTCATTTTATTTTGGTCTCGCTGCTCAGCTGAGTTTCAATTGAAATTACATCACTGAAAACTTCACGCTGACATGTTCTTTGATGTAGGTGCTATGGAAATAACATTAAGATGATAAATTAGGATTTCAGATCTATACACATATATACTTTTACATAGCCAGCATGAGTAATTGCTTTGGGAAAGGCTCCTTTGCCATTTAAACTAATTCTTACCGCAATTTTAAAGTATTTATTAGGAAAGATTTTAAAATTAGGAATAGTTATTTCCTTTAGTTATGCTTGTCCCTTTCAGTATAAGCCTTAAGTCAGGATGAATAATAACTTTTGTCATATTGTTAGAACTTAATATGACTAGTTTAATAGTATGGCTTTAATCAGCATACACAGTATTCCTAGAAAGTGCTGGCTTAATTTTGGCCAGGTTGGAAAAGGTTTTTTTTTTTCTTATGAAGTTGTCCTCTAGCTTTTGGTGCAATTATTATTTGAGTTCTTACATCTGTTACTCTTTTGCCTGCACATGCTCCTCTAGAACGTTAAATAGTGTGTTTTTTCTTCTTCCCAAACATGAATGCTATAGCAAATCAGTTGGGTTGATTTGCATTAATTCCCTGGAGGTTAAGGAATGGTAGCAAGGACTTAAAATCTGATGACTAATGTGCCATTGAATATTTATCAAACAAGAGGAAACCAGAAACATAGCAAATGAGAGAAATTGTAAATACCGGTATATGTCCTGAGTAGCAGTTTGTTTAACATGGTGAACCAGGCTGAATATGGATTTCTGTACTGTTGATTCTGCATATGAGTCACCCATTATACATTATTTTTCTTTGCTGTCTTCAGTCAGAACTTAACATGCTGATCATGTGCCACACTTTGACCCTATCATACTGTTCCCAATACCAATATGTTAGACTTTCTGAACGGCCTTCTCAGTGACGCACTGAAATACATAAGGCGGTGGTGTGTGTGTGTGCATTTTGTTCCCTTCATATTTCTTCATTGCCCATTGTATAAATTATACGTTTAAAAGATGTATATCTTGAATGTTGAATGTATGACTTAATTTGTTTCTCTCATTCTGGAGAAGGACTGAAGGACATGCTGCAGATGATTGCAAGTCAATGGAAGGAACTACAGAGGCAAATCAAACGACAACACAGCTGGATTCTTAGGGCTCTGGGTATCATCAAAGCAGAGATACTGGCTACTGATGTGTCTGCAGAGGATGAGGAAGGGACTGAGAGCCCCAAGGTAAGTGGCTTGAAGTTTGTCTTATTTCCTCTTATTTCCTCCTCCTTTTGAACTAGGCACCACTGAAGTTTTCTTTCCACCCTAAGGCTTTTCATTTCTACTGGGTAAATTTTTTTTATAAACAAAATAAAATGTCTTACTCTGAAACAATAAAAAAATCCATCCCAGCCTGAAACTTTTAATTTTTTTTAGAAAGAATTATTTTGCTCTATGCAGAGGTGTGTAAGGAAAGGGACGTAAAATATTTAGTAAACAAAACATAAAGTATCTTTAACATGAATAATCGGAATGGTTTTAAATTGTTTTGTTGCAACTATAAATCACTATAATCAGTGCAATCACTCAGCTCTGACATCCATTAGCCGCTTGGTTACAGCAAATTAACAAAGAAGAGAGAAAGTGATTCATTATCTCATTCCTGTTAATGACTATCAGATGCATTGCCTAATTAGGGGATGGCCATTGTAGTGGGGAGAAGGTCATATGCTTTGCCACAAATCTTTTTTGCTTGGAGTTTAAGCTTTCTATAATGGTGCATGTGTAGAATACATCAAACACTTTAAAGGTAAACTATTGATATCAATATCCATTTGATGAGGACTTTATATGGCGTGATGGAAGCTCAGCTTCCTCCTAATGCTATGCTGACACTACATTGATTGAGGAGGGAGAAGCCTTGCTCCAAGGTGAATAGCCTTGCTGTGGTGAGAAAACCTGTTCGTTCTTTTTTTAAAAAGAAAGATAGACAGAGAAACAGCGCAAGCATTCTTCAAAGAAAAAAAAATACAAAAAGGTTATTGAAATGGTAGGAGCATTACTGCAGGAGAAATGGGACTGTTCTTGTTTCTGTTTAAATGGCTAAATGAACACTATGCACTTCACTGTTCTAAAAATGTAATTCAGCTTTTAAAAACAACAATTTCAGAAATCACAGGTCATGAGAGGGTAAGAACATAAGAAGAGCCCTACTGGATCAGGCCAAAGGCCCATCTAGTCTAGTTTCCTGTGGACAGTGGCCCCACCAGATGGCTCAGGGAGCACACAAGTCAACAAGATACCTGTATCCTGTCACCACTCCCTTGCATCTGGCATTAAGAGATAAGCCTATTACTAAAACCAGGAGGTTGCTTATCCCCATCATGGCTTGTAACCTGTGATGGACGTTTCCTCCATAAATCTGTCAAATCCCTTTTTAATGGCATCTAGGCCAGGTGCCATCACCACATCCTGTGGCAAGGAGTTCCACAAATTAATTACATGCTGGGTAAAGAAATATTTTCTTTTGTCTGTTCTAATTCTCCCTCTACTCAATTTTAGTGGATGTCCCCTAGTTCTAGTGTTGTGCGAGAGGGAAAAGAGCTGAGGTGGGGAGTGTGGATTTACAACAGGAGGGTGACACACAGATGCCCCACAGTGCTGTAACCTTCCAGTCTGTCAACAGTTGTTATTTCATAAGAATATAAGAAGAGCCCTGCTGGATCAGGCCAAAGGCCCATCTAGTCCAGCTTCCTGTATCACACAGTGGCCCCACCAGATGCCTCAGGGAGCACACAAGACAACAAGATACCTGTATCCTGTCGCCACTCCCTTGCACCTGGCACAAAGAAAACCTACTCCTACAACCAGAAGGTTGCTTATCCCCATCATGGCTTGTAACCTGTGATGGTCTTTTCCTCCATAAGTCTGTCCGATCCCCCTTTTAAAGGCATCCAGGCCAGGTGCCATCACCACATCCTGTGGCAAGGAGTTCCAGAAACCAATTACACGCTGGGTAAAGAAATATTTTCTTTTGTCTGTTTTATTTATTTTTATTTTATTTTTCACATTTTTATACCACCCTTCTTCCAAGGAGCTCAGAGTGGTGTACATATTTCCTCCCCTCCTTTTTGTCCTCACAACAACCCTGTGAGGTAGGTGGGGGTGAGAGATAGTGACTGGCCCAAGGTCACCCAGGAAGCTTCATGGCTGAGCGGGGATTTGAACCTGGATCTTCCAGGTCTAAGTCCGACTCCCAAACCACTACACCATCCAAACCACCAATTTGAGTGGATGTCCCCTAGTTCTAGTGTTGTGTGAGAGGGAAAAGAACTTCTCTCTATCCACTCTCTCCATCCCATTCATAATTTTATATGTCTCAATCATGTCCCCCCTCAACCACCTTTTTTCTAGACTGAAGAGCCCCAAACACTGTAGCCTTTCCTCATAAGGGAGATGCCCTAGCCCACTAATCATTTTGGTCACTCTCTTCTGCACCTTTTCCAGTTCAACTATATCCTTTTTGAGATGCGGCGACCAGAACTGTACGCAATACTCCAGATGTGGCCTTACCATCGATTTGTACAACGGCATAATAGTATTAGCCGTTTTATTCTCAATCCCTTTTTTTTAATGATCCCGAGCATGGAATTGGCCTTCTTCACAGCCGCCGCACACTGGGTCGACACTTTCATCGTCCTGTCCACCAGTACCCCAAGATCTCTCTCCTGATCCATCACAGACAGCTCAGAACCCATTAGTGTGTATGAGAAGTTTTGATTTCTTGCCCCAATGTGCATCACTTTACACTTACTTACATTGACGTTCGAAAGCATGTTAATGCGAGTAGATAAATAGGTACCGCTTGCGGGTAGGTAAACAGTGTTCTGTATTGTCATGCTGGCCACATGACCACGGAAGCGTCTTTGGACAGCGCTGGCTCTTCAGCTTCGAAACGGGGATGATCACCGCACCCTAGAGTCGGACATGACTGGACTTAAATGTCAAGGGACACCTTTACCTTTTTTACATTGAAGCGCATCTGCCATTTTGCTGCCCATTCTCCCAGTTTGGAGAGATCATTCTGGATCTGGTAAAATGTGTCACTCATCACTGAGAAAATCACAGGCGCTATCCAATAGTTCCCCATCACTGTCAAATTGTAAAACGATAGCGCACAGCAGAGGCGAAACTAGGGCGGAGCACCCGCTCCGGGTGCCATCGCCCGAAGGGCGCCCCGCCCGGCGCCCCGCCCGCGTGTCCGAGTCGGACTCGAGTCTCCGAGTCGGACTCGGAGACTCGAGTCCGACTGCCCCCTCAATCGGGAGAGCCGGCTCAGGGACGTCTTCCCCGGCCAGCTGCCCGGGGCCTACTAAGGAAGGCGCGCGAGAACGGTATTTATACCGTCCTTTTTGCGCATGCTCAGACTGTTACTGAGGGAAAAAGGCTGCCCTTTTGACGTCCGAAAGCATGTTAATGCGAGTAGATAAATAGGCTGCCCTTTCCCCCTCAGTAACAGTCTGAGCATGCACAAAAAGAACGGTATAAATACCGTTCTCGCGCGCCTTCCTTAGAAGGCCCTGGGCAGCCGGCCGGGGAAGACGTCCCCGAGCCGGCTCTCCCGGTTGAGGGGGGGTTGCCGCCTCCCGGAGCGTGCAAGCCGCCTCCTCCCGGAGCGCGCCGCCCCCCCTCCGGATCGCACCGCGGCCTTTGGCCGCGGCGATATTAATTATAGGGGCGCCACACACCCCGTTGCTCCGGGCACCAACGGGGGTAGTGACGCCACTGGCACACAGATTTCAGTATACTAGCACTGCCTGTGCTCCTGGAGAAACAGCGTTTTGATTTTCCAAATATGACTTGAAATTAAGAAATTGAAAAAATAATGATGTTTATTTAAAGGATTTTTACCCCATCTTTCCTACATGTTTGTGGATGCCCATATGCCATATTTCAGCCATATGCTTTATTTTCTCTTGTACAGTATTATAATCTTGAATAGTGTCAGTAAAAGATTAATATATAAATTAATCTTAAGATTAATAAAAATAAATAAAAGAAATGTAGATCTGATCGTTACCAAAGTGCAATTGAGAAAAAAATGTGTACAGATGGCTCTAAAAGGAGGACAGGAGCATTTCCAATTTGTTAAAGGGTCCCATCTGTACCAGCTCCTACTTACCCAAGATGAATCTAATACGACACTTCATTTTATTGCCTGAGTAGATAAGGGACAAAGTTGAAACTAAGGTTTGTCTCCTAAAAGTATGTCTCTTTTTGTGGTCCCTGGATATCAGTGAGTATCCATTTCAGGTTATGGCAGGGCTGTAGCCAGGGTGGCACCAGTGAGTTCACCGCCTAGAACATTGCTTTGCCTCATCTTTGCCCACCTAGAACATTGCTTTGCCTCATCTTCTGAGACATAGTGACTGTGTGGTGGGACTATCCTACAACAGCTTAGTCCTGGATACCAGTCTGGCCTTGTCAACTGCTTCTTCAATTCACTGGACAGGATTTGTATATTTAGGTGCAAGTTGCCTTCAGGTGCAGGTTTCTGGCTGATGGATTTTTTTAGGGGTGTTTGTGTGTGTGTGTTTCTTTGAAGTGGTGTTTAGATGTCCATTGCATAGGTGCACTGTAGTTTCCAGAAAAAAGACTAGTGGGATGCAAGTCACTGAAGGCCTTGTGGTGTTTGGCAAAGGCAGCCTTCTTGTGAGTTCAAATGAAGAAAGTGTCACTGATGAATCTCAGAAAGACAGATGATTCGGTTTGACTGGGAATCAAGGTTCTCGGTTTCAAGATTTAGCATATTCTTCTTCTGTGCGATGTCACTTCCACAACAAACACATTCTTTGTTCAGCTTTTCCTGATAATCACAGGGTAAAATGGCAGGATTGATACATCTCATATTAGAATTGTAAGTATTACATGACAAACCTGGCTCTATGCAACTACACTAACTCCCCTACTTATGGACATTTGTGTTATAGATGAATTGGTTGGGATCACTGGTGTCACTGGAGCGTGGCAGGGGGGCGGGCCGCCGGGGGGTGATGCGCAACACCCTCTGGACGCTCCGAGGCCAGCCTGGGAGCCGGCCTCGGAGCGTCCAACCCCGCCGGCGCTCCCCGCCGGCAAAATGCCCTCAAAACGGTCTCTGCGCATGCGTGAAAATTGTAAAAAATACCCGTATTAACACACTGCATGGGCCTTCTTTCAGAAGGCCCTGGAGCGCTGGCAGGGTCGCACGCTCTGAGGCCGGCTCCCGGGCCGGCCTCGGAGCGTCCGGAGGGCGACACGGGCACCCGGGGCAGGGTGCAGCCGGGTCGCCCCCCCAAAATCGCGGCCTCGCTAGGGTGACACGCGCCCCCCCGCCTTGTGGTGACGTGCGCCCTAGTGACGCCACTGGTTGGGATGTCCAGGATCGTTTCCGGTTCGGGAGCAGACTCGCAAGCTTTGGAGCAGGCACAGCGGTGCCTGGGCTGGCAGAAGTGCTGGCAAAATTTGTTTGGCCTGTACAATATTTTTCTTAAATAGTTGGGGGGGGGGAGGAACCACAACAGAACAGAGCAAACAACAGAGGCTTAGTGGCTCAAATGCTATAACTTTGGCAATGGGGATGCTGAACCAGTAGATTTCTGGGGGCAGAAAGGAGGGGGAGGACGAAGGAAGCAGTTAATGGGGCCAAGAGCTGAGGTATTGCAAAGGCTGGCAGATTTCAAGATAAGACCACACAATATATAGAGTACTGTACTGTAGGTATACTGCAAATACATTTTCTTTTCATAGTTCACAAAATGTTTGCTACTGATAATAGTGATGCTGGACTTAAGCACAAAACGACTTAAGTACAGATCCTTGGAACGTAACCTGTTCTTCAGTGGCAGGTGTATGTTGGCTGATCTATCATGAATAAGAGTGGTGGCTTTGGGGGGGGGGGTTCAATACAGTTAACTTTCTTGCAGTTGCAGTGTTTTGCCAATTGACAGTTTTTGATTTGTGTATAATTATATGAATTAACAAAGCAATTTAGCAGTCGCCATGTTCGCGTGCGTGCGTGCGTGTGTGTGTGTGTGTATGAGGGGAAAAAACCAAAGAGCAGAGCAAGTACCTTAAGTAATTTGATCACATCTGTTATAGGGAAACAAGCTGGAACATGCTAAGCTTATCATATGTTAATTATCTGTTGAACAATTCACCCTTGGTTACCATATAACTGCTACTACCATCTTAACTAAGCTCTGTAATGTAACATGGATTCTATGGGTGAAGTGTGGATAATGTTGCAACAAAATGGAGAAACAAGCAGGTGTCTCAATTCAGACTCATTTAAATCAGTCTAATCTTGGTTTTGGTTTCAGAACATTTTGTTTCAGGTAGGGAAGGCCCTACGTTATTGCTGGGAGCAAAAAAGGCTTGTGATATTATATAAATAATGTTAAAATGTTAATCCCTTATTTGCAAAATTAAAACAAAATCCTACCAATTAAGGTCCCATTCGGATGATGTGTACAACTGGCTCTACCCATCACACGATGTGGAATGTGAGTTTGCATGTCTTGTTCCCCCCCCCCCTTCTTGGTGTGCCATCCTGCAGTTGCATAATTGCATGGGGTGGTACATGAACTGCCCCTCACACATGATTTAGATACTACAAAAATGGTCCTAAATTATATTGTGTTTACAGAGATAAAGACTCTGATTGGCTAAACAATTTACAATTCAGCTTCTGTGAAGGAAGGGGAAATTGTCAGTTTGGTTGGGATCAAAATTTCACACAGGGGCACATGGGAGGACTGTTAGTGGGTTCCAGGATGTAGCAAGCTAAGGGATAGATAGCCACAAGACAAGGAGGCAGAGAAAAGGGTGCTCATAAGGGGATGGTGATAAAGGAACCTGAAGGAAGGGTAAATTACTTGAGAAAGGTGTGGGTGAAGTAGGAAATTGAGGCAAGGGCTAATAGTTCAAAGTTCACAGTGCTTAAGGTAGGCTTACCAGATCTCTAACCGGGACAGAGTGCTAGACCTTTAGGAGAAGGAATGTGGGCAGGTGTAGCTTGTTAAGTCCTAGAGCACAATCCTAGGCATGTCTACTCAGAAGCAAGCCCCACTGAACACAATGGGGCATGCTTCTGAGTAGACATGCCTAGGATTGTGCTCTAAGGTTTAACAAGCTACACCTGCCCACATTCCTTCTCCTAAAGGTCTAGCACTCTGTCCCGGTTGGAGATCTAGTAAGCCTAGCTTAAGGTCAGAAGGAACTGTATGTTATGGACAGTCAGTGAGTGAGACAGGACTCTTGGGAAGCCTGGTCAAGAGACAGGGCGGCTGAAGGAAGTGGTTGTTTGATCTAGAGCAGGGCTGGCTAACCTTTCAACATGAATGTTCCTGGATCTTTAATGGTTGTATAAGTGAGGGCATTTCAGCAGGTGCAGCTGCTTTAGCAGCACCATCAGCACTTGCAGCTGCCCAGATTCTGTCTTCTACACAACTCTTAAGAATGCAGAGGCCATGGTGGTGGAGGTTTGGCCGCCCCTGATCTAGAGGCTAGACCATGTCAGGGCAATTTGGACACTTGTGGTCTCTTCTGTTACTGCAGCACTGTGGCTGAAAACTCTAAGGGAGTAACAAGTATGAATTTCTGCCTCCTTGCAGGATGGGAAAGTCATCATAATAAAAACACAATAAAGAAAACCTGTAGATTTCTGCATATACTTACTTCAGAAACCATAAAAAACCTGTGAAGCATAATAGAAAATCTAAGGAATATATCTAGGGGGTATTTTTCTTTTTTTTACCTTGTTGAGAGACTGCAGAAGAGAGCTGATTTTACAAATCTCTAAAGAAACCAGAAATAGGAGGAATTTCAAAGTCTCTAGGAAACTTTTCCCTTAGGACTTTTAAAAGTGTTTTCCACAATCCCGTTGGGTCTTTTTATAAGCTTGTAGGGAGGGCAAAAACTAGTTTTAGAAATATATTGAGAGCATGCTTATTCAGGAACTCAGACTTTGTACAGAAGATTATTCCTTTTATTATGTGACAGGTGTTTTGCTTATTCATAACAAGAAATAGGATTTAGGATGTATTCAATTTTGAAAATAGGGATTTTTCAAACTGCACTTAATAGCCAATCCCTTCAACTGCAATGCATCCTGTCCTTGACCTTTAAATATTAAAAAAGAAACCAAAGGCAGGAAGGAATATTTAAAGTTCACCTAGAAAAGTGTTGTAATTTCCAGATATAATTAAGATAAACATTTTAAAACTAAAGCTAGTCTACCTTTTAGAAATAGTTTTATTTGAAATTATCCATCTGGTTTACGGAGATTCAGATGATTAATTAAGCAGAATAACAACAATCAGCATGTATAATATACTTAGGTCACTGAAGCTGCAATCCTAAAAGCACTTACTTGGGAGTAAGTCCTATTAAACTAAATAGGTCTTACTTCTGAGTAAACATGGCTAGGATTGCCCTATGAGATTGTTAATAGAGTTTGCATTGACCTTGTAGAATATGACTCGGGGCCCAATCCTATCCAACTTTCCCCAATGTAGCCATGACTTAATTTACTTTACTATACAGCAGGACTGGGCAGATCAGGAGGCTTTGGATGGGAATTATTTCCCCTTACCCCTCCATAAGCCTCCCACTCCACAATAGGTCTCCTCAGACTTGCATCAGCTCTATAGCTGGCGCAAGTCTGAGGAAAAGAAAGGGATGGGGAGGCTGCAAATAGAGGGGATATATGGTCCAGCATGTGCTTTCATTGCCAGATCCACCCCCTCCTGCAGCCTCCTTGCTGCCTGTTCCTCCCCTTCCCTGCCCAGTTTTGCCCCTGCTGCTGCCTTACCTGCTCCGGCGGGCATGGCAGAGTCTGTCGGTGGACACAGAGCACTGCCGCCTCTTGCAGCAGTGCTCCCAAAATGGCTGTGTGCTGGTAGCTATTTTGCGATAGAGGAACTCTGTGGGCAGCGGAAACGCTTCTGCGTGACAGCACAATCACTGCCCGGGTGCAACACACTTATCACACTTGAACTCAATGAGACTTACATCTGAGTAGACAAGCAAAGGACTGGGCTGTAATGCATCTCGATTGTTCAAGCCACACTGCTTTTGCTGCAATGTTTTAATATTAGCATTATGATACAGAAAATAACAAGAGTGAATTGATTTGGTTCTTGTGATCAATATAAAGAAATGTCATATACGTGAGTAGATACAGTATGTTGGTTTTCCTAGGTTCATTTAAAGGGCTTTTCGGCTCTAGATTTCTAATCTCCAGAGATTCATATTATGTATTATGTTGGAAGCAAGTTATTTGCAAGGAAGTTGTACTATTCAAAAGTAGGCATATCATTTCACACACAGTCATTCACCAAACAGTAAAAAAGAGTGATAGCTGAAAATCCATTTTTCCATAGGCAGATTCCATGGGTTTGCCAAGTACAAAAACAGGGTCTTCAGATTCCACTAAATTGGATTACCATATTAAATTATATCAGTATATGTGTGAGTTGCATTTGTCTCCTTTTCAGAAGTAGACTGATTCTTATTCTGTTACTCAAGGTCTCCGACAAATTAGACCTCTCTCTCTCTCTCTCTCTCTCTCTCTCTCTCTCTCTCTCTCTCTCTCTCTCTCCCACCCCAATCTGGTGTAATTACCTGGGAGTTTCTGAACATGGGGAGTGTGCCTGTACTTCTTTTTAAACTTCTTTACAACTTGTACAATATGGTGGTAACTTGCTCATCATATGATAGCATTAATGTAGCAAGCAGGGGGCTTGGGGAGCGGTCTGCCCTGTGTTCCACGCAAAACTGTCATGTGAGGGGGTGCCACATCAGGCCCAGTCCAAGATGGTGGCTGCTGCCTTTTAGTGTTTCTTGGAGTGTCCACTTCTTTGCACACCCTCTTCTGGCACCCTTTTCTGGCCAAGCTGCTCCAAGCTCAGCCAGAAGGCGGTACCAGAAGGGGAGGTGCGAAGGAGCGGATGCTCTAAGCCAGATCATGGTGATAATCCAAGCCAGATCATTTCCTGATGATCCTGACCCCGCCTCCTCCTCATGATCAACTGCCCAAAGGATAAGGATAGCTGGATTGCAGGCCTGCCACCACCTCCTACTCACAATCCAGATCGCGAGGAGATGGTGGGAGCGGTGAGCCTGCAATCCAGCTGCCCTTATCCCTTGGAGGCCTCCAAAGGAGAAGGGCAGTGTCTCCCTGGAACTGACATCACGATGTCATGTTGCGTCATGACATTACGACGTCACCGCCCTGGGTGGCATGGGCTCTTGCAACGCCACTGCATGATAGGAGTACCACCATCTTATAGCAACTTTTCAGAATACCAACATCCAGCCTAGAATGGGGAGCAGAATGACTAGGTTCTCCGGATCAGAGAACGTTTTTGAGGTGGAGTGTGGCTTTTTTAGCCATGATCAGTGTCACAAAACGGTGCTTCCACGAAAGTGATTCATGACATTAATAGCCAGACTGTGCATAAACACCATTTTCACTCAGATTGTCTGCTTTCTGGTATCAGCAGCCTTTGCCCAAGTCCTTCACCCCGTATGCAAAGGGAAGATGTGCTGCTGCCATAGCTGTGGCAATACGTTTTCAGATGCAATGATATCTATAGTGAAAGTTAACCTATTGTCCTGCAATTCAGTAAGGCCATTCACAGAACAACTGTCAAAATCAATAAGTATACCTCTGTACCAGAGAGAATTGAAATCCACCCAGATCAGTAGGTTTCCAGGGGCAAGTTAGTTGGGCTTAGTTCTCAGTGAGGCAGTAAGCTTGTGTCTCCCTGAAATTCAATTTTCCATGTGGAGTAATGTTTGTTTTGTATGAAGGAACATTAACAGCGTAATCCTGTGTAAGGATACATGGCCGGCCTAAAGGGCTGGCCACTATATCCTATGCCAATCCCGGACTGTCCTTGGGCAGCCCGGGAGGGAGCACCTTGGGAGAAGGGGACGTTCATCCCCTTCCCCGGGGTGTAGACAAATCTACAGGATTTATGGGCCTCCTCAGATGTATGGGCCTCCTATGGGCCTCCTCAGATGTACGCCAGCTCTGAAGCTGACGTATATCCAGGGAGGCTGTGTAAGGCTTAACCAGGCTGGGAAGGGGCTTAGGATATCGGCGAAGCGCACCACTGATATCCCCACCCTCTCCCAGCCTGGGTCAGCGGTCAGCCAATGGCCACCCCCCTGGCTGCCTCTGCCCGCCCGCCCGCCACTGCTGACCAGTGCAGGACTTACCTCTGTTGGCAGGCGCAGGGAACTGCCGGCCTGCGCACTAACGTTCTTTACTCCCAAGTCAACACAAATGTGCTTTACGGCACGTTTGCGATGCTTTAGTGCGGCCGAGCGCATGCTCCGCCGCTCTAAAATTACAGAGGATTGAACTGTAATTCATGTGAGCCCCCACATGCAGTTCAAATGTAATCTTTTTAAATCAATTTTAGATGTTTTTATTAGTTTGTTTTTTACTGTTTTAAAAAGTAATTATCTATATGTATTTTTTGTATTTTCTGTTTTGTTGTAAGCCGCCTTGGATCACTTTGGGGAGAAAGGTGGGATAAAAATATTGCAAACAAACAAACAAACAAACAAATATTACAACCCAGATACTCACTATGTTAGGGAGAACTAGGGTGAGTGAGTTTCCAAATTCCAGAGTTCAAGTAAATTTCTAGAATGCATGAACATTTAAAGATGTCTCCAAATTTTTTGGAGCTCATTGGTCACCAGTGTAGGTGTTTTGGATTGATCAGACATGTGGAGTACAAACTTTAAGCACTTGCCCTCTTCCCTCTTCCTCCATTCTTACTGTATGTTTATTTCTTTTTATAGGCACAAATAGCTGCAATGAACTACTGTAAGAACAATTCTCAAAGAGCAGAAATGATCGCATGGCATTCCCCACCCCCTTGAAATGAACATTTGGTCAGTAATGCCAAGTGTGAGTGCTAATGATGGCAATTCATGGAGGACACGAGTTCCAATCCAGCATTAGCAATTACACAAGTAGATAGAATTCCACATTAGGATCTGCTTGTAGTGTGGATGCAAAAACCAGTTGCATGGGTTTGGGGTGGTGACTGAAGATCCTGGTTAGAGTTCAAAGAATGCTTCAGATTTTCGGATTTGGTGCCGTATGTAGCTCACTTGGCCATGAAATGTGGTGGTGGTGGTGGTAGGGTTTTTGCTCTGAAAGCTGCTTTTGCATGGGTTAGGTTGCTGTAACATGTACAATTGGCTTCCAACAAAGATCATGTAGTACTGTTTGAATTGGGTCTCTGTTTTAAAAGAAATGTGTTTGTTTCTTCTCGAAAGTGTTCTAGGCAGATTATTTTATTCTTGGACTCTGATCACAGTCTGTAGTGGGTATTTTTAATCTGAAATGTTCTGTGTGAACAAATATTCTCTAAAGTATAGAGAATATCTTAAAGCAATTTTGATTTACCTATACTGATCACTACGTTGTGTGTTTGCAAACATCTTGCTTGAAAATAATTGGAGGGAGGGAAGTGTTAGCAAAAGTTCTTGTTCAGTCTCCTAAAACAAATGCATATTTATACAGACGTATTCACCAATTGTTATTAAAAGGTTTGGGTTTTTGTTTTTTGCTTTTTCTTACAAGCATACAGCCTCTGTCGTATTATTGAAACAATACTGCACATTCTGAAATGAAAGGCATTTCTTCATTCCATTGACTGATGACTTACAAGTCGTTGCGCTGATTTTTTCAAAAGCATTTTACACTTTTATTGTATTTGTGTGTTAAATTAAGTGTTCATATCTGCAGAATAAACTAACACCTTATAAATATTACTGTGTTTAATTAGCAGTTCAGCATTTGAATTTTTGCTGTTACGGTTGATGTTGAAGAATGATTATCTATGTAACAGAGAACAAAAGGAACACTGATGTGAACAAAGATACTGTTAGATAAAGGCAAGTTTTAGGTTCTGCATGTTAGCGTTCTTTTTAAACTATTTTAATTACTTTCATACTCTGCTGGGTTGGGTAGCATATTTCCTTTTTTTTCTTTTCTTTTTTTAGTGTCAGCCTGTTTAAGTCTTTCAGCACACCATCTTATAGCAACCTTTTTATCTGTAGAATCTTTTAGCTCTACTCCCAACAGAATACATAAAACACAACTATTCTCCAGCAGGGTGGGCGCAAAGGGAAAAACAGGTAAAACAATGTTTGAAGACAAAGTCTATTTGGACATCCTGAATTTTATATATCTGGCTGACTTCGAAATGTGTTTTGCTGTGGTAGAATTGACAAGTGGACTTTGTGGTAAAAGACTTTTGACGCTATAATTCAGGGGCATCAGGCCTCAATAATAATAATCCCTATTCAGTATCAGGAATGCAAGGGAACAAAACACTCTCCGTGACTTATTCAGCATCCACTTGGCCTCTCCATAAGCTGAGACCACAGCCATCGCCAATGCACTCTCTTGCCACAGATATCAGGCATAATGTGGAAAACTCCGGCCTCCAAATCCATCCCCAGTTTTCCACACACTCCTTGGTAACTGTGCAGTGACTGGATATAACATTTGATTGAGTTCTCAGACTTGCAAAACACCTCGGAATGCCTGTGCAGCAAGTTTATCCTCTCCTATAGGAGGACTACTGTCTCTTACAGCCCAATCCTGGTTGCTGAAAAGCAGCCGTAAAGCACCTTCTGGCAGCACGCTAAGTAGCGCTGGGCAATGGTGGGAAGGCTGGAGCTTTGCCACATGTGTCGAGGGTGGGGCAGGAGGCTTCAGGAGGGGGTGAATCTGGCAGTGATGGCGTGTGCCAGATCCTATCCCTTCCGGCAGCAGCCTCCTGGCCCACTTTCTCTCCTTCGACTTGAGCTAGTGAAATCGCTAGTGCAGGTCCAACGAGCCCCTTTGTGGGGCAGGAGGCTTATGGAGGGGAAAGGGGATTTAAATCCCCTTTCCTCTACAAAACTTCCCGATCCACACCCCCCACACTGGATACGGCACATCTGGTTTTGGCATGGCTGCACCAGCGGAAGGGGCGGGAGGATAGGATTGGGCTGTAAGTCTATTATATGGGATGTTGTGGTATATGAGACTGACATGAACATAACTTTTCATAAACCATTTTTCATCAGAGAAGGCCAAAAATAAGTTCTGTAGTCAGAAGGTTTATAATGGTAATGAGGAAATAAGGTGTGGGGTATGCAACAGAAAGTCACCACTATGGTGTTCTCCCATGCCACAGTGGATCCTCTGGGGTGGATGACAACAGAACCTTGTCCCCTTCCTTATTCACAGCGCAATCCTAACCAACTTTCCAGGGCCGGTGCAGCCGCAATGCAGCCCCGAGGTAAGGGAACAAATGTTCCCTCACCTTGAAGATACCTCCATGACTGCCCCTGCACTGCAGAATGCTGTGTGCTCCCTGTTGGCACAGCTACACCGGCGCTGGAAAGTTGGTTAGGATTGCGCTGTCAGTGTCACAAGCTTGGGTCTAGTGGACCACATTGCCCATCTGACTATGCTATACAGGGGGGCCGCTGTATCCGCGGGGGATACGTTCCAGCCCCCACCGTGGATAGCTGAAACCGCGGAAATGGGTGAATGCCCATTTCCATAGGTTTCAGGGGGGGCCGACCCCCCTGCAGGCCTGCGCGACCCCCCCCGCACCCGCGTGACCCCCCGCACCCTCTACAACCTCCCCGCACCCTCCACAACCCCCCCAAGCACTTACGTTTTAACGGAGAAACCTCCGTGTTTTTCTTCAAAAGTTACGAGGCTGTAGCTGCTTTTGCAGGCCTGATCAACAAGACTTAGGTGATAGCTAGAGTCTCGAGACTCTAGCTATTACCTAAGTCATGTTGATCAGGCCTGCAAAAGCAGCTACAGCCTCGTAACTTTTGAAGAAAAACACGGAGGTTTATCCAGCTAAAGGTAAGTGTGTGTGTGTGTGGGGGAGGACGTGACTCCCCACACCTTCCACAGCCCCCACAGCCCCAGGCACTTATGTTTAGAAGAGAAACCTCTGTTTTTTTCTTCAAAAGTCCCTGCAAAGAAGCTGCAAACTCGGGACTTTTGAAGAAAAAAACCAAGGTTTCTCCTAAAAGTAAGTGCGGGGGGGGGGGCTGTGGAGGGGGAGGATTCCTCATCCGTGGATAACTGAAACCGTGGATGAGGAATCAGTGGATACGGGGGGGGGCTGTATTGTTCTTTCAGGCAGGCTGGGGATCAGCACACAGGGAGTTCAAGCACTGAATAAGTATATCCAATCTCAGGAAAAAAAAACCTTTGGCAACCCTTTAAGTAACCCCACCCCCCTTTCTCCGATTCAGTTAAAGCTGGCTCTTGACATATCTCTTGTGAGGCAGAGAGAATGAACTGCTGTAACTTCTGTACTGTGTAACTTCTTCAGGAGAAATAACTGAGATTCCTCGTACATGGTGTTTGCTCTGAAACATTAAATTAAAAGCAAGCAATCTGTTAGGATGAAATTCTCAAAACTGCGGGAAGTCCTGAAAAGGTAACATGAACTGGAGACCTTGAGAGCAGAACATTTTCCCCAAGTCTGTAATTGTAACACTTCTCTATATGTTGCTTCTAACTTGAAGGTATGGTTGTAGAGATTCACCACATTATATTTGCACAGAGAATAAGAAAGTATCCGGCAAGCAAAATAACGAGGAGAAGCTATACGTTATGCTCACTTTCTCATTAAACCAATCCTGTGTTTAGTAAGTATGATGAACAACTCCGAAATGACAAATGGAAACATGCCTATAGCAGTTATGTTCTAAATATCACATTTATGGTTCTGTATTTGTGACTTCTTTGTGACTTCACATTGCAAAGTCAAGCTTAACCATAATTTCGCATTTTTAAAATTAAAATACAGGTGTTTTCAAAATAAGGTGCTTGCCCACCATAAGTAAGGGACCTTTTTAAAATAGAATGGATGATATTTTAATACTTAAGATTTAGGGGTGTAATAAACTCAGGCCTTAACTTTGACCTCATTGCAAGGATTTCAACACAGCTCACCTGCAATGTATTCCATGAATTTGTTCCTGATTTATTTTGGCACAAGAACCTCCAAATATACAACAATCCTTAATTAAAATAAATGTAAATCACAGAATGAAAATGTTGATTTTTGAATGCAGCAAGTACTGCTACTGTTGTTAGTTTGTTTTTAATTCTTGAAAAGCATATTAAAATTAACTTTTTCCCATTTGCCTAATGTGTATATAACTAAACTTCCTTCCCACTGTGAGACAGTTTCATTTATTGCTGTTTGCAAACGGCTTAAAAAAGATGCATAGTGGATTGGACTAGAAACTCCTTGAACAGTTTCTTTTGAAATAACACTACATACGTTAAGCTCAATTACACATCCAAACAGCCACAGCACACTTTTGGTAATTTATTCATTGATTTAACATAGTACCCAGAAGAGTCATGCCTGCTGTCAATTTTGTAATATATTATGTTTTAAATATACTCATGCTCAGCCATGCACGCCATTAAGGTGTGCATAAACCTGTGTTTTTCTCTCTTGACAGCTATAAATGTTTGTTATTATTACACAAAACATATGTTCATGTTGTTTTTGTCTAAATTATTCTATCTGGGGCTATAAAGTTTTAATGTTATTAGTTGCCCTTAGAATTTTAATGTTTCACTGCTGTAACCTTCTTAGGGTTTCTCTGCAATTAAATAGGAACTATTTCACTACAGCCTGAAAGAATAATATATTTTATACAAATAATTTTTTAAAAAAAATCTTCTTGCTTTTTTTTTTTGGTATAGTACAGAGTTTAACTCAATGACATTTTGCATAAAGAAACCTTTCAAATACTATTTTCCAATGAAACCCTGTGTAGGTTTTGGTAATACTTTCTCCTTTTTACCATTTCTTAAGGGAAAAAAATACCTGCAGCCATTTTGAATAATTGCAAGTTTTAGTTCTTCACATGTGAATGGTGAATCACATGGTGAATCACATGGTGAATCAAAGGACAGTTTACAAATAACTCCCTAGAAACAGTTTTTCCACACATCCAAATTTTGACTCTAATGTCATAAGAACATAAGAAGAGCCCTGCTGGATCAGGCCAAAGGCTCATCTAGCCCAGCTTCCTGTATCTCACAGTGGCCCCACCAGATGCTTCCAAGAGGACACAGTCAACAAGATAACCTGTTGTCACTCCCTTGCACCTGGCACAGAGAAAACCTAAAACTAGGAGGTTGCTTATGGCTTCTACCCTGTGATGGTCTTTTCCTCCATGAATCCATCCAAACCCCTTTTAAAGGCATCAATGCCAAGTGCCATCACCACATCCTGTGGCAAGGAGTTCCACAAATGAATTACACGCTGGGTGAAGAAATATTTTCTTTTTTCTGTTTTAAGCCTCCCTCCACTCAATTTTAATGCATGTCCCCTGGTTCTGGTGTTGTTCGAGAGGGAGAAGAATTTCCCTCTATCCACTCTCTCCATCCCGTCAATGGCGTCGCTCCCGTCAAGTGACGGGAGCGGGCCGCTACGGGGTGACGCGCGCAAAGGGGTGATGCACGTCGGCCCAGACGGCGCTCCAGGGCCTTCTGAAAGAAGGCCCAATGCGTCAATACGGGAACTTTACTGTTTTCGCGCATGTGCAGACCATTTTGAGGGCAAGAGGGCAGGCCCTTGCCCTCAGAAACGGTCTCTGTGCATGCGCGAAAACAGTAAAAGTTCGCATATTGACGCATTGGGCCTTCTTTTAGAAGGCCCTGGAGCGCCGGTCGGGCCGGACGCTCTGAGGCCGGCTCCCGGGCCGGCCTTGGAGCATCCAGAGGGCGACGCGAAGGGGCGGGGGGGCACCCAGGGCAGAGTGCAGCCGGGTGGCCCCCCTAAAATCGCGGCACGGCCATATTGGGGGGCATCACTAGGGTGACGCGCGCCCCCCGCCTAGTGACGCCTCTGCATCCCATGCATAATTCTATACGTCTCAATCATGTCCCCCCTCAGGCACCTTTTTTTCCAGACTGAAAAGCCCCAAACGCTGTAGCTTTTCCTCATAAGGGAGGTGCTCCAGCCCACGAATCAGTTTGGTCGCTCTTTTCTGCACCTTTTCCAACTCAACTATATCCTTTTTGAGGTGTGGTAACCAGAACTGGACACAATACTCCAGATGTGGCCTTACCATTGATTTGTACAAGGACATAATGATATTGGCCATTTTATTCTCAATCCCTTTTTTAATGATCCCGAGCATGGAATTGACCTTCTTCACAGCCGCCACACACTGGGTCGACACTTTCATCGACCTGTCCACCAGCACCCCAAGATCTCTCTCCTGATCTGTCACAGACAGCTCAGAACGCATTAGCATGTATGTGAAGTTTTGATTTCTTGCCCCAATGTGCATCACTTCAATGTGCAGCTCTTCACAATCCCTGCTGGTCTTCACCACCCGGAAAAGTTTGGTGTCATCCGCAAACTTAGTCACCTCACTGCTTATCCCCAACTCCAGGTCATTTATGAACAAGTTGAAAAGCACCGGTCCCAAGACCGATCCTTTGGGGCACACCGCTTTTCACCTCTTGCCATTGTGAAAATTGCCCATTGACTCCCACTCGCTGTTTCTTGGTCTTCAACCAGTTCCTAATCCACAAGAGGACCTGCCCTCTTATTCCCTGACTGTGGAGTTTTCTCAGGAGCCTTTCATGAGGGACCATGTCAAACGCTTTCTGAAAATAGTCAAACGCCTTCTGAAAAGAGATCCAAGATGGCGTCACACAGGAAAAGTTTTTAACACTTTTAAAATCCTGGAAGCAGCAGCGGTGGGAGGGGGTAGTCGACCCCACGGCCTCACTTGTTGTTTTCTCCCTCCACTGAAAGATGCATACCAGGTTGAGATTTCTCCCCAGAATATAATGAATGAACAGCTCCTGTTTCTGAAGTGCACTGCACCTGAATCAAACTATACGGATAATACATATCAATTAACACATACTGGCCGGGTTCAGTCATCATGTGGAACCATGGTTTCTCACTGCTAAAAATGAGTCTTAGAGAGCTGTGGGCAAACAGCTTCCCCTCCCCCCTCTCTCCACACATGATAGGAAGATAGTAGAACAAACCACAATTCTTTGTTATGTGCAATTTTGGGGAATTGTAAAGTCCTACAATTGGGCAGAAGGTCTGGCTCAGCGGCCGTCTCATATGCCTGAAGATCTGAAGGACAACAGTTTAGGACGGCCGGAAGTATCCGTGTGCTGTTAGAGAGCTGTTCGCATGCCGCTGACAAGCTGCAGAGCCTCTGTGAGGGAGAGAAGCTGCAGCTGCACTTTGAGTGGGAGTCAAGGTTGCCTGTCAATCGAAGTGTGGTGAGGTGAACGCCAGAGAGAGACTGGACTGTGAAAGAAACCACCTAGAATGAAGGGTTCTGTGCAAGACTAGAACATATTGTATTGTAAAAACTCCTTGGGGTTTAGAAAGCCTGCCTGTGTAAATCACCTTTGAATTAAAGTCAGAGGAGAAATCCGATGACCAAAGAAAAGACAGTATAAAAATCATTGGTTCCCAACCTTTTTAGCACTAGGACCCCCTTTTGTAGAATGACAATCTGTCAGGACCCCCCTAAGATCTAGGACCAGAAGTGATGTCATTGGGTCAGAAGTGATGTCATTGTTTTTAATAAATTACACTGTTTAATCAATCACACTTTTAAAAAAATAAATCACATTTTTAAAGTCATACTCATAAGCAGCCCCATTTGAGCTAATATTAACAGAGATGCTAAAAGGCAAGCAGAAAGTAACACAAGGTGAGTAGACAATCCCCAAGAGAGCATCAGACACTTCTTTCTCTGCAGTGGGGGGGAGGAGTGAGCGGCCATCTTGGGTGTGGCCATCCAGCTGACATTCCGTGACCCCCCAGAAACCGCTTCGTGACCCCCTTGGGGGCCCCAACCCCCAGGTTGGGAACCGCTGATATAAATACTGGTGGTGGTGGTGGTGGTGGTTGTTATTACAACAAACCAGTATATCAAACCACAGTTTCATCTTGGTTTATACTAAGTCTAGTTAGTACAAAGGGCTCCAGATGTCATTTCAGGATAAGGAGCATTTTGAGCATCAATGAGTTCAGACAAGGACACAGGACTTATTCAGTGTTGCTGTAACTGTGTATAGTGACCGTGGTTGCAGCCTGAACAAAAGCATGCCAGTGCACTACATAATTCTGCTCCTTGCTCTGTCCTTATACTTGGGGAGTGTTTTCCCCCATTGATGTGGTACACTGGGAATGTTCCTGTTTGGGCCATAATTATGGGCACTGACCAAAGAACCCCCCCAAAAGAAACACGCTAAGATGTTTGGGTAAAGGGTCACTTTATTAAACTCTGCAGCAGGGGAAAAATTACACGCCCCAGCATGCGGGCACTAGGTGGGCAAAAGCGGTGCTGCCCATATGTTTCCCCTGTTACCCTCGGGCATCACACTCTGACTCCAAGCTAAATCCATGCATAGATTGGGAAAGCTTATCAACGCCAACCCCAAAGGGGTTGAGCAGCTGAGCAGCACAGACTCCCCCCAGGCAAGGTCATATGGTGGTCTTTGCTTACCCAGCCAAAAGGGCTTGCCAGCCAGCCTCACTGAACCGGGCAAGTATTGTCTGAGTGGTCCTGGCTCACATCTTGACCTTGCTACCTCAGAATGTACGTCAATCCCGGGACGTGCCTAGCCACAAACAGGGTGTTTATCTTCAAACACTGAAGAACGAAAACCCACACCAAACGCATGACCCTTTTTGATTGGAACATTTGACGGTTGACAACAAAGACAACAGCCTAGTTGTCACACCAGAAACGTACTGTGAAATTTGCGAACTCTAGACCCCAAATGTAAACCATGACCAATAACAGAAATAATTCCAAAAATGTGAGATCAACAATTACCCCAGCCCTAACCCAACTAATGGGCCAAGGTGTGGAGCACCATCGGCCCCTAAAAAATACACCAAATCCTGAACTTCCAGCGGCGTTGAAGTGAATCTGCTGCTTGACTTCCAACAATTGCTCGATCCTCCAAAAGGAGACACCACTATAGCTGTCCAGGAACTGAAGCCACATGTGCATATTGTCGCGCATGAAGCCCGACACCTGGACACGGTGGAAGGGAAGCCGTATCCCCAACAGCGAGTCACACAGACGCCGGAGGAATGCCCGCCCAGGTGCCACCACCCGGCACATGAAGTTCAGCTGACCCAAGAGGACGTGGAGCTCACGCAAGGACAACCTAGGAGAAACAATAGCAACACTCAATAAATCTGTGAGGGCGGTGAGCTTGGCCTGGGGCAGCCTGGAACAGGCCACGACCGTGTCAAGCTCCACCGCCAAAAACACCAGCTGAGATGCCAGCTGTTGTTTAGAGACTCTATAAACAACATAGTTTCCCTATGAGTGTGAACATGGCTGTAGCCATGGATGTACACATAATGTATAAAGTATATAATATATAAAGGGAAAAGTATTTACATTCAAGCCACAGAAGAGCACTATAGCACACATATAGACGTTTAGTTAATTCCTTATTCTGTGATAATGGTTGATCTGGACTTTAATCCGTTCATGGTTCATCCGTTCATCCAGCAATCTCACTTTTCATTCTTTTTTTTTTTTTTGGTTCTCTCCAGCTTCTACTCGCATTCACCCTGCGCTAATATTTCAAAATGTGAAGATTTGGAAGCATACATGCATTTAAAAAACAAACAAACTGTAATGGTCATATGTTTTTGCTATATTTATTTATTTATTTATTTATTTTATGTAAAGAATTTATACCCCGCCTTTCTCCCGAGGGCACTCAAGGCGGCTTACAACACATTAAAATGTCAGGGCTATATGAAACTGTCAGCATTCCAAGGCGTCGCGAACGTGCCGTAAAGCACGTTCGTGATGCCTTGGGAGTAAGGGAGGCTGGCGCAGAGGCCGGCTGCCCTCACTCCGTCGCCAGAATGCCCAGGTGGCCGCTGGAGGAAGTAAGTCCGGATCCGGCAGGTGTGGGGGCGGTTCAGTGGGCGGGGGGGGCCATTGGCCTATCCAGCCCAGGAGGGGGCAGGGAATGGCTCCTGCCCAGGAGAGGGCAGGGGATGGCTCCTGCCACCTATTTAGCTGGTGGAAGTCCGAGGCCTATCGGGCTGGCCCCGGTTTACACCCAGAGAAGAGGACAAGCATCCCCTTCCCCAAGTAGACCTCCAGCCCGCCGGTTAAACGGCAGCCTGAGCTAAGGATTTGGCCGGTGGCCCTGTGCCGCCAGCCGGATCCTTACACAGGATTGCGCTGTGTATCAGTTATACGGTGAGGATACAGAGTGAAATTTAAAAATTTACCATTGGAATTCAGATTTACCTTAGGAAATGAGAAGGCACACCATATACAATGCAACATTTGTTAAGGAATGGAGATACCAGGTAAAAGCACTATGTCCAGGTTATGGAGCACTTATCACTGTTGAATAATTGGCTGTGTTGGGAGGAAGGTTCAGGAATGTCAATTATCTTATGGTAATGACCGTAGCGGTCATTAATGCTATTGGGGATACAACTTTTTCTTTTTATTGGAGTTTTTATTAACATTATATTAGCTTCGATTCAACTTTAAATTGAGGTGCAACCATCCAAATTCGTGAATCAGAAACCAAGAAGCAATGAACATAAAATTGCATGTTCTTGAGAAAAGCCGATGGGTCTTTAATATATTATAATCTCTAGCATACCCTCAGAGCTGTTATTAGTACATATTAGCTGTTATTAGGAGCTATTCAGAGATTTTCTATTAGAAATTGGGTTCAGTGACTGATGCAATGAATAAGCCCTAGTCAAAGAGTAGAATATATATTTTCTGAGCCAGAAAAAGCACCTTTGGGTGTAGTGTGTGTGTGTGTGTGTGTGTGTGTGTGTGTGTGTGTGTGTGTGTGTGTGTTTAATCTAGCTTTTATGCGTGCATTATCTAATGGCATATTTAAAAAAAAAATACTAAATTCCATACGCATTCCAAGCATGATTTCTTTTGAGTTATTTTAGTTCCTTGTGTTCTAAACCAATTTGATACAAGAATTGGATACTGCTGATTTTCTCCTAGGGGGGTTTCGTAGAGGATGAAGTCTTCAGGCTCATTTTGAGCCAGACTTGGAGGTCAGACCACAATATTACAGCCACTATCAAAACTGTTGTTTATATACAATCATCCTTGAAACTTGGAAGAGACATTCCAAATACCTGGAATGATACACTGACCTATACTATGGCAAATACAGGGTGTATCCTTCAGGGTGACCTTTTAGATAGCTATGTGCCCCAAAAGCAGAGGATCTGTAAGGCATGTGCTCATTTTGCACCCGGGTACAAAATACAGATATTCATTGTCAAGTATTTGTTGCCCATGTATGTCTCTTTTGCTCCGTTACACATGAGGGCCACTACGATCCACATCCTATCAGATATACATATTTTAAAGTGGAATGTGGCAAAAAAAAAAAAAAACCAGGCATGCATCCTTCACTTGACGACACATGTGCATTTTATACAGGTGTGCACACCCAGGTATCAAATAGTCATATGAGAGTCAGCTCTCACAAGCATGAATGTAGTGAACTATTTATAAGCACAAGTTCAGCTTCTGCATCTAAAGTAGGAAAACACCTTAAATGATATACTATTTATTGCTGGGTGAGTTTTGAACTGTGTCCTGAATCCACTAAGTATGTGGTGTGATTACATGTATTATTTTTCTGCAAATGACTCACACAAACTAGTCATGCATATTGCTCGTTTAAGGCCTTGCATATCTGCATGCAAGGATGCCAGGATGGTGTAGTGGTTTGGGAGTCGGACTTAGACCTGGAAGATCCAGGTTCAAATCCCCGCTCAGCTATGAAGCTTCCTGGGTGACCTTGGGCCAGTCACTATCTCTCAGCCCCGGCTACCTCACAGGGTTGTTGTGAGGACAAAAGGAGAGGAGGAAATATGTACACCACTCTGAGCTCCTTGGAGGAAGGGTGGTATAAAAATGTGGAAAATAAATGAATGAATGAATGAATGAATGAATGAATGAATGTACATATCTGCATGCACTGTGCAGCCAGTATTTCCTCCTTAATGTCCGTTAGATTTATGTGTTCATAGATGTTGTGTGTCCAGACAGGTGGTAAACTGTCCATGTCTGTTCTTTTTCAGAACAAATAAGCAAGAGGTTGAATAGCAGATTGCTTTGGAATAGTTAAGAGATTCGGTTGCTAGAACAGTTGTTAAGTGCTTTTATTTGTGTCTTCCTTCTTTTCGGAAACCGAAGGTGCTACTAGCAGGTGTTGCCAGCCAATGTTTTAGCATGTGACTCAACGACACTTTCATTTTTAGTTCTCACATATAAAGAGGATGCATAAATAGTCTATTACTGCTGCCAATGAAACTGATATTCGATGGCTATGTCCCAGGGGGTATTACCACCATGTCAGTTTGGCTCCAGGATTGTTAAGTCCCAGCATGGGAATTTTATTTATATGTATCTCATAGTTGTATTGCTGCTGCTGCTGCTTTATTTCTCTAATATTAATGATGTTATGTATATGTTTAAAGTGTGTGCCACTCCAAAAGTCTTCAGACTGAAGAGCAGGGTGTGAAGCTGTGGGATAAATAAATAAAATAAAATTCATTTATCAACACAGAATCTAGTTTTCCAGAAGCCAAGAAAGCAAGATGCTGAGTTCTGTGTAGCGTAAAAATCAAAGGATGAATTTTCAATGTCTGTATCTGCAAGAAAGTGCAAAAATTAGTAGAGTACCGGTATATTGGCGCCATAATTCAGAATATGGGAAAGTGGAGCTTCTGCTGCGGTTTAGAGTCAAACTAGATATTACATGGAATGCACAATGTGGAATGCTGGGGTTTGCACTTGTTTTTTAGTAGTGGTAGGGAGCTGTGAAACAGGGAAGAACTATGGCGTGAGGATAGGACTTTCTCCCTACCACAGTTCCAATACTGATCAGCATGTAATTTTATATAGAAAAAAAAATCTTCAATTGAAAGCCAAGTTCTGTTTTCTCTTTCTTTTGTACACCGCCTTTCCTCCACACTCTGTCTCATCTATCTTAGTATCAAAGTTTGGCTTAAATAAGGGTTGTATTGAACTAATGTAGATCACTGCTGATGTGTTAGCCAAATTAGTTCTTCAAGACAATTCCTTTCAGCAGAAGCTTCTTCTTGGCAAAGCCATAATTTATTACCTTGGTGAGTTGGATAGTGTAGTGCCTGCCTCAGGTGAACAACATTGTGATATAAGCTTATAGTAGGTGATGATAATTTCCAATTAATTAACATTGATAATGAGCTGTGAAGGCAAGATTTGATTCACTATGGGAATTTTTTGAATATATATTGCTAGACCTGACAAAAAGCAGCTCCCACTTTCAAGGATTCCAAAACATCACACCCAAAGTTTGTATAAGAAGGGCTTTAAAAGTTTTTCCCACTAGAATAAGGTAGTGGGGGGGGGGCGTTGCAAAGAACACAAGGCTACTGCAGAAAGGGGCAACTTCATGTTGAATTTGTAACATCTAGTTCAGCTTACCTCATGACCTGGCATCATTATGGTATACCTTTCTCTGTTCCCACTCCATATCAAAGGCTCTTGCAGGCAGGGATGGAGAAATGACCATCATAAATGACATCAGGGCATGGGATATCAACATAGATGGTATAGATGTGGAGGAGAACACAAAGCAGGGGTGCCATTTTTGGTGGTGTCAGCACAATTCAAGATGCTGGTATTGACCTTTAAACGACTGTTGTGCAACAGCACCTTGTATTTTGCAGCGCTGCAAAGACTGCTGTGTCACTGGATGCATGAACCAACGGCGCAGTGGCCTGTCAGGTTGGGGCCCTTAGCTATATAATGTCACAGCAGAGTTAGGACCTTAAATTTGCTTACCTTTCACTTTCCTGTCCCTTTTTTCTTCCGTAGGGACTCTTTTAGCCATCATTTTTTTTAAATTGGAAACTTCCTTGAGTGCTTTGGTAGAAAGGTAGTATGTACAGTAAATGTTAATAAGTAATAGTGCACTCCTACCCATCCTTATTCAGAAGTAAGTCTCATTGAATTCAATGGGACTTATGCCCAGGTGTAGATGTAACGAGCCGAAATGGCGCCCTGTTCGAATTTCCAGGTTAAAAATAAACATTTGGGCGCGGTTTTTGGGGGGGCGACCTGGCGGCACCCTGCACTGGGCACCCCCGGACTCTGCACTGGGTGTCCCCCTGAACTCTGCCCCCCCGACTGTCACCGAGAACGGGCTTACCTCTGTCACTGGACTCGCCATGTGGCCGGCAGGCAGGAAGACAAAGAGAGACCAGACCAAGAGAGACAAGCAGGCAGGAAGACAAAGAGAGAACCCCGTGCGCAGCTTCCTCTTCAGCCTGGAACGGCTCCAGCCTAGCTGCTGGAATGGGGCGCGCGTGGCGGGCTGGGCGGCGGGCGGCGGCGCGGTGCGCGTGGCCTGTGCCACAAACCCCACGCGCTCGTCTCCGCACGTGGCCGTGCCACAGTGGCGCCACAGTCGTTACGCCTCTAAGTGTATAGTACTGCAGCTTAAATAATACTGTGGAAATTATATGGTTGGCTGTTGCAAGAATTACAACAAAATCATACATGCTATGTGCCTTGAACACTCTGAAGGCCCTATAAATGCTGGTTATTTTATTAATGTGCTGTGCAATGATGTGCATATGGAGTGTCTCCAGCCACATGCATGGATAGCTGCCATCGTTCATTAAAATGAAAGAGGTAACCTCCCTGTGCAGAAAATGTATGCACTGTGTTGTGTACACACAGCTCTGAATTGGGACATATATTTTTTTTAATGTGGAATAGAAACATAGATATTAATGATAGGGTGAAGTGTCTACATTTCAGGCAAAGTACCTTGAAATAGCCTTTAATATCTTGAAATGTTTCCCATTTCCTGTGCTTCTTCAGCCTTGCAGTTAAAAAAAAAGTAATGGAGGAAAAAAATAAGATTTCTATCACCCAGCTTGTTTATCCTAATCAGGATTAGCTTTATCCTAATCAACAATCTTAGATTCAGTTTTAATGATATTTCATTAGCTTCTCAGAACTACCTTTCCTGTCTAGATCTAATTATATCTAATGGAATGTATCTCAACTCAATATATTAAATCATGTTAAAGAACATTTTTTTAAAATTATTTCAAGGCCTTGGGTTGGAGTTCAGGAGTGGCAATGCATGGCTTCTCTCCCCCCCCCCCCAAGGACCAAAGGACTTAATAAATGTAACAGCATCAAGAAGATGAGAATAGTGACAAATTCATTGATCTTTCTATAACCTGAATTGTAGCCTAAGGAACAATTTCTTTATATTTCTTTCAAGTTGGAATTGAAATGATTCTAGTGACCCGAAACGGTCCTGGAAATGACCAATGGATGCTTTCCTAAGTTGCCTGTAGAAACATAGTCTAAAGGAAGGTCTGTTTCTGTCTACTTTTCCAAACAATTCACACATTAGCTTAAAGTGGGCTGTCTGGTACAGGGCCCAATATCCTATCCTTGGCAGGCCTGCACGATGCAGCACTGCTGATGCAGGCTCTGCTGCCTGCCTCCCACGGGCTGGTTGGGATCCGAGCTTGCAGGGAGAGGTGGTCTATGCCTTAGTGACTTCAAAACTGGATTACTGTAACACGCTCTACATGGGGCTGCCCTTGAAGTCAGTTTGGAAGCTGCAACTAGTGCAGTATGGCGGCCTGGGTGATTACTGGAGCTAGGCAGCTTGATTCTGTTGGACCGCTGCTTTGGCTGGCTGCCCATTCGTTTCTGGCCTCAATTCAAGGTGCAGGTATTGACCTCTAAAAGCCCTTCACAGTGTGGGTCCAGTTTATCTGAGGGACCACATTATCCCATACAGTCCGACTCTTAGGTCATCTGAGAGGGCTCTTCTTTGTCAAGTGCCGCCTTTGTCCCAAGCTAGAGGGATGGCAGCATGAGGGCGAGCCTTCTCTGTAGTAGCTCCACGATTATGAAATTCCCTGCTGAGGGAATTAAGAACTACGCCCTCCCTCATGGCTTTTCGGCGAGGGCTCAAAATTTTTTGTTTCGTCTAGCATTTGGGTGATAGGTTGGTATCTGTCCTCTGTGCAGATACCGCTGCTAAACAATAGTGTTTTTGTTCTACTGCTTTTTCTGTTCTAAATTGTCATCCTCCCTGCAGTTCCAAGTCTGATTAACTCCTGTGGCTGACATTTAACCAAACCCCCCAAACCTGCAGAGCCAGATGACTTGACAAACATCATGTTTAGTTTGACCTAAAGGCTTGCATACCAGGGATTGGATCTGGGACCTTCTGCAAGTAAAACCAGTGGAGTACCACCGAGATATGATCTCTCTAGCATCTGGATAATAATAATAATAATAATAATAATTAATGTAAACTTGTTTTGATTGCTTAGTCTATTGTTCAGCAGGATGGTAGTAGTTCCTTGTTTTTAATATTGTTTTCAGTGGTTGTTTTTATTTTGTTCTTTATATTCATTAACGCTGGGATTGAAGTTGTATTTTGTTAAAACCATGTTGAATTTCCTGGGAAAGTAGTATATAAATATTTTAATTAAGAAATCACTTACTTTTGCCAGCATTGCTGTCTTTTAACTGCCATATTGCATGAGATGTTCCAAATACTGTTGCCATTTGAACAGACCTTTATCACATATTGAAGTGCCAGGATGGTGTAGTGGTTCTGGTGTTGGACATAGACCTGGAAGATCCAGGTTCAAATCCCTGCTCAGCCACCAAGCTTCCTGGGTGATCTTGGGCTGGTCACTATCTCTCAGCCTAACCTACCTCACAAGGTTGTTGTGAGGATAAAAGGAAAGAAGGAGCCATGGTTTTTTTGGAGGAAGGGTGGTATAAAAATGTGAAAAATAAATAAAATATACTACTGAGCCAGACCATTGGTCTTTCTGGATCAGTACTGGCAACTTTGACTGCTAGCAGTAACTCCAGGGTGGCAGATGATGGGTCTTTTCCAACCTTTTCCTTTTAGACGAAGTATACCTGGGACCTTCTGCATGCAAAGTATAGTGTTATGGGCCTCACCTAACTATTACTTGTCAAGAGTGAAACCTGAAAAAGAAGGAATACATTCCATGACAAGTCATCACTAACCAGTCATATGAATGCCATTCCCACTCCTTTTTGGCAGTGGGGGCGGTTTTTGCCCTGCCCCACCATTTTGGGAGGCAAGGGAGCCAATACTTCACCCTTTTTGTGGGGTGTTTTGTGGGTGTGAACAAGGCTTAGCAGCCATTGCAGAGGTCTGCTGCTTCCACGTACAGTGTGCCCCCACCCACCTACCCAGTGAGCAGTCTGAGGATAGCTGGTTGTCCTTTGGAGCTGAGTAGGAATTTTTTGCCACCCACCTAATTGGCCTTGGTGGGCAGCGTTTCCGTCTCTCCCAGACTGTCTTCTTGGTCAGGTTTACGGTGCTTTTGAAATGCGCACCAGTTAGTCAGGATTGCGCCCTTAAGCTGATACAGTATGAACAGCGCTCCAGATTTCAGCAGGGGGGTTTGTTTTCAGTATGATGCTCTACATTCATATATATTCTCACAGCCTAAATGTGGGGTTTGGAAACTGTGGATGAATTCATTTGAAGGCCCTTGAAAACTTTGCAGAGGATGAGATACATGTAGTCTTATTAGGTGAGAATGAGCTTTATAATCTGTTTATACGAATAGATAGAATGCTATTAAGGTACTTAAACTAAGAAATATGTTTCTGACACATTGAACGAGTCAAGCCTGATAACAGATTAAGATTACTTTAAAGAGAGAGGAAAAAAATCAACAATAGTTCTTCAGCAACAGAATATCATTTACCAAGAAGAGAGAGATTATTAATATAGTCTTTGTACTCAAGAAAGCTATTTCACAAGATAAAGGGCTAGTAATCTAATAACTAGAATATCTATATTATTTTGGTTGTTTATTTCCACCTTGCAAAATAATTTCAATGCTGTCTTGTTAATTTTGTTATTCTCTACTAGTTATACATCTATGATAAGAGAACATAATTAATGTGAAAAATTATACTGCAATAGCTGCACTTTATTTCTTTAACATTACCTTTTTAAGAATTTGGTACATATTTTCCACTTCTTCCATTCAATAACAGGTGAACGGCCAGTGGGGCTGTATTTATTCAGAGTTTGGATTTTTTTGTCAAAACAATTTTATCTGTAATAGATTTTTATCTACATCAGCTGAAAACTTGTGTTTCTATTTAAAACTTTAATGTAATTTCTTTCTTCCTCATTCAAGCAATACAAAAACTTGCACTGACGTTCTTTGATATCTATTTCTTTTCTTTATTTTGTAATATTGTTTAAATTTCATAAAATTGCAGGGGGGGCTTGCAATGAGTGTTTTTTTTAATGGGCATTGTGACAGGCAATAGGAAACAAAGCCCATTTATGAAACATGGAAATTACTGTCAAAAATAGTACAATGATATTACAAATATAGCAATGATATTTGCAAATAGATTTGTTAAGGTCTTATAACAAACCTCAGGAAAAAAAACAAAGCAAGAATGTATGCTTATTCTAATTTACTCAAAATTTGTGTTTATCTATTAGAGATAAAGCTATCACATTTATTTTAAAGCAGTGGTATTGCTGGCTTAACAATAACATTAGAGTACTTCAGCACTATTGCCTTCACATTGAATTTGAATAGATGAAATATTTGCATTTTTTGCAATGTTAGTAAAAAACCTGATATAGTATAGCAGAATTTTAAAAATGGAAAAGTGCACATACTGTACATACCTCCTAGAATAGTGGTTATCAATCAGTGGTTCTGAGAAAAATCTGATTGTTTCAAAGATGTTGGTAGTCTAGTAGTTGCACCAACATAGCGGCCTTAAAGAGGTGTAGCAGTTATCATTGGCACACTACTTTAGGGTGGGTTTGATGTATTGACCCATCATCTCGTGCACATATGGAGTAGCCCTTGCTATTGTTAATTTTTTTATGTAATTTGATATTTTGTTTTAAAAATTTGGTTATATTGTATCTTAAAAATAATCTGGATTTAAATGAAACCTAAATGTAACACTGGGAAACATATTAAAGTGTGCTCTTATAATTTCTTAACTGAATCCATTACAGTTAAATACATTAGATACAATCCAGCTGAAGTTAAGTACTTTGATGTCCTATTGAAAGAGTTATGGTGCAATCCTGTCTAACCCTGTGATGCAGCGAGGCTGGTGCAGTCTCCACTGCATCCAAGGCGCGGGACAAGCTGCTGGGAGATCACCTTGGGGCAAGGGAACATTCGTTCCCTTCCCCCGGGTAAAGCCCCAGCCGCCCCAATGGGGCTACTTGCATGTCTGCCAGTTATTATGCTAACAGCGGTAACAGTTACACAACATTATGTGTAACAGCGGCCAGGCCCAGGAAGGGGATAGGAGAGGAGGCCACCACTGATCCCTTCCCAGGCCCGTCTGACCAAACCCACCCACCCCGGATCACCCCCGTTCCACCCTACCCATGTTTCTACGCCGCCCGGAGGGAAACTCACCCTTCACGGCAGGTGCTCCACTGGATCTGGGGCAGGGAGAGCAGCGACGTTTGCGACACTTGAGACCAGTGGAGCAGTGCTCCGCCGGTGTAAAATATAGAGAAGATTGGTCTGTTAGTCACATGCCTTTTGGCACAATCCTATAAGGGCCTTATGCTGCAGGAGCTAGTGTTCCAGCAGAGTAAGGTCCTTTTCAGCTGTTACAAAAGGCAACACGTCGTTTGGAGGAGCTGGGTCACACCTCAAGTGGCTGCGGCAGGAGTCCACCAGCAGTCCCTGGATGTCCTCCAGCACTGATAAGTCAGTGCAGGGGGATGGGAAGGAGGTGGGGAAGGGGGAAAATGGGACAGGGAGGAACAGCAAGAGATTGGGAGGAACAGGGGGGGCAGAATGAAGCTTGAAGGGGCAGTATCCATGGCAGTGTCGCCAATGATATCCTATCACCCTTCTAGGCCTTGATCCACTTACCGGGTCCACTTGGGCTTGCAGCAGCTAACTTGTTGGCGTGGGTCTTAGTAGACCTGTTACAGTGGTGGAGGCTTACCCCCAGGAAACATTTGTTTCCTTACCTGGAGAAGACCTCCTGGACTGCCTCCCCGCAGGATGCACCTTGCATTCCGGTGGTGCGGTTGCATTGGCGGGAGAGGGAAAGGATAGGATTGGGCTGTAAGTTTCTCCCATTGAAGGCAATGAGGCATCAAAGTGTTCAACTTTGGATTGTGTGCATTGAGATTTAATTTTGGATTGTGTGCATTGAGAATTAAGTAGGATTTGGGGCTGTTTATATATACATTCAAAAAGTCCCTGGAGGCTTTTCAAGTGATAGACTGGAACACTAAAAAAAAAAATCCCACTTTATTTACGAGGTGAGTAATACCTCTAGGATCAACTGTAAATACAACCCCATTGGGAAAATGTAGTCATTTCCACACAGACATACAGGACATCCTTAAATGTGTCCCCTCGTTTGCCAGCAGTGATGTTACTAGAGTGGAGCGGAGGCAAGTAGTTCTGCAAGACTCCGTTACGCCGGAGTCAGTAGCCCCTCCCCTTTGCTGTTGGAGCCATTCCGGCAGCGACAGGGGAGTGTCCTGCATGTTGCTGTTGCTGCCAGAATGGCTCCAACAGCAAGGGGGAGGGGCCGCTGACTCTGGTCACTTGAACCCTAACCCTATCACTAATGACTTTTACTGCAGAAGCCTACCTTGCTATTGTGCTATACAGGAATCCTAAAAATCTTGAAGGTGATATTTAGTGATAAGACTCAGTTGATATAAGTAAAGAAGTTCAAGAGCAAGCATCTCAGTTAAAAGATTTGTTTTCCTAGCTGAAAAGTGAACCCAGATCCTTCGGTACTAAGATCTTTGCCATAAAATGTTTGTAGGCATATTTGCACAGTGCTCCTGTAAAAGAGAAATGTTTCCTTTAACTAGAAGACCTTTTCTGTTAAAAGGTCAGGTGGAGTCAATACCATCCTGCCTCAATGTGCATACGGAAAATAATTAGATCATAAAAAGCTGTTAATAATTTTTAGACATAAAAGCTGAGCACATTATTGAAAAGTACCAACTGGAGGAGATTTTAAAGCAATGGCAACATCTGGCAAGCTGTGCAAAAATGTCATACTTTATTTAGAGTGTGCTAAGTTATTGTAGGCATAGCATGTATCTTCTTTCCCAAAAAATAATCCTGAAGCTTAAAACCATGGAAGCAGATAGTCTTTCTTTCCCAAAAATGCATAGAGGTAGTTTTTGACATGCAAACCTGTTATTGTCATTTTCTGTAGCCTTTGGATCCATATCAATGTGCCAAATATATACCAAATATATTAGGTCAATATATTTTCCTCTGTTAACTTGTTTAATAGCTACTCTTTGTTAGTAGTTAATATAGAGGAAAGTGAACACCCATAATTGGGGAGGTGCAGTTAGTGCACCCACATGACTTGAAGAGTATTCATATGTGAGGCTTAAATCTTTGAGTTATTTATAGGGGATATTTTTCATTTACATTTGTAATTGGAATTGCCCGTGCACCCCCCAAATAAACAATCGAGACAAATTGCTTGGAATATTAATTGGGCCACTTTTATTGAAAGCCAATCAAATACTTGAGCAACCCTGCAGGAAGCCCAGCCTTAAAACCCTTCCCCGCTTTAGTGTGAGCATCTAACCTGGAGGAGACAGCAAACCACCATTATTCCCCGTTCAGGCATTCCCACCCTGACTCAAAGCTACAGCCCGTCAATTGATGGCCTGAGCTTCTCTACATCAACCCAATATGTCAGGTAAGGTAGACTGCATTGCCTTCACAAAGCCATAAAGCCTTTGAGGTCAACTTTGCAATCCAAGCCCAAGGGCTCACCAGCCAGCATCCTTGAGCCAGCCAGCCTCTAGAAATCACCCACTAACTTCTGCTTACCTCAGGGTACACACCCCACAAGGGGGGGGTAGCCTGAACCTTAGCTTTCCTCAAGGCTAAAAGGCCCCAAAAGCCTCACAGGCCATGCTGCAGGTCACTCAAAAAGGCTTATCATACGTCCCAGAAAAGTCTCGTTTTCAGTCTCGTCAGTCTCGTTTTCCAGGGTCTGTCCCGGCCATCCCCAGAAACCGGCACTGTCCTGGCCTTTCCTGGCCAGCCAGCTGCGTTTCTCGGCCAGCTGGGACTGAACTGCCACCTCGCACGCCTGCGTAAGCCTCGCACAGATGCACAAGCTTCGGAATCATCCAGCACTCCTCGATTCCGAAGAGCAGGTGCACGAGGCGGCAGTTCAGTCACGGCCGGCGCACAAGGCAGCAGTTGCAGTTCAGTCACGGCCGGCAACGAGACACAATCAGCCGGGACAAAGAGGACTTGAGGAACGCAGGCCGCTTTGCAGTTGGAAGGCCAGCCACTGCATGGCCGGAGCACCATGTGCCCTGGTAAGCCCAAGGTCCTGCAGCCTCAAGGACAAACTAGTCCTCTGATATTCTCTCCAAGTTTAATTAATAAAACCTGGGGAAGGTGGTTACCCTCAATAAATTCACAGCATAAACACAACGCCTCTCCCTACAACTGCACTGGCTGCCACCTTCACCGGCAGACATACCATTTAAAAATGGCCATTCTCCAACATCCAATGCACTGTATGTCCTCCTCACACATTCCCATTTCCACAGGAGTCATAGCCACACCAATACGAAAAGAGTGCAGCCCATAATCCCCAGGCAAAAAGCCAAGGGATTTAAGACCATGTGGAAAAAATAATCCCCAAATTGAAACAAAGTCAGCAAGGAGCCATCCAAGTGCTGGAACAAAGATCCATTCACCATGTTCTGCCCATTCAAATAAACCTGGAGGGCCTAGACAAGGCACAACTGGGATCCAGGCATATTCCAGAGGTGAACCTTCTGACCACGTCCCAAACTGGTCTATCTTGGAATGTCTCAAGGTAATCTCAACCCCACCTGTGACCGAGACAAGTCCTCAGCCTGGAGGACATAATATGGGCAGTCCCTCTCACTTCTACAAAATAATTTACCAGGACAAAATGCACCAAAGAAAGCAACAAAAGCCACATCCATAAATAGGGCAACCTCAGTGGCATCGCAGAGTGGGGGCGTGGGGGCTGGGCCCCAGGGCGTAGGGCACTGAGGCTGGGGGTGGGGTGTAGGGCTCCTTAGGTTTCGTTTTAGTTTTAGGGTGTTTTTTTTTGCTTTTTTCACTTTTTTTTACTATTTCGCGGGCAGCTGCCACCACCACCCTGCTGTTTCCCAGGGCAGCAGCCCCCCCAGGTGTGTGTGTGTGCTTTGCAGGTGCTTATCTGGCTTTTCGGGGCGCAAGGCAGGCAGCATTTTTCGTTCCGGCGTCCATTTTGAATTTGCGGGACTCTCTCTAGGACTTTCTCGTTGATCGCACGCCCTCTCTAGGGCGAACGTCTCGTTGGTCTCGCTGGTCGGTCCTCCAGAGCCCTAGAGATGCCTGGAGGACCGACGGACCAGCAAGGCTGGAGGAGAGTCCTAGAGAGTCCCCCAAATTCAAGATGGACGCCAGAACGAAAAATGCTGCCTGCAAAAATGCTGCCTGCGTCCCGAAAATTGCAGTTAAGTACCCGCCAAGCACACACATGCCCCCGCACCCCTCTGAGAATGCCCACAGCTGCCTTAAAAGTTTTTAAAACCCTAATTTTAGAAACGAAACCTAACATTAAAAATGAAACCTAACATTAAAAACGAAACCTAAAATTAAAAACGAAACCTAACTACGTCATGGGGTGTATCGTCGGTGGCCCCCCGTGGGGGCGCAGGATCGCCTCTGGGCAACCTCATGGTGAGATGAGCAGAAGACCGAGAATGTCTAAAGCAGGGGTTCTCAACCAGTGGTACGAGTACCACCAGTGGTACTTTGGCTGACTGCTGGTGGTACTCGGACTGCTGGACCACTGGAACCCCACTCCGACCTGGCACGTTTTTGCTCCCAAGAGGCTCCTGCCTTTGGCCAAGCCTCTCAGGAATGCTGAGAAGGGCCCTCCTATCTGCCCAGAGCCGCCTCCCAGCGTTTTCTGGCCTCTGAAAACCCGTAAGTGATGATGATGTCATCGACAGTCACTTCCAGTGGTATGCAGAAGGAGAGTGGCACGGGACCTGGTACTCGACTAGGAATTGGTTGAGAACCCCTTGCCTAAAGCAAGCCTACCAAAATGATAGGGGTAATAGACCACCAGTGATCTGGAGCCCAGGGGACCCCTAGCCAAGCCCTCCAGATCCTCCTCACCCTGAAATCACTAGATGAATCCTGAAATCCCAATGCCTTAGCAAAAAAAGGCTACTGCCATCAAGTATGCTAACTACTTTACCTAAATTGGCCTCATGTAGAGGCAGGAGAAAATGGATCAGGTGCTCATGGGGACCAGCCAAATGTTACTCTGGCAAACTCCTTGCTGAAAAGGCTGAAACTCCTGTACCTTCCTTAAATAACTGGACTGAGTGCTGATAGGTAAGGAAGCCCAGATGGCTCCATGTGCCCTGGCAAGTCAAAGGTCCACAGCCACTGAGGCAGAGCTTCCTGGTTTGGATGCTCAAGTGGCGCCAACTCTCAGAAATGCTATTCTGAAAACTCAGAATATGCCTGACAACAAATGAAGTGTCAGGTAGCACAAGAAAGCCAATTCACCTGGGCCCTGAAGCACAAAAACCCTCACCAGCCTCTTGGGGATCTAGACATTTGTTGGTTGATAACAAAAGCACACCAAACACACAGCACTGAATTCCTAAACCAGTGATGGCAAACCATTTGGGCTTGGTGTGTCAAAATTTTTGAAAATGCCTGACTTGACTCTGCTGATGTGTCCGTCCCCCCCCCCCAAACTTTTAATAGTACTTTGACTATTGCTACTTTTAATAGTAATTTTGAACTGAACTGAACTGAAAACAACTATAGAACACATAGCATTTTATTTAACATCAATTAGTAACTTTTGGGTTGCTGAGATTTACTAGATAATAATTTGAAAGAGGTCTGCCAAAATCCCTGCCCTAAATGTTTACTTTTTGCAAAAATATAAGGTGTGTTGGAGCCCTGGGGGAAATGCTGGCGTGTCACCCAAAATAACCTTGCGTGTCACCTGTGACACGCGTGTCATAGGTTCGCCATCACTGTCCTAAACTCTTCTTTCCAGATGCATATAACCACCACAATAGGAAACAGGAAATCTTACTCTAGAATAGCAAGATCACCGGTAATACCCAAACAGATCCAACCTTCTGGCCACCATGAAGGGCACCAATGGCCCCTGACGTAAACCCCAAAGCCCACTCCACCTTTGAGTGAACCTGGAGTTCAGCCTCCAGAAGCTGCTCTACCTGCCAAAAAAGTGATACCTTTAAAATCCCACAGAAACTCCACCCAAATGTGTCTATCATCAAGCAGGACCGAAATCACACAGGTGTGATGATCCAGCAGACGGAGACCAGCCATGGCATCAGTTACGCTGCAAAAAGCCCTACTTGGTGCAATCGCCCTACAAGCAAAATTAAGGTGCCCAAGCAACACCGGCAACTTATGCAGGGTCAGCTTCCTGGGAACCAAACAAACTTCAAGCTTAAGAACAAAGACAAAAAACTTGTCTGCAGGTAGGTGTTTCCCCATGCAACTGAATGGAGCTCAGTGCCCAGAAAGGCCAAAGCAAGAAGCTGGATCCACTCTCTTAGCATGAGCCAGGAGCACCCCCAGTGTCCCAGCAAGAGTGATGAACCCATCCAGCAGCCGCTGACACTGGTCAGAATCAGCTGGTCCCACAATTCAGAAATCATGAAGACGAAGAGCAGTGGAGCGCAGGCCAATGCTGCGCCTCAACACCCATTTGAACATACTGCTGAATTTCCTGAAAGCAGCGCATGAAACAGAGCCACCCATCAGACAGAGCACAAATGAGGGGGGATTATTCACCAACAAACTCCTGGGAAAAGAGAGGTGGTGGTGACTCAAGTGGAATTCACCTGCTGCTTTCTTAGTCACCACGCCCAGCAGGGAAATTCGCAAAATTTGGAAGGGGTGGGGTGGTGAAAGGGCCGACAATGCAGCCAGCCTCAATTTCCTTAGCTATCTTATGCCTCACCACGTCTCCCATTCCAGTGACCGAGCGCAAATTAGCTACAGTCGGAGGAACCTGAGGAGAGGGGAAGGAATCCAAAACAGAGAAACCTTCTATTAAATACCTGGCCGCCATACTAGCTGGATAATTGATCAGCCAAAGTAGGGATTTTGATTGGGGTGGCCTCCCTTTCAGCTGAGGAAGGGCCCTGTGTGCCTCTAGCCTACTGTCCTCCTCATCAGAATAAAAGGGTGTAGACATAGCAGGGCAATTTTCCGCCAGACGTTTGCTAACTTTACAGCATTATCACAGCCTGCAGTGCAAGCAAAAATAGTTGCAGATCCTTGGACAAAAAGAACCTACAGGACCCCTAAAATATCATCCCCCATCAATGGGTACAGGATTTTTTTAACAGGTCACCTATTCACAAACCAACTGAGGCAACCCCTGCTTAGCAATTTAAGTAACAACTAGGCAAGAACCACTGAACCACTAGGCTCTGCTAACAATACCTAACAAACTTTGCTAGACAGAGGAGTTAGGCCAACCAAACTCAGGCCACAAACCAGGGCCAAAAGGAAGTGGAGGCAGGTCAAGACTGTAGACTGGCAAGACCACAAAGCCACACTGTAGCCACTAGCCACAGCAGAAGACAAAATCAGGGGCATCGCTGGAGCGTGGCGGGGTGGGCGGGGCGCCCCCGGGTGACGCGCGCCACGGGGTGAGGCGCGCACCCCGCGTGCGCCACCTCCGTGACGCGCAACACCCTTCGGACGCTCCGAGGCCGGCCCGGGAGCCGGCCTCGGAGCGTCCGACCCCGTCGGCGCTCCAGCCCAGGCAGCGCGTCCATCCGGGTATTTCCCGGATTTTCGCGCATGCGCAGACCCGTTTTGAGGGCTTTTTGTGCATATACGAACTTTTGAGGGCTTTTTGGATGGATGCGCTGCCGACGGGGTCGGACGCTCCGAGGCTGGCTCCTGGGCCGGCCTCGGAGCGTCCGGAGGGCGACGCGGGGGGGGGGAGCCGGGTCGCCCCCCGCGTCGCGATATCGTAGCGTCACTAGGGTGACGCGCGCCCCCTGCCCCAGGGTGACGTGCGTCCTAGTGACTCTACTGCCCAAAATTATACCAACCAAGTCCTGGCCAAACCTGACCCCAAGAGCCCCCCCCTCACCTAACAGAGGGCTCCTTAACCAAAATATAAAACTCAAGTTTACCTCAGGCATCACTCCAATTAAACACAAGGATATGATTTCCCCCTCCCCTTTCTTTTTAACCCAAGTGAAGATGGAGTCACACTGGCCTGTTCAAATATATATATATATATATATATATATATAAACATAAAAACAATACATATTTCATAAAGTTATAGAAAGCACAAAGCAATATATCCTACTAGCATACTATTCACTATTTTCTACATATATCCAACTAAGCCAAAATAACACCCACATTCTATTCATTAAATCCGCATATCATCACATCGTTCTTCTCTCTCTCTCTCTCTCTCTCTCTCTCAAAAAAAAAAAAAATCGATAAATGGTTTCCAATTATTCCCGAAAAGGTTAACTGACTTTTCCTTAATTAAAATTGTAAGTTTATCTATTTCAGCATAGTCCAAAACTTTCAGCCACCAATCTTCCAGCGAAGGTATCTCCGAATTTTTCCAATATTGTGCATATAAAATTCTTGCCACAGTTATATATAAAAACAAAGTTTGAAATTTTTTGCCTACATGATCATCCCTCATACCCAACAAAAAGGTTTCCGGTTTCATTTGAACCTTAATCTTTAAAATCAACTCTTATCTATTTATGAATCTGAGTCCAATACTTCTTTGCCAGTGAATACCAGTGATTATATCTGATGCACCATTTAAAGAATGGCAGAATGGAAGAAACCAAGAGTGAAATATAAAATCCTTCAAAATGCAAAGGAGAAAGGAGGATTAGGACAACCGGATTTGAAAGTATATTACGCAGCATGTTGTTTTGTATGGTTGAAAGAGTGGATGTATTTACAAAATAGAAGATTATTGGAGTTAGAAGGCTCTGACCTGAGATTTGGTTGGCATGGGTATTTGTGGTATGATAAAGTGAAAGCAAATTTAGAATTTAAAAATCACTATGTTAGACATGCATTATGGAGAATTTGGAACCAATATAAAATCAGGTTTTATGAGAAAATACCATTATGGGTTGCACCATATGAAGCGCACTTTGGTGTAAGCAGCGTGCCAAAAGAGAAAGGACTATTACACAGAAGTTTATTAAATTTTTCGCAAGGAGACTGTACAATGAAGTCAAGAGAAAAATTAATGGAAGACTTTAATTGCCAATGGTTCGTATATGCACAAATTTTGGAGAGATTTAAGTGGACAAGAAGACATATGGATTTTTAGAAGAAGAATCAATACTGGAGGTACAATTAAAATCTGAAGACCAGGTAATCTCAAAAATGTATAAATTGCTTTTGAAGTTCGAGACAGAAGAAGAACAGGTTAAAGAATATATGATTCAATGGGCGAAAAATGTAGGTCATGTTATTTTAATGGAGCGATGGGAACAATTATGGTTAAAACAGTTGAAATTTACGTTAAATGTTAATATTAAGGAAAATATGTATAAAATGATGTATAGATGGTATATAACCCCAAGCAAATTAGCAAAAATGTATGAGAAGGTGACGAATAGCTGTTGGAAATGTAAAAAGCAAGAGGGAACTTTTTATCATATGTGGTGGATATGCCCTCAAAACGCTCCTTTCAAACCACACGCCACAGCAGGAAACAAGTCCCCAAATTAGTTCAATTTTATTTTTCTATTTGCTTCATTGTTTAAGAAACGACCCCCCAGCAGAACCCCCAACTTCCCAGCAGGAGGGGGAAGACTCCATGATGAACACCTCACTCCTCAAAAGGGGGCTGGCAACTAAGGATATTACCACTGAAAATTGAGTCCCCACAAAAATGACGATGACGCAGGATCACAAGCAGGCCCAGGAACAATGATTGTGTGTTTTAGAAGTGGGTTTTCTCTGTGCCAGGTGCAAGGGAGTGTCAATGGGAAACAGGTTATCTTGTTGTCTTGTGCTCCCTGAGGCATCTGGTGGGGCCACTATGTGATACAGGAAGCTGGACTAGATGGACTTTTGGCCTGATCCAGCAGGGCTCTTCTTATGTTCTTATGTTATGTTCTTATGTGTTCAGGTCAGCAAGCCGAAGCACACTGAAGTGGATTGGCAAAGATGCCAGCAAACGGCCTAAGAAGTTCCACCCCCAGTAAAGCAAGCACCCAATAGAGTGCCAGAATTTTCCCATTCTTGCCTTGTGTGATGGCGGGGCCGGCAGGGAACGCCTCCTGCACAAAATAGCAGTGGCAGGGTGGCATTCTGACCAATCAAGAATTTACATTTGCATTACAAAGTTATTGAAGCAAATCCTCTTAAGGTTCATGTGTGTGGATGCCCATCGCTTTGTTTGCATAACCACAGATCCAGCAGATAGTTGCTTTCAAAATACGCTGAATCTATAGTTTGCAACCTGTAGTTAGAGGTAGATTCTTACAGCACAATCCTGGGCATGTGCACTTAGAAGTAAGCTCCATTGTGTTTAGTGGGGCTTACTCCCAGGAAAGTGTTGGTAGGATTGCAGCCTTATTTGCTTATTTCTATAACAGCCCAGTCCTGACTAACTATCTGGTGGGCAGCCTCTTCCCCTGGTGTAAAATGGGGAAGCCCCTATGGGTCGCCTCGGATTTCCACCAGCTATTTAGTTGGGGGAAGAAAGAGGCTGTGTAAGGGCTGTGCTGGCCCGGGAGGGAGACAGGAATATGGCAGCCGCCATCCCCAGACCGGCTTGGCCAATGGCCCGGACCTCCCCCACGCCTGCCGGGGAATTACTTACCTCCTCCGGTGGCTGCAGGGGCGATCTGGCGATGGAGTGAGGGCGGCTGGCCTCCGCACCATCCGTCCTTACTCCCGAGTCGTCGCAAACATGCTTTACGGCACATTCACGACAGCTTCTGATGGCGGAGCACTTGCTCCGCCACTGGATTCTTGCGCAGGATTGCGCTGTAAGACTTTGTGTCACTGAAGATTTGGCTAAATCCTGACTCTAACAAAGTTCTAAGGAAAACTCTTGTGTATTTCTGTTTCCATCCTCTTTTTTCAAAGATAATCCACATCAGTTTTGCTGTGGCAAGGAAATGGTTGTCCAAGGTGTTTTAAAGAAAGTGGGATAGATGCAACATTTTCATGCACCTCATCTGGAAAACACAGTAGAGAATTAAACATAGAATACGTTTGTAAGGAATTCATGGTTAGTTCTGTGCAGGATTCTCCACTCATTAATCTACATACACAATCAGAGACATGTGCTACAGACTCTTATAATCAAACTTTAGTGTACTGCTAACAAAAAATGATCCATGCTAAAGATACTTACAGACAAGCAATTTAATAGCTACGTGTGATATACTCAGAGGCGTGGAAAGACTGGAGCGAACGGAGCAGCGGCACCGCGGCGCCGGGCGGCGCTGCTCCGCTCGCCCCAGTCTTTCCACTGAGCGAGCGAGCGAGCGCTCGCCCGCCCGGTGACGCGGGCGGGCGCTCCGAGGCCTTCTCCCCGGCCTCGGAGCCGGAGAAAGCCCTGGAGCGTCCACCACGACTGGTGGACAGGGCTTTCTGAAGACGGAGCGCTAGTTAGCCTTTTTTGCACATGCGCAACGTAAACGTAACGTAAACGTTCTGCGCATGTGCAAAAAAGGCTAACTAGCGTTCCGCCTTCAGAAAGCCCTGTCCACCGGTCGTGGTGGACGCTCCAGGGCTTTCTCCGGCTCCGAGGCCGGGGGAGAAGGCTTCGTAGTGCCCCGGTAAGCCGGGCCGCCCCCCCGGAGCGGGGCCGCCCCCTAAAGGGGGCGGCGTATCAGGAGCGGTGCTCCAGGCAGCATCCGCTCCTGATACGCCTCTGGATATACTATATATCTGAACAATTGCTTAGTTGCTCTTCACGCTTGTTTCAGTTTGAATTTTTTCCTCTAAATTGATGTCCAATTGGATGCAGTGTTTCGAACTGGTCTCTTACCTTTTGAAGTAGTATTGATATTTTGCTATCCCATATGGGAATTGCCTCTTACAGTGTATTGAGAAATGTACTTGCCTTGAAGTTGCATCGTATTGGTGACTCATAGCCAGCTAAATAAGTGTGTACATTTTGATCAATTGAGATCCCTGGATCTCTTTCCATCTCTGTAATTTCTAGCTGACTGGATTTCATTAATAGCAAATGCTTTTTACTGGTCCTTAAAGGCATGGTTTTCTTTTCTAAGATTGCATGAGCTGCAGAGTGTAATTAAACTAGGAGACGCAGCAGAGGAGATTCCTGTGCCAGCAATTGTTAGCTAACCTACATCCAAAGAACCAAAGTTTTGAGAGTAAAGCTTTATGTAAGAATGTATATTGTCTACTAGACTAAGATGCACCATAATTTATTTCAATTTTGTAAAGTGTTCTAAGATTAGATTACATAGGAATACATACTGTAGTTTTTGTACATTCCAAGGTTTCCATGCTCATTATGAAGTTAACATCATACAGCTTCATCCTATTTTCAGTTTTTGCCATTGAATATCAGAGTTGTTTGCTCTAATACTTATTACAAGACTTTCCTTGAGATCTCACACACCTTGTGATTTCCCTTAAGAGTGAAAAATGAGATTTCAGGTTGGTCATTATGATGAAGGAAAACAATGCAATGAAGAGTTTCTTGATTAAAATAAACAGCAAAGCCGTGAATTCTGTGTAATGTTAAGGGAAGAGCATTGAAGTACATGGTTTGATAACTGTCTCCTGGATCTTATAGGTGAATGAATGAAGTGGTAACAAGATGAGTTACTGCAGTGACATAACTAAAATGGCACCCTACTCTATGAAAGTGGAGTCTATCCATCCCGCTGTGTTGGCAGACAATTGCAATTCCATTGTTATACGTTGCTCAGTATATTGATGAATGTTGATGATTTTCTTGTGGTTTAATAGATGCCATGTATGTTGAGATGCTACCATTTCAGACTCCATCTTGCTTCTGCACACCATTTATCATCCAGCTTAGGTGCTAGCACTATGTTATATGGGGTGATGCTGGCTGTACAGCATAATGTTCTGGGTCAGCTCACAGTACCAGCATAATGAGTCAAGTTATGATATTTCACCATCACACCATTTTGAGCCAAAAGGGCATCCTCCATCCATATACCTAGACAGAGGAAGTGATTCTAAGGTCATAGCCCATGGCAGAGGATTGGTTGCTCAAGAGATAAATTGTTTTGCATTTTTGCCATTATGTTTTGCCATCATAATCATATCGTCCTGCTTGATGCGGTAACAAATAGCAGCAGTATGACAGCACTGCATGGAAAGTGAATATATATTTCAAGTTTTGACTAATTCTAAGTGGTTTTGAAACATATTTTTATAGGTTGAAAGCTAGAGCCTTAGAAAAAGATATATGGAAATCATTACCTAAGAAAAATCTGAGTCTTTTAATATTGTTTTAACTTCAGCATCCATTATTTCCCAAAATGTAATAGCTGAACTAGCAACAATAAAGATGTCCAGGTTTCAATGAAATATATTTCATAAATTAGCTTATCATTGCTCTGATTTAGCATGCCTAGCAGGTGAAAGACAAAAACATGTGTTATCTTCCCTAGGGAGCCTTCAATGAATGTCATTCCAGCTTCATATGTCTTTCTTCTTTCCCCTTCTTGAACTGATATAAAATTCTAATGTGTGCCCTCTGGTTCCATCTTCATTGAAATCTAGCAAAACCGCTGAAGGTAAGATAGTGGCAATGGTGCATGCAAAAAGGAAAAAGGAATACAGTGATTCATAGCATACTTGAAGAAAGTTGCCATTGTTAACAGCACTACTTTTGTATGTAGACAGGTTAAAATGTGTCACATCAGTGTTAAAAATAAAGTTATTCATCTGGGCTAGTTTCTCAAAGTTCAGAGGCTTGGCAATAAAACTCTGCAGTGTGTACATTTATAAATTGTTTGACATCTCTCTAAAAAAACAAGTATGTTCAGCATCTCAAACAGAGAAGGCAGCAGATTGTTCTCTCTCACCATTAAAAATTACTACTCCAAAAATTATTAGTCAACGTATATTAATACCAGCAGTGTCCTGGGTGCTAAATTCTTCCAAGTGTTTTCTGCTTGCTTTCTTCCTCTTTATAGGAATAATAGCATTATGAGAATCCAACATGGAAAATATTTGTGTTTAGCAGCAAGTTGTGTCCACAGGAGCAGGGAAGGTGACCCAAACCCTGTCACCCATCTGCCAAAAGAGGCTTATCAGGCACTCATCCAGGCAGTCGTACCAGGGGTGGCCAAACTGGATCACGAGCCACACATATAATGTGCGGCTTTGTCATATATTTATTTAATTTATTTAAAAATTTATACCCCGCCTTAGCCTATGCCGAGGCAAATGCCCAAGGCGGCTTACAACAGAGTGTCTGGCTGAGCTCCTTTTTGCATATAATGTCCGGCTGAGCTCCTTTTTGCATCACAATTAATATAAATGGTAAATAAGAAATTTTCAAGCTTTATCATTATTTTATCGGGTATAAACTAAGAATCCACTGAATTAAAATATAAGTTTAATGTTCATGGTGAGACTATTTAAGAATTTAAATGCTTCTTAAATATTGTGGCTCCCAAACATCTAAAGTTTATCATATGTGGCTCTTATATTAAGCAAGTTTGGCCACCCCTCTTATATACCTCACCTTCCTCTCTTTACCTATCCTCTGCAGGAAGGGGAGCAGCAATTAGGATGCAAGATCCTTGCCTACTGGTACCGATCTGTATCCCAGGCTAGGACAATGAAGAGGTTCCCTCATTTTTTGCATTTTCCCCTCTCTTCTTTTCTGTATTTCTCCCTGCTCCTCTTTAAATGGCTACATAAGCCATTTAAAAACTTAATGGAAGAAGGAGGTGGGAGAACAAGAGAATGGGAAAGAGATCTCTCTTATATCTATGGATTGGCAGTTGGCCAGCTAGGCAACATCTCTTTGGATGATGGATTTGATCCAAAGGTCACCAGTCGACGACCCCTACCTAGAACATCATTATTCTCAGAATATTAATTTCTTAATATACTTAAAGGATGCATTGAGCCTCAGTTAAACAAATGCAATACACTTGCACATTTACAACTTAATGCAGTAAAGTCAGTCGCTCTACCAGCAATGATTGAGAAGCTCATGCAGAGAGAGCGATACTGCCAGTCATAACATTGCACTGGTTAGCACCAGACAACTAGGGTACTACCAGAAACATCAATGGAGCAATATTTGTCTGTGCATATGCATCATCATACATCACACCAATCATTAAAAGTCTTTCATTTGCTGAAATGTACTTCGAGAGAAGAACATGGGGGCCAAGACTTAAGGTGGTCCACCTAGGGCTGGCTTAGTCATGCCTAAGCCAGCCCTAGGTGGATTGCCTTGAGTCATGCCTAAGGATACCTGTGCAGGATACCAAAAAGCCATACAAGTGGCAACCCTGCATGAGGAAGATGCAGTGTTTAAATTTGTCCATCACCCAATCACATGCCAAGAATCTTCTTTAGTGCCACCAGTATGCACTTTGATTTTAGAAAAGGAAAATAAAATGAATCACCTGTTTCAATGGAAGCATAGGCCTAAATATGTTTGTTTTGCGGAATCAATGCTTTCAAATATATCTTTTGTTCTCATTGTGCATTGTCCTCAAAAACATAGTGCTTTGAAAAATGTATCGTAGAGATCAGAATACATTCTTTCATGAAGTGTGCATCACTTGTGCCTTTTTGTCTGGTTTATATTTTACAAACCATGGTTCTCTGTGAATTAGTAGTTCATTCAGTGAGAACATTTAGCTAGCCAGCAAAATAGCTTTATAAGCAGTCAGTGACATCTCTGTGTATAAACTTTTACATTTCTGTATGAGTACTCAGTGATATGTAGGTTTTTTTTTAGGAAAATAATACGTACCTCAAATGAGAATACTGTACCTGGGTTGTCTCTTCTCTTATTTCACCATGGCGTCCAATTTAGCATCATCCTTTCTGATGCCTGTTGAGATTCTAAAGCAGCTTTTTATAAACAGATCAGATAGACTATGACAGTAATATTAGTTGCATATTCGATCCCTAATGTGAACTGCACATAGCCCAAGTAAAAATATATTTGGGCATGCGGAAGATAGTGATATGTGTGTTATTAATTTATACAGCATATTTGGAAAAGCATACTCTGTGTTTGTTAGGCTAATGTTTCTGAAAGCATATGTAATGAATTCCAAGTGTACAGCCAAATAAACCTGCATTAGTCATAAGCATATGTATTCGCATATTCAAATGTACAAAATCCAATTAAGCTCCAGCCTTTCGTACTTCTTCATTCATGAGACGACATCTTTACGACAAAAGCAAATAAGTAAAAAGTTTCTTTTACCCCAAATATAAAAAAATAAAATATAAGTTCGAAGTTAGTCTTCCACAGATAGCCAATTTAATTATGCTAAAAATGACATTTTTAATTAAACACCAAGGTAAGCATAAATGGATTTCAAAATAATTAATCAAACATCAAAAAATTGAAACCTTTTTCTGCTTGAGCAGCAGAAATGAAAGAACCAGTCTTCGGGTCTCATAGAGATTCAATCTAATTTAATTCTCTGTCTTCTCTAAATAAACATTCCTAAAACCTTTTTTTCATCTGGGGGAATAAGGATGAGAGGGGTAATCAATATTTCTAGCATTTTAATTAAAACCGTTAGTGGAATAAATCCATTTAATTATCAGTTAATGAAATACAAGGTCATTTACCTGACAGGAACTTTGAAGGTGGATTACTAGCTGGAATAAAGTAGGCGCACCCAATGTCACAGCCATTTAGCTTCTGTCAAATTTAAGGTTAAAATCCTTTTAGACTGTTTAACCTATTCTCTACCATTTTTCTATTATGTATGCAAATTGGGAAGAGGAAATACATGATCAAAACTTATCTTACATTTGTCTCCAAAGTTTCTACTAAGTTTCTATAATTTTATTGCTGTCTTTCTGAGAAAAGAAAATCTGGCAAGAAATGCTGCTGGAGTAGACTAAGCCAAACACAGATAATGTCGTTTGTTAAAAAAAAACAAAACAAAAAAACACTTGCACCAGGTACTCTGTTACGATTATTTTCCCTTAAAACAAAATTTAAAAAATTCATACTATCCTACATGGGATAAGAGGGTTATAGTGTAGTTATAGTGCACATGTTTTGCATGCAAGACAGTAGCGTAGCCAGAGGGGGGGGTCGGCGTGGTAAGTGCTGCATGGCGTTACACGGAGGTGCAAAGTGATCCCTCCCACTCACCGTCAGAGCCAGTACGAGGGGCCACTTTGTACTTCCATGTAACGCCATGCAGCACTTACTGCGCCACTGCCTTCCACCCCCAGCTACGCTACTGATGCAAGAACTCTCATGTTCAAGCCCTGCTATCTTCAGTTAAAAAAGACGTGGAGGATCTCTCCCAGTTGAAGTAGATAACACTGGCTAGATGGACCAATTGGTTGACTCAATATAATGCAGCTTCTTATGTTCATTAGATTCCAGTTTCTGTGGGGCGACCAAAAGACTTCCCTTGAAGGCAGTTAACTTTTTTTATTTAGAAAAATATTGCTAGAACTTTCAAAGAACCAAGAAACAAATGATTATTGCAACAAAAACAATGTTATGAGGACAATGTGAAGGACTGAATAACTAAAATGAAATCATTTAAGGAAAGATATATTGATAGCTTTAAATATTGAGAACTGTAGGAGAAAAGACGAGTGCCTATTAAGAAAAAGGCAAGATGTAATGATTTTCAGGCAAGTGTAGAGTAGGGGATTATTTGGTAATTCAAACAAACTTGAAGACTTCAGAAGCAAATGTCCCTCTAATGTGGTTTCAGTAAGGTCAATATTCTACATGTGTTGTTGGAAGTGGAGAGTCACAGACCTCACTGTGAATGTTTTGGGCTCTTGTCCAGAGGCAATCTCAAGCTTGTATTTGCAAATGATACCCCCTGGGACCCATAGCATTTTTGGGGCCAATTTTCAACAATAAGAGTACCGAGGGAAAGAGTTAAACACTCTCTAACCATTGATGACCCGAGTCTAGATCAGGCCCTGTCAGCACAATCCTACTGGACATTCGGGCAGCATAACGAGTGTTCCACCGCCCGAAGCCGTCGTGAACGTGCCATAAAGCACGTTCACGACGACTCTCGAGCAAGGGAGGCCAGCACAGAGGCTGGCCTCCCTTGCTCCAACGACGGAGCACCTCAACAGCCGCCAGACCAGGTAGGTCAGGATCTGGCGGGGGGGGGCGGATTGGCAGTAGAGGGGAGGGGCCATTGGCCCAACCGGCCCGGGATGGGGCAGGGGATGGCTTCAGCCATATCCCGGACCTTGCCAGGCGGCTGGGCCGTTACACGGCCTCCTCCTACTCTGAGGAGGCCGATCAGGCCGGCCACCATTTACACCCAGGGAAGGAGACAAGCGTCCCCTTCCCCGAGTAGACCTCCGCCCCGGCATAGGATTGCGCTGCCCATACGTAGGATTGCGCTGCCCATCTATAACTCTTAGCTTGCCTGTGCTGTACACAAGTGTAACATGCAACACAAGTTTCATAATTACGCCACTATCTACCTGCAGAGACAAAACGTACTTGCGTTAGTAGCCAATCCTAAATGCCACGTGCTTCAAAATTTTATTTTCTCATTTTGCCCAATGAAAAATCTGTAGGCTTTACTCCTTCCCTTAAGACTTTATTTTCCAGTGCTTATGGAGACTCTTAATGAAATCCACAAGCCCCATCCCTAACTCCCCAATTTTAGCTAAATGGCACATTTGTAGTTTTTTTTAAAAAGGTAGTAGCTGAGGGGGTTATCATGAAACATAAGGGAGCCAGGCATCTTCTGCCAACCCACTGTAATTCAAGCACTATTTATTTCACCCGGAGTTGAAGAATGGAAATAATATTTGACCATGATTTCAGTAAACAAACAAAGAATAAGTAGTTTCTGCTGAGGATAAGAAAGAGGTTACAAAATAGGTATTTCCTTTCTCTTAAGAATTTCCTTTGTACAGTGTTCCCCATCCCTGGACACACTATCTCAGAAATATCCCTGCAGCAACACAGAAAAATGCTAGGAAAGTACGCTGATCATTTTATTTCTTTATTAAAAATGATAATCATAGATTCAGATTTTGTGTTTGTGTGTGTGTTTGTTTATGAATGGACATGTGTGTATGTGCAGTTTGAATTTGAAATAGCATCAAGCTTAGCCCAAAATAAAATAGAATTTAGTCCCACATATTAATTTCACTGTGTGCATTGAAGACATTTTGCCCTGAAGTCAATCGTTTTGTTAGTAAATCAAGCCTTTCTTCTTTGCTTCTCTTCTGCAGGTCTTTTTTCCTGAAATGTGTGTTTCAGGGGAAAAATTGACTTGGTACCTCTAGAGACTTCAATCAAAGAGTAGTTCTCCTCTCAGTGCATGCATATCGTTGTCTCTTACTTTAGCAGGTGCTGTTCCTGCAACTCCATACAAAATCTAGCCTCCAAAGTTCCACTTCACTGGGAAGACTGAATGCAGAATAATCTGGGTTCTTTTTCCAAGGGGCTGTTTTACATGTAGCACTTCTCATACATTTCCTTTGCAGCTGAATATGCAATAGATAGTTGTACTTTGTCATCAACAGGAGGTTAAATTGCTCAGATGCAACACTGGCTTTTGATCAGGGTTCACAATCTGAATAATTGAACGATACCATTGTAAATCTATTGAATGCATTGTTCTAACCAATTTAAATATCAGTGTGATCAGGACCTTCCAAAAAATCAATTTTTAGCATTCACAGCCTTGTAAGAATTACATTTTTTAAACATGGTTGTTGCTGTTTCAGGTTTTCATGCTGATTCAGATAGGTTTGCATCCATTAGACAACTTTGCAAAAATGGGGCTGTCTTTTAGCAAGGTTTAAATATCATGATGCATTACATCTCAATGGATAAAGGTACTGCAGGTTTTCTTTTACAATTCTTGTATTATTTGAGGGTGAACATGGAGTCTTCATGAAAGATCATTAATTGTTGGTACAGTCAATTGTGTGATGAGTTGCTAAGATTAAAAATAAAACAGCTGCTGTTAGAAAAGTATGCAGTCTTTCAAATCACACAGCATTCTTCACCAGGAAAATAGAAAGCTGGTGAAGATTTCTATGTATCTCAAAACTGTACACATAATTACATGGATATATTTTCTGAAAACAGCACTTTTGTTTCTTATTACCGTAATTTTTTTGAGTTCAAAGCAATTCTAAATAAGTTAATTTTTAAAGATAAAAATGAAAAAGTAATATCAGATTCTTAAAGTTTGAATTATCATTTAAAATACTTACAATTTCAAGAATTCCAAGTAACTTATTTATTGAATAAAATACTTCTAAAAACTGTCAATGTGCTATGTGATTTACAGCCTTGGGGGAAAAAAACATAGAAGTCATAACTTTGCAGGGTTTGTGATGCATGAAGATCAGATTTTTTAATGTTGGTTAATGCTTTACTAATTAAAGTGTGCATGTTAATTAAAGCAGAGGCTAATGTTAATTACCTATATTAATGGAATCTCATGTAGCACCTGCCTGAAGCAATGGGTTCAATTTTCAAAATATCTCAATTAAGGCTGAAACTTTTGATTTGCATCTAGTAGGGTTTCAATTAACTGCATTGCAAACTTAAATAACACACTTAAAGGCATAATATCACAAATCACACACAGCACTGCAGAATTGGTCTGTTCAATTAGTGACTAGGGCTGTGAAAGCTTTCACAGTCAGTAGGTGAGGGCCATAATACTGGCATGTGAATATAATCTAGGGTTGTAGTCATCTCAATGGCTGTTTCAAGAGGGATGTTAAATATTTCATTGGTGCTGATGGTGATGAGAGCTCTATCACATATATAGAGTAATGCTCAAAACTTAATGGGGAAGAATAAAATCAATGGACCTTACTTTCACATAAAAGTATATCGGATTGGGGTGCAAAGTCATTCATCAATTCAAAAAGCTGAAGTTTTGACAGAGTTCATTGTGCCACTTTCCCATTTAGCAAAGCCAAAAGGGGTGATTATATTCTAGATCAGGCCAGCAGAATATAAGGCTCACAGGCTGAATGCAGGCTTCCCTCTCCCTAACTATAACTGGCCTGTTGGGAGAATTCCCAAAATCCATTGTTTGTGCCTTTCTGATCCTTTCCTACCTTTTGTGTAACAACTAAGACCCATCCAGCTATCAAACGTGGATGATGGAGGTAGCACAATGTCTGCATGAAAACATTTGCCCACTTCCTGAATTCAGAGGCACTGGTGAAGTTGGCACAAGTTTTTCCTTGGAACCAGCCAGCCACACTTTTGAATCTTGTTCCTGGGAAGATGGATGCAGCTGGCAAGAGTTGAACACCAACAAGTTGTTTTGTTATTTACAGTGTTACAGCTTATTTGCCTCCATTCTTAGTTCCCTCCGTTGTGCCTCTCCTTGCCCCTCCTCCTCCGCTCGTCCTTTCTACCAGGGCCCTCTAGGGACAAAATTATGAGAAACAAACTGGAAAGGGACTGCAGCTATAATAATAAGTACTGTAGTATACTGTACAACACACACTGCACAGTCTGCCAGCATCTGGGATTTCCTTGGTCTGTGAATACCTTTTTCAGAAACGGACTGGAAAAACTCAGCAAGCACAGAAAAAAGAGCAGCAGCGCAGCAGCAAAAAAATAAATAAATTAGAAATTGGTAAACGGAGAGACTAGGGTTGCCTCAGGATTGACCTGGAGTCTCCAGGAGTCAGCTTCAGGGGACTGACTACTGAAGCAGTCCTTCCTGGAGATTTTAACAGAGCCTCCCTGGTCTCTGATTTCACATGTTGCATGGGGGGGGGGGGATTTCCAGGAATAGTTTCAGTCAGAGTTGCAACCCTAAGAGAGACCTGGGAAATGTGATAATAGAAAAAGAAGGGCAGGAGAGATGGGGATGCAGAAGGAGCTTGTGGTTGTGGAGAGAGAAATAAAGAATATATTGGATATGGGGGAAAAAAAGAGGGATATCTGAACAACAAAGCTGCAGATCTACGGTAATGGAGAAAAAGAGATGAAAGAGGATGTGTTATGGATTGCAATGAGATAAGATAAAGAGTGATGGGACAGAGAAAGAAAAGAGGGAGTTCAAGGGACCAGCTGTGGTGCCGAGCAGATATCCTAAACGGGGTGCAGAACAGACAGAAAAAGCCTGCATTTGGTAGTTGAGTGGAAGTACTGTGATTTTGCCACATGAGGGAGAGGCAGTGATAAACAATCTATCAACTATAAATATTTATTACAATCAACATTTTTAAAACGCAGTAATGGAGCAGTCCTGATTAGCAAAGCAAATAATGTGCATAATTCAGAGATCTCTGTATGTTCTTATGTGCTCATAGTCTTTTTATATTCATGGGTTCTCCCATTTATTTCAGTGGGGAAAGTATGCACAAAGCAATTCACAGCGGAATGCCAATGTCCCAAAAAAGTTGCCAGAATTGTGCAATATTCTTTATTGTCTCTTGTATTGATCAGAGATTCCAAAACAGGCACCTAGGAGAAGCAAAAATGTCTGGCTTTGGTGACTTCACAGGGATAGACTTCTGATCCTTGATCAAGATGTAACACACACTTTGGAGATGAGTCAGCCTGGCAGTGACCTCACATAGTTCTGCGTGGGGGTGGAATTCAGTGGGGGAGATTCTCAGGTTCAGAGCAGTCCACCTTGGTGAGGGGCAGAAGTTGGGAGTGGGGAACTGGACTGACCCCTGAAGAAAAGGCAACAAAATAAGTAATAAAAGGTAATACTGTCCTGTCAGGTGAAGAAATGCCATTCTGAGGCCTGGTACAGAGATGAAATTTCTGACCTCAAAAGCAGCTGCTTCCTGCAATTAGAAATTCTAAAAAGTGTAGGAGAAGAGGCTGTGCTTGATTTACCTCATAAACAGAGTAAACCGGTTCCAGAACTAGCTATAACTAGGGCTTGGTTCAGACATGTAAATGTCTGACTAGCAAGGGTCTTCATATGGTGAGGTAGTTTGTGGTCCAGTCTCCTCCACCATGCAGATGATGTCGTGACATGGGACCTCCCCAGTACACACTGCCAATTATGCAGGTACCTGATTTGCCTGATGTTTTTCCCTTTTTAGAGCATAAAGAATTGCACAAAATGGATGTCCATTTGATTGGGAATCCTCCTGGTCAGACTGCATAATCATACATGGCGTTATCTGAGTGGTTGAGAGGAAGGGGCACAACTACTCCAGCACAGAAAGACCTTATTTGACCTGTTCAATGTCTCAGATATTCCTAAACTTCCAAGTGATGGTTATGATGAAGTCATAATCCTTGGGAGAGAAACCCCAGCATCACCACAGCAACAGGGGATATGAAAAACTGCCAGAGAGGTAACCTGTTAGTCTGTTGCAGCAAAACCCACAAAAAGAATGGGGGGCAGGCGGGGGGGGAACTCTTACATTGATCAGAAGGTGCAGAAAAGGTGTAAAGAGGCAGGTAAGATTTGGAGGTTGGAGGACTGTAGACCAAAGGTAGACCAAAGGTAGAGGTGGGAAAATGTCTACAGGTTTCTAATAAAGTACAGTACTGTATATAATTTTGTGAGAGTGGATGACGAGAGGAGCACAGTTTTGAGTAGAGGAAAAGTTAACCTAAATAAAATATAAAAGTTAACACAGTCCTGGCCAAAGAAAGTCCTCCTTCTGAGAATTTTAAAAGTAAGATCAATCTTTTCTTGCTTTTGCCTTTTAGGCATACTGGAGAAATATGTGAGTCAAAATTCACGTAAAATGAACAGATAAAAGGTTTCCATTAGATTTGGTCTATTTAGATAATGCAGTAAAAGTGGTATCACATTATCATCACTGCCTAACTAAAGTGACTAACCCAAATGAAAGGAGGTAACATTTGTCAGGAAAAGGGGCCTTTTATTCTTCTTTCAAATGTGTTGCTTGCATTAATTGGAGGGGGGTGCGCGCGCGCGCATGCGTCTGTGTGTTAATCAACTCTGCACTCTCCTTTTCTTTGGTAGTGGATCACATCTTAATACAATATGTAGACATAAAGTAAGGATTTAACAATACATTTATATTCTCATCTTTTATTTTACTGCATGTTACAGCCTGTCTCCAGAGGCATAAAGCATTTTTATTTTCAAGTAAATTTATATTAGCTACAGTCTCCAGCTGTTTTAGATATCGGATCGTTTCCTGTTGATACTGTTTCCAAGACAATTCTTTTCTTTTTTTTCCCCATCCCCCTGCCCCCTTACCAAAAAACTGAAAAATTTAATTTAACAAAGACATTTTATAATTGCCTTTGTATTCAGCTATCTAAATATTTTATGTTATTTAAAACATCTGTTTGCATAATATCTCATAACTGTACTAGCAGATATAAGCCTTCTGTAAGTCATCTCCTGCCACTTTTATTGAATTTATAAGAAGAAACTAACAGAATTGCTCTTCAATTTCAAGCCCTTCTACTGAGTCAGGATAACTTTATTTTGCAAAATAAAAATTGCTTACATATACAATTTTTGTAGAGCCAACCCTGTTCTTTTTCAAATTTGAAAGCGCTTAAAACATCACTGTGGAAACAACCGCTCTTGATAGACTTTCGATATGCATTTTTTAAAGCCTGCTGTATTAAAAATGAGCATATATTTCTTAGCAAACCAGCAGCCAACTGAAGTTGCATCTTAATTGCTTGGCTTTGGGGAGCAAGTTGGCTACTTCCTAAAGTCTTTTCATTCTCAATAAAGCGGTGAAGCCTTAGGGCTTATTATATCAGTCAGCTAGAATTTGACTGTCATTTTTCAAAACAATCCATAAAGAAAATGCATTTTTAAAGCTCTTTGTTTTCTTAGTGTTCCCAAGGTTTCCTTGCACTGAAACCCAGTTGTAAGTTCTGTTTCTTGTGAGAGCAAAAAAACAGGCATTTAACTTTTAATAGGTAGTATCACTTGGTTCAGGCACACCAGTGCCCCGAAAGAAGCAGACACACAGGCATTCTACAGTATGTCTAAATAAGACAAGTTTACTTTTTCTGGGGAAGTAAATCAAACTACTCCTTTTTGGAGCACTAACAGTATGAAAGGGAAATGATTATGGCTCCCTGCTGGCACCCTGTTATGACTGACAGGAAAAACCAACCAGTTTGCCACTTGGGATGTCTTGTTCAGGAACTTTCTGGAGGGTAGTAAATTGGTGTTGGCACAAACACAGAAAAATAAAATGTCTTGATTCAGCAGTTTTCATTTTGAAATCCCTGAGCGCTTAAAGAAAGAAGTAAATATTCATCAAATGATCAAAATATATATTGATTTTTATTCTGCATTAGCAGCTCAAAGTCAAGTTTCTTGACAGGGTGGATGTCGGCTTGAATGATTCTCTTTGAAATAAGGATATAGGCACCAGGCTGAGTGTTACCGTGCATTCCTGAACCATAGGAAAAAGACTATTAGGACCACAGGAGGCTAAATTTTTAAAAAGAACCCTATAAAGTCATGCCTGTTCGCTACTGTTTTGATAACTGAATTGCTATTCATATGTAAAGCAAGTCTTGTTGTCCCTACTTTGTTCCTTCCTTTCTGCCATTATCCAAGGATTACTGTTTCACAGAATTTCTGTGGTAATACATGTATTATAGTCATTGAGTAATAGCCATTTTCACTATTATTAATATATTGTGGAGACAGGAAGTGGCTAAATAAGAGAAAAGGGGTTTTGTTTCTTCTCATTACTCTTTTTTATCAATCTAGTTTGCGTGATTTTGTAAGGAAGTAATACTATAGAACAGTAGTTCTCAAATTTTCGAATTAGAAATCCACATATTTCCGGGTAAAACTACGTCGTTTACAAGCTCTTTACTTGTGCACCCCCCAATAAGCACGCTAGACAAAGGCTTGGGTTAAAGGGCCACTTTATTATTTAATAAACATAAGATAGACTGCAGCAGGGACTGGAGGTTTTATTAAACTGAGACTTTATTGAACTTAACTTAAAAAACCCCAAGCGTGCAGGATCTAGGTTGGGGGAAAACGGCGCTAGCCATTTACCTCCCCCAGATGTAAACGGGCATCACCTCCAGGCTCAATCCTCGCTTGGTCACATGACCAAGCCAGTCTATCACTGCCAACCCCAAGGGGTTGAGGCAGCTGGACAGCGCAGACCCACCCCAGGTAAGCCTAAAGGTGGTCTTTGCTTCCAGCCCTGGGGTTTGCCAGCCAGCCTCACCGATCCAGGTCAGTATCGTCTGAGCGGTTCTGGCTCACCCCAAGGCCTTGCTTACCTCTGGATGTATGCCGAGTATCAGCTTCCCTGGCTACCCCCCCCCCCCGCACACTACCTACCTAAAGTGACCAAGGTGTATCCTAATTACATTGCCCTCCACAAACCACAGTCCGGGGTAGGCGAAAAACCCACAGCCAAAGGCCAATCAGGCTGTGAGAAAAAATTCCTACCCGGCCCCCCGAAGGGCAGCCCGCTAATCTCGGACTGAAAGTCGGGAGGGTGGGCAGGGCTTCCAACGCCGGGGATGCAACTGAGGAGAGCTGAATGGAGCATCAGCTCCGAGCTCCCTCAGTCCCGCCCCCTTCAACTTGACAGCCAATCGGCTGCAAGCAGCACCAGCCCTTGCCCAGCAAGCTCTGGGCGGGGCCAAGCAATCAACGACGGCCCTCCGATGGGGGGCCAGCACCTTTATTTACATAAACCAGATGTTAAGACAACATTACGTTTCACCCCATTCATTAGGGGCATCATCAGAAGTTAAACAGTGTCTGAGGAACACTCAATATATACTCTGTTTCCGGATCTAGTTGGTGTCAAAATAGTTGACGCTAGTTGGTCGCTGTTATTTTGACACCAACTAGATCCGGAAACAGAGTATAAATTGAGTGTTCCTCAGACACTGTTTAACTTCTGATGATGCCCCTAATGAATGGGGTGAAACGTAAATTTGTCTAAACATCTGGTTTATGTAAATAAAGAGCTTGTAAACGACGTAGTTTTACCCGGAAATATGTGGATTTCTAATTGAAAATTTGGTCACGTCGTGAGAGTCTACAAATGTACTTAGTAGTTCTCAAACTTTTTAACATCGGGACCCACTTTTTAAAATGACACTCTATCGGGACCCACCTAGCTTTATGAGATTTTTTTTAAAAGGTGATCTAGAAATAAATATATGTATTTACAAGTAAAGAGCTCAGCTGTTTGCAGGGTAATTAGCAGCTATCTTGCAAACTGCAGGAGCTCAGCACTTTGAAGGGCAATTAGTAGCTATCTAATTTTTGAATAGCCTCAGGGTTTGTGGCAATTACTTATCTGATCTTTCCATCACCTGGGACCCACCAGAAATCAGGTCCCGACCCACAGTTTGAGAAACACTGCTATATATGAAAAGTGGAAATGAGCATAGAGGTTGCCTAGAACATGGTAGGCCCAGGAATAGTAGGGAAAGTGATTCAATAAGCACCATGGTTTTAGAATGACAAAGGAGTGGTATGTTTCTCTGCTTTCATGTAGTTTCAACACATAAAATTGTACCCCAGGCCAAAAATAAGCAAATAAATGCATAAAAGTTTTATATTTTATTGAATGCAAAATATTGAAAATAAAAAGACAGGTTGCCTTCATTACTACATTCCTGTGATAAAATTTGTTTTTTTAAAACACCTTTTAAAACACCTTCTCTAGCATTAAAATCTCATTTATTGCTGTAAAGTAGAAAGGGATTTTGTTTACTACCTTCCAGACTAAGGCACAAACAGTGTAACTATCAGAGTGTTAACAAATTTTCCAGCTGTCATAGATGCTTACAATTCAGCAAACATCTTTAACAGCGCAGCTTTAAAATTAAATTTTCCAAACATTATGGCTAATGCTTTAATGGTATGCAAATTGCAAGGAATTCAGCAGCAGCAGGGAAGCTGACCTCTCAACAATACAAATACTTTATGTTTAGAATAGTTCCGCTTTCTAAAGCGACTCTGGCCGGCCGTTACAAGAAATTCTGCCAGCTGGACGTGTGAGTGACGTATCTTTAGAATAGCAAAAGAGAAACTGGTGCAGAAGAGACATGAACAAGCTTCCATTATGCAAACAACTTGTGCGCTTTCACTGTGTACACTTCCTTCAGATGTTATGAAGGAGTGCAGCTAGCTGGGCGTACAAGTCTGGGTAGGTACAGCATCTGAAGATGCTCTGAGTTTCTCCCAGATATTCAGGGCATTGGTGTTGACTTCATTCTAAGCTCATTAATAATAAATCTAATGGATGCAGACCTATCTGGCAGCGCAATCCTATCCAACTTACACCGCAATCCTATTACAACTTACACCGCTTTAAAGGTCAAAAAAGGTTTTGACCTTTAAAGCCATATACGGCTTGGGGCCAGGATATTTGAGAGACCGCCTCCTTCTATATAGTCTGGCTTGTCTCCTTAGATCATCAGAGAAGGCCCTTTTGCGGGTACCATCGCCCAGGGAGGTGCAAGGGGTGGCGGCCAGAAATAGGGCCTTCTCAGTAGTGGCACCAACCCTATGGAATTCCCTCCCCTTTGACTTACGAACTGCTCCCTCCTTGGACACTTTCCGGCGAGGCCTAAAAACCTTCTTGTTCAAAGAAGCCTTCTGAGCCTTTGCCTTTTTTAACATCTTGCTGGTACGGGTGGGGTGCTGCTGTTTTTATTATCTTGTTTTAAATGTAATCTTTTTTTAAATTAATTTTTAGATGTTTTTATTAGTTTTGTTTATTTTTTTACTGTTTTAAAATGTGATTACGTTCTGTATTGTATTGTATTTTTTATGTTGTAAGCCGCCTTGGGTCCCTTCGGGGAGAAAGGCGGGGTAACAATACTGTAAATAAATAAATAAATAAATAAAATAAACCAGCGGTGCAGCAAGAACGGGAGGCCCCAAAACAGAAAGGGGATTCAAATCCCCTTTGAATCCTCCTTTGGAGGGAATTCGAATCCCCTTTCTGTTCTGGGGCCTCCCGTTCTCGCTAAACCGCTGGTTACACCGGTGGTGTAAGTTGGATAGGATTGCTATGAATCAGCTTCCACTCTGATCTTCAGCAGTGCCACTGGAGTGGAAGTGAGCCTCCAGTGGCCTCTGAAGAATATAGGATTTTTTTTAAAATTTAAGCTAATCAATATCTAGGCCAGAGGGTGGCGCAGTGGGTTAAACCGCTGAACCATGAGCTGTCGATCGAAAGGTTGGCAGTTCGAATCTGCGACGGGGTGAGCTCTCGTTGCTTGGCCAGCTCCTGCCAACCTAGCAGTTCCAAAGCATGTCAATGCGAGTAGATAAATAGGTACCGCTTGCGGGAAGGTTAACAGCGCTCCGTGTTCCAGCTGCATGCTACGCGCTGCGGCAAGGAGAGTCATGCCAGCCACATGACCACGGAGGCGTCTTCGGACAACGCTGGCTCTTCGGCTTTGAAATGGAGATGAGCACCACACCCTAGAGTCGGACACGACTGGACTTAATTGTCAGGGGTCACCTTTACCTTTACCTTAATCAATACCTACTTGAGGTTTTCAAAGTCTCTCTGGAATTGCAATGATATCAGTAGAACATGAGCTGTTGGAGGGGGGGAGTTTTAAGTACAGCAACAGTGTGATAGATTATTTCATACAGAAATCAGAAAGATCTATTTGAAGCTGACATCTGCCTGGATTTGTTCCTGTTGAAAATGTTTACAGTAACTGAAGACAGCAGTTACATATAAACATAGTTGATGTCGAGGAAAAAAACCCCACAATGTATTGTCAAATGATAAAGTGGGACACTTCTCCCAAGGGCAGTTGTGTACAGCATAGATTCACTGGAGGGTCATCCAGATGAACAAAGAAAAGATTTGCTTTCTGTGGGGGAAACAGGAAAGCTCCAATCCACATAGGGAAAAAGTGTACGGAGGAAAACGTATTATTTGGGCAGCCGTAGGATACAAAAATAAACATTAAGGATATATCACCACCCTGTTTTAAGGCATTGCAAAAAGAGAGGGGGAGAGAGAGAGAGAGAGAGAGAGAGAGAGAGAGAGAGAGAGAGAGAGGTGCAACAGTCACTTTTAGGATCTCCAGAATTCTGTTTCATGTTGTTACTATTAAAGTTTTTCCCTCTTTAAAAAAAAATGGTTTACTTATTTATTCTGTTTAGGCACTTATCAACTGTATTCTCTGCAGGGAAACAGCACCTCAGGTGGCATGGGATGCCAAACAATACCTATAATTCAAATAAACAGCATCAATAAAACATAACTCATTAAAACAATCAATGAAACTTAGACAGAGGAACAATTTAGAAAAATCATGACCGTGTTAAAGTAGCCAGTGCTAAAAGATCTTTATTTAGTCATCAGGGAATGTCTTCTGAAAAGATCCAGTCTTCACTTGGTAAAAGGAGCCCCAGAAGGGATGGTATTTCATAGTCTGGCTCTGTGCCTTCACAGCCTTTCCTTTGAGGAATGTCTCGGTGACATATAGGAGGAGATGCTCATTGAGGTACATGGACTTACAGTGCAATCCTGTGCTTGTCTGCTCAGAGGTAAGCCCCATTGAGCTTAAGGGAACTTACCCCTAGGTATAGGATTGCAGCCTTATGGCTTACGTAATTGCAGCCTTAGGGCTGCAGGATTACGATTGCAGCCTTACGGCTGGCTTGTACAGGGTATTACGACAGGGTATTACTGGGGTAAAATGGTTTCTGGCAGCGCATGCAGCGTGCCACTGGCAGCCATTTTGCACGCACTGCTGCAACTGGTAGCAGTGCAGGAGGCCCGCCACCAGGACTTCAAAAGTAGGTGTAACAGCGGTGGGGTGGAACAGGGCAGGGAGGATGAACAAGGATATTCCCAGGCAGGGCGGAGGGAGCGAGGGAGGTGGACCAGGGCAGTATCAGTGGCACTCGCATGTGCTGATATCCTAGCTCTGTGTGTGTCCCTTACCACTGCCGTTACACACCTCGGACAGCTAAACAGCAGGTGTAGATCTGAGGAGTCCCATGGCTGCAGTGGAGGCTTTCCCTGGGGTAATCTTTCCCTGGGGTAAGTGAACAGAAGTTCACTTACCATGAGGAGACCTTTCAAATTGCCCCCTCCCACAGATGCAACGTCCATTGGTGCAGCTGCATCGGCAGGGGAGATTTCAGTAGGATTGGACTGCCCGAGTGGTTAGGGCAGCGTTTCTCAAAGTGGTGGGTCATGACCCACCACTTTTTCCAGGCATGGCTGATATCCCCCTAAGGGGGGGGTGGCCAGCCTGAACGTTGGAGGCGGTGCTCCAAGATTGCTCCCGCCCCGACTCAGAAACACTACTTTTAACATACCTGGTTGTGCCGCCAGCTCCCGGAAGGGTTTGGGGGGGGGGCTGCTGCTGCCTCTGCAGGCCTCCCCAAGGCTCTAAATGGCGCTAATTATGTTCCGAAGCCTACTTCTGGTTTTTGGTGAAAACCAGAAGTGGGCTTCGGAATTGTGTCCAGTTCTGGTCACTGCACCTCAAAAAGGATATACAGTAGTTGAATTGGAAAAGGTGCAGAAAAGAGCGACCAGAATGATTCGTGGTCTGGAGCACCTCCCTTATGAGGAAAGGCTACAGCGTTTGGGGCTCTTCAGTTTAGAAAAAAGGCGGTTGAGGGGAGACATGATTGAGACGTATAAAATTATGTATGGGATGGAGAGAGTGGATAGAGAGAAGTTCTTTTCCCTCTCATACAACACTAGAACTAGGGGACATCCACTCAAATTGGTGGTTTGGATGGTGTAGTGGTTTGGGAGTCGGACTTAGACCTGGAAGATCCAGGTTCAAATCCCTGCTCAGCCACGAAGCTTCCTGGGTGACCTTGGGCCAGTCACTATCTCTCACCCCCACCTACCTCACAGGGTTGTTGTGAGGACAAAAAAGAGGGGAGGAAATATGTACACCACTCTGAGCTCCTTGGAGGAAGGGTGGTATAAAAATGTGAAAAATAAAATAAAAATAAAACAGACAAAAGAAAATATTTCTTTACCCAGCGTGTAATTGGTTTGTGGAACTCCTTGCCACAGGAGGTGGTGATGGCACCTGGCCTGGATGCCTTTAAAAGGGGATCGGACAGACTTATGGAGGAAAAGACCATCACAGGTTACAAGCCATGATGGGGATAAGCAACCTTCTGGTTGTAGGAGTAGGTTTTCTTTGTGCCAGGTGCAAGGGAGTGGCGACAGGATACAGGTATCTTGTTGTCTTGTGTGCTCCCTGAGGCATCTGGTGGGGCCACTGTGTGATACAGGGAGCTGGACTAGATGGGCCTTTGGCCTGATCCAGCAGGGCTCTTCTTATATTCTTATGAAATAACAACTGTTGACAGACTGGAAGGTTACAGCACTGTGGGGCATCTGTGTGTCACCCTCCTGTTGTAAATCCACGCTCCCCACCTCAGCATAATCTCTTTTGCAAATGCACGTCTTCCTGAAAAAGAAATTAAGCTTAACTGACCAGTGGCCAGGCCAGCTGGATAGTCTTTTCAGACTCCTTCTTCCGGAATGTATCTCCCACAAACAACCTAAGTATGGGTGCTTCCTATACTCTGCCATATACCTTTTTTCCTTCAGGAACATCTCCAACTGGTGTGCAATTCATGGCACAATCCTGCCTAACTATGGGCCCGCAATGGACCTAGGATGCAGCCACCGGTCCTTTAAGCTGGCCGCCGCATCTTAGGCTGGATCGGGCTTGTCCGCCTTTATCCTGAAGTTAAGTCCTAGAAGGACACACCTTAACTCAATCAAGCCCAGGAAACTCCTGGCTGCAGACCCAGGAGATGTTCCAGTTACTATTATTCATCCAGGTTCAGATCCCTATAATTACCCTTAATGGATAAAAAAATTTTTTTTAAAAATGCCTGCTCATAAAGGATCTTAAATAAATAAAGGATATTTATTTATTTATTTATTTTGTATACATGGCTTTTAAACCTGTAAAACCCACTACTGTTAGTATTGTTGCTGGCCATGAAAGTTTTTGGATATTTTTAGAGAGCTAACTATCTATGAAGAGAGTTGAGAGTCACCCACTGATGACAAGCGTACCAAAGTGGTATTTTCCCATTATCTAGGGACCTGATATTTACAGGCCACTCCGCTTACTAGAAAAACTTGAAAACTAAATTGAGAACCACGGTACGAACTTGTATTCCATTTCACTTCAGTTTGGAAAGTCTTCAGCTGCTGACAACATGTTAATAATAATGATAATAACGACAATAAAAATGCTGTTAATTGGTTTTCTGGCAAGCATAAATCAAAGCTGAGGTCTGTTATGAACAATGCCAGATACCCAAAGCTATTAGACTAATAAACATTGGTGATTTGTGAGGCGCTTCGTTGAAAAAGAAATTTAATTTTGTATCTCATGGAAGAGAAATTACCTGGACAGCTAAGGGAGCATCTGCTTTTCGGTTTTTATTTTTGTTTTTTTTGGCAGGGGGAGTCACTAATGGACTTTTCTGGAATATGTAGACATTTGTCTAGACAAGCCACCAAATGCATCTGTCAATAGTCTTATTTCCTTTACTTCCTTATACCATTGCTGGATTAAAAATTCTACTGTGGTGTACAATTGAATAACTTGCATGAGACATGGGGCTGGATCCAAAGCAATGCAGCTACAAGGAGAAAGCGGGGGCAGCCCATTCATCAGGTGAGGTGATGCAGGTTGCATCAGTGGCAGATTGTAGGGGGGTGAGAGGGCAGATGCAGTGGTCTGCTTTCCACCCACTAAAATTGAGCAGAAAGTGCATCATCTGCCTCCTTACTTTGCTCCAAGCGCCATTTCTTCCAACATGAAAGTGCAGGACTTCTAGTTCAATTTGCAGGCATTACACAAATGAAGGAGTTCCTTTTCACATGGTCCCTTTAAATCAAACCAGAAGTCTTGCACTTCTGCAATTGAATACGTCACATGAGGAGTGAGCTAAGCAGGTGCCTTTTTGGGGGGGGGGAGTAACTGTGCAGAGGCAAGGCAACATCAGGCAGCATTCCAGGTTGTGCCGCCGCTGCAAGTAAGTTTGAGGAAAGGGACTTTCTTGCCCCCTTCTCCCATTACAGTCCCCTGTACTCCCTGAAAAGTCACTCTTCAGGATTATGAAACCCTTCAGAACAGGATAGTGTGTGAGGTGGGGGAGCTGCAGACTGAGAGGAAACCACCGAAATTGTGTGGAACCATCTCTTGTTAGCAGCACTTTTGGGGGCACTGAGGCTGCAGAAGGGGCTGCAGGAGGGAGGAGGGAGCTCCCCTTTCACAAGGTTGAGTACGTTTCCTTTCCGATACCGTTCTCTCTTTTATCGTTTTGTGTATAATATCTTTTAGCACTGATTTGTGTGTGAAATGGAGTGCTGCAGATGACTGGCACCGATGTCTTCCTCTTAACCTGCCTTGTAGCCTGTGAGAGGTTTAGTCATTTCTAAGCCTCTGAATACCTTTTTCTACTAGATCTAGGATCCTTCCTCTTATATAATAGCTTGTAACCTGTTACTAATGGGGAAAGAGAATTAAGTCGCAAGGTGATGCTGCTTTCTGAAGCTCCTTGCAATTGTAATTTTAATTGGTCTGTTTTTATTTTAGTGGAGCATGTTGAAAGAAAACAATAACATATTGGCCCCAAAGTGCTCTTGAACTCAACCTCGTCTCTGCACGCTTCCCAGCTATCCAGGGGCAAGCACAGCAAGCAGCCAGATCCGTCTCCATGTCATCTGGTGCTCTGAGCTCTAGAATCCTACTCATCAACACAGCTGCAATACATAAAGTATCTGTTCAGCAGGGTCTGAAGCTAAATGTTATTCAGCATTCTTTTGACCAGGAAATAGTCTAAAAAGAAACATCAGGACCAATGCACTTCATCTTGCTTAAAGTTGAGGTTACTGAGGAATCTTTGGGAAGTTGGCTGGTGCAATAATCAGAGCTCTGTGCCTTTGCTTTTATTTACATCATTAGTAAAACAAATACTAGAGCTGGAAGAATGACGTAAGAAGCATTAGGGGACTGCTAAGGAGAACATAACCCTATGAGTGAATTACAATGCAGTCTGTCCTGTGCTTGGCTTCTCAGAAGTAAGCCTCACTGAGTTCAGTGGAACTTTCTCCCAGGAAAGTATGTATAGCAGCGGTTCTCAAAGTTCTCCCCACGATGGCAGGGGGAACTTTGAGTGTTATGCGGGGCAGAGCCAGCAGCAGCGACGATCCAGGGGATCACCACCGCCGCTGCCAAAACCGCTCCCAAAATCGCCACCGCTGCACTTACTGGGGCTTGGGGGAGCTTTGGGGAGGCCTGCGCGACCCGGAAACGCTTGATCGTCGCAAAACAGCGATCCAAAGATTGGGGAGGCCTGCAGAGGGTCGTGCAGGCCTCCCCAAAGCTCCCCCAAGCCCGGTAAGTGCAGCGGGGGTGATTTCAGGCAATTTAGTGGCAGCGGTGGTGGCGATCCCCCCTTAAGGGGGCAGGGGACAGCAAAAGTTCTCAATGGTGGGTCGCGACCCACAGTTTGAGAACCGCTGGTGTATAGGATTGCAGCCTAAATCTTTCTTATGGCTCTGAGCTGATATATTCTTGGGGCCCAAATACTTGCCTGTTAACAACTGTAATAGTAATGACATAACTATGAGCAAAACTGTATAGCTGTCGCATGACTGCATTTATTATTACATTGAAATGAACATTGCTAGTATTCCAGGAAAAAAACCATACCTTAGCTTTTCAAGAAAACATGGGGAAAGGGCAAAACCTTAGGACACAAGCTTCTGTGTACAATGCAACATGTTGACACCGTCAGCTGTTTTTTATAAAAAGGAATATGGTAGAGCCACACACTTGCAATCCCCCTCCTGACCACTACCTCTCTCTCCCCCCAAACTGTTATTGAGGATCGGAAGAGTGTGGGATGTGGGCACAAGGAGATGCAGTGAAGGGAGGTGAAATTAGTGGAAATAGAAGGGTGCACTTTCTGCAAAGCGGAAATCCAAGCCTTTAGATCCAAGCCAGGATGTAGTTTAAGCAAACATGTTTTGTGCCCCTGCAAAACACTTCCCCTTTTTTTCATTGATTTAGGGGTTCAAATAGAAGTTGAAGGGTTTGCAGCATGACCCCACACCTTCGTTCCCGTCCCAACACAAATTCAGGCAATGTGAACTGCTTTGTGTCTGGCATTCAGGCAACAGCGGCCAGAGAGCGTCACAGTCCCAATTAGCTGCTGGTGCAACAGCATTTCTTTTCTCAAATTGATTTTCTTTCTAGGAACAGTGACATCATTACGTAGCCAGATATGATCAGCCACTTGCTGGCATCATTGTTGCTAAAATGGAGACCAATTTGGAGCACACCCCCCCCAAAAAAAAGACTTTCAAACCAGCAGCAAAACTGGGGTTGTAAACAGGAGTGGGGGTGTAGAATATAAAGTCAATGTTGATAAACATCAGGATAATAATGCGATATTTAATACTAGTGCGAATGATAACCTTGGTTCAGTTTTTTGTCAACACTGAAAGATGAGTGCTGTAGTAACTTCATAAATGCATTCCTTATGAATTAAAACAAAGGCTTTATTTCTTATTGTTTTCTTTCTCTAGGCTGAGGTTCAGCTATGCTATCTGGAAGCACAAAGAGATGCTGTTGAACAGATGTCCTTAAAGCTGTACAGTGAGCAGTACAACAGCAGTAGCAAGCGAAAGGAAGAGTTTGCGGATATGTCAAAAGTTCACACAGTGGGAAGTAATGGGTAGGGAACTATTCTTTTTGTTGTTTTATTCTCAGTGATCTGTGCCTTTTTTTTAACATGGTCTTCTCGTCTTCACTCCAATGTTAGTCACAAGATCTTTTTTTTCTTACTAAGCCAAAATACAAGGAATCATTCATTCTGAGTGTGTGTGTGTGTGTGTGTGTGCAAAATTATAAAATAAACTACACGTTTATTAATAAAAGATCAAGTAGTTGTAACTCATTTCCTGATGTCAATTGATCACTGTAACAACAACTGCTCATTAATTCAAGGAGAAAGCACGGAATACCCTCTGACTTCGCTGTGCATGGTACATACCTTGGTTCTTTTTTCCTTTGGATTCCCCAAGGTTCCCTAACATCATTTTATAAAAGATATAAAAACAAAAACAAAAAAGCACAAGGATCGCCTTACTGTCTTCTCCAGTACTTTCTCCTTCAGCAGGGGCACTAGCCTGATGCCTCTGAGAAACTCAAAATCACAGCATGTTGGAGATTGTGTGTTGTTTATCACCACTTTCTGGCAATTAATCAGTATAGTAAATGCAAGTACCACCTGACATCACTGTGCTATTTTTTTTCTGTCACTAGCAGAAGTTGATCTGTGGTTCAGTGTTCAGTCTGCAACTATCCTTTATCTCACAAAACCTGTAGTGGTTGTGAATGGTTGGCTGTACGTTTTAAAATGCATACAGTTGTCAAAACAACTGTCACTTTCTCTTCATTCCTAAGCTTGCCCCAATCATTGCCCAAAGTTTCCTGCCAACATCTATCTTTCTGTGCAAGCTTTCATATTTTCCTTTTTTGTTCTCAGTGCTCTTAATTTCATTTCTCTCTCGTTTGTCCCTCTGTGCATGTTCAGGAAAACAGACAAGGCTACAGTCAGTGTACTTTTAATATATTTGTACCCCCCTTTTAGAAACTGCAAACTCTTCGTGTGCTAATGATCAAATGAGAGCCTGGTTCACACAGACTGCAGTGCTGGGGGTGGCTGAACAGAAGGCAGTGATGTAGACTTGAGTCTATTGATTCAGACTCGAGTCAGACTCAAGTTGCATCGATGACTTGGCTCATCGATTGTAAAAGACTCGACTCGAGACTTGGAGCCTTTTACGACAAGTCGAATCTTATTCAGGTTTAACCCCGTTTTCCCCATTAAATAGATAGGGACTTGCAACCAAAAACTTGGGGGCAAAGACTTGGGACTTGACTTAAGACTTGGAGTCAGAGACTTGATCCACATCCCTGACAGAAGGCCTGCTTCACGCCACTCTGCTCTTACCCCCTCTAAACGTATTGTGACTTAGAGGAGTGTTTGCTTCAGTTGTACTTAAACTAAATTAATTTTAATTCCCCGCATCTCTGTGCTATATTTTTTTGTTGTGCCTGTGCATATTCCAGAATTGTCATGGCTTAGTGCCAGAATTCTCCAAATGTATCTGCACAACTTGGTGACTTTTCCTGGGTGGAAGGGGTTGCACATTTTTTTCTCCAAAATGGATTCCCTGTCAAAAACCCCATCTGTCCTCTTCCTGGCCTTATTGGGCACCTTGTGCATCGGTACGCTTGATGCCACTTTATTAATAGTATATAAGATGCATTGGGGGTCTCAGGCCTGCGCTTCCAGCAACCAGGCTCCAGCACCCTACCTGTGGTACCCTACCTATGGTAGGTACCTATGGTTCAGCACTATGGTTCCTGAGCAGTTGAACTGCTGTAGTTCAGGAGCACCACCTAGACTGTGATGGCAGGTTGCCTAAATATTGTCCGCCTCCCCTACTGTCATCCTTCTTCACCACCCCTCATAGCCTGATCTTGCTCTTTGATTTGAGCAACTTTTTGTTCAAGACCAGACCTGTACGCTGCAGTGTAACAAGAATACAATGCTGGAACCACCCTTCAAATAGATGTCTGGATGACTGCATATCCCAAAAGTTTTGAGTGTGTGCATCAATTGGGGGGGGGGGAGTCTCAAATCATTCCATGGATTGAAGCACTTTTTCAGAATTAGTCCTAAGTGAAATAATGCTGGCTTTATTTTAATCTAATTCAATCTTGACAGATGTATGCCTAGTAAGTCTGGGCTGATGATTTTACACTTCTTGTGGGTTACACTGATTCCTTTGTGGCCTACAATTAGCCTAGTGGTTATCACTTATTTAAATTTAAGTATACTAAGCTAATTAGCCATGGTGAGCAAATCGTGCAGTTATCACATGCTGTCTTCTGATCCTTAGATTCACATCTCTGCTTTAGTGTCAAAGATGACGTTTTGGAGCGTTACAGTTTAGCAAGTCTAGGTGATTCCTTTTGAGAGTTCTCCTTCAGACAATTTTGCAGTTCTTCCATGTGCACCTTCTTTTTCTTTTTCTTTTTCGTATTGCAGTGTTTTACTTATTCACTAGGCTTTCGATAGAGAATAACATTAATCCTTTTAAGCTCCTTATTCTAATGATTTATTTTGTTGGAAACCGTTGTGATCCTTCTTTGAATTTTAATGATTGCTGGCTATTCAAGGATTCATTGTTTTGACTTCCTGTCCTTACCTTTGTTTCTAACATGTCTGTAGGGAACACCTGTCTAATACTGTATCTGGCCTTAGTTCTCACTGGCTTACCATATTCACTCAAGCCTATCTTAAAGCGTTAAGTTGAAATGCTAGCTACTCATGCATGAAAATAAACGTAGGATATATATTTGCCGAGATAGGCAGATAGACAGCAGTGGGATGGCTAAATGGATTGAGTCATTTTTCTGTGAAAGTCATATTTTCGGTGCACATAATAGCACATAATGCTCATTGCAGAGAAGTTTGCTAAATATGTTAGCACTTTAAAAACCATTAAGCAGCCCTATATGTTATTCCTGTGCCTTAAGTTTTTTTTTGAGCAAGTGAAATATGTCTGCAGTTGTTGACAGAATCTAACATTATTTGCTGCGATTTAGGTCATATCTTATACTGGATGTGAATTTTCATCCAGCCCATTGAAATTTAGAATCACTTCAGAAATAGGGCTAAGAACACTATGCGTCTTCACGAATATCTTATTCTAATACAAGGTTTTAACAGGTATACCCTATTATGCATAATACATTTTGTTCCTTATCTGCAGCCTTTTGGACTTTGATTCAGAATACCAGGAGCTCTGGGATTGGCTGATTGACATGGAATCCATCGTGATAGACAGCCATGACCTGATGATGTCAGAGGAGCAGCAGCTGCATCTTTACAAGGTTAGAGCTTCCATTACTGCCTTTACCTAGCTATAGAAGATCTGATTAGTTTGACAAGTCTTTCTCTCACAGGATAGCCCTGCGTTCATTGTATATATCATGGTGTCTATTAGAATTTCCTTCCCTGTCCCCAACCTCATTTCCATCCCCTCTGTGCTGACAGCCTGCACCAACATCATAATTGTGAGAAAGTTCCCTTTATCACATTCTATTTGGTGCCATTCTATAGGAAGACAAAGATTTGTCTTTGGAGTGAATAGAAATAGATGAAACTGCATTCATAAATACACTGGAACAAAATTTAAAAAAAATGATAGTAGCATTTAGAAAATGTGTTTTGATTGGAGCTTTCTTCTGGATATTATCCACTTTTCAGACCTCTTTAGTAATGAAAAAAAACACCTAATTTTAGCTTGTTGCTTCCAGGATATATAATTGTTATTTCGTTATTTATAGAGCAGATATTCCTCTGTTAAGACAATATAGTTGCTTGTGCATTAAACACAAGTATTTTGTGTAAGTGTGCATTGATTACAAATCTTTTGTCTAATACACTCACACACTCACTCACTCACTCACTCACTCACACACACCCCTACTGTAAATAAATACATTTTTAAAGTCCCTTTTCTTGCTGCTACTGTAGCCATGCCTGATTGTTTCTGCTTAAGAAAGCATTAGGATAACTTCTTCAAAAGCTGTAATTTCACCTTTAACTTCAGTTCCAGGATTTTGTATGTGACTGAGAGACAAGTCGACCGGGGGGGGGGGGTGTATTTTGGGAGCAGAGGAGGGGCTTCCCACAGAAATATCAGGCTGTAGTAAATCTTCCTCATTTAGGCAATTTTTATTGGACTAATTCTGACAGTTGTCATCCCTGAATTGCTTTGAGCATATGGCATATCTCAAAGAGCAGATTGTGAATCATAAAAAATAAAATTAAGAACTAACCACAGAATCAGCAACAGTATAATGACAAGAAACAACTTCCCCCTAGCTTTTTATTTCTTATAAAAGAAATGCTACATTCAAGGTCAAATAGAAGTCGTTTTCTTTCTATTGTGCTTACGTGTTCTGATAATTTATTCTGATATTATTTAAAATATATACATGTAATTTACATGTTGTTTATGTAAAAACGCTTTGGAAAAAAAAACTCTTTAGTAGAAGAAATGCCTGTGCATGCAGGGTGATTTTGTTAAACTAATTTACTGCCTATGTCAGTTTTTTTGATATACAAAAGTAAAATTCATGCACATAGTTCATAAGCGAGAAAAATTATGGAGAAAGTTTATGAACTTAGCCTGATCCTAAGAGCCATACGGTTGTATCTAAAGAAAGTTAGTCATAATTAAGTGCACAATCCTATGTTAGCGTCGTGCAGCAGGGCTGCACAGCGTCTGCTGCATCTAATGCTCAGAAGCAGTGGACCAGAGGCCTCCATGGGGCAAGGGAAACGTTCCCTTACCATGTGTAGAGCCCCAGCTAGCCCTATGGGGCTAATTGGGTCTGCGCCAGCTAAATAGCTGGCACAGACCAGAGGAGCGCGATGAGGTGAGTAAGGGCTCGGGAGGGGGATAGGATACAGTGGGGGGCCAGTCCCCTCCCCTCCCCACCCCTGATCCATCCACCCCGCCCACCCTGCCCTCCACCCACCCTGTTACGTCCCCTTCCCCAGCCCCTGTGTCCACCGGTGTGAAACGTACCTGCCGGAAGGTGCTGTCGGTGGGATGCAGCGGCAGCAGGACAGCAAGGCCTTTCCGCTGGCGCTACTTGCTCTCCGGTTTTCGCGAAAACCGGAAATGGCTAAAAACCACTGTTTTTCGCCGAACTGAAGATCGGGGAGACCTGCAGAAGGTCGCGCAGGCCTCCCCAAAGCCCCCACAAGCCCCGGTAAGTAAGAAGGTGGCGTTTTGGGGGTGCAATTTGCACATAATCGATTCTAAGACATACCCCCTTTTTGGAATTGCTAAATTTGGAAAAAGCGTGCATCTTAGAATCGAGGAAATACAGTAGTTTACAGGCTGGCTGGCACTACTCATTGTTGCCTGATGTGATACAGTGGGGTTGCAAACCTTTTACAAGGAACATAGCTGACATTTAAAGGAAAAGGCACAGTGAAGGCAAGCCTACGCAGTACCAGGGTGATTCAGGCATCCTAGAGCAGTTGTATGCCTAAAATAAGGTCATAAGCAGTTAAAGTAGGATTTGCATGTACAGGCCAGGATGCCTGTGCAAAGATGCATGTATTGTGTAATCTTGATTGGCTGTGTCAGTCTACTTTTTGTTCCAGTAGCCATAAATTGGATACACAGAAGCTGTTACAGGGATCTATATGGAACAGATTGGAACAGTGTAATACGGTATATATACCACCCTCGGAGCCTTGTGCTGAAGGGCAGTTCCCACATTTCTTTAAAAAAAAACACAGAACAAAAATACAATGTTGTGGCATTCCTAGTTTATAAAAAGGAAGCATTCTTGTACAGTATATTATCCTTTGTATACAACAAAATAACTTGCAAAATAACAGCCAGGGCAAAATGCACACATCACTCAGTTGCATGTACACCCTCCCCCCAACGTTTTTCTTTTGGAGGCTGATATCTGCAATGGAAGATTAGGGTAGGAAGGCTTAATAACCCTTTGTCGTCTGACAGTTTTTGCACTAAAAATTGCCCTCACTGCTTTTGCCATCCGTAGGTGAAAATGTATGGGTACCATGTCTTTTTTTCACCCATGATGGAAAAAGAAGCTTGGGGTACTGCTTCTAGCAAGAAAAAAAGGAGGGAAAAGGTTAAGGAAGCCCCTTCCTCTCTCTCTCCGTACACTGCTTCTGCTATAGATTGTAGCCTTTGTGACTACTTTTTTCCCCAAAGGAAAAAATAAGCATTGGGGCAGTGACTACAAGTCACCTGTAATTTAGCCCTCAAGAGAATAGGACACAATTATCCTGGAAGCCTCACCTATGATTGTTGCCATAGCTCCATAAGAATAGCACACGCCTGAACAATCCATCCTGAATTGCAGAGTACTCCTGAAAAAAAATCAAAATAACATCAGAGTACAACAATAAAAAAGAGACCAGGGGAAGAACAACAGATAAAAGCACATTAGTTAAAGATGTTAGCATAAACCAAACTTGTCAGTGGTTACTCCCATGGTAAACTGGAACAGGAACTTGCTTGTTATATAAATGTAGTATGCTTTAAGTGCAATTCTCTGAACTTACCAATTCATCCATCTAGCTCAGCATTGTCTACACTAGTGTTTCTGAAACTGTGGGTCGGGACCCACTTGATGGGTTGCAACCTGATTTCTGGTGGGTGATGGAAAGAACAGATTTCTGGTGGGTGATGAAAAGAACAGACAAGTAATTGTCTCAAACCCTGAGGCTATTCAAAATTAAGATAGCTGCTAATTGCTTTTCAAGTTTGCAAGTTTGTGTAAATTGTGTAAATCGGGAGATAAATGTTTGAGCATCTTTTTTCTGGTGGTTTTTTCCAAGTTCATCAATGACAGCTCGTGGGGGCAGGTGAAGGCTAGGTCACATAACTAAGCCCCACAATTTATTCCAATAAAGGTTTCATTCATTCATTCACTAAGCCCCACAAGCCTTGAGGCTATTCATTAGGGCTGCCTCATTACGAGAAATGGATTGAGTTTTTTTGCAAATAACTAAAATATTACTTGTAAATAAATAAATAAATTCTTTCTAGATCATCTTTTTTTAAGTCTCGTAAAGCTAGGCGGGCCCCAATAGAGGGTCATTTTAAAAAGTGACTCACTGTGCTAAAAGGTTTGGGAACCATTGGTCTGCATACACAGTATTGTCTGGCAGCAGCTCTCCAGTTTTGCAGACAGGGGGTCTTTTTCAGCCCCACCTGGAGATGCCAGGGCAAAGGCGTCGCTCCGGTAGGGGCGGGGCCATACGTTTCGCTCCGTCGTAGTCCCTTTACCGAGCGAGCAGGAGACGGCCCCACCCCCTCACTGTCTGAGCCATTCCCGTGCAGAGAAAGCAGCAGGCAGGGTCTCTTGCCTGTTGCTTTCTCCGCAGGGGAAAGGCTCCGATAGTGAGGGGGCGGGGCCACCTCCTGCTCGCTCGGTAAAGGGACTACGACGGAGCGAAACTTACGGCCCCGCCCCTACCGGAGCGACGCCACTGTGCCAGGGGCCTGTGACCTTCCATATACAAAGCATGTATTTTACCACTGTCCATTCCCCAAACAATGCCTGAAGGCTCAGATTAGCCAGGACCTGAACCTGCGGTCTTCGGATCTAGTCAGATGAGGTGTCCTTTCTGCCACTGGCCTTCAAAGAGGTCAGACTTATTTCTTGGTCAGGAATTCAAGTATTACATTTGGCAGAATTCAAGGCTTCCTTTAGCATGGAATTTGTGCACTTAACCATATGTTTGATGCACTAAACATTAGCATTCAAAATGTATTTGAATGGAAAAGATTTGAAAGTACATTTTTAGTGGACAAACTAAGAGGACTTTCCTAAGATTAATATTAAAATGGGTTTAATTAAGCTCCCAAGATCTACTTGAATACATTGGTCAGGGTTGCTTCACGCCTTACTTTTTGATGTGGTAAAGCCATTGCAAGACGATTTTACAGCAACAGTTTCACATGATGACTGTTTCTGGTGGAGGCATGCCCATGTGGTGACCTCCAGTATTTGTCACATTCAGGAGGCTAGTCATTCTGAAGCTTTTCTAGTGATGTGGTAGGTACTACCACATGAGGGCGCATGTGAGTGATGAATTTTAATTTTAATGTGCAGGCTGTGAGTTTCCTTGGTAGAAAATGTATATATTATTTTGCCAATACACTCCCTCATAGTTTTCATGTTGCTCAGTATGGGCTGAAAGTCGAATTGTTGAATTAGTCATCTGCATGCAGAACCACAAAATAAAAATCCCTCTGAAGGACTGGTATAGCTTCTGTATCCTTTTTTTAATTCAAGATGTTTCACTGCAACAACTTCATATAGAAACCAATTCATTGCGCTTTCTCTTTTCTTGTGGTGTGTTTCTTAAATCCACAGAATCTTCCTCTCAGTTATTGAATTGATAAGTAATTGCACCTCTGAGCCAGCTCAGCAAACCTTCTTTGCCAGGTTACCTGCTGTGTTATCACGATTGCCAGCAGTAGTCTTTGCCTCTAAGGAGTCTATAAATGGGAAAGATCTATAATAAAACAAGTACTTTGCAAGGCAAGAGCATACATTAAAAGCATAATAACAATATAGAAATGCTAAAGCTGGGTATGAGAGAATTAACTGTATATTCACAGTTCAGTCTCTATTCCTCCCAGTAATGTTTTTCTCAGATTCTATACTGATTCAAACCAGTCTTTCTGCCTGATTTTATACTAGATATAAAATTGACATATAAAATTGACATATAGCTTGATAATAGTTTTTGTCCGTGGTTGGCTCAGTGGCTAATTTAATCTTATATCCAAAGATAATTCTCCTTCTTCTGCCCTCCAGAGGGCATTAGAATACAATTAAACAAACAAAGGAGCCTGCAATTATTTTGAAATTTCAGTTCATTAGGTATTTGGCTGAAGACTGATGTAATATAAGAAGGGAGCCGCATACAGCCCAGTTCCTGAGCCAGAACTTGCACAACCGCCTCCAGTTTCAGCCAAGCTGTAGGCAGGCAGACCACTATTATCCATCCACAGAAAGGGATGGGAGCAGTGGTGAGCAGGAGCATGAATGAGAAAGAAGGGGCAAGAATGATATCAGTATTCAATTTGCTGGTGTGCAACAGATGTCAATATTAAAAAGGGAGCTGACATTACACTCACAGTACTGGAAGCTTTTATGTCTATCTTCACCCTTAGACTCCACTGTTGTTTGTTATTAGGACATACTTTGAGAAAACCCAAATGTTTTGGGTATGTGATTCATATAGATCGCTATAGCCAGATCTATAGATCGCTATGGGCAGAAGAGTCTGGCTCAGTTGGGAGAGCTGCTGCCTTCAAAGCCCGAAGTGAACTTGATAAGTTCGAGACACGCCACCGGCAAAAAGCTGTGCGTCGGTTGAGTGTGGGAGGCGCCAGCCAGCAGAATTTGTCAGACTGTAAAAAGGATACCGTTCATGAAAGATTGGACATTTATATATATTGTAAAAAAGCCCAAGGGGGGTTAGGACAGCCTGCCCATGTACACCGCCTTGGATTAAAGTTGGAGGAGAAATCCAATGACCAAGAAAGGCGGTATAAATACTCTGTGTGTGTGTGTGTGTGTGTGTGTGTGTGTGTGTGTGTGTGTGTGTGTGTGTGTGTGTGTGTGTGTGTGTGTGTGAGTGAGTGAGTGAGTGAGTGAGTGAGTGAGTGAGAGAGTGTGAGATTGCCTGACACATGCAATCTCAGGCCTGGGTCTGCCTGGCCCAGAATTAAGCTAAACTGGGGAACTGCAGTTTGAATTTTAAGAATAGATTTTAAGAGATATAAAGAAACAAGGAAAAGCCAATGTTTACTTGTAAGATCAGTTGCACAGAGACTTAAGTGATTGTGGATGAAATAATATTGGAAAATAGCTCCGTTTGGACAGGCATGGGTTAAGGAGGGGAAGAAAGTGAGAGTTGGGCTGCCAGCTGGTCTGGGTTTTCTACTCCTGAGATGACCCAACAGTAGAGAAGGAGAAAATTAGCAGAAGGTTTAAAACGAGCACTGAGGAATGAAGGATTTTAGAAGGGAGGAGGAGTTATGAGGTTTAGAAGGAGAAAGGAGAAGAGAAATTACCTATCCAATCTGCTGGGTAGTGTAGATTCAGGTACAATGTCCTGCGAAGTGAGACCATGTTGCTGCACAGCTTCAAATCCTGGAGAAAAAAGAAAAGCGCAGCCAAAAACATGCCCCCTGGTCCACAGAGAAAGTAGCTCCTTCAGAGGCAAGGGTAGCTACTGAGTCAAGAGACTGTCATAAGAACATAAAAAGAGCCCTGCTGGATCAGGTCAAAGGCCCATCTAGTCCAGCATCCTGTATCTCACAATGGCCCATCAGATGCCTCAGGGAACACAAAATACCTGTATCCTACTGCCACTCCCTTACATTTGGCTTTCAGAGATAGCCTACTAGTAAAACCAGGAGGTTGCAAGCAGGTTGTCCAAGCACATAAAATCTCACCAAAAATGGACAGAGTGGAAATCCCTGTTGGAGGAAGAGACTAACAAAATGGATAGTGCAGGGGTAGTTATAAGACTTTGGACAAAGAAAACAAGACATTCCTATGTGAAGAATGGTATCTGGAACATCTCCTGTGTGCGTAGCCAGGGGTTTCGAGGACTTGATCGAGTTAAGGTGTGTCCTTCCAGGAGAGCACAAAAGCTTAATTGTACTCCAATCAGAGAGGTTCCTGAGGGACAAAAAGGTATGGCAGGGTGTGAGCTGTACCCATGCTTAGGTTGTTGGTGGGAGAAACTTCAAGGAGAAGGAATCTGAGAGACTGTCTTGGTGGTCTGGACAGTTAGGCTTCATTTACTATATACTGTATATATATAGGCTTACCATAGCCCCGGAATCGAGGAAGGCGTCAGCCTAGAGCGGACCCGAGCCACTCCCAAGAGTGCACCATGGCTGCCTAATGCAGTCATGTCATTGACCAGAAGCCGCACACGCATTGGGCAGCCGCGGTGCACTCTTGGGAGCGGCTCGGGTCCACTCTAGGCTGACGCCTGACGCCTGCCTTTCCACCTGGAAAGCTCAGATTTGCAAGACCTTAGAGGAAGGGACACACAGATGCCCTGCAGTGCTACAGCTTTCCATTCCAATCAATGGCCCTTTATTAGCATGATCTTGATTAGAGGGAGCCTTACCTCACCCCCTTCAGGGCGAAGTCCTGGCTGACTCTCAGGAATGTCAGCCAAGGAACCAAGATGGAGTTAGGAGGGATTGTGCACATTTGGAAAGTGAGGTCACTGGCAACACATCCTTTTCTTATTTGGGCCTGATCTCACAAGCAATCTATACATAAAGATCCAGTGATAATTATCCTGCATAGGATTTACGGGATCAGGCCCAAGTGTCTAAATGCCTCTCATTAATCCTTTAATAGAAACCTCTGTATTGATGTAAGATTCCTGCCTGGAGTGTTCAAAAATTAAGCAAATCAGGGTTTATTGGAGCTGTGGAGATTAGAAATGAATGTACTAGACAGAGAAAGTTAATGATAATTCCTTACATTTTCCCCAGAAGATTAATTGTGCGTTAGATTAAAACCCCATTAAATTGAGTAAGATATGATTGTTAAAATTGTTAGCATGTAGGGAGTAAAATTAACCAAACATTTCTTTACAAATATAAAAATGTTGGCATCTCCTTTGACATTTGGAGGGTTGATTATAAAAGCATTTAAGGTGCTTGAAATACATACTGCATAAAATGTGCCCTGATTAAATCTTCAACAAGGATGTGTGCCACAATGGGTAGGAGAAATGCTAGTACCGTCATAATGATTTATAAGAAATGTGTTGATTTAGCGACAGAAAAGTTTAAACACACAGTCTTCCTATAAAAGCGGAGCAGTTCATTTGGCTAAGTGGCATTAAAATCCTTCTCGAAAGGAAGTGCTTCCTAAGGGAAGCATGAGAAGAACCACTCCCAACAGTTCCGTTGTCTGATGCAATGTAACGCATGTATGCTCCAATTTTCATTTATCAGAGACAATCCATATGTTCTGTTACCTGCCACAAGCAGATCATTGTCCCTGTTTTGCCTTTTTGGAACATCTTGGAGATGCCTCTTAATATGTTTGATCCTATGAGTTGCTAGAGTAGGATACTGAAGGATTCAGGCCCTTTGCTGGGTTTCTAGAAATCTCTCTGATAGTGTGGGATTGAGATGCAACTTTATCTCTAGGGTACATTCGTGTAAATGCAAGTGTATGAAAAACAAGTTCCATAAGAGCATAGGATTAGGAAGAGGCTTCCTGGATCACACCACAGCGCCATCTTCCAGCATCCTGCTTCCAAGAGTGGCCAATCAGATGCTTCTGAGAAGCCTACAAGCAAGGCATAAAGGCTACGCCACTCCACCTTTCCTGTTGTTCACTTCCAGGCAACTGATATTCCTACCAGAACTCTGCCTCTAACATAGAAATGCCATTTATGGCACAATCTTGTCTAGATTGTAGACTGGTGGAGTGAGCATTCTACCAGTCTAGGGTGTTGCAAACGTGCCATAAAGCACGTTTGTGGCACCCTGGGAGTAAGTGCCACCGGCAAAGAGGCCAGCGCCACTCCTCCTGCCCCAGATCTAAAGGAACGCCTGCTAGGGAAGGTGAGTTCCCCACCAGGCAGCAGAACGGGCGGAACGGGGGCGTTCCAGGTGGAGGGATTGGTCATCTGGGCCCGGAAAGGGGGAGGGATCGGCGGTGGCAGCTCCGTCGAGATCCTATCCCCCTTCTCAGACCTGCCCAATGTTACACCACCCACTCGAATGTGTGCCAGCCAAATAGCTGCCGCACATTCGAAGTAAACCCATCAGGGCAGTTGGGGCTTTACTCGGGGTAGGGGTTTGTCCCCTTACCCCGAGGAGTCCTCCAGCTGTGCCAGTGCTGGGTCCTATCTGGCTAGAATGAGGTGCAGGCTCTACGTCCACTCTGCATGCTAGCTAGACAGGATTGGGGCTGTTCCATGAATTACCTGAGCCCCTTTTCTCAAACTCTGGGTCGGGATCCACTTAGTGGGTAGCGACCCATTTTCTGGTGGGTCCCGCAGAGCCTCCAGTGAAAACATGGGTGATAGAAAGATCAGATAAGTAATTGCCTCAAGCTCAGAGGCTATTCAAAAATCAGATAGCTGCTAACTGCTGATAGCTGATAATCAGATAGCTGATAACTGCTTCAGAGAGCTGAGCTTCTGCAGTTTGCAAGCAAGCTTGTGTAAATATAGGGAGATAAGTGTCTTTTTCTGTTTTTTTTCCCCAAGTCTGAAAGACAGGTAGTGGGGACAGGTGAAGGCTGGGTCACATAACTAAGCCCCTCAAGACTTGAGGCTATTTATTAGGGCTGCCTCATTATTAGAAATGGAAATTGATTTTTTGCAAATTAATAAAATATGACTTGTAAATAAATAAATAAATAAATAAATAAATAAATAAATAAATAAAATATTATTTCTTTCTAGATCACTTATTTTTAAAGCCTTGTAAAGCTAGGTGGGTCCTGAGAGTGTCATTTTAAAAAGTGGATCCTGGTGCTAAAACGTTTGGGAACCACTAATCTAACTATACAAACGATACATTACGCTAAATGTGACATGTTGCCTGGTAGGTCTTTTATTTATTAAATAATTAGCATGTGAGAGAACCAAGAAATGTGGTAAAACTGTGGAATGGGAGAGGGCTTTAGTACTTTGTCCCCATCATGGTTCAGATCCTGATTGTTGTCGTCCCCCCATTTTTACTGGGGAAATCATTATGTTAGTTTTCAGTTGAAGTTTTTTCCCCAGCAAATATAGGGTGCAAGGGTGCAAATATAGGGTGCAAGATCAGGAGCAGAACCACGGTAGGGAAAAAATGTTAAATCCCCCCCCCCTAATTCCTCCATGGGGGAGGGCATGTCATGCCAAAACTGACATGATACCAAGTGACATGATACCCACACATGGTAGCAAGGAAATGGCACTGGGAGAGGATTTTTAAAGTGTTTGTGCCATTTCCTCTTGCACTGTTTCCATGATGTCTGACACTGAAGCTATTAGCAGGCTGGGCCCAATCCCCCAGTGCTCCTGAGGCTGCACATCTCCTTCCTCCTTACTCTCCCCCACAGAAAGAGATGCACTGCGTCTTCCCTTTCACAGGTGACCCAGTACAAAGGATGAACACTGCTAGTAGTTCCTTTCATCCTGTGTCCTCTTTGAAGTTAGGTAAAGGTGACCCCTGACAACTAAGTCCAGTCGTGTCCGACTCTAGGGTGTGGTGCTCATCCCCATTTCAAAGCCGAAGAGCCAGTGTTGTCCGAAGACGCCTCCGTGGTCATGTGGCCGGCATGACTCTCCTTGCCGCAGCGCGTAGCATGCAGCTGGAACACGGAGCGCTATTTACCTTCTCGCAAGCGGTACCTATTTATCTACTCGCATTGACATGCTTTGGAACTGCTAGGTTGGCAGGAGCTGGCCAAGCAACGAGAGCTCACCCCGTCGCGGATTCGAACTGCCGGGCAAATCATGAGCTCCCCGATCTGACGTTTGTAGGCTTCAAAGGGATGCAGGAGCAGTCACAGAGGCTGCTGGGAGTTCCTTCGCTGGCCCTGTGTCAGATTGGAAGTTACCAGTCTAATCTATTTGGGTTTTGCAAGGCAAGCAATGGAAGTGTTGGGTGGCTTTCTCTCACAGCATGGCAGGTGGAGGTACTTGCCACCCTCCCTAGTCATTCAAAGTGACTAGCTCTGACTGTCTCATGGGTGGGCCGTCCCTGGCTATTGGCCCCTTTAAACATTTAAGGGCTTATGTCTCTCACCCCACACATAGCTAATAGCAGCGGGGGGGGGGATTTAGACCAGGGAAATAGCTTTTTAAAAACCCTTTGTTACTCTGTATGACTTCGGACTCTGGTAACTCTAACCTGGTCACACGTGAACCTGCCCACCAGTTCAATAATCAACAGAGGAACGTCTCTGGGTTCACCCCCTTGAGAGACTAGGCAGGTGGCTACCAGAGAAAGAACCTTCCTTGTAAAGTGCTCCAACTTTGTAACGCTCTTTGTGGGCCTGATCACTTGACACCTGGCCATTTTAGGTGGTCAGCCAAGTTCTTTTTGTTTGTCCAGGCATTAAATGATTTGAACTTGTATAGCAGCTTCCTTAGGTCTATTTTTCATTATTCTTTTAATTTCCACATTGATTGGGGGGGTATTTTACTGTATTTTAAATATTTTGATAGCAAGTTATGTATTTGGCCGTTTTTTGAAGCAATGGATGTACATCTTTCAAACAAATAAATAACAAAACTTCAAGACTTATTTGTCCAGAAAACCACAACTAGTGCACATCCCATCAGTGTAGATGTGAAGCTGGAATTTTTGGTCCCATTTTTTTGTCCCTTTACAGTTATTTATGTTGTAACCGTTTGCTCAGTTTGGCCTGGTCCTTTGGGAACTCCTCACAGTATGCTTGAGTTTTCACTATCTTGAATAATGTTGTGGCATCCACACATTTGGCTATTTCAGTGCAATGCTCACCACTGACTTTTATGAATATTAAATAACCCCAATAAAGTATCTTGGGAGACTCGAGTGCCTACTTCCCTCCATTGTTAAAATTGTTGATTTATTCCTACGCGTGTTCTTTAACTAAAAAGACCTGTCCTCTTATGCCCTGACAGCAGGCACTGGTGCATTGTATGTGTGTACAGGTGTCTGTACACATGTACACATTTTTGTGTGACTGACTATACATCCATTCATGTTAAAAGTCAACATGGGGGCTGAACTCCTTGAAAATATAGAGCACAGTTTGAGTGTATTGTTGTAAATGTATTGAACGTAACGTGTGAATAGGAGTCCTGCCAAATGTTAGGACTCCAAATGTGCAATGTCTAACATGCACCATGTAGCGCATAGCTAGTTGTTTTACACACCTTGCAGCTGAGCTGATGAGGTTCATTTTCCATTGCTGATAACATTAGAGGCAATGATGCTTTTCTGTGCACCTTTAGCCAAAAGAACAGACACACACTTTAGTTTTAAATCAGTTCAGAGTTAAATTAATGCCGGCAGAGAGAAGACCCTTCGGTAATGTATAATGGGGGAGGTGGGGAGGTAGGAGGAGATTAGGGCAGTGATCATAGGTAGGAGAATACAGCACAAGACTGCCCATATATTTTTTTCTTTCAGAAAATTATTTCAAGGAATGGTATTTTGGTGTTCTGTGCTGTTCATTTTCTCCTCTGGGTGTGCTGCTGCTCCATTGTTCCTTTTACTCTGCCTCTGTGCAATGCTGTGGCCTGGAGTGGATCAAACAAACCATGGTGAAAGTTTCCCTCATTTGCATCACTTCTAGACAGCCCTGTCGTACTCTTTGCTGACAGGAAATCACTGTCTTTGTCACCTTTCTTCAGTGATCTCCTTTTGGCAGAGATGGTCCATGTGACCAGATTAATCACAACAACGGTTCTGGCTCAGAATTCAATGACATGTTTTGCTCTGTACTTCAATAACAGTGGGCTGGAGTCAGGAGGAAATGACTACATTAATTTCAGAGTGAAAGGATAATTAAGCTTAAAGACTAATGTTATAGCCTATGAAGCTATGATTCAGATTAAATCTGATTTACCGAAAACTTGTTGGAAGGAAAAAAATAGTTCTCTGCTTTTTGTTAAAATCATATTAAAATAATTTGGGGACCCCAAAGGAAATAAGAAGAAAAAAGCAAGCTATGTTTAAAGGGGAAGGAAAACATAAGCTATAATACTTAAACGTTTGAAACTGCAGACTGAAGTGTGTGTAAAGTGCTTACTTAGATGATATGAATAGGATACTGCCAAACAAAAGCAGCAGTGTGTGCTCCTAGAATGCTGTGCTTAAAGGAGTTTCCTTGGCAACAGAAATGCAGTTCCAAAAGTAGACAGAACTTTCCTCAGAAAACATGCTATTAATAACAACCTTCCGGAACAACCTGGAACAATTTGACTACTTGGCAGTGATAATGCCAAGTGTTCTGCAAATTAATGTAACACAACAGTTATATGTTTATCTTGCCCATAATTCTTCTGAAGTTGAAGTGTGAGTTCTGTTCAGTTTGCGGATATGAATGCAAGGAGACATTCCAAATGTTAGCTGAGTGAAAGAAAGCTGAAATACCGGTAGACTACGAAGCTCGACTAACGTCCTCTGTAACGTTTTTAGCTTGTAAAACAGATTAGTCCAATTAGATTGTTTTATTCTAATTGGGGAACTACATGATTACTGAAGCCAAATATAAGTGCAGTTCTAATTTTACCCATTTACAGCTGAGCAGAAAACTTATTAAAAGGGTAGAACCGAGGAATTCTGTGTACACTCTTAGCATTCTGTTTGTTCCTAAGGCTTGATACACCTTCTCAACTGTGTGCATGTGCTCTCACAACAACTGTGTGCTTACAGTCACACAAACACCTTTTTTTAGAATATTATGAGAATATTGGCAACATTTATGTATTTACTTTCAGTTTATACCTTTCTTTATCCCATTGGCTGAGGGTAGATTAAAAGACTAGGAGCTAAAGTTACTCAGATGCCCTCTGTGTGCTCTCAGCTGCTCTGAGCAGCAATATGGAACAAAATATGCTATCCATGCAGACTCTTTAAAATGTGTCATCATTTCTGTCTGCCAGGAGAATAAACTAATTTCAGATCTGCCTTGCCAACTGGAATCATTAGAATTCTGTTAAAGGCCATAAGTTTACTAGACAGGAAAGGTAGACTACTCTACTGGCTTGACCTTTCTTGAATCCTTAGATCTAAAGGTTAAAAGTAATCAATATCTCATTGTGCATCCTGGTAATAAGTACTAACCATCATGTTAAAATCTAAATGATTGCAGATCACACTTAAGTATGTTGACCCATTTGGGAGCCTTTTTAATTGCAATCAGGATAGTGATTATGGTTTGTTAATAAACTTTTAGCGTAAATGGCAAAAATTGCAGCATTCAGCTTTTTGTAAAATATGACTTCAACTTCTCATGCTGATTGAAAAGGTGTGTTGCAGGTTAAAGGCAAAGATGTGTCTCTGATACAAGTCTAGATGTCTGTTTCATTTATTTTTTAACAAGATTTATGCAGTTAAGACGGTCTTTATCTTGAGCTTGTTTTTCTAATGGCCATGTTTTCACATGAACAATACATGGTCACAACAAACAGTGTTTCATACAAGACAAAAGCTAGTAATGCTTTGTCATAAACTCAGTCTAGAGTAAAACAAATGTGTGGGGGGGGGGGCGGTAGCCTATGCACCTTAATTAGAATGTCTCTAAATTGGTCCCACGTGTACGGCTGTGCACATGGGGGTTCTTTACAGACAATTCTAATGAACACAGGTGGGTCATACTCCTCCCTCACCACAATGCTTCTCTCCCACCCACCCCCTGTTCATGTTACCCCAGACTGAGACTGCAATCCTACACACACACTTGCCTGGGAGTAAATCCCATTGAATTCAGTAGAGCTTACTTCTGAGTAGACATGCATAGGCTTGGGCTGTTAGTGTACCTGAAGGCTACTGAATTATATGTATTTCTCTTATAATGATAAAACGGCAATTGCTGGATTTTTGCAGGGTATTTAAGGCTTCTATTACAAGAGACCGCTAGCTTAGATGTTTTAATGGAGATTTGACAAATTCATGGAGGGTAACAGCTCAGTCCTATCAAGTGGCAGCGGTTTTTGCTATCGCTGCAGGAGGCCCCATTGCGGCGCAAAAGCTGCGCCACCATCACAAGCTTTGGAGCTACTGGCGCAAATGGCTGGCAGCTCTGTGTGTGCACCAGAACCACCTGGAAGCTCCACTGGTTCAGGTAGGAGCCGGAGGGGGTAGTTCGTGGGAGGATTGGGGCAGGGATAGGTCAGGGGCCAGGGTTGTGTCGAGTGTGGGTCAGGGGTGGATCTTGGTGGCAGTAGCGGCACCAATATCCGATTCCTCCAGTCTGGGCCTGACATGCCCCCTTGGATCTACTCAGATTTATGCCAGCAAAAGAGCTGTCATAGATCTGAGTAGGTCCATTGGAGACCAGGGAGCAGCAGAGTAGGTAAGTATAAAAGTTATGTACTTGCCTCTCTGCCACTGCCTGGTCCCCAGCCCATAACATGCAGCGCAAGCTGCATCAGTGCCGCTGCAAGCTCTGGGCCAGCCCAGGATAGGACTGCGATGTCAGTCTGTCAATAGCTGTTAACTATAAGGTAAAGAGAACCTCCATGTTCAATATGCCATTGAATACTAGTTGGGGTATAACAGCAGATGATACTATTGTCTTCAGGCCGGACCCAGAATGCTGGACTACCTGGACCTTTGGTGGTCAGGGTCTGACCCAGCAGCCGGGCTCATCTTATGTTCATATAGTTATTATTTCACTACCAGAAAAATCAGTTTTTACCATCTCTGGGCTAAGCAAAGTAGAATTTATTTTCTGACAGGGAGGAAAGTGGTTAACTGTGATCAGTGCTTCTTGTTGAAAATCTCCAAAATATCCTTTTTGAGTAACGGGATGAATTTGTTTGACCCTCTCTACAACATGTCATTTTCAGCAATGAAGAAGAAAAACCACTGGAAAGTAATTTATCACATCTGTTTTCAAAAGTATTTCATTTTCCTAAAGAAACAAACTAGAAAAAGTGATACTTTTTATTAAACCAACATTAGTTGGTAATGGCGATGGGGAGGGCTTCATGGAGACACGTTCCATCTCATGCTTCAAGAAACCACCTGTGACCTTTGAAAATGCTTGTAATGCTCCTAGTTTGGTGCTTCAGCACTCTACCACAAGAGCAGGAAGCTCCAAATTTGTTCCTTCATCCATGTGGACTGCATTACCCATAACCAGCTGTCATCATGAATACTGTGGGTTGACCATGGACTCTGAGTGACTTGTAGTGATTCAATGCAATGCGTTCATTGCATAATGGGCCCTTCTGATCATTAAAATATAACGTGCACATGTATCCTTGGTCTCCTTCATTATTTGAGATTGACATGATAATAATACTTTGGGCTATTTCATACATTGCATTATTGATGTGTACTTACAAGCAAGGAAAGTACCGTAGGGTTGCCGTTGCCCTCCATTCTACATGGATTCCAGAATTTGAACATGGTAGTTTTATTCATGTATCATGGTCAGGGAGTTGAAACTCTTGCAACTTTCTTATGCTTCAGCTATGTATGTTGCCCAGTTTGCAAGACTGTTTGCATTAATGTATGGCATGATTTTCCATCTCATCCGTTCCATTGTTGATGATGATGACGACAGCAGAACCTGCAGTTTCTTTGATTGATCGTTTTTATTATCAGAAATGTGAACTGGTAACCTAAATATCATAGGGGACAGGGAATTACCTTACTCTGACTGTGGAGCTTTGTATGCACTTTTGCCTAACAAGTTGTTTAGAAAATGATTCCCAAACATTATTTTGAAACTACTCATTGGTGAGATTTTAGGTTTTTAACAGTTATGCAGGAGTTGCAGCTGCTAGACTAGAGTGAAAAACTGTGCATGCAGAACCCATTCATACATCCACACAATTCCTTATTCAGTATGAGAAAGTCTTTGTGTATGTAGTGGTTAGAATGTCAGACTAGGAGTTGGGAGACCTGAATTCAAATCTTTGCTCAGACATGAAGTTCATCAGGTAACCTTGGGCCAGTCACAACCTCTCAGCCTAGTCTATTTCACAGTTGTTGTGAGGATAAAATGGGAAGAGAACAACCATGTACACCGCTTTAGAGGAAGGATAGAATGCACACACACTCACATACACACTCAACATACTGTACATGCCATTCTTTAAAAAAAATATCATTGCAAACCTGTACAGACTAAACTCAGTCCTCTTCTAGAATAGCTTCTAGCAGAATAAACAAAAAATATTCATTGGTTTAGTGTCAATCTAATGAGGAGGCATGGTCTATAATTTAAGTATAGCTGGGATTCCCAACAGATTTCTTTTTCTTAAAAGAACATTTTCAATTTTTCAAAATCCTTTCCAAAACTAACTGTAAATAACAACGCATTCCAGAAAGTGTATAAAGATTTATTGTGAAAAAAAGTGAGTCCTGACACATTTTAGGCTGCAGCCCCTTCTCAGGGGTAAAGGGCTTCACAATACAAAGACATAAAAATGAATACGAGTATGATTTCAGAAAATCAAGTGCTAAACAACTAGCAATCTAACTACAAAATTCTCGTCATACTGTGCCTTTTAAAAGCCCAAATCCATGGTCTCTCTGTTGTACTTACAGTAATTTTCTTTTACCGATTTACAACAGAAGTATAATACACTGAAATTAACAAACTCAAGGGCTTAAAGCAGTGGTTCCCAAACTGGGAGCCGTGGCTCCCTAGGGAACTGCAGAAACCAGCCACGGAGCCGTGGAGTGCCATGGAATCCTCTCGGAATACAGTGCAATGTCAATTGGCAGGCATCAACATAATGTCATGGGGAGCCGCAGCCAATGGTCGTCAATGGTCAAGGGAACCACAGGTCAAAATTTTTTGGGAAACACTGGCTTAAAGTATTTTTGTAAAATGAATAAAACATACACAACTTTAGTCATTGTCCTGAACTGTGGATGGTATACTATACGGAAATGAAATAGCTAGTTTGAAGACTTACATAATATAAAATAATAACACAGACTTATCAGAATTTCTGTGTACACTGTAGCAGAGCAGGTTATGACAGTGAAAGTCACTTCCACTGTTGTAAAATGTCTGCCAATGGCACAAACAGCACTCCATTGACAGCCAATTTGCATGTGCTGCTGCAAGAGGTGGTAGCGCTGCAGCTTCACTGATGGAGCCTGCCACGATCGCCAGACCCGGTAAGTCAGTGGTGGGGGCAGGCTGTAGGCAGGGAGGGGAAGGGAGTGGAAGGACTAGGGTGTAACTGGATGCGGAGGGGGAGGAACTGGGGATGGAGAGGAGGCGGAAGGGGGTTATCTGGTAGCAATGGCGCACGCCGAATCCTATCCCCTCCATTTCAAAGCACCCCTTTTCTCTCCTCAGACATACACCACCAAAAGTGCTGGCATATGGCCAAAAAGGCCCATAGAAAGTACAGAACTGGAACCAATAACATACAATCAATACATCCTTGCAGAAGGGACAAAACATAAAACTACAATATATTCCCATTGCAGATATGATCTGCAAGCTAGGGACAAACTATTTATTTTCTGATATATCGAATCTTATCACCCAATCCTGATGAGGGCCTGCGCCGGCAGAATGCACAATCTGCCAGTGCACACTTTCGCAAAAGCACCATAAAGTGCTTTGTAATAGCACAAGGCCCAGGTGCACCAGCAGGAAGGCCGGAGCCTTCCTGCTGGCGCCAACAGTTGTCAGGAGGTCCGCCAGACTAAGTAAGTCCAGCACAGTGGCTGGGGGAGGGCGGGGGAAGGTTGAACAGGGCGAGGAAGGGCAGAATGCTGCAGTGTCGGGGGCAGGTGGATGAATAGGGCCCATGAGGGGGCGGGATCGACAGTGCCAGTGCATGCCATGACAAACTCTCTCCCCGGGCCTGATCCATCTGTGTGGATCAACACAGACCAGTGCCAGCACAGGTCCAAATTGACCCATTGTGGCTGCTGGGGTTTACCCAGAGCCCAGGGAGACCTCCAGCAGCTGGAAATCCCCCGTGAGATGCAACGTAGCCTGCTGCATCACTGTGCAGGGATTTGTGTTGGATTGGACTATTAAAGCAATATACTGTAATGTGAGTGTAAGCAAACTAGAAGCTTTGCAAAGTTGTAAAGAGACTGAGCTGTGCATCAGGACTTCCATTTTGAATCTCGCCTCTACAATCAGCTTACTTGATGGACATAAGCAAGCCACATCCTTCCTCTGCTCCCCATCTGCAATATGGGGAAAATAACCCTTACCTACAGGGTTGTTGTAAAAACAACATGAAGATAGTTCATGTAAGTGCTTTGTACACAGAAAGTGTTACACAAATGTTAAGTATTATTCGTTGCTATCTCTTTGTTTCCATCTGCAACCAGGGGTAGTGGTTACTTGGGTGGCTAGATGTAAAGAGGACTGGCTACTTCACTTTTAATTGCTGTGCAAAGGATGGAATTTTGACAGGTGCAGTTTACCATGCAGGGGTGAAAAAAAATGCATCTTCCAAAATTCCCTCTTCCATTATTTAAGTCATAGGACCCAACCTATGCTTCCAAGAGCTCTTCCCAACAGATGTCACTGATGTAAAGATATTCTCTGTTCATATATATTTTATTCTCAGTCTCAGCTTTGCACTTTTTGGGAAGTTCTTCCAGGGTTTAAGACATTTTCCAGTATCTTTAAAAGTACTTTGTTCTCATCTGCTGGTGTATCATCCACATCCCTGCACATCCCTAGAATGTAATAATTAGGAAATTGTTCACTACATCTCATCATTAATTCACCGTCTATTTTTCTGCTTTCATTATGAAACAGCCTACAGAGTGCTTGTTGCCTTCATCCATATCTCTAGTGTGCTTTGTCTATTTCAGCAATAATATTTTAAGTGTATGTTATATACTTTTAATTCATTAATGTTGAACAATATTTTACTTGCATTGCTTTCTAATTTAATTGATTCAATTGACCACCAGGTGGCCCACCGCACTGTATTGTGTAGTATTGTATAGTTTGGCTCAGGTCTTAAAACACTGAAAATGTAACAATATATATTAAAACGTCTGTTGCCTGCTGGAATGTCTTTGTGGGTGTGACATTATGGAATTTGCAGTGTTAACTCCAGGCTATGTGGTCTTTTTCAGACATGTGTAAGTGTGTTTCTCCTAATGGAATTTATCTGCTTATTGAGTGAAGGGTTGAAAAACTGAATATAAAAATAATATCCTTAAAAAATCTTTGCATGATTTAAATATTCAGAATTTTTCTTAAATGCTTGATTGTGTTACCAAATGACAGCAAACTTCTACCAGTGTCACTTTCTGCAGCAGATTATTTAAAATGCAAGGAACAAAATCAATATAATGGCAATTCCTCAAATGTCAGTATGTAATGCCAGTCACCATTGGCCTGAAAAATTGCATTTAATAGGGTCAGTGTACTACCAGTGTAGCCTATTAATGTATAACGTAATGTAGATTCTCCTGAAATAGTTATATCTTTGTCTTATTGTTAAATATATTCCATATTGCCTTGTACTATAACCCGTACAGAAAAAAATAACAAAAAATGACATTTTATACTGTTAATTGGAATAGCATACTGTATTCCTTTACATGCAGACTTTGAAGCATATAGGAAGAGTGATGTATTATTTTTCATATAATTATGGAAAGAATTCTAGTTTTCACATTGGGGTAAACAATGAAAAATAGCATACTGCAAATTAATTAAAAATTGCATTATCCTGCCTTCATGTTTAAGATGATAAATTTAAATTTTTTAAAGGACATATCCAGTCAGAATTAAACACTTTGACTGATTTAAATGAAAATGTTAATCATATCCTTAAATCTTTATCAATTGAGATCAGTGGGATGTCAAAATGCTTAACAAATTTACGGTAGGTTGGATCATGCCCAGTGTTTGTTCTGTGAGTCCTATAATGTTACATATGACTAACTGACTTCCGAATCCTAACACACGAATTATGACCATGGAACAGAGTTCTGCTGTTCTAAATGGCTATGAATGACCATTTTGGAGCCACCACGGCAAAAAGTGGGGGTTTCAGCAGCTCACTGCCACTACCACCTACCTGTGGGAGCACAGGTAAGCAGGCGCAGGGCAGGTGGTGGAAAGAACAGGGGAGGGAGGTGGAGTTTATGGGTGGGGAGGGGGAGGGGGAGGCAGAATGGGGGAGGGAGGGGCTGAATCCTGGCAGCAGCTACTTGCACCGTTCCCTCTCCCTTACTCTTCTCGGACTTATGTCAGTAAAATTGGGGAACTGGAGGCTTACTCCAAGGTAAGGGAATGAAAGTTCCCTTATCTTGATGAGGCTTCCATGACTGCCTCCCACTGCACAATGCAGAATGTGCTTCACTGCCGCAGCTGCATTGGTGTTGGGGGAATTACAGCCCAATCCTGCTCAGGGCCGCTGTGCCAGATCCTGGACTGGATCGGGCCAGCACAGTGGGAGGCCGCCTTGGGGGAAAGGGACATTTTCAGCCGGCCCTATGGGTCTCCTCGGATGTGCACCAGTAAAATGGCCAGTGCAAATCCAAGGAGCCCGTGTAACAATGGCCAGGCCCAGGAAGGAGGATAGGATCTGGCAGAGCACACCACCGAAGCACGCCGCCTGACAAGCCAATCACCCTTTCCCGTTTCACCCTGTTCTACCCTCCCCACATACCCCACTGCCCGGCGCAGGACTTACCTGTGCCCCCTGGCAGTGTCCTCTCTCCAGTTGACAGTGAGTAGCGCCATCCTCGCCGCCGGTGCCGCTTACTCTCCAGGTGTTGAAAACGTGCCTTACGGCACATTGACAACACTCAGGAGTGGCGGAGAGGCTAGTGGCCGCAGACTAGATTGCACTGTTACTTAGGATTGGGCTCTGATTGAAGTTCACATTCTCACATTTGCTTCTATAAGGACCCAATTCTATCTGTGCCTTATGCTGGTGGATCTTGTGATCCGTAAGGCCTGGGCCTCTGGACCTCTGAAGTCACTCCACCATTCTGTGGGCCACTGCCACCGGTACAAAGCCCCAGAGGATGTGTGTGGGCAACAACAACCAGCAGAACTTCCACTGTCACTTTGGTGGTGGGGGTGGATCCTCCCAAATGGAGAACCTCACGTTCTTTGGCCCGGAATCAAGACTCACTCTATACAACTAACTGAAGGTGAGACTCTGCAAGGGCAGTGTGAGGTAGGGGCCCTGTCCCTGGTGAGGCTCCAGCCTATACTGTCCCTTCTCTGGACAGGTGCGGAAAACCCCATAACAGCTGTAGTCTCTGATGGCTTCTGGGCACCCCAGTTCTCACCACCTCTTCTGGGCCAGGGAGGGCTTCTCCATAGACCTGCCAATCCCAGCACCCTGCCTCTGCTTCCCTTTCAGCTTCACCTTCTTCCTCCTTCCCTTGCTCCTCTACCCCTTTGATGTTAATCTTGATGTTGTTCCTTCTCCCTTTCCTAGTCCATCTCTTATTTTCCCATTTTTGTTTTTCTCTCCTTCGTCCCCCTTGCAGTTTCGGTCTTTCCCTCTTCTGTTTCTTCCTTTTCCTTTGCCTTGCCTCCTTGCTGCTCCGTCTCTCTCTATCCCTGCTGCTCTCCTTATGAGGGCGTGACCAGTTGATTGTCCCCACCCGTTTCAGCTGCTGATCAACTGGGCCTTTGTCAGCTTCCCTGTACTCTGGAGCACTGGTCAATGACAATCATCATCTCTTCATCTGGCTCTGTTGCAGTGCAGCAGCAGCAGCGGTCAGTCCTGGAAGTTCCCATACCGACACTGCTGGCAGGGTCAGCTCACACCATATAACTATGTAATAACTTTACACACACACCCAAACACTTTAAACAAAAGGTGCACCCTGCTAGACAAATATTTAAATGACATTGGTATCGCATAAAGACACAAATCAGACTGGCTTCTAGTTGATTTGTCACATTAAATTGGCATGGCATATGCAAATCTAGGCACGATCTATATAGTGTATTGAAAAATCACAAAAACTGTCTAGTTTCAAAATGCAGGTTCCAATGCTATGGGCAGGAGTCCTAATTTATTTGAATCCGTGCTGTTGCTTGCTTAGAGCACATCTGCTGAAAACCGATGTGGCTCCACCCACATTCCTCATGGATGTTGTTATTGATTGACTCACTGAGGTCATAAAGAGATACAGTATGCTGACATATACAAAGTAAGCTGCTCATAATTTTTGCATACTCCTCATTTGTTTCTCTTTGACTTGTAAAACCCTGGTCCTTCTTACTCATCTGTGAAGCGTACACACTTATCATGAAACCCTGCTCTTACCATGCCTCTCAATCAGCTTCTAATTGTTAAGCTACCTGGATATTGAGCTGGATATGATCCTGTGTGTTCAGTATTGAATCTGCCTTGGGTCTTGTGTCCTGAAATTATGCATCTCTTCCAAGTTCACATTGTGATATTTATGGTCCAAGTTGACCCGTTGTGCCTGCTGAGGCTTATTCTGGGGAAAGGGGACAAATGTGCCCTTACCCCGAGGAGACCTCCAGCATGTTGCTGAGGCTTATTCTGCTGAGGCTTATTCTGGGGAAAGGGGACAAATCTGCCCTTACCTCCGAGGAGACCTCCACCAAAACTCCCCCACGGATGCAGCTCAGCCCACATCAGCACCACTTCATCGCCACATGGGAGTTTAGTTAGGATTGGGCTGCTCGTTTACATCATGGTTCCAAACTTACACATGTAGATCCCCAGCCTGAAAGTAATCAGGATTTTATTGTTTTCCTGTCCTTATCTGTACTAGTCCATGGATAGCCAGTGTCCCCGCTATCTTTGGCATATATGAATATATCTCCTTTATACCCCTTTATTAGACAGAGGGAACTGTCTGTCTTGTTCATGCAGCCCTTACTTTTGTGTCTATTTTACGAACATTAATGCTTTTGGGTCTCCAGATTGCACTCATCTCCATTGAAGGAGGCAATAGGATGCAGGCCAGAAGACCTCATACACTTTTGACTATTGGCCAGTTCTGACATTCTTTTCTTAAAGGCATGAATAGTGAAAAGTAACACTGGAACCCAGTCATGAAGAAGCCTGTTATATTGCCCAAACAGATGGATGACAGGTTCAGTTTTGCCCTGTTGCATTGGTGCTGCAGCAAATTATGCTATCAAACCTGCTCCACCTATGAACAGGTATGTTAGGACTGGTTGTGCAACAGTACCAGTGCCTAGGTAATAATCTGATGTGCTAGCACCTGGACTGTGATTGGTTCCTTGTGCCAGTGGGAGGGAACAAACTGGCAATTCCTTAATCTTGATTCAGGAGCATGTGGGATCTGACCCAGCAGACTATTGGTGATAAAAATAGTGCTGTCATTTTAAAATGGTAAAATTTGCATCATACTGAATCTAACTAAACTTTTAAAAAAATCTGTTCTGGGAAAAGACATAGCAAAACTTTTAATTCATTGGTAATCCACTAATGAAATGTGTGTGCATATATTTTGTTTCCCATTGGTTTCATGTTTCTGCAAATGTGAATGCAGTTGAAAACCAAACATCTGGATTATGTTTGAAAATCTTGAATCTATGATTATCCAAGTGATTCCATTTCTTTTGACACTTTGAACCTCAGCATTTACAACATGGTGTTATGGCTTCCAATTGCAAAAAAAAATAAAAAAATCAGATTTTCGTTTTACATGCGGTCCTTCAGATGCTAATCTTTAAAACATTAACTAGGGTACCTGCCATAATTCAATCTATAGAATTCTGTTAGAATGTATTATTTGAACATGGTGCTGCAGACCATTTCAGGTGAACTATGGATCAAATGACTTATTTAGTTCAGAATTCATTTTCAAGTGGTCCCTGCAGCTGAGATAATAGTGCTTTGAGAGAGGACTAAATGTTTACTGCTCAAATGGGTCGGGGTTATGGGTCAGCATCATTATATGTACATGTTACTGATTTTATTTCTCATTTAAGTATACTTCATTTTTTCCTTGCCCAGCAACTATGTTAAGAAATGTATAAATTTGCATAAGCCATGCAAATGTATGCAGGCAACTTGAAAAAGGTATCAGAATTTTGTGCATGTGCGTGAAATACACAACATTTGCCTATGAAATGGGTGACAGATACAGACAATAATGTTTTGTAGTAATATTTCCAGGGGAGCCACAGAAACCAGCCAGGGGAGTCACGGAGTGCCACGGAATTCTCTCAGAAAACAGTGCAATGCCAATTGGCTGGCATCAACATCATGTAATGGGGTGCCGCAGCCAATGGTTGCCAATGGTCAAGGGATCCGCAGGTCGAAAAAGTTTGGGAAACACTGCTATATATCCACCCAAGGTGCCAATTTGGAACTGTTCTGCTTGGGAAGATTTGTTCCTACTTTAACAAGGAGAACAAAACAAACAAAATGTATATGAAAACCAAGTCAAGATTTAATGTGTCAGCTAAAAGTTATTTTATTTGCATCAAGTGGGCAACCCCCAGAATAAAGCAGGAATGAGGACTTGTGAGGGAGATTTTTTTTTTAAATCTGTATTTATAGTAATAAAACCAGGCAAAAACCTTAAAACCCTTGTTGCTGAATAACTACCGTCAGCCAGTAGATCCTTGGGGCTTGTTCAGCTAAAAGCCACAACAGACTTTGTAACGCAATGATGTAATCTTGGCTTTGTGTCATTTATATTCACCCTAAAAAAACAATTTTCCTGAATAGACAGGCTGACAACAATATTGTTCAGTGTTGGTTTTTATTTGGATTGCTTCCAAATTGCTCACATGCCTCCACAGTAACGCATCATGCCTGCTTAAGTTTTTACTCTGAATTCCTGTTTCCTCCTCCTTGCCTCATATTTTATTTTGCTTTTAAAGTCTCAGTTATGTTTGTGAAAGTAACCAGCCTGGCCACAAAATTAGGATGTATCTTGCAGAGTGCATTCATTTTACTTTTTGCATATTTTTCCTGAGGTCATGTCAAGGTTAGTTTGAATTCCATCCTACATTAAGACTTCTTTCACAGCTATTTAGCTCTGCAGCCTACTCCCCGCTGGGGTCTGCCCCTTGGGCACGTCAAAGCTTCAGACCTGACAAATCACACACAGATGAAGCTGTACAGTTTTTTAAACAGTTTCATCAGTAATGTTTTCCTATACAATATGCTTTTTTATACAGGAGTATATGTTCTTGATTGCAATATCGTGGAAATGGATTTCTGTATGCAAAACACTGTTTCATTCAGGAGCTGCTAAGTTTGAGGCACCGAACAGTACGACTGGAATTAAATTACAGTTTACTCAGAACGGAAGTGCCACTGAAATGAATGGGATTTACTCATGAGTAAATATGTTCTGACTTGGTCCCTATTGCAGATTCTAAAAAGAGCTGGCATCATATAGCGTCTAATAGCTAGGGAAGTCCCTGGTTCATATCTCACCCTGACACAAACTCACGAGGCCTCAGCCCACTCACCCCCCCATCTGCAATATGGCCCTACCCTACAGTGCTGTTGTAAGCATTAGTGAGATAAACATTTTTAATATGCTTTGAAGCACTATATAGGTGCTAAATAGGTTATGGCTCTAATTAATATTTTGGAAAACAGGAGAGCTTAAATCAATGAAATTAGATTTAGTGAAGTATTCAGAATTGATGACCAGCTCTTGTCGCAGTAGTTCTTGCAAAGGGGGGGGGGTCTGTTGCTCTAATTTGGACTACGTAAATGAGCAACTACTTGTGTACGTTAAGAAATAACATATTTCAGTCTAACTTCAGCATTGCTTTGCATGTGTGTATTTCCTACAACACATTTTAAAACATCTTAAATTAACAAACTCAGACTGAAATTTTGGAAAGGATTGTGTGAATGAGATGTAACTACTGGAGCGTGTGTGAGAGAAAAACATACAAATAAAAAAATAGATTCAGCACGTACTATATATGACATGCATAAGGAAATGCTGCATAATAAATGCTAGGATATTGAAAATCTGATAGTATAACTGCATTTCTTGTTTTAATAGGTGAAGCTGAAAGTCTTAAGGCTCCTAATGAGTATATTAGCCAACAATATACCCATAACAGGCTTAAGCTGTTTAGGATTTTTAGAAAGCAGCTTACTGTCTTCCTCATTTTTATTGGACAAAATATACTGCCTTCTGCAAATTACTTGATTGACTGATGAAGTGCCATAATTATAGCTGTATTGCCATTTTGACAAAGCCACAATAACAGATTGTAGTTTAGTTCCCACTTCAGGCACACAACTCTTTGCATTACAAAACCCAGATTTACTGGTCTAATTCTTATTCAGAACAAAAGACACCTGGAGATGTTAACTGTATACTAACAAGGAAACTTAGACCCTAGGAAATAATAATATTGGCGTACAACTGGGGGGGGTTTGTACAGTTATTTCAGAAGGAATGGTATCTAATGAAGAGTTGTCTAAAGGGCTGCTTGTTTGGAACTAATTAAAGACAGATCTCCTAAATAGCAAAAGGATCATGGGAATTACATGAGGTGTCTGGAGACTTGTTATTCTTTTGGCACTCTGAGTGGATTGTTGAAGTTGTTAGTTTAGAAATAAAGCAACCTAATAAAAACTCCTATTCCCCCCCCCCCCCTCCAGCTATTGGCTAAACCCATTGTATTTGTGTTGCGGCTGCTGTTGCAATAAGATTCATATCACTGGTCCAGAGTCCTGAAGAAAACATTTTTTTTGCATTAACACATTATGGTGAGAAGAGTCTTGCGCTTTCACTCCATGCATTTTCAGCCTTCAATTAACGTGAAAGCAGTACAATGCCTATGCAACTTCTCTTGCCTAGTGATGCACCATTTATCATTGCAGTTTTACATTGACCTTGACACCCACTTCATTAGAATAAAGATTGTCTACCATTTAGGTTACATTGTTCCTCTGCACAGAGACCCCATGCAAATTTCTGTTCAGATAGAAGAGCTGTGAGCCTGTCAGAGGTCATCTGCATTAAATGATTGCAGCTATTTTCCAACTGCTTCTTTTCATTCTACTCAATTCAGGCTAGGAGGATCAATCAAGCCTTCTGCCTGAAACAGTGGGACTGCTGGGAATATAACTGTTTTTGGTGGTACTGGATATGCCCTAAACAGTATTAAATATTTAATATAAACTCATTAAAGGGCAAAATGATATTACAGTTACAGTAAAATTTAAATAGTTTGGATCACCTTCTTTCACAAAAGAAGAGCAATAGGTATAAATCCTATATATTTTATTACGGAGAAAAATGAGTCCACAAAGTTATTACAGCTTTTCTTCCATAGAATCATGTCAGTGACGTCGCTGGAAAAAAAAACCAAAAAACCTCTGTGGTGAAAAATCAGAAGGCTTGACTGCTGCATATATTTTATATTCTATATCTGGAATTCTTGCAACAAAATTAATTTTTGTTTTGCAACTGTGGAAGCACTAAGCTTTGGATTTTGTGTATCAATATAGCTGTGGTTTTTATTTGTTCTCAAAAGAGATCTAATAAGAATAAGTTACTGGTCTCCTCCTTGAGTTTCAGAGTGATATAATTGGAATTAAATTATTAATGAGAGATACTTTTAAAAAGATTGTTTTATGATCTTCTATTAGGAGATTTGCAATTCATTTTAATATTTGTAGTTTGATTTATATTAAAAATAATGCAATCTATGTCCAATTAACAATACATGGCCAATGTAATGTGATTTCTGGATCATGCGAAAGGAATAAGCTGGAAGAAGAAAACGAATTCTTAGCCTCAGATGTAATTTACTGTGTGGGTTCTGGCAATTTTAAATGACATTGCACTTTTTAAATTTTTTTTTTCCAAGACTCAGCAGCAAATTTATCCCAATCAAGAAAACTTATTATTAATTTACAAGGACAACTGTAGGAGTCTTTTATAATTTCCCTAAGCAATTATTTGCTATAAATTGATAGTAGGAGAATGCAAGAAGTTTGCAAGAAATAATGGCTGCTATTTGTCTAGACAAAACACTCATCCAAAGACCTGAACACTGCCCAGACATTCTGGTTGTATTGACTATGTATGAAATATAACCAAGCCTCTGGACTGTTTGTGAAATGTCTCGCTTTGGTATTACGAAAAAGGTGCATGTCTAAGAGCCATTCTGAAGGGTAGTCTGGCCTCTAGCAGATTCCTTCACTCTGCATGTATACAGCTGAGCTTTGGACCCTGGACTTTGGAATAAAAAGAGTCTTTGTTCATCAATGAATGGCATTAGGCATGGGCTTCCTAAGGGGCCACCATGAAGCCTAGGCATGAACAGTACAAACACTAGCCAGCAAGCACAATAAGAATGTATATGTAGACAGATGACAGACAAAATATCGTGTTATATGCGTATGAATGTTTTAATGCAGTACGCATTTAGGAATATACTTGGAGGGTATATCCCCTGGGCAGTGTTCAGTGTTACAAACATTAGACATTTTTAGTGGCAGTGGAGAGGGATTATTTGTAAACTTGTGTGTGTGTGTGTGTGTGTGTGTGTGTGTGTGTGTGTGTGTGTGTGTGTGTGTGTGTGTGTAAAACACACACACATTTGAGGTGCATTTCTGTCTACGTATGGCAATTACTTTCCTGCAGGAGAGACCCTTTAAAAACATTCGTACTATGATTGCAGTAAGCTGTCAGCAGGTCACTTAATTCCTGAAATAATTAAAATAAGTATAAAATGTGTTGGGTAAAGTGTCAAAAAGCACAGGAACACTCCAAACGCTATATCCTGTTTCCAATAACGAAGAACTTTTCAGCAGCTTAATTCTTCTCTACTGCATAGCCATAGCTCCACTGTGTGTTCAGTATGTCTGGTGTCTTTTCACTATAACCAACAGAAGCACCATACAAAAGTCTTACAATGGATGTCTTAATCTCTCTGTGTGCTTTTCGAGCATTATTTTGAATTCCATCATGCAGCCTTTTTTTCATTCCTCTTCTGAAGTTTTATTACAACAACAGAATTCCCAGGGAGCTTTAGGAGCAAGGGCCGCATAATATTGCCCTAACGTTTCGCTCCAGGGAGGGAATACGTATCCTGGCCCTGAACATCTTTTTGTGACGTTTCTCTTTCTGAAAGATTATGCAATGAAGTCTTACCATGTTATTAAAAGTGTACAGGTTTTCTTTTTTTAGTATGATTATTATTTACCATGCGGTTGACATCTACAAACCTTTCATGATGATTTCTTTCTTTGACCTCTCAGTGACTAGGCAGCTTGTTCCTTAACACTGAAGGAGACAGAAAAAAATGCTTTAGTTGCTCAATGAGCGCCTTCTAGGCCAGTTTCAAAATGGCTTATTCTTCTGGTTTCCATGGTGACAATTAATGTTGTTTCAAGGCATTGTTCCAGACTCTATTTGGACAGAATTTTGGGGTGTGATTTTTCACACACACACACACACACACACACACACACACACACACACACACACACACACACAGAGAGAGAGAGAGAGAGAGAGAGAGAGAGAGAGAGAGAGAGAGAGAGAGGAGTAGTTTTAAAGAAAAAGAAGAAAACTTCAGGAAACATGGATCACAAGTTTCTCAAGATACTTTTTTTCTGAATGCCTTATTTTCTGTCAAATTGGCTTTTTAAAAAAAAACTTTAAAAATAGCCAGCATGAATGAACTACGTATCTTTCATTAAATTTAAGGGCTTTGTTTGTTTGTTTGTTTGTTTGTTTGTTTGTTTGTTTGTTTGTTTGTTTGTTTGTTTGTTTAAACATAGAGATATTTTGTGCAAATCAGTCCTGGGGTAGAAGAGAGTGAAAGAGCCAAAATTCCAAAGCTTGATAGTGCTGCTGCCTTTTCCTTTTGAATAGCTTCAAAATATAAAGTGCCTATTTCTGCTCAGGTACACACAGTTACCTACTGTCGAAAAATATTTTGAGGGTTTTTTTGCATGAGGCAGGTGCAGCAGAAAATGAAATATTAATCATTTTATTTACTGCAGCCATTGTTGGATAGAGGGAAAGGGGAGGAAGGAAGGGGCTTCCTGTGACTTTTAAAATTCCTAATCTCATTTTTGGCTATTGAACAGTAATCTATATCATAACATTCACAGCCTGTCACAATGGAGCAGACTTTGCTCACTTAATGCCGAGGGTAGAATGAATATGAAGATTAAATTATCTTCTCACCACAGGATAAAGAAGCCCTACTAGACTAGGGTTGTGCAGCACTGATAGAGCTGGGTAGCTCATTTTGCCTGAGAGTGTAGGTGTTTGATGGAGGGGGGGGGGGGGAGAAAGCAACAGCAAAAGAAAGCATTAGCAGTACCATGTAGTGCTATCAGAACTTCAGCCCAGCAGTGTGCAGTAAGCACTTTTCTCACACTGAAATAAATAACTTCACTTTAATTTCTATACCCCCAAAACAATACTGCCTGCTCTTCTCATAGGCAGTACATCTTGCAATTAAATGGATTTTTTGCAGCTTTTCCTGCCACTGTATCATGTATTTTCTATCAATCACTATCTTTCATCACGCTGTTTATACAGTAGGTTACACAGTGAGGAAGACAGAAAGCATATACAAAGCTTATTTATTTTTTAATGTAATAATCTTTTATAGCATCTGTCACAGGGACTCTTGGTGCTATACTGCATAGCAAAAGCTGTTTAGCACAAAAATTAAATGATACGTATTAAGTCTTTATGATAAGTAGAACATTATTCTTAGGCAGCATATGTTGCCCATTTTGTTTTGTTATTGATCTTGCACAAGTCGAGAGCATCGCCAAAATCCTTTTCAGCCAACAGCAGCTGAAGCCAGCCTATCACAGGTGAAAAATATTATCTAGCCAAATCCGCAACAGTGCCAGGCAGCTAGAGGACTCCCTTAGTCTATTAATCCACTTGGCAAAAAGAGAGAAGTAAAACCAACTAGAATTCAGTGCCTAGCTGAAATGGACTTGGATTTCCCCAGATATTATGTGTACTTACAGAAATAATTATGTAAATCCTTTCCAGCTATATCATCTTTAAATAGAAATCAGATTACATAAAGCAGATTGTAATCTCCTCTAGTCACCCTTTCCAGCTGAAAAGGCAATCATATAGCGCCAACAAGCATACTTGTTGGCAATTTTAGCCAAGGGAAATGGTTATCTGCTGTGTGATCCAGTTCCACAATTCCAAACCTGATTGCCTCTTGTTAATGCACATTTTTAGAAACTACAGCTTCTCATTTCTTTTCGTGCATTGAAATACAAGTTTTGCTATGCATATTCATGCTTATTTTGGATACACCAACCAACACCTGATCATTAATAATGAGAAATGCTTTAAATCACCTCATTTAAAACATTTTGCTCTGTGATCCACAAATGACTAATATTTGAAGTTGGCAAAATATAAATGATATTCATGTGCAGTGCAAATGAAAGATTAAAATATGAAACTAACAATATGCAAAGATATTCATGCAAATGCTGAGGATCTATTAGCTGAAACAGTGATTTCACACCTTTCTTATTTCCTGTAAGTACTCTCCAATTGTATTTTTGTTTTGTTTTGTCAGACGACGTGTTCATGGATCTGGCAAAAGCGCCCATGTTTTAAACATTCTTTATTCTAGTTTGACTTTGCTATAGTTAGCCCTGATTTTCATTTTGTTTTTCTGCAACAGGAACAGGAGCAGCTTTCTTCGCTGAATTTCAAGGAAAGGAAGCTTATTGTTTAGCATGCAATCTGCTAATAGCTACACGTGATTTATGTAGGCCTTTTAAACGCTTTTTGGATAATTGTGTTTCATACTAGTATTCAAATAAAAGGTACATTTTGGCACTGTTTCCTGAAACCTTTTTTTAATACTGAACAGGAAGAAGGAAACAATATGTGCAAGTAAGCGAGAGTTCTGGAGACATAGTAAACTGGATGCAATTACCAAACTAGCCATGGGCAAGGCCTGTGACCCAGTAACGTAGCTAACCTGGCCCCGAGGGAGGGGGTGACGACGCGTTTCATGTCATCGCCCCGCCCCTGAGGTCCCGGAAGTCTTCATTTGAAGCCTTCCAGGACGCAGGGAAGGCGGAGGGGGCCAAAAACATGCCAATTTGGTGCGTTTATGCTCCACGGCTGAAACGCAGCCCTCCAGCTGCTCCAGCTCCTGCGAGTGCCACCTCTATCACAAGTTAGGGGAGTGGCAACACGTGGGCGAGCCTTCTCTGCTGTGGCGCCACAACTGTGGAACTCCCTGCCAGGGGATCTGAGAACTACCGCCTCCCTCATGACTTTTCGGCGAGGGCTCAAAACATTTTTGTTTCATCTAGCGTTTGGGTGGTGGATCGTGGTCTGCCTCCTGTGTCTCAAGATGCTCTGCCAAGCTGCTTCTCTGCTCCATACTGTCGCCCCCCTCCCCTAGTGGATTTTAGTGTATGGTTATGTATTGTTTAAATTTATTTTATGTATTATTCTAAATTATGTATTTTAACCTCTGTTGTAAGCCGCCTTGGACATTTGCCTTTCGGCATAGGAAAATTTCGGCAGGATATATATATTTAAAATAAATAAATAAATAAATAAACAAAATAGCAGTCATGGAGCATGAAAATCCCACTGCGGCTCCTCCTTGCGAGGAGACCGCGGCTGTCACCCGGGGGCACACCATCCCCTCGGTCCCCCTTAGAGATGCCTCTGCTGTGACCTCCTCCCAAATCCAAAATAACTAAACCTAAATCCCTACATTAGCCTTAAGTACATATCGTATACTTTTTCTTATTCAAAGAATAGCTCACATTCCCTTCTTTGGGAAAGCATACATTGATGCACTTGTGAACAGCATTGCAGAGGGGACAAAAACTCTTCTGGACTGGACACTGAATGTCCAGGCCAGAGGGCCCCAAAGGTGGGTTCAATGTGACTATGCTGAGACATATATGTGTCCATAGGCTCTCTGCAACAAACGACCCTTTCTTGTAAGAGTGAGCATTTTGCTAGTACTGTATACATTTGTACACCTGCATGCTGTAACATATATAGTATCTGAGTTCCTACCTTTCTCGTAGTAGGGTGCTCAAGAAACAGAACTCAGCTGTGCAGATGAAGAGGTGGTCTATGTGAATAGGAGCTAGTTTGGTCCTCCACAATTGCTCCTATTACATTCTCTGGGGAAAAGGCTGGGGACTACACAATTAGTTATGCTCAAAGGGGACTTTGGGTTTGAGTTTCTCAAGCAGCATAAGAACATAAGAACATAAGAAGAGCCCTGCTGGATCAGGCCAAAAGCCCATCTAGTCCAGCTTCCTGTATCACACAGTGGCCCCACCAGATGCCTCAGGGAGCACAAGACAACAAGATAACCTGTTTACAGCAAGCAGGGAGCACAAGACAACAAGATAACCAGCAGAATATCTCCCTCCCCTCAGCCATACAAGGCAGATAATATAGCATGGGTCGCCAAGGTCGCGGGTACTTTGCATTTGTACGGTGCTTTTGGGGTGTGCAAAGTACTTCACATATATTATCTTGATGTAGTACTGCCACCAACCTTCTATTTTCCCAATGTAGTAGCTGGGAAGTTGAGGCTGAAAGGAAATTCACCAAATGAATTAACCTAGTGAGGTGAGATTTGAACCTGACTTGTAGCTCAGACTCTTATCCAGTATACCACACCAGCTCTCATACACAAGTTGCAGCAGGGAGGTCTGTTGGGCTGGGCGCATGACAAAATCTGCACCGCCCAAGAATCTAAGGTTGGTGGAGCAGGGAACTATTTAGACCACACCCTGAATGTGCCTCCCCACACACTCGTATTCTTTCTCCAGTATAAGTGAAAAGTTGCCATTCTAAGATTTGAGAATATCTTACTATAGCTAATTTATTTATTTTTTTCATTTTAGAGGTACAGTGTAGAAATGTCAATCAGACACCCCAAAAAGATGGAATTGCTGACTAAGGTTGAAGCTTTGAAGAGAAGCGGAGTTTTACTACCCAACGATCTCCTTGAAAAAGTGGATTCAATTAATGAAAAATGGGAACTGCTTGGGGTATTTGCATTTTTATTACTGTTTGTGGGTTATGTGTACATTTTTTTGTGTCTTGAAGTATGCTGTCTGTCTGATTTCTAATTTGAAGCACAAATATCTCTTTCATTCAATTCACTACATACATTTCAAACAAGCCACTCATGCTATTACAAAAAAAAAAAAAAAAAAACACCTCACACCACCCAACATAGTATTTTCCTTGTCTACTTTTTTTTATTCTCTGCTTGTCTCTTGTCTGACTTTAATAATTTTAGTTCTTTAATACAGGAAAAAATGTAAGTAAAATATGCCGTGTATTATGGGTATGCACCAAGTCAACTATAATACAGTATATCTGATATACACTGACTGTCATGCTTGAGTGAATGTTAATAGAATTTATTCTGAAGGTACATGTTAGAGACATCTACTCTTTAACTATTTACTATACCCTTAAGATGAAAAGTGGGGATGTCACTACATATTTCAGGTCACACTGATGGCTCAAAAAAACAAATATGCAAATTGTGTACAAATCGGAAGTCCTGAGTCTGAGGATGCAGTCAGGATATGTTTCATACTCCTGTATTCATCTCATATTTGACAAAAGCAAGAAAAAGTTTCATATAATTCATTTCATGCTATGATGACTTCAGTCTAGCCAAACATGCAATGTGGCAAAAAATGCAATATAGCGATTCTCCTACCCAGACATCAACAATAGCATGATGTAGGAAGCACTACTGGTGATTATTGTAAGAAACAACAGAGGTATGTGGGGGAAGGATAGGATTTTTAAGATTCATTTCTTTTCATAATTGCTTTCACTCAAAATCAAGGTAAGATAAGTTTATAACCTGCTTAAATGATAACACAGTGTTTGGAGGCAGGAGGATTCAGCTGTCTTCGCAGTCAGCTCAGAGCACTCTGAGCCAAACGCGAGGGCAGTCTATCACCGGTCTGCCTCCACGTGCTACCTCTCCTCCTCACAATCGTGAGGAGAAGGGGCCGTGCACAAAGGAAGGAGGATTCAACTGCCCTCACTTTGGGCTTGGAGCGCTCTGAGCCTAAAGCAAGGGCAGCCGAATCCTGAGGTGGAGCCTGAGAATTGTGCCCTCCTCTGACTTTGCGCCCAGGGCAGCTGCCCCTCACACTCCACTCTTGTTACGCCCCTGCACATAACTGTCTATGTGGTTCTGAGAATTGCATCTCTCCATGGGGCTATTTGCAGAGTTCCAGATCCTGGGTCAGGCACAACATGTACAGTGCTCAGCAGACAATCAGCACTGTCACCTGTTGAGGTAGGAAACTGAGGTATGGATCTAGCTTTTCTAGCTATACCCAAGGACTTTGGCCTGCCAAGTGGCATGCTTTGACCTTTTTCCCATTTGTACTGTGGACTCCATGCCAGTGGTGAAACAAGGGTGGAGCGGAGGCAAGTAGTTCTGCAAGACTCCATTACACTGGAGTCAGAGGCCCCTCCCCTTTGCTGTTGGAGCCATTCCAGCAGCAACAGGGGAATGTCCTGCGTGTTGCCTTTGCTGCCAGAATGGCTCCAACAGCAAAGGGGAGGGGCCGCTGACTCCAGTGTAACGGAGTCTTGCAGAACTACTTGCCTTCAACTCCACCCTTGTTACGCCTCTGCTCCATGCCATATCACAATCCCTCATTGAAAATCCCCACAATTTCAAAAGCAGTTTGCCATGAGTCATAGTGGTGAGTGAGAGCCTGAGGAACTGAAGCTCAAGTACCCCGTGGGCATACAGAATTAGTAGTGCCTCACTTTGGCTCCCTGCCTGAGTGTTTGATCAACTTAATTCAAGCACAGTCCTAAACTTTTGGTTACTTTTGATAGGATGTATGATCACTTGGATGAACAACTAATCAACTTTCCTTCATTAAAATAATCAGATTTAAAAATTGAAATAAAACACTACCCTGCCCTTTGAAATGGGTTTTAAAGGCCTTGTCTTTTTGCATGTTAAGATCAAGATTCAATTTTATATCACTTTTTCATATTAATTTCTCCATTTGCAAAAAAAGTTGCTTTTTCTTCCTAAATGAAATTTCATGTATAATAAGCAGTTTTTGATTGAGTTTTGTTTAATTTAATAAAAAAAACCTCTGTGAAAACTAACAACACTAGGCATACTGTTTTAATTGGCATGATTACATTTTAATTGGCATGACAAAAATTAAAGACAAGGATTTTAACTTCTAACAATGGTAAAATAGAGAGATATGGTTTTTAATATTACTTTCATCTAAGGTGAACAGTGTGGAATGGAAATACATTAGAATGAAATGTCAGTGGTGCGTACAGTTTAATCTGTGAAATTTTGTCCCCTGTGCTGAATATTACTCTGTCTCAATTGCATATTAAACAACCCTATCAAGGCAGGCATTGGCATCTGCTGTGCTGACACAAATTGTGAATTAAATGAAATTGATGTCCTCTGTCGTATATTTATGAAGACGGACCATTCTCTGAAGTATTCTGTTTATGAAGAATTTATGATTGCAAACTGTTCCAGAACAAAAAAGTGGCAATAAATTCTTTTTTGTGACCCTACCCTCCAAGGGCATTGATTTCACCTCCTGCTGCTACTTTTGTTACAGCATAAAAACAATAGCTAAAGCTGGATTCCACTGAGAGCCTTCAAATTATCAATATTTGAGCCATCAAAATAGAAGGGTGTTGCCAAGAATGTGCGTTGTTTTTTTATGTTATGATCTCCCAAACACTATTTGCAGAATGCTTTAGAATAGATGAGTATCTGTTGATTTAATTCAGTATGTGTTTTCAAAGGTGATTATTAGACTGTCATTCTCATACCACTTACTCTATAGTCATCCCATTGACTTGAATGGGGCGAATCCTAACCCTGCCCACCTTCAAAGATGCACTGATTACTGCAGCCAGCAAATGACCTTGCTTCTACAAATCAGCTGTCACTAGCTCTGATGGAGATAGGTCTAGTTCTCAAGTAAATGCCCTAAACATACCTCTACCTCTTTAGGCAAAACAAAAGACTGAAACTGTAATACTTCAGAATCTGGCTATTATCTAAACTGGTCTCAAGTCAAGCTGAATATAAGCAATTATACATGCAAAATAGATAGCAAATACATCACAGTGAACATATAATGTCTATCCGCCAAGTGAATAGAGACAGGTCACTAGTAACACATAAAATCTACACTACCAGTCTCCACCTTGCTGATACAATAACAGCCAAGAAGAAAATATTTCTTCTGCAACATCATTGCCATGTCATAGGCTTTTCAAAATTATCTGTGTTACAACTTCTTAGCATTCACACAGGTTGACTGCTAGCTGAACTCTAGTTGGCTGCACTCCTGATTCATCTATCTCAACCCCTCCCCCCCAAAAAAAATCAGGGGATCTGTAGCTTCAAAGAGTGGAAGAATGTTTAAGAACTACCATATCCGTTTGAAGCTTACAACATTTCACCTTAGCCCTCAATTGGCAGTCATTATTACTATTGAGTCCAATGGAATTTACTTCTTTGTGTGTGCAGTCTAAGGACCAACATACATATTATATACTCCAACTATATGTCCTGTTAGCTTGATGTTACCTTCTTAGTGGCAAAGCATTGTGGATGGAGGGGACAGTTTGCAATGAGAAGGTGATCTTCATCTGAAATTCCATCCCTTTTTATCTCCATTCCTCGTTACCGCCACCAGTATCCCTGACCAATGCTAAACTTGTAATCCTTAGTCTGTGATCCCATAGGATAGTGGTTCCCAAACTGGGAGGTGTGGCTCCCAGGGGAGCCGCGAAGACCAGTCAGGGGAGCCACGGAATGCCACGGAATCCTCTCGGAAAACAATGCAATGCCAATTGACAGATATCAACAAAATGTAATGGGGAGCCACGGCTAGTAGTCACCAGTAGTCAAGGGAGCCACAGGTCGAAAAAGTTTGGGAAACACTGCCATAGGAGGAAGAGCAATGGAAGTAGGAAGTTTCAGAGGCAATGCAGGTGGCAGGGGAAGCATTTAGTACTCTTTCCCTCCCCATCTGTGGTGCAAAGCGCTCCTGCAAAGGACACTTTGCAATGGAGAAGGAATTGGGCTAATATTACACATGCTGCCATGTACTTGTAGTTTGACCTCTGGACTCCTTTGGAAACCAAGTCAAGTCAGTCACTGTAATGTCAGGATCAGTCTGTCAATGTGCACCTCCAAAGTAACTGCTCATTCCATTAAGGCCCGCAGATGTGCAACCATGGATATCCATGTGATACTGAATAGCGCTTTCTCACAAAAAAAAAAATTGGTTCAAGAACCTACACGTAACAAATTGTCCAGTTGCCATAGTTAGTGGCACAGTTCAATTGCTTGAGAAATCTGAGGGGAATTTCATTTTATGCTCTAATGTTATACTTAAAGGTTACACAGCAAATGAACAGAGAGGTTGGACTAGTGCTATGCTCACTGAGTCCTCCTACTTTCCTGAAAATAATTGCAGATCTAGAGGTGCTCAAAATCTTTTGAGAACTTAATTATTCACTGCATAATCTCACAACTAAATATATAAACAAGCATGTGAAAATACCGTGCATGGATTTTTTAAATATATTATTTAAAACTGTCATATTATGATTCTAAATAAATAAATTAAGGTGTTAAATACAATTATCATTAGCATACACGTATTTTTAAACACTATTACAATACATCTGTTAAAGAATGTATGGATTTTTGACACCATCCTATATTTTCATCTTTTTTTCGGTCATTCTAGAATTCTGATTAGAATTGTCCTGTTAGCAGAATTGTATTAAACTCCTATCCAATGAACCAAGTGACAGTTCTGCATCATTATACAATTTTGTCTGTCTTTTTTTACATGTCATGTTAAGAAAGAGAGTTTCACCAAGGACGTGCTCTCAGTCAAGCCAATGGGAATCTTTTGTCATTGATTGTTGTGACAACAGACGGTGGATACAATGACAATTTTATAACATGTTTGGCGCACATCAGTACTTGATGTGTGATAAAATTGTCCATCCTACTTGATAGGATGATATAGATGACCGAACTACTGCAATGTGAGAGTGCTCACTCCAGGGTCATTGGTTTTTTGTACAGGCTTAGACACCTGGCTTACCAATGGGTGTGTGTGTGTGTGTGTGTGTGTGTGTGTGTGTGTGTGTATCACTTAGCATATGATTGTCTCTCCACTCAGAGTAAAGTACTAAATAAAATAAGTAAGGAATTAAACTGACTTATATTGGTAATACCTAGATACAGATAACTGTTGGTCAGCTATCATATGCACATGCTTTGGTACATAAGACTAATCTTTGGTTTCTTTCTCTGCATTAGAAAACTCTAGGAGAGAAGATCCAAGACACAATGGTAGGACACAGTGGGTTAGGTCCACGTGACCTGCTTTCGCCTGAAAGCAGCAGCTTGGTAAGGCAGCTGGAGGTCAGGATCAAAGAGCTGAAAGGGTGGCTGAGAGATACCGAGCTTTTTATCTTCAATTCCTGTCTGAGGCAAGAAAGTGAAGGAACAATAAATGCCGAGAAACAACTGCAATACTTTAAGGTAACAAAACAAAACAAAAAACCCTACAGCATTGATGTAAGGATTGCTTTTTAAGGCGAAATAAAATATGAAGTACATATGTTAGCCCCACGTACCTGCACGTGTAATAATAATGCACACATTTATTTCCTGTACATTTTTATAGAGGCATTACTTTTCTGGTAGTAGAACTTAATTTTAAGATACATTTTTCTGTACATAAATGCTTACAAGAATGAAAATAATGTCAGCCTTATATCTGACCTCCTTATTACTGTCTCATTGTATTCAGTACTGAATTCTGCATACGTACAGTTTAATGAAGACTCGTATGATTTTGAGGACTAATTTTGTGAATTACCCATGCATAGGTTTAGCATAAAGGAGGAAAACACATGTAGTTCATCTTATAGTAAGTGTTGTGGTAGCACCTTTGCTCTAGTACTGTGATCCAGCTCTGCTGTCCTTCTGAGTGTTGGTACTGGTGAGCCAGTGCTCTAGGAAAATCTCTGTGCCATGTGAATGGCTTCTGAAGAGCAGGACAAGGTTGTGTTTGTGGTTTCAGTACATGATAATGATTGCTATGCAATAGCTGAGTCAATATGGATTGGGCTGCCAGTATAACAAACTCTGCATGTTTATAACAACCAGTATCTTTGGCTCAGTTCAGACATAACACTGAAACATGGCTTAGCACTACATGTCTGAGCTGACGGGAGTTGCAGGCTTGTGTGCTTGCACGCACCTCCTCCCCTCTCTTCGCTCGCACATGAGAGGAGGAGTGTTAAAGCATATGGCACACTGACTTTTGTCTTGCTGTGTTTTCCTGCGTAAACAAGAGTGGAACTCTATGAAATGCATATTGCCACAACATGTGGTGATGGCCACTTGTTTTGGATTTTTAACAAGGATTAGAAAATTAAACTTGAACTTCCCATAGTTTATGTCTGGCCATAGTTAGAAACAGCATGCTGGATGAAATGAACTCTTGGTCTGATCGGGGAAGGGAATTCTTATGTCCTTAATGGCTTGTGTTAAATTTCAGGGACAATTTATGTGCTTAATACTTATGTTTAATTATGTTCTGGGGCATCTAGAACCCAAACTCTTAATATGATGTTTTTAACATCATGTTTATGATGATGTTTATGATGTTTGAAAAATAGCACAGCTGTCTCTCCTTCTCCAAAAACCAAGCAGATGATCTGGAACATGCAACTGGAACCTTCTGCTAGCAGAACCTTAGACAGGACTTATCTTGCCTGACAGTGGCTCACTTCCACAGGCTCCTCCCACTCATTCCCATTTTATCTCCTTCCAGTGGCGTTTCTAGAGGGGGCTGTATTGTAAGTTGCGCAAGGTCTACTCACCGTTACACGGTGGGCCCGCCCACTCACCGTCAGAGTCATTCTGAGTGACGAAGGCAACACCTGCGCGTTACCTTTGTCGCTCGGAATGGCTCCGACAGCGAGTGGGCGGGGCCACCATGTAGCGGCAAGTAGGCCTGTGTGCAACTTACAGTACTGCCCCCCTCTAGGAACACCACTGTCCCCTCCTGCTTGATAGAAGACAAGCTTTGCTGAGCAGGCTAACTGTTGCCTTTTTAACGGAGTTTTGATAAGTGTTAGGGAGGTATTTTCCTTCCTAGCTTTCTCCACGTTTTCAATTTCTTATAAAGAAAAAATATATTTTTGGCAGTTAGGCTATATAGCCAAACACCTAGTTCTCAGTCAATCAAGAATAATTCCATTCACCCCTCCAGGGGCCAAGCCAGAGTAAGGCATCAGGCAATTGTATTTTTCCTACTACCAAAACTAAGGAGGGCAAACCTTGGATCAGGCAGGTTTGATCATGAGTTAGAAAATCCTAAGAACCTTTTTTATGTTGGTGGGCAGCTGGCAAAACTAGTTGTGGACCAGGACCCTGGATCAATTGCCTCATTGCTTAGCTGATTAATAATTAAGTCACATTTTATCTAATACTCATTTTCAAAATCATAGCTATCATAGCATAGAAAACAATTACTGTGCACTCTAGTTGTGCTGAGAACACATCACTTTCCCACATAGATATAGATAAAATCTTCAAGCCATCTTTATCTCATTAAATTTAAAATCCATGATAAGTAAGTTTTCAAATCCCCACTAACCTCTTGGGGAAGTGAACATAAGAGAAAATAGTTATAATTAATAATATGAAGTGTATAATGCATGTAATTCAGAAAAATCATTTAGAACATTTTCAAGAACTTTAGTAGATAAACCTTCTTTCAACTTACTTTCTACTTAGCTAAAAATGCAATCTTATTAGTGTTTATTACAATATGCAAATCATACTTTCACAACAGAATCTTTAATATTATATTCATACAGATGGTGTATGTAATAACCAGGCACAGACCAACATTTCTATCAGTAAACAAAAACTCTGTTTAAAATTTACTTTTATAGGACAGTGTTATATTTTAAATTGTGTTTATTCTGTTGGAAGAGGAATTTCATTTTTCGTTGTTGGAAAAAAAGTGACTGATTCAGACATTCAGAAGCAGCAGACTTCTGACTTCCAATTTAAGATGCACAGCAGAAAACCCTTGATTCCTTGGGCATCTGAATCAGCCCTCAGTTTATCTCTTTAGATTGCCCATATCTTGATGTGTTGGGACCTTCTAGAAGATCAATGTGTGGTTTACCATGGGGTGAATGCAAAATGGATGAATGAATTAGCTATTTATTTGTAGCTATTTGTTTATTCTATACACCACCCAATGAAAGTATGGAAGTGGGACCTGGAAACCTATTCTTATCCTTTTGAAATATATTCAAGTCTTTCATCCAGCTTTTTAAAATTACATCCGCAAAAAGAATCCAAGGCTATTCTCTAATTAATAATTCTTAATATGAGTTCCAAATGTCTGCTAAATATTGAAAAATATTAAAACTATACTAATTTCAGTATTTGCTTTACATATTGCAGTTATATACTCTGTCTCGCCTTACCCTGTCTAGCCTTATAGTCCAAGTGTAGTTTAATCTGCAAGGGCGGCTGCACTGACAGCATAAGCAGAGGCCAAGAGGCTTTGCAATGTCAACCATAGTCATAACCTCAGCTTACCAGTAGGGCTACAACAAGTATTCAAAAGGAGGAAAGGCAACATGCAAATTCCTCCACCACTCCCTTCAATAGGCTAGCCCCAATTTAAAGTGGGTTCAGCCCCATTCAAAAAGTACCCTTCTTAAAATGGGGCTCACACCTATCTTCACTGCTCCCCTGCCCTCCCTGCCTGTTCTTCAGCTTCTCTAAGAAAAATGTCTTACCTTGGGAAAGGGAGAGATGGTAAGAGGTGGCAGAAACCTTCCATGAACATAAAGAAGTTCCAGAGTGACCTCTCCTTGGCTGCAGGTGACACACAAAAGAGACTCATTTCCTGCCTGAGCTCATGGAGCTGAAACATAAACCCCATAATCCCCAGCAGGAAATGATAGTCCATACACCATGTGCTGCGGAAGAGAGGCTCCACAGCTTTTTTGACTTAAGGAAGGGGGAGGCTAGCAAGAAGAAGCTGCTTTTGGAGTGTTCATATTGAACGCTCAGGGGAAAAAATCCTCACGGATTTTCAAGCATTCAGTGTACGGTATTTGAGGAACAAACAGGAGGCTGCTTGTGCCGTCCGTATTCACCAGTTACCCCAATCTCAACCACTCCCTTAGCCTCACTTAGGTATGTCAGAAGAACTGGAGACATTACTTGGTTTCTGCAGGGCACCGTGTCTCTAGCAAAGGGTTCGAAAGTTGCTGTTGCTACTAGATAATCCTTAGTACTGTACTTCATATACCATAAAGAAATAGGAATTATAGAGGCGAAATTAAGCAAGCCAAACTGAAAATCTTATTTGCCCTATCTTCTGACTAACTTCTGTGGATGCAGGGGCAATACAGTACAAAGAAGGTAAAAAAAAAAAGATGCCAGCCTCCAGGCCAGTTTAAGATCTGGCATGAACAGTTCTCATTTCCTCAATATGTTAGGATCTCCCACATTGTCTTTTTAGAATAAAGCAGCCATGAATCGGATCAAGGGAAGCAATGCTGGGGAAATGGGTGCTTATTCCTTTTCCCACCCATGCTGCTTTTATGATCTTAATCCTACCCCCCCCTCAGCTGCGGATTGCCCCATAGGATATATATAGGTAAACATCCCCTTGACCATTGCCACTCCCCCAACCCAATTCCACCTGCCATGTCTGTTCTGAATGTATAAAGGTCTCATGGGCTATCTGATCACAGAATTCCCAGCATCTTGTCTTATGGGGAGGGGGACCATTCCAGCAGGACTCTTTCAGGCTGTGGGTGTTCTCTTCAGCAGCTGACATGAGCTTTTTCTCCTGGGATACCTTCTCTTTTATCCTCTCCTGAGAGCAAAGAGCTCTTTAAATAGTCTCCAGAAAGATGGGGAAAGGACTGTCCAACTGAATTATCTCAAGACATTGGTATTCTCCGTGTGTTGGCATTCTCACAAGCTGATGGCATGAGCCGCGGAGACCAGCCAGGGGAGCCGCGGAATGCCACGGAATCCTCTCGGAAAACAATGCAATGCCAATTGACAGATATCAACAAAATGTAATGGGGAGCCACGGCTAGTAGTCACCAGTAGTCAAGGGAGCCACAGGTCGAAAAAGTTTGGGAAACACTGCCATAGGAGGAAGAGCAATGGAAGTAGGAAGTTTCAGAGGCAATGCAGGTGGCAGGGGAAGCATTTAGTACTCTTTCCCTCCCCATCTGTGGTGCAAAGCGCTCCTGCAAAGGACACTTTGCAATGGAGAAGGAATTGGGCTAATATTACACATGCTGCCATGTACTTGTAGTTTGACCTCTGGACTCCTTTGGAAACCTCACAAGCTGATGGCATGAGCTCCCCTGGCCTGAGCTTGTCCCCATCCTAACATGCCACACATGGTTGTTTTTAGGCTAAAATGGGATAACCTCCATGTATGCCACCTGAGCTACTTGAAGAAAGGCTAAGATACAAATGTGATTAAAAAAATAATAATTGTCACATACATCTGTTTAAGAGTGTGTACAAGAGGGCTCGATTCAAAGGTGCCCTTCTGCTAGTGGATAGTCTCTTTAGCTTACCACTGAGCAGAAGAGCATTGCATGAAAAGTGTCCCCGCCCAGATTCAGATAAGTTCTTCCATTTGCACAAGCTCCTGCACAAGACTTCATGCTACCTCTTCTCCAGACCCACTAGAGTTTAGATGCTATAGCCTCTCTTCCTTAATGACAATGTTTCTTGTGCTGTAACGCAACTCCCACACAGTGCTGCACTGTGGTAAATCTTCTGATAGCACTTAAGTAAGAACAGAACAGCACTAATACATTTTGTTCTTCCACTCATGTTGCTTTGGATCCAAGCCAAGGCGTGCACACTCTGGAAAACCCACAGCCACCAGTCTTCCTAGTATAGGGGTGGCCAAACTTCGACCATTAGAATCTCTGTGTTGTTTAGAGTTGTGCAGAAGACATACCGTAATCTTGGCAGCTGCAGTTGCTGGTGGTGCTGGTAAAGCAGCTGCACCTGCTGAAATGCTCTCACCTATACAACCATTAAAGGTCCAGGAACATTCATGTTGAAAAGTTGGCCACCCCTGTTGTAGCATATGTACATGCCATGAAAGAGCCACTTATGAGACTGCCATACTTGAAGATATGTACATAGTTTTCCACATGTTTATGCTGAAAAATAACATTTGAAATGGCCCTGAGACACTTTAAATGAGTCACAGATGACTGAACAATCAGTTGCCAAAGAATCACTGCATATTCATTTTTGAAACCTAATTGTCCCTATAGTCTAACAATATAAAGAGATCAAGAGTAAGTAATAAACTCATAAAACAGGAAACAACAATAATAAAGTATATGCAATAAATTTTTACAACCGAGAAGCTCTACAATTTTAGAAAAATCAGCATCACCAATCATGTATACGTGTGTGGAATACACACAAAAAGTTCTTACAGTTTTCTGACATTCTCAAGGTAAACTCTCCTTTTCCTTATCCCAGCTATAGGCAGTTATGTCAGATGGCAGATGAACTGGGGTGCCCACCTCCACCACTCTTCCTCCTTCCTAAATTCAAACAGAAAGGGGGTGGAATGGAAGAGGAAAGAGGAAAGTGGTAGGGTAGAGTTCCCACCTCCTCGTCCTCCACTTGTTCTTTCATGTTCCTTGGATTTGAAGCAGAGGAGGGGAATGGCATGGAAGTGTGAAGAAGAAGAAGAAGAAGAAGAAGAAGAAGAAGAAGAAGAAGAAGAAGAAGAAGAAGAGAGTAATGCAGTGCTAACCTCCGTTTACTCCGGCACGAGGTGGCCCCGCCCCCTCACCGCACTGAATGGCTCCGACAGTGAGGGGGTGGGGCCGCCTCGTGCCGGGGAGTAAACGGAGGTTAGCACAGTGCGGAACTTACCGTTCCACCCCACCTCGAGCGACGCCAGTGGAGTAATGGACCAAAGCATCTCTGGTGCTGTAGCCCACTACATGCTTCGCCTTCACACTTCCTCTTTTGCTCTATTACCTTTTTCTTTTAGAAAGGAATCTTCTATTGCCACCTCCTGATGGTTATAGATAAGGGCAGGAATCCCACCTTGATCACTGTTTAGCGGGTGGCGCAGTGGGTTAAACCGCTGAACCATGAGCTGTCGATCGAAAGGTCGGCAGTTTGAAACCGCGACGGGGTGAGCTCTCGTTGCTTGGCCAGCTCCTGCCAACCTAGCAGTTCCAAAGCATGTTAATGTGAGTAGATAAATAGGTACCGCTTGCGGGAAGGTAAACAGCGCTCCGTGTTCCAGCTGCATGCTACGCGCTGCGGCAAGGAGAGTCATGCCGGCCACATGACCACGGAGGCGTCTTCGGACAACGCTGGCTCTTCGGCTTTGAAATGGGGATGAGCACCACACCCTAGAGTCGGACACGACTGGACTTAATTGTCAGGGGTCACCTTTACCTTTACCTTTAGTGATTCCTAGTAGTTAACCATGTCACTCTCTGCTACTGTTCCTGGCACACTCATGAAAAAGTGGAAACAGTTAACTGTTCACTGTTTAGTGATCTGTCAGTCTTTTATTTGTGGCTGATTCCCTGGTTCAAGAAATTCAGATAATGAATCTGACAGTGTCATCTCTTCCAGAATGACTTCAAAGTGAGTAAATACTTCTCAGTAGAGGTGAAAAATGTTTGGAGTCATTTGCAGTCATGTGTGAATGCTTGAAATATCATTCACTTATTTTGTACCTAGTGAATATAAGAATTTCAAATTCTGAAACCATTTATCTTATACTGCTTCTCAGTCAATTATTTTGCCAGTGTGAGTTTCCTGTACAAAGGGGTTTACACATTACCATTTCTAAAACTGTAAATTAACAGCCCAGGGATTGGGCTTTAACGCTGGTGGAACAAGCTTTCCACCAGCGTCAATTGCCTTACGGCAGTCGCAAATCATACTCCGACAGCATGTGAAGGCACGTGCTGCCGGAGCTCCAGCAGGAAGGCCGGAGCCTTTCCCCCTGCATACCAGAGGATCACCGAAGACCCGCCAATGCAGGTCAGGCAGCAGGGGAGGCGGGGCAGGGGTGGGGGAGGGTGGATTGAGTCTGGGAAGGGGGTGGGTTCGGCAGCAGCATCCACGGAATCATAGCCCCCTTCTTAGACCCCATCCCATGGCCTGGGTCCACACGGACCTACACTAGTGATTTAGCTACCGCAGGTCCAAGTAAACCCCTCCATGCTGCTGAGAGGTACTGTTCTGTACTTCCTCTAACTAAGGGCAGAACCACTCCCTTACCCAGAGGAGACCTCTGTGACTGCCCCCCCCCTTGCAGGATGCTACATTTTGGCCTTGCTGCTTCGACCGGGGGGGGGGAGAATAGGATTGGGCTGTAACTGTGATCACTTGGTGAGCCGATTGGCTGTATTGTTCTGCCAATTAGTAAGGAGAATTTCACCATATTTCGATACCAAATCAGAAATCTGGAAAAGCAAAGAAGAGGTAAGATTCTCTTGAACATATGACACAAATGTACAGAGGGCTGACTTCTCAAGTGTACATGCATACCATGACAATTACTACTACCATAGTTAAAAGCTTGTCAAAGTCACTCCTAAGAAGGACCAAAATGGGGGTGGTGGGTTTTTGTTTTGTTTTGTTTACTTCTCCATCCCCCAATATTATTATTTTTTTCTGAAATATATCCTCCTGTAATGCTGGCTTAGACTTCAGAAAGCAGAATTTTAAAATAATGAATACGTTTTAACAGATTATTGCCAAAAGTACATGTTTTATTCCAGGGAGACATTGTGATAGATGCCAGCATTTCAGTAATGATATAAGCAATCTGTAACCTATTATAATTTCCTTTCAGAGTAACTTAATTTTCATATTTTTATATGACTAGAATTTTAATTGTGTTTTTAATCTAGAAAGAGAAGTATACGACACACTACCTATTACATAGGAAGAACGCCTAAATAGCAGTGCACCAACCTAATTGTATTCTTTAAATAACAAAGTTTTTAATAAGTACTTAACCCAGCATAAAGAATGGCACCAAGAAATTAAGGAATGGCATGCCTGGATAATCATAACTTTCACTGATCCAAAAAAAAAAGCGCAGAGAGATATCAATTCTGGATTTATTATTTGACTCTAATCCATATACTGCTGGAGTCAAGCTGGGATGAATGCAGTAGCTATTTTGGGGCTAGCAGTGCTGATCTGTGTTTTAATTGTTTTCAAGTAATTTAAAGACAATTTATTTGTATTTATATTTCAAAGCCTGTAATTTGACAGGAGCAGAGTTATGCCTAGATCCTTCAGATTTTATAGCAATGGGTCAAGCAGAAATTCCTAAGCAATCAAAACTTACTTAAAAGAAATTTGTATTGAAGCAGTTTGATGGTACATGTTTTTTCACATGTAAGGAGAGTGAAAAAGAAAATAAATTCTTTATTAGAAATGTGGATATTTTTAATAATAAATGTCACATGCCATTTCCAAACTTGTCAGTGTGATGCTGCACTCTTTGAAAAGAATCTTGGCAAGAGAAATGCTCATTGCAGCAATTGAGTGGATAATAGTATAAAAGGTATGATTTTTAAATGAAGGAAACCAGTTCACTATTTTGAAAGAACTCATGATCTATTTTAAACTGTCATTCCATGTTTTTGACTTGCAATTAGATGATATTTCCAAAATGTCAGTCCAAGATTTTCCTTCGACCATCATCCTAATAAAATCTGACAGCAAAGATATTATATCCAAACTTTCCCCCCCATAATTAGCTTCAAGACTCTCACAAGGGTTAATCAGGAAAGTTGTACAAAGGGTTTCCAATGAATGGCCATGAAAGCAGCAGTATGCCTTTAAAAACCTTTTAATATAGCCAAGATGGATGACAATCAGGAGACAAATGTATGAGCAAAGCTGTGTGGAGGGAATAGTTTTGTAGTGTATGATGTATGTTACGCAAATGAGCTTATTAGGACTCTCATCTATTTTATTATTGGTGCCCAATTTAATAGAGGCATTTAAAAAACAATATTTCTGCCTGACTCCTTGGAAGGAAGAAGATACATTGAAATAATTGAAAGCAAATGATTGCATGTTGTGCCATTTAATCATGTCATTTTTCAATGGCTGTTTCTTGCACTTCACTGCATGCTTATGGAATATTTAGCTGCAGTATAGATTAGGTCCCACCATTGGTAACTGAGCACAGTTCCTATATTAGATGGTGTTTTCTTTTAACCTTGAAATCAGTTAAAACACCCAGATTTTCCAGTGTTTTCTTTAGAAGATGACAAGTCATCATTCACTTTCAGTATATGGCATTGTATGTCTGTGTGCGCGTGTGTGTGTGTGTGTGTAATTTTGAGATAACTTACTCCTGGTTGTCCTTTTCAGTCTCTAATGGAATACCTTGTTTTTCAGCATTTATGAGGTATGTCTAGCTAATTTTTAAGACATTGGGCTCAGCATAACAGGCAGCAAAAATTTTAACAGGTGTTGAAGTCACATGAAAAACTTTGAAAGCTATTCTAGTCCCAGTCAATCCTGTTGCTATATAATCAAGAAACCTGGCTAACAAAAACGCAGAAAGACTTGGAACCAGCATGGAGTCCATAGTAGGAGACACCGACTTCTTATTTAAAACAGCTTGGCTTTGTAACTGTACTGCCCAATCACCAAATAAATATGTGGCCCCTATGTAGGCCCCTATGTAGTCCCTATGTAGGCCAGTGGGTGGCGCAGCGGGTTAAACCGCTGAACCATAAGCTGTCGTTCGAAAGGTCAGCAGTTCGATTCCCGTGACGGGGTGAGCGCTCGTTGCTTGGCCAGCTCCTGCCAACCTAGCAGTTCCAAAGCATGTCAATGCGAGTAGATAAATAGGTACTGCTTGCGGGAAGGTAAACAGCGCTCCGTGTTCCAGCCGCATGCTACGAGATGCGGCAAGGAGAGTCACGCCGGCCACATGACCACGGAGGCATCTTCGGACAACGTTGGCTCTTCGGCTTTGAAATGGGGATGAGCACCACACCCTAGAGTCGGACACGACTGGACTTAATTGTCAGGGGATACCTTTACCTTTACCTATGTTCTACCTGGAAACTGTTTGTTTGGTGATGGATCAGGCCAAATGCCCATCAAATTCAGCATTCCTGTTTCCCATAGTAGCCTACCAGCTGTTTCTGGGAAGCCCAGAAACAGGAGTGGAAAGCATACCTCTTCCTTCCATTGCTCCCCTACACCTGGTATTCAGAGGCATACTGTTGCTGAAACCTGGACGTAGTGCATAGCCATCATGACTATTTAGCCACTCATTTTAAAGTCATCCAAGCTAGTGGACATCACCACATATTGTGGCAACAATTTCCACTGACTAATTATGCACTATGTGAAGAGCAGGCTTGACCTAGCCATGAGACCACGGCAAATAAACCAAGTCCTTTGACAGTGGCCAGATCAACTTTTCTCAAGAAAAAGGACACAGCTGACAGACCAGCTGAAACTGATAAAAGAGCATTCTGGCCACGGTGGCAACCTGGGCATCATCAAGATGCAAAAATCCCTCTGGGGCAGCATGTATTGCTGCTCTGGCTGAATGCCCTTCCTCAAATGACACTTCTGTGCATGCACATTTGTACCCCATGGATGAGGGGGAAGGTGGGCAGGTGAATGAGCAGACGTGCCCCTCTTCCTCCTTTCCTTTCCTTACAAAGAACGTGGTATGCAGCCTCCCTGCTCCATGCCGCTTCTCTTTAAAATGAATGGGAGCAGGGGATGCTGGGAAGCCAGCATCAGGTAGATGGGGAGAGGTGATTTGGAGCTGTGGCAGCTTTTCGCCCCTTCTCCTTCTAGCAGCTCTGGAAGGAAGGAGAAGGGGGCTGCTGCTGCTGCAATCCTCTTCTAACGTGTGGCCAGCAAGTCGGAAATGGTTCAGAGCGCCCAGTGGAGTGGCAGCTTGAAGAGGGTGATGGAAAATGAGCTTGGGGGCTCATCCATTCACTGCCTCTCCAGGGCAGCCAAAGGATGCTGCTCCGTATAACTAGTTCAGGTCACCTCCTGGCAAGGCAGGCCATAGTTTCCCCAAACTGGGAATCTGCTCTTTCAGGCAGACAGAGAGTAATCCTCCGAAGACCAGAAAATGCACCTACTGCTAGGTTAGCTGAGCCTTCCACTGTCAGCAACTCTGTCTGGTTTGGATTGAGCTCAAGCTTGTTCACTCAAGCCTATCACCAACGATGGGTACCAGTTAAGGGAACCCTTTGCCACATCCGAATCAGGTGTAGAGCTCAGTGACATCAGCATACATGCCACCCCTTGCCCAATACCAGATATACCGTATTGGTCTGAGTATAAGACTCACTTTTTTCTCCTAATTTAAGTTTTTAAACTAGGGGTGCGTCTTATAATCAGGCTGTTGCAATTCAATACCAGTGATTTAATTATTTTTTTTAATAACACCAAACTTTAAGGGTGCGTCTTATAATCAGGTGCGTCTTATACTCGGGACAATACGGTATATTTTTTCAGTTGGTTCTTTTAGATGTTAAATAGCACAAGAGACAAAATGGACTCTTGCAGCACCCACAGAACAACTATCATGTGGCAGAAGAGCAGTCTCCCAGCACCCATGTCTTGTACCTTCCAACTACATAGGAATTGAAAAGCTGTAACCCACAATCCAGCCAGCTGGTCCAGAAAGATACTATTGTCCATGGTATTGAAAGCTGCTGAGGGCTCCAGGAGAATTAATCGGGTCACAGTCCCACTATCTAGCTCTCAGTGTAGATTGTCAACCAGGGTAATCACAGCATTTCAGTCTGAAAGCCGGACTGGAAGCTCAAATGAAATATTGTTGATAGGACTTCAGTGTATATATGCCCACCATTATCTGATCACTGCTTACAAGTACTTTTAACAATATATTTCTATGTTTAATAAGGCTTTCCACCTTTTTGTACCTAGGCTTTTTCTGGTATTAGGTGACTGAACTTCATCAGGAAGTGAATATGTCAGATATACTGGAATGGCTACAATAAGAGCCATGAAATAGTGATAACGCCTGGGAAAGCAAAGATGGACACAGGAAAATGCATCCCTGCTATAAATTGAATAGAATGCCTGACTAGATTTTGCCATAAATCGTAGTTTTGAAATTTATTTACAATTCAGAAATATTTAAAGCAGAGAGGCAGCGGTGGAAGAACGGTGGAGCGCGTGGAGCAGGAGCTCCAGGTGGGAGGGCGGGAGGGCACGATCGGGGGGACTTCCGGAAGCACTGGATCGGCCCTCCCGCCCTCCCTCGAGCCTGTACGGCTCCGAAATGGCATTGATTCCGGCGGGGGGGTGCGTCAACGTGACGCGACGCAGGCCCCGCCCCCTCGCGCCAGGCGCCGTGCGGGCTTCCGGCATCTCTGCAGAGAGGTCCCTCATTACAGAAATAATGGAGTTCTGGCTATTTAAAGTTAGGCAACTGAAAGAGTTATAGAATTCATTGTATTAATAAGTAGAACATCTGTAGAAAATGTCCACCTGCTGATATACTGCGCAGTGTACTTTACGATGAAATGCACTTAATCATTTTAAGACATGTTTTAATGACGCATTATCAGGATTAACAATTTGAACACAAATACTTTTAGGCATTGAAATACCCATTCTAAATGAGATTGCATTGTTTTGTTTACCCTTGTTCATTAATAAGCAATCTGTTAACTGTTAGAACAGTCCAATTGTGCAAGTGGAAGCTGATTAGTAAGTAATTCTGCTATATTACGGGTATAATCATAATTTCTGCTGAAGACTTTCAGTTTAACAATTACTTTCCAATTATCCATAGGAGGAAAATGGAATATCAATGCAGGGTTGTATTCTAACCCTGTGCTCTATGAACAACAGCTCCTTCCATTTGCTGAAGGAGAGTTACACTCCTGGAAATGGGCTTTCCATGAATGGCTTTTGTTTACAGAGCACGAGGTTAGGACATGATCTATGGATACTAGACATGCATAATACTGTTTTGCTTTAGAAATTCAGCTTAATGTAACATATTATGAGGAAAAAATACCTATGTGCAAAATGTCTGAACATGTTCTTATTGTTCTTAACCAGTGGCAGTATAAGTTCATAACCATAAGAACATAAGAACATAAGAAGAGCCCTGCTGGATCAGGCCAAAAGCCCATCTAGTCCAGCTTCCTGTATCCTTAGTTTTCCTTTGTGGAACACAATTTTTTTAACCATATTATGAATGAAAAGTTTGCAGCCATCAATAGTGTTGAGTGCCAGTACTGTATCTATAAAGAGCTCTGAAATTTGTAACAAAGATTTTTCTTATTAATTGTATCTACCCCAACCAAAAAAACTCCCTAAAATAAAGTCTAAAATGCTGTAGTGATCTTTCAGTTTTTCTCAAGGATTTCATCGGAAGCATCCTGCAGAGAGAAACAGATGTCAGGTTTCACAATGTAAATTGCTTGGTAAACTCCAGAATATGAAGAAGTCTTCCATGCCATGCTATAGTAGAAGCGCTGTACTACATCCACAACTGTGAAGGAAAGATGGGTGGGGGTAGGGCTGAAGGATTCATCTACATATTCACTTGTGGTGTATTCCCCTTAAGTCTCTGTCTCCAAAAATTACTTCACGTGCAGAGCAATCCACCGTAAGGATCCGGCCAGCGGCCCAGGGCCGCCCGCCAGATCCTGTGCACTGGCGGCCGTTTTGCCGCTGGGCCAGAAGTCTACTTGGGGAAGGGGACGCTCGTCCCCTTACCTGAGTGTAAACCGGAACAGGTCCTATCAGCCTCCTTGGATTTCCGCCAGCTAAACAGCTGGCGGAAGTCGGAGGAGGCCGTGTAATGGCCTAGCCGCCCGGTGGGGGCCGGAATATGTCCGAGGCCATCCCCTCCCCCTCCCAGGCCGACTAGGCCAATGGCCCCCCTCCCTCACCTGCCGAAATGCCCCCGCGCCCACCGGATCCCGGCTTACCTGGTCCGGCCGGCCGCAGGGGTGCTCTGGTAATGGAGCAAGAGAGGCCGGCCTTCCTTGTTCCTGAGTCGTCGCGAACGTGCTTTACGGCACGTTTGCAACGTCTCCTAGCGACATAACGCTCATTCCATTGCCAGCTTTCCGCTCAGGATTGCGCTCTCACTGTAGTATTAATACATATGTGCAAAAAGCATCACAAGAACAAAGAAGGATGTAGGATTGACAAATCAAAATAAGAACTGCAGCAGTTATACTGTACTGTATGTTGCTCGGGTTGAATTACAGCACAGTTTGCAGTGTCTCTCTTATTCTAGACTTTCTCAGTGAAATCAGCTTCTAAATATTTAAATCTGCAGCATACACAATCCTTCAGAAGATGTGTTGGCTCATTATAATAGAGTCACAGAGACAATAAAAGCACGCCTTTATTAAGACCTACGAATTAACGTACAGAATACAGAATGTGTTGCTTTTCCCTTTTATTTTCTTAATCGTTGAGGAAGTAACTCAAAAGCTGGTATGCTGCATCATGAACCTTGGTGGGTCCTAATAAAATTATTGTTTTGCTGACCCTGTGAATTTTATTTAGAGCCAGTGGTGCAATATTCCTATATGCATATCTTTGTAATGTTAATAATAAATAAAATAAAGGCACCCAGAAACATAGTTAGGAAAATTTATAGTTTCTGTACTTCCCGGGTGCACCTGGTTCTTGCAGTGATAAACATATGAGGTGCGATCCAAAGAAAATGAAGTGCTCTTTTAGCTTCTGTTGAAATCAATAGGACTTGGGCATTTAACTTTGCACTGAATTCAGCTTGATTGTATGGAGAAATAAAGCACACTTTACTTTCTGAGAATTGTGTCTACAGTCAATAATTGTGGGTGCTTTATCTATAAATGTATTTCCTTATTGGGAAATAATTACAAGTTTTTTCTCCTTGGAATATTTTTTTTTATTTGTGTGATGCTTTTAATGTGCAGAGCACCTTACAGTTTTTGCCAGCATGGCAACCGTGTCATAAGGTACATCTATAGTTCGAACTTTACGGATGGGGAACAGAGACTATTTTTGAGACTATTTAGTGAGAGTTGCTTCATACATTAAAGGTAAAGGTGACCCCTGGCAATTAAGTCCAGTCGTGTCCGACTCTAGGGTGTGGTGCTCATCCCCAGTGGTGAAACAAGGGTGGAGCGAAGGCAAGTAGTTCTGCAAGACTCCGTTACACTGGAGTCAGCGGCCCCTCCCCCTTGCTGTTGGAGCCATTCTGGCAGGAAAAGCAACACGCAGGACACTCCCCTGTTGCTGCTGGAATGGCTTTTTTTGAAATCCCCATTTCAAAGCCGAAGAGCCAGCGTTGTCCAAAGACGCCTCCGTGGTCATGTGGCCAGCATGATTCTCCTTGCCGCAGAGCGTAGCATGTGGCTGGAACACGGAGCACTGTTTACCTTCCCGCAAGCGGTACCTATTTATCTACTTGCATTAACATGCTTTGGAACTGCTAGGTTGGCAGGAGCTGGCCAAGCAACGAGAGCTCACCCCGTCGCGGATTTGAACTGCCGACCTTTTGATCCACAGCTCATCGTTTAGCGGTTTAACCGACTGCGCCACCCGCTGGCCTACATTAGCACTGTGTAATTGCCCCAGAAAATGGTTACCATGTGGTGATGGTGCCATGTGGCTGCCATAAAATACATATGGTGCTCATTAAGTGACATGATGAGACCTCATGATATTGATAAGACTGTTGACAATAGTGCCACACATTCTAGAGTGCTGCTGATGTTGATGGGGGGGGGGTTTCCCTATATGATTCCAACAGCCTGCATGGTACGCTCCTCATATACATTATGAGTCCCTGGTGGGGTCTGCTGTAGGGACTGGAAAGGTGGAGTGTGTCAATCCTGCTGGACCTCTCAGCGGCTGTCCTTCTAAGGCAGTTGGCTGAGTTGGGGCTTGGGGAAATTGCTTTGCAGTGGTTCTGCTCCTTCTTGGCCGACAGCTTCCAGAAGGTAATGCTGGGGGGTGCCTGTTTGGAACCCTGCTGTATGGCAGTGGTTTCCAAACTTACCCTTGCTCATGACTCCCCGCAGCCTCTTCTTCCTCGCTCACAACCCCCCTGGTAGCTCCTCCTACCTGTTCTCCTTGGTGCTGCCATCTTGGATCTCACAAAATTTTCCAAGATCCAAGATGAGATCCAAGATGGCAGTGCCCAAATTTCATGAGAAATGGGTGCTGCCTGAAACTGCTGGAAGAGGTAATCCAGGGATCTGGAGTGGCATGCCCAGAGGCGTCGCTGTTGCCTGGTGAGTCGGGCGGGGGGGGCCTGAGGTGACCCGCGTCGCCTGGGGGCCTCCCGCCCGCCTTGCCAGGCCGGGAGAGCCGGCTTGGGGTCGTCTTCCCCAGCCAGCTGCCCGGGGCCTTCTGAGGAAGGCCCACTGCGCAAATGTTATTTATAACGTTCTTTTGCGCATGCGCAGACCGTTCCTGAGGGAAAACGGCTGCCTTTTTCCCTCAGGAACAGTCTGCGCATGAGCAAAAGAACGTTATAAATAACGTTCGCTCAGTGGGCCTTCCTCAGAATTTAAAGTGGGCCTTCCTCAGAGGGCCTTCCTCAGTGGGCCTTCCTCAACAATTGAGCGGGCGCCCCCCCGAATCGCAGTGCGGCCTATGGCCACACCAAAGATTACTAAAGGAGGTGTGTCGGGGGGAGGGGTCACTAGGGTGACGTGCGCACCCGGCCCTGGGGCAGTGCGCCCCCTAGTGACGTCTCTGGGCATGCCATCAATATGCTGATGATGCCCGGCTCTTTCTTCGTTGCTATCAAATACTGGGGGATGTCAAAGGCTTGGAACATTGCCTGGAGGCAGCTGGGAACTGGGTCAAGGCTAACAAACTGAAATTAAATCCGGATAGAACAGAGACCCTCTTGGTTTGGAAACCCATGATGCATGTGGTGGTTCCGTCTGCCTGTTCTGGGTGCAGTTGCATTCCCACTGCAGGGACGCTTGGGTGCTCAGCTTGGGAGCCCTCCTGGATACACAGCATCTCCTGGATCATCAGGTCGCAGCTGTGGCTAGAATTTGTTTTACCAGCTTAGGCCAACTGTGGCTGTAACTGAGTTGGTCTGACTTGACCACAGTAGTCTATGTCTTCGTGACAGTTTGACAATACTGGTTGTCGGTTTGTTTCCAGGCCCACTTCAAGGTGCTAGTTTTGACCTTTAAAGCCCTTTACAGCTCAGGACCTGGGTACTTGAGGGGCTGCTTTCTTTCATACACTCTGGCCTGCCCCCTCAGATCATCTGAGCTGCCCCTGATAGAGGTTGTGGGCAGCAATAAGAGGTAGGACCTTCTCGGTGGTGGCACTGCAGCTAAGGAACTCCCTCCCTGGAGCTTTGAGAACTGCTCCCTCCCTTTGATGTGTTCGGACAGGCTCTAGAAACATTTTTATTTTGGCTGGCTTTGGGGTAGATATGGTCGGTGTGTGGGTTATTTTCTTTTATCACCATTTGTCTTATGCCCTTTGGTTCTTATGTCTTCCCATTCCTATTTTATTGTGCCTTTTAAGTTGCATTATTGTATTATTTCATGTCTGATGCTTTTGTTTTTAAGGATTTTTATAATGATTTATGCTCCTGGATTTTTTTTTTAAATTGCGAGGCTCTCCTCTATTGTTTTATTGCTGATGTGTGTTGGGTTTTTATGCTGTTGGACTTTTTATTGTGCAATGTTTTGTTTTATTCTTATTATATGGCTTTTATTGTTTTATAAATGATTTTAACTGCCTCCTGGGCCCGATGGGCCCAGACCCTGCCTGGTTGCTACCCTCCATGTTTTGCCCCCTCCCTGCCTTCCCCTGCCCCATTTCACACCCTCCCCACCCTATTCTGCCCCACACGCTGGATTACCTGCTCCAGCGGGCATTGCTTCGCACCAGCAGGAAGGCACCGGCCTTCCCATGAGCGCTGATTCCTGTTGCGCTGTCGCAAAGTGCTTTATGGCACTTTTGCGACAGCTAGCACCAGCAGAGCATGCACTCTCCCTGCACAAGGGCTTAATAGTATTGGGCCAAAAATCATGGATGTTTATCAATGGTTACTATGCTACTATGCTACGTGGGATGGCTATATGCTATCTCCACGTTCAGAGGCTTCTGAATACCAGTTGCTGGTTCTCAGTATGTATGGAATGGTATGGAACTAATCTCTGAAAAAAATTTATGTTAGTTCATCTAGTATATGTAAAATTAGTAGATGTTGATGAGATAACAAATTTTTAGATAATTGTTTATTTGGAATAAGGGCAAAAAAAACCCCTTGATTTATGCTCTATATAATATTCACTAAGAACACTGGGCTATGGAAATGACCACTGAGTTTTTATATTTAAGTATTGTGAACTGACGTTGGCTATTCTTCTGTCCACAGTCACTGTGCTGTGAAATTAAGCAGAGACGCCGAGGCGTAGGCTCAGTGTTGCGTTTGTGCCAGCACCTCCTTGACGACCAAGAGACCTGTAATCTGAATGCGGATCACCAGCCTATGCAGCTGATAATCGTAAACCTTGAAAGAAGGTGGGAAGCCATTGTCATGCAAGCTGTCCAGTGGCAAACCAGGCTGCAGAGGAAGTTGGCCAAACATGCAGTAAGTGACATCTGCCTGATGTTCTTTCTCTCCCACCTACCACGTGGGACATCTTTGCCCAATGTTGCAAAATTCTTTCAACTTACTGTTGATGTCTTCACGTGTTACAGCAGTCAAATAATTAGGTTCCTGTATTGTTCTCCCAAAACATATAATGGTCCTGTCAGGGGAATCCGCTGATTAATGGGTTTATGTGCAAATTACACAAACTCTGTGTTTTAAACACATGGATTCTGATCCTTTTAAGGCAGTGAAAGGGTTTTGTTGGAAAACAGAAACTACTGGCAGGTGAGGCTTGCTATTCCTTTTCAAGGTTATGCCAAAACATTTTTTCTAAGATCATAATATAATTCAGTATAATCACTTACCTGGATCTCTGGAATGCAAATCTCTGCTTGTTCTGAATATTATGTTGTTCACCACTAGTCTATATGCTTTATACTGTGCCCCACCTCCAAAACTCCAACCTCCACTGTTGCTAGGAGAATCAGGCCAGGGAATAAATGCTTGGATTCTAAATGATTTGTTTAATTGTAGTTTAGATGTTTAGAAGCTAAAGTCATTCTACAAGCAATCTAGATCAACACACTGTCCTGAGACAGGCTAGCCAATATTTAAAGAAGTCATTGACAAATGCTAGCCCAAACATTCCTTGAAAACCCTATGAAATTCTGTCCTCAGCTACAGTGGACAGTTGTAATGGGAGCCCGATTGCCACAGAAAGGATAAGCTAAAGGTTTTGCTTTATTTCATTTAAAATAGCAACAGCTGCCAACAGGCTGTACTGTTTTTTGTTTTGTTGCCACTTTAATTTCACCTTCTAGAACTTATAGTTGCTGTTCTCTGGTGCCTGGAGCAGAGGCAAGAAGCAACTGTGAAAAAAACACCCTGCGGGCGCCAAACACACATGTAAGCTGCCACTGCAACAAGAGTTGCTCTCATCTTTTCCATGTGAGCTGCTGCTGTGTGTAGTTGCAGTTCCTCTAAATAAGCTGCGATGTGCTAATTAAAGTCTAGTGCTGCTCTTGCAGCAGGAGTGAAGTAGTCTTGTGGCTCTATTTGGCTAGGAATCGATTGGGAGGTGAGGTAGGGGAAGTGTACAAGCACTGTGTGTTTTCTTGATGTCAGGATGCCAGAGAACTTCACAAGGTCCATACTGCTTTGTTCCCGCTTTGCCTGGGGTAACCTAGACTTGTTTGCTGGACTGAATTACGTAGAGAATACAAGTTTCCTTCTAACCGTGAAACAGTAACCATTAAGAACTCTCCTTACTTGATTTTAATTGTGGGCTTTATTTTTGTTTGGAGGATATCCCTTGCTACATAAACATATACATAATATGAAAATGTGGATATCCATATTTTATCTACAGGTTTCTCAGGTAATAATATAGTTCCTAGAGTCAGAATGCTGTAGTTGGAACTGAATTCTCTCTCTCTCTCTCTCTCTCCCCCCCCCCCCCCAATTCCAAGCTGGCATGCTACAGCATTTCCTTTCATTCAGTTCCTGTGTAGTCATTTCTTGGGCTGATCCCAAGATTGCTTTCTCTGCTTTGCCTATCTCTTTGCACTTGATGGTGTGCCAGTCTTGGCACATGAATGGTATCCCAGGGAAACAAGTTTGTGTTTTTTTTATTTGAGGTTGTCCACAGTATACTGTAATATATGGAAACAAATGGGATGTGTTTACATCTCTGATGGCATCTGACTCAGTATTGGCAAGAGTCATTGACAGTGAAAACGCTGGCCTGGTTGATTAGATGTGTTACGGAAGTTCAGGAGTTGCTTCCACGTTCTATTCTTTAATACATATACTGTACCAACATTTTCCTTTGTACATTTTTCTTTTCATTATCCCTACTGACATGCTGCTATTGTTCACTGCCCTCCAAGTTCTATTGAAATTAATTGTAAAGAGCTTGGACACCCCCCCCCACCCCCCCGGATGACTTAGTTAACTATTTTAAAAAAAAATTTAACTTTTTTTTATAATTTACTATTTCTTTGAAATAATAGTTCAATTAATGAAAAAATGATACCCAAATATTCTGCAACCCTGAATATTTAAAAAGATTCACTCTCAGAATGTAGAAGTTAAGAAGGGTTTCTTTTCCAGGTGACCAAAGTCAGCTCAGAGTTGTTCCAATGGAAGGCTTCTCTAGAAAGGATAAGTGGATTTTCTGCAAGAGAAGGTCTAGGTGGATCATTTCTCATATAGTCAACATGGCAGTTGGCAGAAGATTGCTGTGATTGTTTCTTAAAATTCTGGACCAGTCTCCCACACCCCTTTACTATCCAATCATGTGTTTCATGTGTTTCATCCAATCATGTGTTTCATAAAGTCTATCTCCACAACGTTTATTTCATTGAATTAATTTCACTGAATTAAGTGAAAAGGATTAGACTGACAGCCTGTAAAAGTGATATCCACTATATATTCATATCTTTCATAAACAAACCCCCCAAACATCCACAATCCTCCTATTCTGGTTTACATAACCCATTTTGAAATGATTCGTGCCAGGAGATTTTAAAATGTGTTATCAGATTGTCCCAGGTGTTCACACAAAGTGAAAAGGATTTCACTTCCAGATCAGTGTTGTAAACTATCAACAGATGTGTCCAAAACCAATATCACTTTTACTTGCTTCAGCTTGGATGCCAATTTATTTGCAGCCAACTATAGGACATTCCCAGGGAGCAGTTTAGTTAGTCCTTCTTGGATGAATTTCAGTTATTGCAGCCTGAGAATATTAGCAGGGTGCATGGAGGGTCATGACCTGCTACCTGTAGGAATTAGGATCTGTGGGCTCCAGTAGTTCCATTCCTGACTGATGATGTTCCAATTCCAGAAGATGTTATTAAAAGACTACTGCCCCCACTCCATTGTATTGCCATGGGTCCCACAGGGTTCCATTTTGTGTCTCATCAGTTGCATTACTATCATCGGTCAGAGGGGGAAGACGATGACATGGTTTGCATCATCACCCCAACCCCTGTACTCCTAGAAGGCTTCATTTCAAGCCTTCCAGGACACAGGCTGGGTGGGAGGGCCCAAAAATGTGCTGATTTTGGTGCATTTATGCTCCATGGCTGCAAACGCAACCTTCCAGCTGCAAAAATGCAGCCGCGGAGCACAAAGATCCCACTGTGGCTCCTCTTCGCGAGGAGACCGCGGTTGTCACCCACGGGCATTGCAGTGATGCCACTGTGTCTCATGCTATTTAACAGCTATATGAAGCCACTGAAAGAGGGATTTGGGGTGAAATGTCACAAATATACTGATAACACAGCTGAATGTCTCCTTTTCATCAAACCTAGCTGAGGCTGTTGGATGTTCCGAACAGGTGTCTGGGATCAGTAATGGGTCCGTTGGGATTCTGAATTGATACCTCATTCAAACCATTTGACCCCTAATTAGAGAAATAGTGTAGATGTAAGATAATGAGAATCCACAGCTAAAAACTAGCCCCTCTGGCAGCCAGACACAGATTAATTCATCTGCACTCCAGCCACCTGATATAGGCCACTATATAGACTTTCTAAGAAAAGTTTAAGCAATAAGCTTTGAGACAATGTGGAAAAGGAACTGGGCCCCAATCTCTATTCTTATGTCACTCCCTTAAGTTATGCACCCTTGCTACTTTCCTTGTATGAAGGCTGTAGAAGCTGCTCATATACAAGGACTACACAAGGACTTTGGAAAAGCAATTCTACCAGGAGAAGAATATATTGTACTTTTCGTTTCTCTAATCAATCACTTGCCTTGATATCTGTTCAAAATAAAAAGCCGCGATTCTTTTATTTTAGAAAGACGCTTTAGAAAAATCAGCTAAATCAGAAGCTGTTAATTGCCACTGGAGGAGGATTCAGATGTCTTAAGCGAATATCATTTGGGCTTAGGATGCCTTGACTGGAATCTGTTACTGGTTCTCTGCAGTATTCCTGACTTAAGATTATTTGTATGGTTTTGAAATCTGCTTCCTTTCCATCATGCAAATTTTTCTCTGCTGCCGACCGCTTCTGTAAGTACACTGTACTGTGTGTCCAGCACAATTCCCATGTGCATTGGCTTTGAAAGTATGCGGTACATCCAGCCACATAATTGAAAATAATAAGGCCACAATAAATGGGATGGCCTTAGGGTATAACACCCAAGGGATTCAATTGGTGTCGCTCTGCATCAATGTCCATGCATCATGGTAATTGAGGTAACATAACCAATTACCACATTTTAATTAGAGTTGTAAGAACTTGGAAAAATCTGCAATGGTGAGACAGCTCACTTTAAAAAAAAAAAAAAAAAAACACCAAGCACTCTCTTTTCCAGAAGCCTTTTTCTTAGGAGTCAAAGAGGCTGCTGAAAGTACTATTTGAGAGGAGGTTGGGAAAAATCCCAGATTCTTTATAATGAATGAAAAGCAAACCTGGAAAACAAAAATGTGTTAAAATGCTGCATTGCCGCTAAGCTGATATCCTCATCCACTTCTTCTTTTGTGCTTGTCTGACACTTTAGGGAAAAGAAAACAGTCCTTCAAAAGTTGGAGTTAGTCCTAAATTAAGTGTCTCCTGTTTTTGCCATTCTCACTGGTGCACTTTAAAAAAAAAAATCAATAGAATGATGCCCATTACACATTTTTGGAAAATCACCTATAGAAGAAACAAAAGCACTAGTTATCACTTCACGCTTTTAACACACACTGCCACTAACAGTGCTTGGCATCTGAAATGGCCTAATTGCAAGCTAAATGAAATAATTATCTTGTAAGGGGAAAACTAATGGGGAAAGAACGAAGTACTGTAAGAGTTCAAACTGAATAAGGACCTCTTTCTGTAAACCGGTGTGAAAATCAGGAGAGAAAGATGGTTGCATCCTGCAGTTGTACCTTGTATGCTCAAGTGACGCTAGAGAGCCTTCCACAGGATCCTACACTTAAATAGCCATACATAGTACCATTGTCTTCAGTTAACCTATTCAATGATTGGTGTGCTTGCAATATTGTGCCATACGTGTGCAGATCTTAGGAATGCTTCATCCATGAGCTGTTTGCAGAAGGTTGCATATCCACTTCTGTACTTGCAATGCTTCCATATTGTCAGAGGGCTGAAAGAGGGTGTGTGGTTTGGAACCTACTGCCCCTGCTCCCTGCCTCGTGATCTCGTGATCCCTGCCTCCCTGTCAGAGGTGATAGCCAGAGAAGGACCCAGACATTGATCATCTCTTTGATGGTGTTTGCATGGAGTAGGAGGACTGTGCATGTACCCCTTCCCCTGCATGTTGGATGCTGAGGGCTTTCCAACCTTGAATCCACAAGTAGACATTTCTTTGTTTTCTGCTCATGGATCTCTCTTTCTGGATCATATTTAAGTTGCTTTCATTTACTATGGGTTCTTTTTTATCCCTATCCCTGATTTTGTGCAATTCTAATTGATTTTGGTAAGGTCTGTGCAGCAAAAATTTTGGATGCATTATGCTCTTACTATTTTAATGGGTCAGATTCTCAAGATTTTGGAGGCGGGGGGGGGGAGACTCACCAATGTCTGTGCTGTAAAGTCAAATTCTTTCCCTGGTGGGAAGGTCGGGGCGATGCACACTAGTCTTTAGTCCACTGCCTTTTTGCGCATATTACCAGTTTCTGTTGTGTGGGTTCTGTTAGGGTGGAGCACCCAAACACACAAGCTAGCGAGCATCAACACAAATGACATCAAAATTGACAATTGCTATCAAATTCAGTTGGATTTGAAATGTAGATTTATCTTGTCAATATATGCCTAACACATCGGACTGAGATAACAGCATAGGACATTGTTTTCCAAACTCTCATGTAGAGTTTGCACCGCTGTAAGTTGTTGCGGGGGTGGGCCGACAGCAGCAACAGCACTCCCGGAATCGTGCCGCTGCCAATGCCGGGGGAAAAAAGTGTGGTTTTTTTTTTGCCCTACCTGGGGGTCTCGGGGGGGTTGCGGGGAGCCTGCAGACCCCTCCAGAGGCCTCCCCATGCCTCAAAATGGCTCTAGATCGCGATTGCGACCCACTTCCAGTTTTTGGACGAAACTGGAAGTGGGTCATGAATCACAATCGTGATCTGAAGCCGTTTTGAGGCACTAGGACACTTTTGGAGGGGTCTGCTCTCCCCAGAGGGCCGGCAAGACCACCAGGTGGGGCGAAAAGAACATTTTTCCCCCCTCCAGCAGCAGCAGCACAATCCCGGAAGTGCCGTCGCCAAAGGTTGCCATTCCCCTTAAGGGAGTAGCGACCCATTGTGCCTGGCTGCTGTACCCCATATAGCTGACACTGATTTAGCTACAAATAGGCCTTCAGTACATTCATTCAGAGCTCTCAGGTTTTGTAGTCCATGTTCACACTACAAGAGTTTAAATTAGAGTAGAACTGCGAAGACTGCATAAAGTTTCACAGGTTGTAGATTTTAGTTTCACTGTTTTGAATTTTCCAAGGCTCTGATTTTGAATTTTACTAGGAATGGTCCTATCCTCCGACACACGTGCTTTGGAGTACCGGTACATTCTGTTGATCTCAATAGGGTAACTGCTGGATCAAAGTTTGATTAACCTATGTTCACAGTACATTTAAGCACTAACATAACTGTTTTGGAGCATTTGACAATACTTTGACAGGAAGATTCTGCTTTGAAAGCAGTTGTAAACATGCAACGTGAATAAATGGCTTCAGCATTGTGGCCTTTGGTACCTAGTGTTGCAGGAGTTCTTAGCATCTAACTATCTTGCATCATTCATGGATCATTGCCTTGTCGTGGCGAAGGGGCTTGCGTAACTCAATGAAGCCATGAGCTATGCCGTGCAGGGACACCCAAGACGGACAGGTCGTAGCAGAGAGTTCTGACTAAAAGTGATCCACTGGAGAAGGAAATGGCAACCCACTCCAGTAACCTTGCCAAGAAAATCCCATGAACAGTACCAAAAGGCTAAAAGATATGACGCCGGAAGATGAGCCCCTCAGGTCGGAAGGTGTCCAATATGCTACTGAGGAAGAGCGGAGGACTATTCCAAGTAGACCCAGAAAGAGTGAAGCGGCTGGGCCAAAGCCAATAGGACGTCCAGCTGTGGATGTGTCTGAGGTTGAAAGGAAAATCCAATGCTGCAAGGAGCAATACTGCTTAGGAACATGGAATGTGAGGTCTATGAATCAAGGCAAGCTGGATGTGGTCAAAAATGAGATGATAAGATTGAACATTGACATCTTGGGAATCAGCGAACTAAAATGGACGGGCATGGGCGAATTTAAGTCAGGTGACCATCATATCTACTACTGTGGGCATGAATCCCTTAGAAGAAATGGAGTAGCTCTCATAGTCAATAAAAGAGTGGGAAAGGCAGTACTGGGGTGCAACCTCAAAAACGACAGAATGATTTCAGTTCGAATCCAAGGCAAACCATTCAACATTACAGTAATCCAAGTGTATGCCCCAACCACTGATGCCGAAGAAGATGAAGTTGACCGGTTCTATGAAGACCTACAACACCTTCTAGAACTAGCACCCAAAAAAGATGTCCTTTACATCATAGGAGACTGGAATGCTAAAGTCGGAAATCAAGAAATAAACGGAACAGGCAAGTTTGGCCTTGGAGTGCAAAATGAAGCAGGGCAAAGGCTAACGGAGTTCTGTCAAGAGAACACGCTGGTCATAGCAAACACTCTTTTCCAACAACACAAGAGGCGACTCTACACATGGACATCACCAGATGGTCAATACCGAAACCAGATAGATTATGTGCTTTGCAGCCAAAGATGGAGAAGCTCTATACAATCAGTAAAAACAAGACCTGGAGCTGACTGTGGCTCAGATCATGAGCTTCTTATTGCAAAATTCAGGCTTAAACTGAAGAATGTAGGGAACATCACTAGACCAGTCAGATATGACCTAAACCATATCCCTTATGAGTATACAGTGGAGGTGAAGAATAGATTTAGGGCATTAGACCTGGTAGACAGAGTGCCTGAAGAACTATGGACGGAAGTTCGTAACATTGTACAGGAGGCAGCAACTAAAACCATCCCAAAGAAAAAGAAATGCAAGAAAGCAAAGTGGCTGTCAGATGAGGCTTTACAAATAGCTGTGGAAAGAAGGGATGCAAAAAGCAAGGGTGAAAGGGAAAGATATAAACAACTGAATGCAGAGTTCCAGAGAATAGCAAGGAGAGATAAGAAGGCCTTCTTAAATGAACAATGCAAGGAAATCGAGGAAAACAACAGAATGGGGAGGACTAGAGATCTCTTCAAGAAAATTGGAGATATCAAGGGAACGTTTTGTGCAAAGATGGGCATGATAAAGGACAAAAAAGGCAAGGACCTAACAGAAGCAGAAGAGATTAAGAAGAGATGGCAAGAATACACAGAAGAACTATACAAGAAAGATCTTAATGTTCCTGATGACCACGCTGGTGTGGTCACTGACCCAGAGCCGGACATCCTAGAGAGTGAAGTCAAGTGGGCCTTAGGTAGCATTACTAACAACAAAGCTAGTGGAGATGATAATATCCCAGCTGAGCTACTTAAAATCCTAAATGATGATGCTGTGAAAGTGCTGCACTCAATATGCCAACAAATTTGGAAAACTCAGCAGTGGCCAAAGGATTGGAAAAGGTCAGTTTACGTTCCAATTCCAAAGAAGGGCAGTGCCAAAGAGTGCTCAAACTACCGCACAATTGCACTCATTTCACATGCTAGCAAGGTTATGCTCAAAATCCTACAAGCTAGGCTTCAGCAGTACATGGACCGAGAACTACCGGACGTACAAGCTGGGTTTCGAAGAGGCAGAGGAACTAGAGATCAAATTGCCAACATGCGGTGGATCATGGAGAAAGCACGAGAGTTCCAAAAAAACACCTACTTCTGCTTCATTGACTACACAAAAGCCTTTGATTGTGTGGATCACAACAAACTGTGGCAAATTCTTAAAGAGATGGGGGTACCAGACCACCTTACCTGTCTCCTGAGAAACCTGTATGCGGGTCAAGAAGCAACAGTTCGAACCGGCCATGGAACAACTGATTGGTTCAAAATTGGGAAGGGAGTACGGCAAGGCTGTATATTGTCACCCTGCTTATTTAACTTATATGCAGAGTACATTATGAGAAATGCAGGGCTGAATGAATCACAAGCCGGAATCAAGATTGCCGGGAGAAATATCAACAACCTCAGATATGCAGACGATACCACCCTAATGGCAGAAAGTGAAGAAGAACTAAAGAACCTCTTGATGAGAGTGAAAGAGGAGAGTGCAAAAGTTGGCTTGAAACTCAACATTAATAAAACTAAGATCATGGCATCTGGGCCCATCAATTCCTGGCAAATAGAAGGGGCAGAAATGGAAGCAGTAACAGATTTTACTTTTCTGGGCTCCAAGATCACTGCAGACGGAGACAGCAGCCATGAAATTAAAAGACGCTTACTCCTTGGAAGGAAAGCTATGGTAAACTTAGACAGCATAATAAAAAGCAGAGATATCACCATGCCAACAAAAGTTCGTATAGTCAGGGCGATGGTGTTCCCAGTAGCAATGTATGGTTGCGAGAGTTGGACCATAAGGAAGGCTGAGCGCCGAAGAATAGATGCTTTTGAACTGTGGTGCTGGAGAAGACTCCTGAGAGTCCCTTGGACTGCTAGGAGATCAAATCAGTCAATCCTAAATGAAATCAACCCTGACTGCTCCCTGGAAGGACAGGTACTAAGGCTGAAACTCAAATATTTTGGCCACCTAATGCGAAGAGAGGACTCTCTGGAGAAGACTCTGATGCTGGGAAAAATTGAAGGCAAAAGGAGAAGGGGAAGGCCAAGGATGAGATGGTTAAACAGCATCACCGATGCAACAAACATGAAAATGAGCGAACTCAGGAAGATAGTGGAGGACAGGAAGGCCTGGCGGGATATGGTTCATGGGATCACGAAGGGTCGGACACGACTTAACGACTGAACAACAACAAACAACATCTTGCATCAAGTAAACCCACATGCAGATACAATGTAATGTGCCAAAACCTTTTAACTTGCATCAGCTATTTTAAGATTAGGTTTGTCTGTCTTGTACACTGTGCATTAAAATTTGCTGGGGGGGGGGAAATAAACTTTTGGAGAATATTTCTAAAAAAGGATTTCTTACAATTGTGTGTGTGTGTGTGTTTGTGTGTGTGTGTGTGTGTGTGTGTGTGTGTGTGTGTGTGTGCATGCATAGCTAGATAGACATACTGAAATACATGCACCTACAGTGCGCACTTATGTCCCCATTTTCTGGAGAAGTATTTTAATGTATTTCTAAATACACATATGTCTTTCTATATAGATTTCATTGTAAAATGTCACTCATGAGAAAGGTAAACTGGTGGATATGTAGGATTTTAGCTTTCTTTATCGATATGGCATTTGTGTCATCACAGCAGCTCTAATCCATATTCAGTTCTCTGTGTTTGGTGTGCAGTAATATGTAAATGACCTAGCCAGCTGCATTAAGCAGTGTTTGTTTATTCTATTTCTTTTGGCGCTGCGTGCACCTGAACCTCTGCCAAAAATAAAAAAAATAAAAATAAAATGTGGCTGCTTCAGGGAACACTGTTCTGGAGAAGGAAGTTTTGAAAGGAAATGCACATCATAAATGAAACTGCGCTCTGTGAAAAACAACAAAATCAAACCAAACTTTCTGTTCCTGGAAATATTGGTATTTACAATGTAAAAATGATGTGTTTGTTACACTATAATGAGGACACTGCATCTCTTTAGGGCTCTGTTTGCACTGGCTCTGTAAACAAAGATGCTGCACTGAGAGCCTGCTACATTTGGCAGTTGGCTATTGGCTACAATGAGGAAAAGATGAACATGGGAAGTTTAAGTGCAATAACTTGAGCACAGCATATTCATTGCTCTTAATGCATGGCGTTTGAATGCATTCAGATTTGGACAGCTGTGGCGTTTAAGTGTTAACAAAAATGCATTAATGATGCATCAAGCTCTCTGCTTATGCTGGCAGCCCTCCTTTCAGTCTTCCAGTCTGACACTTCCTCTTTTATCCAGCCAGCTAATTTCCCCTCTTTTGTGAGGAGTAACTGTTTTCACACTACTGCTTACCCAGCAAGGCTCCTCATTGTTTCATGCTTAATTATCTTCTTGAGCTTCACCTTCTCAAGTGAAGAGAAAGAGACTTGGGCCTCCCCACGGCTCAAATGAAAGCTCAGTTTTATAGATGCGCTGTGTGAATAAATGCAGTGTCTGATCTAGCAACATAATAAATGAGTTCCTGAAGTTTATGGAGTCATAGCTTATGCACTTGGTTTACTCAGCAATGTAGAAAGATGCGGAATGTTTGCCTTTAAAAAAGCATTTTGGAAACACAGGGCAAACTTTAATTTACCATGGGACTCGTAATCATGAACCTTTTTTCCCAGTTCGCTACAGATTTAGTAGTGTGCACTTAGTATATGGTGTATTAATCCTATTAATATGAATATGTGTCCCCCAGTTGCTAGTAGTTTCTCATGCCTGAGTTCTTGAAGACATATTGCAACTCACAAGTTTATTATCTTTATCCTTATCCATATTTTTACTGTAATTATAAGATTCTGGGTGAATCACCGTTCCTATGATTAAAAATACTGTGCAGTTTTAGAGAGTGTTTGTATGAGAAAAGTCGCTTCTCTGCATGCACTTGTGTATTCAAGCAGTGGTGCTCAGTTCTCATAGCTTTTATTCCATCAATGTGCGACTCCTAACCTAAGTTTTTCAGTGCCACGCATAGATCACTGTGCCACATGTACATCAGAGAGCAACTGCAAAATGGTAGGCAAAAAAAATTAATTAATTAACAACTTGAACAGCTTCTACAAACCATATGTTGTCCCTAAAACAAGCAAGGAGTTGTCCAGAATGTTTTTTTTAAAAAAAAAAAATGCCCGTAAGCTTACAATCTAGTTAAGATACCATGAAAAAGGGAAAGAGAAGAAAACTCTGATGGTGGCCTACGATCCCTTAAGAATATAAGAAAAACCTTGCTGGATCAGGCGAAAGGCCCATCTAATCAGCAATGAATATGCTGTGTTGAAGATATTTCACTTAAACTTCCCATGCTCATATAATCTAATCTTATTTTCCATAGCGGCTCACCAGTGGCCTCTAGGAAGTCCACAAGCAGGAGAGAAGGTGGACTTCTCTCCCACCACTCCTCCCATGCAACTGGTTTTCAGAGGCATACTGCCACTGAACCTGGAGGTAGCGCATAGTCATTATAACTAGTAGCCACTGATAGACCTGTCCTTCCTGAATTTATCCAATCTCCTTTGAAAGACATCCAAGCTAGTGGATGTCACATCTTGTGGCAATGAATTCTACAAGGTGTATGATGTGTATCTCCTTTTGTCATTCTAACAGTGCAATCCTGTTTACAATGCAGCGGCGGCACACCTAAGGCAGCTGCTGTATCCTAGCCAGGATTTGACCCACACCGGCGGAGCTGGAGCAGTCCTCAGGAGAAAGGGACATTCATCCCTGTCCCTGGGTTGAGCCCCAGCAGGCCCAATGGGCCTCCTCGCATGTGCGCTGGCAAAATAGCTAGTGCAAATCTGATGAGTAGATATAAGGACGGCCAGATAAGATTCGGTGGAGCATGCCACCAATGATCCCTCCCCCATCCCTGGCCCAGCGGGCCAATCACCCCTTCCTGTTCCACCCTGGTCCACCCTCCCCACAACCCTGCCCCGACCAGTGCAGAACCTACCTGCATCCGTCAGCGGTGGCTGCGGCCCCAGACGAAGTGAGCAGTGCCAGCATCTCCACCAGCACCCCACCCATATTCTTACACAGGATTGCTCCGTAAATCTCCCACCAACAAGTTTCATTGGATGACCCCTGGTTTTAGTATTGTGAGAAAGGTAAAAATATTATCTACCCGCTGTTTGTACATTCTGCATAATTTTATAGGTCTCAATCATGCCCCCCCTTTAATCACCTTCTTTCCAAGCTGAAAAGCCCCAAGTATTGTTGCTATCTCTTCTTCTGATCATTTTGTTACCAATACCTTTTCCAACTCTACAATATCCTTCTTCAGCTGTGGTGACCAGAACAGTATATAGCATTCCAAATGTGGCCACATATTTATTTAGGGTCAATATACAGCAACGGGTTAAACCGCTGAACCATAAGCTGTCGATCGAAAGGTCGGCAGTTCGATTCCCGCAACGGGGTGAGCGCTTGTTGCTTGGCCAGCTCCTGCCAACCTAGCAGTTCCAAAGCATGTCAATGCGAGTAGATAAATAGGTACCGCTTGCGGGAAGGTAAACAGCACTCCGTGGCTACGTGCTGCAGCAAGGAGAGTCATGCCGGCCACATGACCACGTTGTCTTCGGACAAAGCTGGCTCTTCGGCTTTGAAATGGAGATGAGCACCACACCCTAGAGTCGGACACGACTGGACTTAATTGTCAGGGGATACCTTTTATAATATTAATAGCAGTCTTATAAACAAAGTTTGTAGAGCTTATAAACTTTTCACTTTACCAATCACTAAAAAGTCCCAATGCTTTTTAGTGATTTTCCTAGGGTCACAAACTGTTTGGTAAGGCCAAAGGACAATAACAGACCATGGCTATGTTACATATTTCTTTAAGAGACATTTATAAGTGATATATAACTATATGCATGTACCAGGTAGTACAGGTAATGATGCCATGTAGAAAAAAGAAGCCAGGATAAAAATAGATTAACTATAGATAAAAATAGATAAAACTATATGTAATAACGGACATGTTGAGATGAAGGGGAAGGTGCCTCAGTATAAATGAGAACTGCTTGTTTTATTTTTTCAGTTCCATGAATAATCCTTGTTGTATTTTTTTTTCCTGAAAGATAAAAAAGATGCACATCTTATAGTGGAAGCAATGTTGAGACTAAAATGACATTCAAGTCTGTGCATCCAAACACACACACACACACACACACACACACACACACACACACCTGTCATGTAACCCCTTGACAGATGAAAAGCAAACTATAGAGCAGCAAAAGCAACTTCCAATAAAATGTGCTGTGTTGCCAGATGTTATCAGCACAAATAAATCCCCTCTACCTATACAATTTGACACATGAGCCAGTGATTGTCACTTAAATTGGTTTAAAATGTGATAGAAGGGAAAGTAACAACTGTTTTCTATGATTTTTGTTTTTGGAGTTGGAGCAAAACACCGCTTAAGGTGCAGTATTTGGTTAAACAGATACGCCCAACCCAACTTATAACAATTGTAAAATTTTCTTTGAATTCCCTTTTCTAAGTGACAAACATTTGAAGTAGTGTGCCCTTTAGGAATTGTTTATGAAAGTTTCTTTCCTCCCCTTGGGCAATTACAAAGGGCTTTGAAAATGTATAAACTGTGAAATACTATCCATGTCTACTCAAAAGTAAGTCTCATTGAATTCCATGGGCCTTTCTCCCAGGCAAGCGAGTTTAGGATTGCAGCCAAAGTCTAATAATTGGAGTGTTGAGTTCAGGTTTCCTCCCTGCTGCAGAAGTTCATTAATTATTAGTAAAGTGCCCATCTACCCAAACCTCTGCTTGGCATCTTTATTGAGGGGGAGGGTGCACATGTAAAGCAGTCTAAATGAATTGAATACAGTTCCAACTTGAATTGTTGCTGGTATATTCCTTCCTTAGTTTAATATATTGAGGCTGTAATCCTATGCTCACTACTCAGGAGTAAGTGAAGGAGACTTACTCGATAGTACCTTGTTATTGAGTAAACGTGCATTGGGTTGATTGGACTATGTGTCGTTTTTAGACAAGCTCCACAGGACTGGATCCAAGGAAGGTGCCCTACCATGTGCAGAGGGTGTGTTCTGCCCATGGAAGGGCTGCTTTACACTTTGCATTAGAGCAGGGGTGTCCAACTTTTCAACCTGAATGCTCCTGGCTCTTTAATGGTTGTATAGGTGAGGGCATTTCAGCAGGTGCAGTTGCCAAGATTCTGTCTTCTACACAACTCTTAAGAACGCAGAGGCCCTAATGGTGGAAGGTTGGCCACCCCTGCATTAGAGTGCTGTGCAATAAATGTGAAGCTAAATCCAAAGATTCTTTTCCGCTTGCACAAGCAGAATCATAACTGCTATAAAGTCTCCGTATTATAGCACTGCATGAACTCTTGTTTTTTAAACTCTTGCACAAACGTTTGTGGAAAGCACAGCAGCTAATGTCCTTCTGCTATGGTTCTTTCAACCCAACCAATAGTATCTAACACGTTCTGTAGCCAGTCTTGCCCATCAGGAAGTTTCCTGTTCTTCCATTTTAGCCAATGTTGGGGGTAAGGCAATGTATGTGCCTGTTGTGGCCAACAGATTTCCACCAGTGTATGAGTCTGTCGCATTACAGTGTTCTTGGGAAAAGTCTGAGGATATCACTAATGGGCCCAAGGATGTTGAAAATATGAAAATTACAGACAGGATTTTGCAACTATTTTCCAGTAATTATCTACAGGTATCCACCAAATATGCTCAAAATTCTACAAGCTAGGCTTCAGCAGTACGTGGACCGAGAACTACCGGACGTACAAGCTGGGTTTCGAAGAGGCAGAGGAACTAGAGATCAAATTGCCAACGTGCACTGGATCATGGAGAAAGCACAAGAGTTAAAAAAAAAACACCTACTTCTGCTTCATTGACTAAGCCTTTGATTGTGTGGATCACCACAAACTGTGGCAAATTCTTAAAGAGATGGGGGTACCAGACCACCTTACCTGTCTCCTGAGAAACCTGTATGCGGGTCAAGAAGCAACAGTTTGAACCGGCCATGGAACAACTGATTGGTTCAAAATTGGGAAGGGAGTACGGCAAGGCTGTATATTGTCACCCTGCTTATTTAACTTATATGCAGAGTACATTATGAGAAATGCAGGGCTGAATGAATCGCAAGCCGGAATCAAGATTGCCGGGAGAAACATCAACAACCTCAGATATGCAGACAATACCACCCTAATGGCAGAAAGTGAAGAAGAACTAAAGAGCCTCTTGATGAGAGTGAAAGAGGAGAGTGCAAAAGTTGGCTTGAAACTCAACATTAATAAAACCAAGATCATGGCATCTGGTCCCATCAATTCCTGGCAAATAGAAGGGGCAGAAATGGAATCAGTAACAGATTTTACTTTTTTGGGTTCCAAAATCACTGCAGACGGAGACAGCAGCCATGAAATTAAAAGACGCTTACTCCTTGGAAGGAAAGCTATGGCAAATTTAGATAGCATAATAAAAAGCAGAGATATCACCATGCCAACAAAAGTTTGTATAGTCAGGGCGATGGTGTTCCCAGTAGCAATGTATGGTTGCGAGAGTTGGGCCATAAGGAAGGCTGAGCGCCGAAGAATAGATGCTTTTGAACTGTGGTGCTGGAGAAGACTCCTGAGAGTCCCTTGGACTGCTAGGAGATCAAATCAGTCAATCCTAAATGAAATCAACCCTGACTGCTCCCTGGAAGGACAGGTACTAAGGCTGAAACTCAAATATTTTGGCCACCTAATGCGAAGAGAGGACTCTCTGGAGAAGACTCTGATGCTAGAAAGATTGAAGGCAAAAGGAGAAGGGGAAGGCAAAGGATGAGATGGTTAGACAGCATCACCGATGCAATGAACATGAAAATGAGCGAACTCAGGAAGATAGTGGAGGATAGGAAGGCCTGGCGGGATATGGTTCATGGGATCACGAAGGGTCAAACACGACTTAACGACTGAACAACAACAACAACATTCACCAAATACTATATGTATGGTCAGCGATTATGATTGCTTATTCAACAGGTAGTAGAAATTTGATTATGCATTTTCTGCAATCTAGTTGGGTGATATGTTTATCATAATATCATATAGATGTTTTCCTTTAAGTGCATATTATGAAATTCTAGTCCTCATTTGAAAAATTTACATGATTGGTTTGGATTTTACTTGTCCAACCAGCTCTATTATTGCCCAATTAGGATGTGCGCACTCTGGAAGCATGCCTGTTTCACCACCCTCCCAGCATTAAGGCTGCACTCCTGTACACACTTTCTTGGGAGTAAGCTCCATTGAATACAGTGAGACATACTTCTGAGTAGACATGCATAGGATTGTTCTCTTAGAGCCCAATCCTATCCATTCCACACACACCCCGCCAATGCAGCCGCACCAAAAAGGCTACCACTGCATCCTGGGGGAGGGCAGTCACTGAGATCTCCTCTGAATAAGGGAACAATCATTCCCTTACCCAGGAGTAAGCCTCCGCAGCATGGAGATGTCTACTCGGACCTGTGCCAGCAAAATCGCTGGCGCAAGTCAACATTGACCCAGGACAGTGGATTGCCCAGGAAGGGGGTTAGGATTTGGTGGCTCCCACTGCCGCTGAGCCTGCCCCCTTCCTGGACCAAATCTGCCCTTCTCCCACCCCATCCCCTCCCTGATCCATCCTCCCCCTGCCCCCATTGCAGCCTCATTCCATCCTCCCCCTGCACCCATTTCACCCACCCCATCCCACCTCTCCGCCAACTTACCTGCCTTGGAGGTCCAGGGGGGGTCCACTGGCATGCGTAGAAAGTCTCCGGCCTTCCCACTGGCACTCTGGCAATGTGCGCCTCTACACGGTGCTGGAGGGCTGTTTATGATGACTGCCGTGAGGCAGTCAGCACTGGCAGAACACTCATTCTGCCAGCATGGCAGCCCAGTAGGATTGGGCTGCCCGAGTAGTTTCCTAATTGTGTGTGGGGGGAGAGTTAATCCAAACCACCCCTCCAAGCACAATTTAAACATTGCCCCCACACACCTGATAAAGACACAATACTTAACTTGGAATAAAGGGTCACAACGTAATAAAAACATAACAATGTGCACAGCTTCAAACTAGTGCCAGTTCACTCAACCAATGCCTCTGTAGTGCAGCTCTCAGTTCCTTAAACAGAGTTGGCATGAGCCCATCCTTCCTCTCCTTTCCCAGTATGATGTCATCATCAGGGCCATTTTCTTCCTAGCTGCCCTATAGAAAGCTGTAACAGCTTCACCAAGCTGTTCAGCCTTTGGGAATGCAATGCTGCCATGACCCAGAAGAGTTGCCAGCCCACTTCCATCATGTGTCTCAGGATGCCAACCAATCCAAGCCTGTACTTGCTTCCCCTACCCACACTGCACCTGCTAGTTGTGATCAAATGCTAACAAAGGAAATCCGCAGCCATTCAGATCAGAAAGGAGTAGACATAAAAGCCCCAAACCACCAGCCAAAGCCACAGGCAAGATTAAAAAAAAAAATCCTTCTCAGCCCTTCAACATTGACTTGCTAATCCAAGGTGTGTGGGCTAACAACTGACCGGGCAAGCCCCTTCTTCTAGTGCCCCCCAATCAATCCGAACACTTACCCAGCTTTGTGTACTTTCCTCCAGTGAGATAAGGAAAAACAGTTCCTCCCCAGCAGCACGTTTGGGTGAAGAGCATCAAATTTCTGTTTTCTCGCTTTTTCTGCTGTGCATGCTGGAATGTTGGTAAATAGGGGAGAGAAATCGGGAATCCAACTATTCTTTTCCACATAGTCAAAGAAGGAATTTAGAGCCACAAAATGACTCTTTCCTCAGCTTGTACATCAAATGGCAACATGTATATATAGTCTCATAGGCCTGTATGATATTCAGATATCACAGAATCAGCCCCAATTAGTAATGCCCCAGTTTTATTGCCGTTCAAAAGTCCTTTTATATTTGAGTTGTAAAGTGAGAATATGTGCTTTCAAGCCACAAATCAAAGCTTTTTTATTAACTTCACAAAATGTGATACTTCATGGGGACCACATGGATCATAGCCACACCTTTGAGATCACTGCTACTATCCCGTCATGACTGTAGAAACCTGGCCTTAGAGTTCTCAGGGCAAGGTTGGACTCACACTCTGACAGATGTCTGGAGGACTATAAATGTTTTCAGTACAAAGAATGATTTAGAAAAAGGTAGGAGAAAATATATCTTGTCGTCCTATCTCACATTATAAAACTTATTCCCTTGCTGCCCTCTAAAACTAGACTTTTGCACAGCTTTCTCTACCTACAATGTTCAAAAGTGAAGAGCCTAATCTCAGTGCTGAATGAGAGGTGTAGTGCTGTATAAGATAAAGGTATTTAGATGATAAAGGAAAAGTTAGTTAACGCTTTTGTGAATAAAAGAAAAAGAATGTTTTATTATTTGAAAAGACTTAAATAAGATGTGATTTGTTTTCAAGAATTTTATGTAAAAAGGGGATATAGAATATTTAAAAAAACAGAAAAATTTGGAAGGTTTTTATTTTAATACATTTGGAGAAAAATGGTGTGGCTTTATATATTAAAATATCTGAAGCGGGAATTAAGATTTTTAGATAAAGTAAAAGTTAGTTAATCTTTTTGTGAATATTTGGATACCACTTATAGATTCTTTGAGAGAGAGAGAGAGAGAAAGAGAGAGAGAGAGAGAAGAAGAAGTGATGAAATGTGGATTTAATGAATAGTATATTAGAGATATAGGCTTAGTTAGATATTATAAGTAGAAAATATATAATAGTATACAAGTAGGATCTACTGCTTCGCGCTTGCTGTAATCTTTCGTAGTATGTTGTATTGTTTTGTTTTATTGTTTTGTTTTGTTTAGTAGTTTAGTAATAAAAAATAAATATATATTGGGGGGAAAAAAAGATAAAGGTATCCCTTGACAATTAAGTCCAGTCGTGTCCGACTCTAGGGAGCGGTGCTCATCTCTGTTTCAAAACCGAAGAGCCAGCGCTGCCCGAAGATGTTTCCATGGTCATGTGGCCGGCATGACTCAACACCGAGGCGCATGGAACGCTGTTACCGTCCCGCTGACGCGGTACCTATTAATCTACTTGCAATTTCTTGCTTTCGAACTGCTAGGTTGGCAGGAGCCGTCGCACGGATTCGAACTGCCGACCTTTCGATCGACAGCTCGTGGTTCAGTGGTTTAACCCACTGCGCCACCCGCTGGCTCTGTAGTGCTGTATACATTACATTAAAAAGAAATGTAACATGGGTCTTGGATTTTTATTTTATTTTTTAAAAAACAAACACAACATTGCTAATTAGCCTCTGCTTTAACTTTAATTACAGTGAGTATATGAATCTAATTACTCTTTCCTCCAGAGAGCCTCAGTAAAGCATAGTACTTATACATAGTTGTGGACCCAAAAATGTTGCAGTGTGCGATGCAAATGTCCTTTTGCAGTTACTGCTTATTAGTAGTACAGAAGTGTAGGTGTTGCATGAAGAGGACAGTTCTCTGTTTGGCTGCAAGACAAGGAGCTCCATTTAGAATGTGAGCATGAGGGAAGCAGAGGTGAAACGGGCACTGAAACATGATTGCTTCCCTGAAAAGAAGTAGCTGGCATGCTGGCATTTTTCAAAAGACAACATCATTTTTGTTTTTCTTCATGGCTCATACATTCTTGGAGGTGGGGGATGGCTTACTTCTTTCATTTGTGTTTCTGGGACTGTTCATTCAGTTGTGCACAGCAATTGACAGTTTGTGTAAGGAAGAAAAAAGCACATGTTCTTAAAATTGCCAAAAATTTCCTGTCTAAGTTAATTCCCTTCCAAATATAATGGTATGTGGGAGTTACACTGTAGGACTGTTCACCAACACACCAAGTATCTATATCGAAATACAGTATGAACCCATATTAGTGGAGGATAGGTTCCTAGGGGGCCCCCCATGGATAAGTGAATCTGCGGATAGTGGATCTGTGGATACGCCCCCCCCTGTATTGCATATTAATGAGAGGGACACACAAAGGATCATTGTTTAACTTTAGCAATAATCTGCTGAGAGACAAAAGATAAACCCATCTCTGTATCATTTTTCAATGTTCTTTATTACATCTATATCCCACCTTTTCCCCACAGAACTCAAAGGCAACATAAATAAGGATCCTCTGCAGTCTCCTATTCAGGCCCAGCCCAGATTCACTTCAACAAAGTGCCTGCAATGTAATGTGCCCTAGAACCAGCATGGTGGGTCATAATTAGAGTGTCACAGTAGGACAGGCTTCCAATCCCCACTCTGCTAGGAAGAGTGACCTTGGGCTCACTCACTGTCAGCATAGCCTCCCTAACAAGGTTGTTGTGAGGGTAAAATGGGGAGAGGATGAGGAACTATGTAAAATGCCTTGGGGTCCTTAGAGGAAGGGAGTGATATAAAATAAATAATAAAATGACAACTTCCCTGTGTATCTCTTAATACAAAATGGTAGAGTTTAATAAAAACTTCGGCGACTTTTAATATTTTTTGAGGAAAGAACAAAATGGAGGATATTCAGCTACTCAGAAACTACATGCATTATTTATGGTAAATAATATAAATATTAATATGGCCAGGATCCTAAGTACCATGTATGGCAGGGGTGACCAACCTTTCATCATGAATGCTGGCTCTTTAATGGCTCTTTAATGGTTGTATAGGTGAGGGCATTTCAGCAGGTATAGGTGCAGCTGCTTTAGCAGCACCATCAGCAATTGCAGCTGCCAAGATTCTGTCTTCTACACAACCCTTAAGAACGCAGAGGCCCTAATGGTGGAAGGCTAGTCACCCTGATGTATGGTGTTCCTGCATGCACATGAACTTTCCAATTTTCCCGCTTTGAGCAGCAGCTCACTTTGCCTCCCCAAAGTCAGGGGACACTCTGGAATGGCACTCCAAGAGCTGCTAGTTGCAGAGTCAAGTGGTATAGTCCAGAAAGGATTCTAGCATATGCTGTTTTTGAACCCTGAAGCCTGCTCTGCTTAGCTTAGAATGACAACCAAATTCATCATTACCCTAAATAATGCATGTAGTTTCCGAGTATAATAAACATCTGCAACAGTATACCTGCCTGCTAAAAAATGGTATATTTTTGTGTGTGTGGTTTATTGCATTGGCAGAGCAGGCAGTTCACCGCAAGGCACACTGTTATCTGCTGGTACAGCTAGTCTTGAGATCTGTGTCAATTTTGTTTAAAAATTCACATTTTGTACTGAAAAAAGGATGCCAACCATTTCTATATTGATGAGTCTGGCTCAGTTGGGAGAGCTGCTGTCTTGTAAGCCCGAAGACCAGTGAACTTGACAAGTTCAAGACACACCACCACAAAAAGCTGTGAAAGCCTCCAGGAGGAGAGATAAGAGCTCCTAGCTGCGTTGGTCGAGTGTGGGAGGCACCAGCCAACAGAAAAAAGCCAGGCTGCAAAAGGATACCACCTGGAATGTAGCCGTTCATGAAAGATTGGACATTTATATATTGTAAAAAACCCCAAGGGGGGTTAGGACAGCCTGCCCATGTACACCGCCTTGGATTAAAGTCAGAGGAGAAATCCAATGACCAAGAAAGGCGGTGTGTGTGTGCTTGCGAGTCCACGTGTGTGTGTGTGGGGGGGGGGGGGGGTGTTCAGATGTCCAACCCTTTATGCATTTGTTGCAAAGGGTGGAGAAATCTAAGGCAAGTGACTGGCAAGAAGTGGCATGTGCTCCCCTCCCCCCCCTCCGAGGCTGGCTACGCTACTGGACGCCACACCGGGAAGCCTGGTAGACCTGGGCTCCGAAGACTTTTCCGGCTATTGCTGCCCTCCCCCATCTGGTTTTTCCCCTTCCCCCTTTGAGAAGGGGCCCAAAAGAAACGTTGTACCCCCTGATAAAATTCCTCTCAGAAGCCCTGGTTGCATACACTTATTGAGTCTTGAAATTAGCTTTAAACATTGCATACATATAACATGAAACGTTATTGCAAAGCAACCGTGGTTTCTTTTTAAAGTCTCACTTCATTATTCAAAACTTTCCCAGAGCGACATCAGCAGAGACAATATATGAAATTACTGTAGTATTTGATTAGGCTGATGGATTGTTTTTACAACTAAAGACTTTCACATTCATTAGTCATACTCACCAGTCATTAATACTGCCTTTATCAGCAAGCAAATGAACAGAAATTCAAATAAAAATTCAGCACCCATTGGATGTACTGTATACAAAGCAAATATTGCAAGACCCTGGATATCAGATTAGCAATAAAGTTTTCTGTTCTGCAATAGTATAACCTATTTGAATATTTAGTTTTTCATTTGGCCTTGCATGATAAACATTGTATATAGATGATCTCTTAAATCATATATATGTTGTTGTTGTTCAGTCGTTAAGTCGTGTCCGACCCTTCGTGATCCCATGTACCATATCCCTCCAGGCCTTCCTGTCCTCCACTATCTTCCTGAGTTCACTCATTTTCATGTTCGTTGCATCAGTGATGCTGTCTAACCATCTCATCCTTTGCCTTCCCCTTCTCCTTTTGCCTTCAATCTTTCCCAGCATCAGAGTCTTCTCCAGAGAGTCCTCTCTTCGCATTAGGTGGCCAAAATATTTGAGCTTCAGCCTCAGTACCTGTCCTTCCAGGGAACAATCAGGGTTGATTTCATTTAGGATTGACTGATTTGATCTCCTAGCAGTCCAAGGGACTCTCAGGAGTCTTCTCCAGCACCACAGTTCGAAAGCATCTATTCTTCGGCGCTCAGCCTTCCTTATGGTCCAACTCTCGCAACCATACATTGCTATTGGGAACACCATCGCCCTGACTATACGAAATTTGTTGGCATGGTGATATCTCTGCTTTTTATTATGCTGTCTAAGTTTGCCATAGCTTTCCTTCCAAGGAGTAAACGTCTTTTAATTTCATGGCTGCTGTCTCCGTCTGCAGTGATCTTGGAGTCCAAAAAAGTCATGGGATTTTCTTGGCAAGGTTACTGGAGTGGGTTGCCATTTCCTTCTCCAGTGGATCACTTTTAGTCAGAACTCTCCGCTATGACCTGTCCGTCTTGGGTGCCCTGCACGGCATGCCCCTTCGCCACGCGCGTTGTTGACTCCCTGCTTTGTTTTCACTGCTTTGAATGGGTCGGAAGGCGCGGGGGCGGGGCGCTTCGTTCTTCCGTGTAACGGAGGCTCCGAACATGGAAGAACTTACAGCTCCGCCCCCCCCTGTAGTGATGCCAGTGAAGATGAGGGCTTTAGGACTTTGTCCCAACACAGTTTTACTCCTGGTCATGTACTCCGCATGCACTATTTGAAACAGAAAAATAGGGAGCAAGTCCACATTGGAGCAAATTCCTAAAGCCCCCACCCTCCCCAATTCTGTTCTGGGTTGCTATTTAAAGCAAAAAACACCAGGCCACATAATGTATTTACAAGCACATCTAATATGACCTTAACAACTTGTAATGTCTATGCTTTCATAGCAATACTGATAAGCAGTGGGTTTTTATAAGGAGTAAAGAATTGTTATATTACTTTTCAATCATGGAGATAAAATGTGTTATTTACAAGTATTATTGTGATGAACTAATTATGTTGTTGTTTTTTAAACAGGAGCCCCTGAATGTTATTGATCCTGGCTTAATGGAGCTAAATGGCACAAGTGAAGATGCACTGGAATGGGATGAAATGGATATAAGTAATACATTAATTAGCATTAATGAGGAATTCAATGAGCTTGATCAAGAAACAAAGCAGGACGACACAAAGCTGAACTCTACATCTGACACATGTATTAATGACAGTCCAAAACGAGAGGGAAATCCTGATGTTCTGAGCGGAAATTGTGTGAGCAGCCCTCAAGTTACAGCATCTCCAGGTCCTCATGTCTACCAAGTGTACAGCCTCCACAATGTGGAGTTATCAAGAAATAATCCTATCTGTCTCATGAAAAAGGCATCCAAATCCCCCAGTATTACATCCTCAAATATATGTGTGAATAAAGACTCTTCCGTACCTACAAAACATTTGCCAGACCTAATGGGCAGCACTATTTTGGCAAAACCACAGAATTATATGTATCATAGTGGAAACATAAGCAGACATTCTGAGAGCCAGAATAAAATAATCAAAGGAGGTGAGGCAGAAGCGATCAACAATTCTGAAATCCATTTGCTAAGTGATACTGATGAAATGCAGGACAGTTCAGGAATTACTATTTCAGATTCCAACTTAGAGAACATAGCTGATGTGATAAAGCAAAATTTTAAACAGGAGGATGAAGAGAGCCATGTTAACTTCCAAAACAGTTCCAAGTCAAAGACCATTGAGAAGGCTAGAGATCTGGACAGTGTTACCCAACACAGCCCTGAGTGTTTAGAAGAAAGGTTACAACAAGGAAAGAATAGTGTCTTTACATTTTACGACTATTCATATCTTCAGGGTTCTAAACTGAAGCTACCAATGATGATGAAGCAATCAAGCTCAGAAAAAGCACACAAACAGGGTAGTTTGCTTCATGGCTTTTATTTTGATAAAGTCCCATTTAAATCTGAGCACAAACCTGTTGAGTTAAAACCACGTGCGCCTACATGTGAGCAGGCTTCATCGACAGACTTGGATGATTCAGATTCCAAACCCTGTGAATTAATGGAAGATTTAAAGAAACTCGGTGACACAACAAATGCAAAGCTGTCTTCAACGTTATCTCATAGCTCTTCTTTAGATTCCCTTTCAGTGGCAAGTGATTTGTTTGGCTCAAGTATTTTTAGAAGTGGAGATGGCCTTCATCGTAGCACCTCGTTGGAGAGTTGGTT